>OZ020244.1:34872928-35551306 GCA_963971285.1 Astropecten irregularis | reverse complement strand
CCCCCCCCGCAAACATGAAAAGAAATCGACACCTTTGTTGCAAAGGGAACATCTTCGGTAGCACAGATCCTTTTTGGGGGGGTCTGTGTCTCACTAAATTACTATCCCATTGAATATCACATGAAAAAATTAATGGCTTTTTTTCCCCTCATGTAACTATAGTCTTCCATGAACCGACTGCCTTGTTAGACGGTTTCGTGTCAGTCAGCACCTTTTTTTTAAGGAAAAAGGACTCATACTTTTGTATCTAGGCCCCATAGCTTCTCTCGTGCATGTTGGAGTCGGGTAGGCCTACTAACTGTGTCGAGAAGTGGGCGTGGTTTCATAACGGAATCATTTCACACTTTGCAACAGGATGAAACCCATTACAGAGAGATCACTAGACGTGTCCTCAATGGGGTTTATTGTACTGAGTATGTTCCTTTCACTCAACTGGTTGTGTATTTTTTTTGACCAACCATTTCTGTGGGTCAAGTTTGCCTCTTCATTTGTTTATGTGTTTTCATTATATTTTGGCTGTTGGTTCCCTACATGAGTATGCATGAAAATCCCCCATTTTGCAAAGCCATTCAAAGGAAAAACAAATGCTGGTTTGAAACCAAAATAAGACTTGCCATTGCCATTATCTGTCAGTACATTCTCTGTATGAAGGCAATAAAACAACCTGACTGAAAAAAGCACTGCAATAACCCTTTAAAGGTAGTATCATACTTTGGTAAGAAACCAAAACAGAAATGTTCACAGATTTACGTATAACTTACAGGGTTTGAAGATGGTGGTGATAGAAACATACCGTTAACATTTTTCCGCCTGAAATGGTGTATTTTTTTCCAGAAATTAGTAAAACAAATGACCGAAAATCTTTTTGATCTTTAAAAGATAAAAAATAAAAGAGAAAAGACTTAAGAAATAACGTGGCCGTTTTTCACAGTTTTCTCAAAAAGTGGGCACCGTTTGGTACTGAAATTTTCACAGACGACTGTGACTGTATCTTCCTTGATATTTTTGCCCATGAATCTGTATTTCTTTAATAAAAACCAAAGTATGATACTATACCTTTAAGAAATACTGTGGCAGCCTCAACCTGTTTTCTCAAAAAGTGGGCAACGTATGGGAGTGAAATTTTCACAGATGACTCTTACTGTATCTTCCTTGGTATTTTTGCCCATGAATCTGTATTTCGTTGATAAAAACCAAAGTATGATATTACCTTTAAACTTGCAAACAATGACTTGCATGCCACCTCTGAATGCCCACTGTCAACAAGCCAAGTACTTGTTTTTCAGAAAGCCAAATAAAAACCACACACACGGAATAATAACGCACTTCACACGTATGAAAATTCAATAACAATCTTTTATTTCTTTATTTTTCTCAATTTAACCAGCGCGCCATGATTAGCTTGTTGTGTCGTTACGTATGGGCCTATACGTCCATCTTCTTGAAAGCAAGGCCGCATGCCACTAGAGTTGATTAGATTTTGCAGATACATCAAACTGATATATAATGAGGTTCTTTGCAAAGCTAGTTATCAGTCCAAGTCCTTGGGCGAACATGGCCATCATAGTAATTTTAAACCAACATGTTATGAGACCTTTCTGCCGATCGAAATTAGGAATCCCAATGTTTGGGCAGAACGACAAGATCGGGATAGAAAAAGGCAGTTTTTTCCCCATCAGCACAGTAAAACATTAACAAAACACAACATTAAAATTAAAATCTAAGATGTCCGGTACTAATGTAGGTAGCCTACCCCAGTTGTTTACATATGCATTGTTTATATTTAAGTAAAGGTATAGTATACAGGATTAGAAACATACCCAAACAGAAATGTGCAGAGATTTACGTATTACTTACAGGATATGAAGATGGTGGTGGTAGAAACATTCCGTTAAAATATTTCCGCCTGAAATGCTGTATTTATCCAGAAATTAGTAAAACAAAGACCAAAAACGGTTTTGATCTCGGGGTAAGATCAAAACCATTCTTGATGTTTTATAAGAAAAATTTAGTCGGTTTTCGCTACACTCGTTACTCAGATATCCGATTGAGTTAAATTTTTCAAAGACTCATTATTTCAT
Source organism: Astropecten irregularis (assembly GCA_963971285.1). Lineage (NCBI taxonomy): Eukaryota > Metazoa > Echinodermata > Asteroidea > Paxillosida > Astropectinidae > Astropecten > Astropecten irregularis. Next base: position 35,549,225 of record OZ020244.1, on the reverse strand, counting down.
GTACATTCTGGATCAGACAAAATGTGAGTGCTGTTCTGTGACCTCAATCAATGATGTATTATACATTTAAACATTATACTTACTTATACTTATGAAGATTAATATTTAAAACATTTGGCCAGTCTTTCACGTTATAAACGAATAATACTTTAGTAGCATATACCGAAATAGAAATCTTCACAGATTTACTTATAACTTACATGGATTAAAGGTGGTGGTGGTAGAAACATATCAATCAGATTTGCCTATACCCGAAATGCTGTATTTATCCAGAAAAGAGTAAAAACCATAGACCCAAATCAAGCTTGATCTCTTAAAGGGTCTCTGCAATGGGAATATTATGGCTTGAACATGTGCCAATAAAAAATCTGTACATGGGGATTGTAATTTTACCCACTTCCTCACACTGTTTCAGGGCAAAAAACAGGTTTTTTTGGTTTGTATGCTAATTAGCATTTCCATATTCATGAGCAAAACTGTGATCTGGGGAACTGAAAGCAGTAACCCAATTGAGTTGTGCACAAAAAGTTGCAGTTGTTTTATAGGTTTTCTGACAGACCTTTTCCTCCTCAATGGTTTTATTTTGCCAAATATGTTCCTTTCACTCAACTGATGGTATAATTTTTTTACCAAACCATTCTGTAGGTCAAGTTTGCCTCTTCATTTCTTATGTTTTTTCATTATATTTTGGCTGTTGGTTCCCTACATGAGTATGCGTGAAAATCCCCCGTTTTACAAAGCCATTCAAAGGAAAACCAAATGCTGGTTTGAAACCAAAATAAGACTTGCCATTCATTATTTGTCAGTATATTCTCTGTATGAAGGCAATAAAATAACCTGACTGAAAAAAGCACTGCATGCAGCCGCCCTTTAAAGATCAAGATTTAAAAAATACATTGGGCTCATGAATCTCGGCATTTCTTTGACAAAAAAAAACAATGCATATATTACCTTTAAATCACTTACATAAATACAGCAGTATGATATAACATGCCATTGTCTATGGGAAATAATTAAAAAAAAGTGATGTATTAACATAAAAAGTGGTGCCGGCCTCAACTTCCAAATAACGTTGTAGCCTTGTGAACATGTGTTAAAGGGAGCATATAGGATTTGCAAAGATGTGCGTTTTGGCTGAATTTGGTACTTAAGCAGAAGTGTAGGTCTTAAACTTCCGTACAGACGTTGTTTCATGTACCTTTTAACGCTTTGTTCATCTGGATATCAGAAATACGGCCGAAATAATCTTGCCCCCTTCCGAATCCTTCACGGTTACACCACGCTTTCAAAATGCTATTAAATCGCTCGGACGAACGATCTTTTAAAAAGACACTAAATCTTGATTTCCTTGGAAAACCCAGCATCTGATGAACCAAGATTTCCCATGGTGACTGTTTGCACTGTTTACGAACTGTTGACTCCATTTTTCTGTCTCAAACTCAATAATTTGTTTTGGAGGCCTTGCAAATCCTGTACGCTGCCTTAAAAGTTTGGCGAAATTTTGGAAAGCAAAATTTCCCAACGGATATAAATGTTGAACTATTTACGTGGATAAATACATATGTATTGTGTGCATGTACAAGTAAAACAGCTACAAATAAGTACACTTAAATATAAAACCTTGTAGCTGATATTTGGAATTAAAATATTAGGAGAAAAAATAATTTTAAAAACCAAAAATGGAAAAAAGGTAAATACAACCGAATAAATCGAGACTCTTTTTGTCCTTTAAACTTCAAATTCATCTTTCCAACTTCGTAGACTTTTGGTCAATTTATAACAGGATTATAGATGTACAAAAAATATTGATGAATTTTATTTATACTTTTTTTTTCAAAAATTTATACGAAAAGGTGCAATGCATTATAAAACAAAAATAAAAAAAATGAAGATGATAATATAATTTCAACACATAATACTTGGAATGTTAGGTGTGACTCAATTAACGGTAAGGTAGTTGCAAGTTATGAAACAAAGTAACGCCAAAGTCCAATTTGGAGTAGAAAGTGTTGATCGGGGGGGGGGGGGAGGGGGGAGGGGGGATACCCCTACCCCTACCCCTACCCCTGCCCCTCCCCAATATTTGAGGTGGGGGGTATGGCGTGTATTATCATTCCCCCGCCCCCCAATATTATGAGGTTGAATGTCATTCAAGTTTCTTTTTTAGAAATATTACATGATCCTTGTTGTTTTTTTTAGTCTTCGCAGTGAATACTATGTTTAATTCTTCTGAATATCATTTTTAAATGCTCTAAAATGCGACTTTTCAACTCTGTTTTATTAAAAAAGTCCGTGGTTTGGGAGGGGGGATGTATCCCACCTCCCACAGCCTCTCCAGCTCGGTCGCTTCGCTCCCTCGCATATGACACCAAACCACCAATCACCCCCCCCCCCCAATCATGAAATGAAATCGACACCTATATGGCCTTCTTAATACAGAGTTTTTATTCAGACATAAATAGATTTTGTATGTGTATTAAGATATTGATTAGTCCATTTACTGTGCTGAAGCATTTGAGGCACGATCTTTTGTGACAGGGCGACTGAACGATATTTGAGCAAAGTTTCAAAATCATGAGGTGGCTCATGGATTCCACCAGAGGAGATTGTGCAAGGGGCAAGATCTGAGCAACAGACATGCAATGTACTCTGATGATTCATCTGATACAATGAGAATGCTCACTTTTGGCAAGGCATATTGCAAGCAATGGTCCGGAGCAAGAAGCCTTTGCTACTTGTGGAGTTTGTTTGATGGCAAGGTGAAAAGAAGTCCAGGATTCCACCCTCAAAGGCTGCTAGAACCTTGACTGCCTTCTGTACTCCAGTTCCAGTTCTTTCAAGTTCTCCTCCAGCATCTTGACCTCGTCCGTCCTCTGCATCTCCCGGGCCTGCTTGATGTAATTCCTGATGATGTTCATCTGCTGCACCATGGGATTGTCCGAGGAGGCCATCAACTCGGCCTCGCTCACCACCGAGGGCTTCCAGCCAACCTCCATAGTCCTGGCTCCTCGGGAGGCGCTCTTGCTCGGCGAGGTCTCCTGCTTGGACTTGTTGAGGTTCAGGTTCAGCGGCCAGCTGGGAATCCGGACGTGGCCCTTCTTGGCAGTCTCCAGGGTCTTCTGTTCCCGCTTCTCCTGGAGGAGCTTCTCTTGGCGCTGGGCCTCCAGCTCGGCTTCTTTCTCCTCCTTGATGCGGCGGGCGATGGCGACTCTCCGCTCTTCCTCCAGCTTCTCCAGCTCCTCCTTGGTGGGCAGGGTGACCATGTTGTGCATGTTGGCTTGCAGGAAGAGGGTACAATGGGTTCGGATCTTCTGGTACAACCTCTGGCTGGTTGGGCTTGAGGTGGAACCTGCGAGGACCAATATTCTCTTGCTGAAAAAACAAAAAAAGGAAGCCAGTGAAAGTTGAGTTTCTAGCATGCAACTAATGTCTTAAGGCCAGTCAAACTACCCCATATCTTCATCATGTAGACATCTTGTGCCAGCGAGCCCATGTGGGCAGTGTTGTATCCGAGTCCACAACCTCCGAGGCCAAGGCCAAGTCCAAGTCATGGGACTCCGAGGCTGAGGTTGAGTTTCTCACGAGCAGCCGAGACCGAGTCCAAGTCTTGGGTCTCCGAAGTCGAGGCCAAGGCCGAGTCATGGGTCTCCGAGGCCTTAGGCCGAGTTTCTCACAAGCAGCCGAGGCCAAGGCCGAGTCCGAGTCTTGGGTCTCCGAGGTCGAGGCCAAGGCCGAGTCATGGGTCTCCGAGGCTGAGGCTGAGTTTCTCACGAGCAGCCGAGGCCGAGACTGAGTCCGAGTCTTGGGTCTCCGAGGCCAAGGCCTTAGGCCAAGTTTCTCATGAGCAGCCGAGGCCAAGGCCGAGTCCGAGTCATGGGTCTCCGAGGTTGAGGCCTAAGGCCGAGTTTCTCATGAGCATCCAAGGCCAAGGCCGAGTCCGAGTCCGAGTCATGTGTCTCAGAGGCCAAGGCCTTAGGCCCAGTTTCTCATGAGCAGCCGAGGCCAAGGCGGAGTCCGAGTCATGGGTCTCCGAGGTCGAGGCCTTAGGCCGAGTTTCTCATGAGCAGCCGAGGCCGAGGCGAAGTCCGAGTCATGGGTCTCCAAGGCCGAGGCCGAGTCACACACGAGCATATCATTTCACTCCACGAGAGACTGTTTGCTAGTCTATACACAGTACCCAAACTTCACAATGCGGTTTATAACCACACTAGCACAGAGCACCATGCTTTCAATTCATTACATTCGATGCATAGCACACTACACAATAATGTCGCGTTGTAGGTGAGCGCTATTTGCGTGATGTTTGAACTTTCTTTCTGTGAGTGTATTTAATGAAAAACTGAAAATAGTTCCCCAAAATGTTGGGAAACACATTTCAGTTTTAATCAAATTTTTCCCGGCCTCGAGCGGAGTCACCAGTCAAAATTCTTCGAGGTCGAGGCCTATAGACCCACGAGGCCGAGGCCAAGGCAGAGGCAACAAATTTCCGGCCTCGAGGCCAAGGCCAAGGCCGGCCTTGAATCATACAACATTGCATGTGGGATTCGAACCAAACCCGACCCACAAAACAAGCCTCCTGATGATGAGAATAAAGCCTACTAACTATCCCGGCTTAATTACCTGATGGCATCAATCAGATCAAAATTTGTCAAAATCCTGCAGCGTTCTCTCTCCAGTAACTCCCTATTCTGACTTGAATTGCCAGACCTGAAATGCAGAAAGTCATAAATTAACCCGTCGTCAAAAAGAGCAACAACACGGGATATTGGACATTCTGGAGTGTTTGTGGATTTCAGTCATGTATGGTCATTAGGCCAAGTAAAAAAAAATATATGTTTCTCGTCCCCGCCCGCCTCGTTTTTTGAGGCCGCCTCGATTTATTCTTGATTTTTTATTTTCAAAAAATTAGATTTTTGTTGTTGAAAACTTTGTTTTTAACATTGAAAAATCCCGAAATCCCATCGTGAAAAGAATATTTTCAACGTCGTAGCTTTCTTCATAGACTCTTTTGTATCGTACCATCTGATATTTATGCATTTGTAAACGTCTATATTCAATTTCTGGCTCCAGCGTTCAGTATATCGTACGATCTGCAAAAATGCATTCGCAGGAACAATTGCCCATAGACTGCGTTGAACAGATAGCCGAGCTGCGAGCGAATTGACTTTGTACACGTTGCAATAGATTCTAGAAACACTAACGAACACGATGCGAAACCGACGCTATTTTGCAAGATTTTGAAAAAAAAAAAGCCCCTCTTTTTCATTTTTTTGAAAAACCCGGACGAGAAACTAATTATTTTTTTTTACTTGGCCTTATATATATTTTTTTTTTAAGGCCGTCAAAATAATGAATTTTCTCGACTTCAATTTCCTGCAGTAATGAGTTTCCAAATGACATCAACTCCCCCACCCCCACTTCAAGAGTCGGTAATCATCTCACAAGCAGGAAGTTTGCCAAGCCTGTATTATTTTTTTTAATCAAGGATCAAATCTTACTCCAAACACGACGTCAAACACGTCATACATAGCCTTGTATAAACCGTGTAACTATACACTTACAGTAAAGATTCCACTTTAGGATTGTAGACAGACAGCTGAGCTGTGACGTGCTTTTTCACCTCGGCGAGTTTCTGCGTGGAAAAGAAAGACGTGCCATATTTTCCGGTTACTTCCACTCCATAGTTCAACAAGTTTATAAAGGAAGCGCAAATTGCAAATCGATTTTTGAAATGAGGAGGATTTCCAATTTTGGAATTGAAATGAATGTAGATGATATGAAAGCTTGGTGTTCATAATCAGGGACGTGAGTGGCCACAAAATGAAACTCTGAAAACACCAAGGAAAAAGCTTAAGTTTTTAAAGTTCCTATACTTTTGTACAGAGCAGGTACACAAAAAAAACTGGCATTTTGAGTTAATAAAGGTAATATTGTAGCGCAATGCATCCAGAATCGATTATTCGGTATCGATTATCGAGTACTTATGGGTTCGTCACCCTGGGCTAGTTGCTAGCCTTCTCGTACTCAGAAGCCACGCATTATTTGGAGAGGGGCCAGTCGACACCGGGGGTGTATTTAAGCCATGCACGTGCGTGGCCGAGGGTCTCTTTCCGTCCAGCGTCCTTGATGAGCGGACGTCGTCACACTCTAGTCCCCGTAATTAGTGACTGTTGAGAGCAACCTTATATTATTGCAGACTGACAGAGCCCAGGCGGAAAATTCCCTGCTGTGAGTTTCATAATCAGAACTAGGCAGTATAAAGTCATGTGCATTGTTGACAAGTAATTGTTATAATTTGTGAGAGGCAATAAAGCCGATTTGTGTATAAGTCTCCTGTAGGCGAAGCGCCTATAATTGTCACCTACTTAGGACAAGCGCCTGTGTGTCGCCTAGATAGGCGAAAGAATTAAATTGTCACTTTAGAAGCCAAACCTATGTGTCCGCCTTTGCTTTATTGATGATGGAAACAAGAACAATTGTGTTTATCTTGCTGGCTGTGGTCATGGTCCTGTTGTTGGCGATCGTGGCATGCTTGATTGTTCTAGACATCCGAATCCGCAGTGTCAAGTGCCAGGTTTTAGAATTATAATCAGCCCCCTTCCCTGAGGTGTTTTCCCCTGAGTGAGTGATCTAGGTGATCGCTGTTGGTGTGTTGCGGGCCTAGGCGGTAGACTGCCGCCAAACGGATCTGCCTCCCCGGCCTTTTGAAGTTCGACCGCTCGCTGACATTGGCCGAGAGCGACCCGGGCAGCGGTCATTCTTGGACCAAATCCGCCACAAATGGTGTCAGAAGTGGGATTAGGCGCCGTGATATTACCACAGAGATCATCAGAGATCAGATCATCGGAAAACAAGACACCTACGGCTAGAAATTAGAGAATCACCTATATAGGCGCCATGGCGAGAAGGCCGATTGACTGCGACGACGAGTTGTTATTTGCCATGCAGAGGGGCGAGCCTGTGTTACAGAAGGATAAGGTTCAGATTGAGCAACTGAAGGCTGATATCCAGCAACTAACTAGGCGACTGCAGAGGGCTATGAGGAGCAAGGACTCAGGATATAGGTCCGGGAACCTATCGATGGCTGCACACTACGGCAGCACAGAAAACAACTCGACGATGGACTCAGTGTTGCCGCCTACGCCACATCCCCGAGGACTGCCAACGCTGAAGGAGCAAAGCAAATGTCGAAGTACACCTGCGCCTCCACCGACTCCAGCTCCTACACGGGCGACTACTTCGATGGCGTCGGAAAGGGCTCCGAGTTATGGTTTAGCAAGCAACAGTCTACCGGGCTGGGAACCGATTGGGCGTTCCACTGAAAGCCGCCAGCGGACCACGGAAGAAGAGTTTTCAATACCGCAGCATTCTTCGGGAGACTTGCGGTCATTCGTAGGTGAAATTCCCGCACAGAAGAGAGAGGAGGAACAGGCGGAGGAGCTAGTGAGGTTTGGCAGTGTGTCTAGTGTGACTAGACGGCCAAATATTGTTCCAGATCGGTTTAACGGGAAAACTCCATGGAGAGACTACAAGCAGCACTTTGAGGCCTGTAGGCTGGCGAACGGCTGGACGGATAGCCAAGCTAAAGTGTTTCTAGCTGCGAGTCTCCAAGGCGCTGCAGTAAAGGTGTTGGGGAATCTTCCAGACGGCGGTAGTCACATCACCTACGCTACGTTGATTGGTTTATTGGAGAAAAGGTTTAGGCCTGGGCAACTTGCCGAAAACTACCTCCTGGAGCTACGTCATAGGCGACAGGGGCCTAGAGAGTCACTGCAGGAGCTTGGACAGTCCATCCGAGAGTTGGCTGCACTTGCGTACCCAGAGGTAGGTGAGAGTGGGCGAGATCGCCTAGCTAGGGGCCACTTTTCTGACGCAGTCGAGGAACAGGCGATCAGGGAAGGAATATTCCGCGCAAGACCCTCATCACTAGACGAGGCAATACGAGCCGCGCTGAATACCGATGGTTTCCTCAAGGCGGAGGAACAACGTAGCGGTAGGCGAAACAAGTTTGCCAGGGTGGTGGAAGGTGAAGAGCCATTCACCATGGAAGAGCAGAAGAATGCTTTGGAAGGGAAACACCGCAAGTTGGAGGAGTCCATCATGGCCAACCAGCGTGAAGTAAAGGCGTGGATGGAGAGAGTGGCGCAGCAAGTCGGCTCCCTCATGAATCAGGAAAAGACTGCGGAGAACTACCGTGGCGCCTATCACAAGGGAACCACAGGTGACATCTGCTATAAGTGTAAACAGAGGGGACATTTCGCCCGCGACTGTTCACAGCCACCAGTAGAGAAAAGAAGACGGTCCGGGAAACGACCAGCAGCTTACCCAACGGCCCGAGGGGAAGCTGGAGGAACGACAGGGCCAGAAGGCGCCGGTGGACATCGCGCAGGAGAGAGCATAGGCGACGTGAAAAGAGGCAGCAGTGGAACCTTACCGTCTGTTCGCAAGGCTCGCACTGGATTGTTTGTACCAGCTGTGATGAGAGGCGTCAAGGCGAATCTCTTAGTTGATACCGGGGCAACAGACACTGTGCTATCGTCCGAATTGTACTACCAAATTCCGAAGGAGAGTAGACCAGAACTGACGAGTTTAGGTGCAGGAATACGCACTGCTGATGGCAGTAAAATGGAGACACTTGGTTGCGCCTGGATAGAAATTCAAGTCGGCAGGACAACTTGTCCAGTTAATGCGGTATTTGGGAACACAGGTCGGATGAAGGGACTACTTGGAATGGACTTTCTACTTCCAACCCAGGGCATCTTAGATTTTCAGACGATGGAGTTAAAGCTAAACGGGGAGAGAATTAGATGCACCGACACACAGGGAAGTGGGTTGTGTGCGAGAGTTGTCGTAGGTGAAACCACACGAGTGCCAGCCGGCCATGAGGCGTGGGTTCCAGGGTATGTGACAGGTGGGAAAACTGATGTTGGACTAGCAGTTATTGAACCACTAGAGAGGAGTGAGATGGCAGACAGAGGTATGGTGGTCGCACGGGTGCTAGTGGGAGCCTGCGAGGAGACATTGCCAATCCGAGTATTTAACCCTGGGAAGAGGGAATGCGTTGTGAGGAGAGGAACTACTGCAGGATTGTTAACGCCTATAGGTGAAGGCGACGTTGAAGATGTTCAACCAGAGTCACCTACGTCAACTGACCAGGTAAAGGTTCCGGAGTACCTAGCTGACCTGTTTGAAAGGAGTCGAGATGGCGTGGAGCCCAAATATCACAACAGAATAGCTCAGTTGCTTTATAAATACCAGGATGTCTTTTCCAAGGGAGATACTGATATAGGCCGTACAGACTGGGTGCGACATCAAATCAGCACAGGCGATGCCCGACCAATCAGGGAGAGGCCAAGGAGATTTCCCCCCAAGGAGCAAGAGGAAATTCAGCGGCAGGTGCAAGATATGGTGCATAACGGTACCATTGAGCCTTCGGATAGCCCTTGGGCATCAAATGTGGTCCTCGTGGGGAAGAAGGATGGCAGCAAGAGATTTTGTGTAGATTACCGCCGCCTAAATGCTGTCACGATAAAAGACGCCTACCCAATTCCGCGTATTGATGATTCGCTGGATACCCTGGCAGGCGCAGAGTGGTTTTCCACTTTGGACTTGGCGTCTGGCTATTGGCAGGTCGAGCTAGACGAGGATGCTAAACAGAAATCTGCGTTTGTGGTACGCGGGGGGTTGTACTGCTGGCGGGTGATGCCCTTCGGTTTGTGCAATGCCCCTTCGACCTTCGAAAGGCTAATGGAGAGGGTATTGGCAGGTTTGCATTGGGAGATACTACTTGTCTACCTGGACGACGTGATAGTGTTTGCGAAAACGGTAGAGGAGGAGTTGGCTCGCCTTGGGGTTGTTTTCCAGCGCCTACGGGAAGCAGGACTAAAGCTGAAACCCAAAAAGTGTCACCTATTTAGGCAGAGCGTCTTGTACCTTGGACACATTGTGTCAGGATGTGGAGTCGCTACCGATCCAGAAAAGATTAGTACAGTGCGGAACTGGCCAACACCTAAGACGGTTAAAGACGTCCAGAGCTTCTTGGGATTGGCGTCGTATTATCGTAGGTTCATCAAAGGGTTTGCTGATAGAGCACGTCCCCTGCATCGCCTTACAGAAAAGGCACGGGAGTTCATCTGGACAGATGAATGCGAGTACGCGTTCCAGGACCTGAAGGATAGCCTACAGGAGGCGCCTGTATTGAAGTACCCAGACCCACAAGCTGAGTATATTCTCGACACCGACGCCAGTGGTGTAGGCATAGGCGCAGTCCTTTCACAGATGATCGACGGACAGGAGAAGGTGGTCGCCTATGCTAGCAGAACACTAAGCAAGGCCGAGCGGAACTATTGTGTGACGCGCAGAGAATTGCTGGCCGTGGTTGTTTTTCTGAAGCAGTTCAGGCAGTACCTGTACGGTAGGAAGTTCACCATAAGAACTGACCACGGGGCCTTACGTTGGCTAGTTAATTTTCGTGATCCGCAAGGGCAGATGGCCAGATGGCTGCAGGTGATTGATGAACATGACTTCACAATAATTCACCGGGCTGGGAAATCGCATGGAAATGCAGATGGTCTCTCGCGCAGAAATTGTTCTCAGTGTGGAAGACAGGAGCAGCCAGAGCCAACGACAGAGGTGACAGTGGAAGGGAAAGGCGTCACTACGACAGACCCAAGTAAAGATGTGAGAGCTGTAACAACCTCGCCTACAATCACCTATGAAGATATGCGAGAGGCGCAGATGGAGGACGCATCCATACAGTGGGTGCTGGAAGCAAAAGAGAAATTGGTGGATAGACCTGAGAGAAATGCTATCTCCTGTAAGTCATCGTCAGTGAAAACTTACTGGCGGATGTGGGACCAACTGTCGGTGAGAAACGGCGTTGTATGCCGGCGATGGGAGTCGGATGACGGCCGCCTAGTGGAGTGGCGCACCGTGCTTCCAGAGAAATACCGGTCAGATCTGATTAAAGAGCTTCATGGTGGCAAATCTAGCGGACACTTAGGCGTCAAGAAGACAATGGCCAAGGTTCGGTTGAGGTATTACTGGGCAGGCGTCTCGGCAGACGTAAGGTCTTCCGTCAGACAGTGCAATGTGTGTGCAAAAAGAAAATCACCTTCCAAAGCTAGGAAGGCGCCACTGCAACAACACAGAGTTGGAACACCTATGGAGCGTGTCGCCTTAGACATTCTGGGTCCCCTACCTGAAACTGCTCATGGAAATAAATACATCCTAGTGGTAGGCGACTATCTAAGCAAATGGATGGAGGCATACCCGGTACCTGACCAAACAGCAAAGACAGTGGCAGATAGGTTCGTCAACGAGTTCGTGTGCCGCTTTGGCGTCCCTGATGTTTTGCATTCAGACCAGGGCCGTAACTTTGAATCGCAAGTGTTTGCCGAGATGTGCACTATTCTAGGTATCGAGAAAACGCGTACGTGCCCCTACAACCCCAAATCTGATGGCATGATTGAAAGGTTCAATCGTACACTTATCAACATGGTCGCAACGATGATAGAACCCAGTAAAAGGCAGCGTGACTGGGACGAGAAACTTCCACTAGCCACGTTTGCTTATCGTTCGACACCGCAGGAGTCAACAGGTGAATCGCCAAACATGCTAATGCTGGGGCGAGAGGTGCGCCTACCTGTTGATCTCACCACTAAGGGACCAGTTGATGAGCAGGAGGAAGTAACCCCCGTGGAAACGGACTACGCGTTTGAATTGCGGCAGCGGATGAGGGATGCTCATGAGAGGGCACGTGTTTGCTTGAAACAGAGTGCTAGACGGCAAAAAATGTGTTATGATCGGCGGGCAACCAGAGGCGAGCTTAAAGCTGGTAATTTTGTGTGGTTACACAACCCAGCGAAGAAGAAAGGCATGTCGCCTAAACTCCAATGCAGATGGGAGGGCTCATACCTCATCACACACAAATTGTCAGATGTAGTGTTCCGGATTCAGCGAAAGCAGCGAGGCAAGATGAAAGTGGTGCACTGTGACAGACTGAAACCCTATGTAGGACGAGCATCAAACAAAGATGGGTCACGACCATAAGGCGAGAGATGTAGCCCGTTCCGAAGGCGAGAAGGTCCAGTGTCAGGTATGCAGAATGCGCATGCATAGCAGGAGTCTTGAGCGACACTTGAGAGTGGAGCACGGCCCGAAGCTGCTCTACTTCTGCAGGAGATGTTCTCACAAGAACAACAGAAGAGACAACCTTCGAGCACATTACCGTGATTGCCACCCGGAAAGTGTTGACGAAGTAGACAAGATCCAAGGTGAGACACATGAGTCCCGTGAGCGTGACAGGCGCAACAGCGAAAAGAAAGACAGGCGCAACAGTGACGGCGAAGCAAGGCGCAGAGAGAAGTCTGGCAAAGACCGAAAGCGGAAGAATGGGGACGACTCTGGGCATCATTCCATCCCGCACACCGAAGTCAAGGGGAGCAAACCTGCAAAGCTGCAGAAGAAAAGTACAGTTTCCTGTACAGTGTCGAGGGCTCCTGAAGAGGAACCTGACTTGCCCGTAGGCGTAGCCGTGAAGAAGAGTCTTCCGAAGTCGACAGGGTCGCCACAACGGCAAGGTATAAGAGTGCCCGAGCTGAATGAGGTGGAGACGACCATGAAGGCGCCTACGACAGACAAGACCCCTAAGAGTGGAGGGATAGTGGCCCATCCGCCTGAAGTTGCTGCAACGGTGGAAGTAAATTCTACACAGCAGGCTGACGAGGCTGAGGAGGAAGGTGTGTTGGAGATTGCTAAGTCTCCTATGCCAAGGTCATGGGAGCAAGAAGAGACACCGGTGGCCAGAGAACCCATGCCAGCGCCTGGAGGGAAACTCCTGAGCATGATGGAACGAATGAGACAAGAAGGAACTGATGAGCGGGAGGTGTCGTCATCAGATGAGTCTTGCTTGGGAAAGGAGGAAGAGGCTAAGTCGCCTAAAGAACTACGGGTCAAGTACCTACTCTCAGGGCTTGCCGTGAAGATCACCGAGAAGGGATCAACCCGTGTGACAGCTGGTGCAGCGCATATTACCCATGAGCATCGTGCACGCCAGTACGACGTCGTATTCATGCGGGCCCCGCCTACTCCTGCAGAGGGTGCAGCTGATGAACCGCCTTCGAGAATCTGCAGATTGGTGCGGGATGAGGACGCCTGTGTCGTAGGCGTAGGATCTGCAATGACCAGGGATGAGTTGGAGCGGCACATGATTGCCAACGTGAACAAGATCACCGAGACAACTACGCGCAGCCTTTTCCATGAAGGGGAATTAGTGATCAAGGATCAGACCGAGCGGGTCTTCCATGTGAACTTCTTGGCTGGAATCCGCTAACAGTGAACTTTGAACTTTGTGTTTTGCTTGAAGAAAGCCATGCAAATAGAAGCAACATTTGCGCCTGTTCACTTCCAAGATCGCCTTTCGCGATTAAATCTGTTTTTTGAGACTTGTTCCCAACTTGATTGTTGATTGTATTTGAAGTTAAATGACCAAGTTTTGCAGTGGTATGGGACAGTAATAGCCTGTACTTATGGTCTTGAGGATGTGCCTTTAGATTGCTAAAGATTTGTTCTTTTTGAAAGTTGTTTGCTGTTTTCCAACATGTTGTTGTTAAAGTTTTTGAAGGCTTCTTGTAAGAAATAGACATAGGCGTGCGCCTATGGAATCACCTATTCAGGGGATTTTGGAGCCTGCAGGTGAAAAGGTTTTGGATCTAGGTAGACTTGAGCTAAGTCATGATTGTTTCTTAAAGTTTTGTTTTGAAGGAGTGGGTGCATTGCTTTGTTTTGTTATAAGTTTTTAGGTCCGAGGACTGACCAAACTTAGAAGGCGCCTATGTAGCGCAATGCATCCAGAATCGATTATTCGGTATCGATTATCGAGTACTTATGGGTTCGTCACCCTGGGCTAGTTGCTAGCCTTCTCGTACTCAGAAGCCACGCATTATTTGGAGAGGGGCCAGTCGACACCGGGGGTGTATTTAAGCCATGCACGTGCGTGGCCGAGGGTCTCTTTCCGTCCAGCGTCCTTGATGAGCGGACGTCGTCACACTCTAGTCCCCGTAATTAGTGACTGTTGAGAGCAACCTTATATTATTGCAGACTGACAGAGCCCAGGCGGAAAATTCCCTGCTGTGAGTTTCATAATCAGAACTAGGCAGTATAAAGTCATGTGCATTGTTGACAAGTAATTGTTATAATTTGTGAGAGGCAATAAAGCCGATTTGTGTATAAGTCTCCTGTAGGCGAAGCGCCTATAATTGTCACCTACTTAGGACAAGCGCCTGTGTGTCGCCTAGATAGGCGAAAGAATTAAATTGTCACTTTAGAAGCCAAACCTATGTGTCCGCCTTTGCTTTATTGATGATGGAAACAAGAACAATTGTGTTTATCTTGCTGGCTGTGGTCATGGTCCTGTTGTTGGCGATCGTGGCATGCTTGATTGTTGTAGACATCCGAATCCGCAGTGTCAAGTGCCAGGTTTTAGAATTATAATCAGCCCCCTTCCCTGAGGTGTTTTCCCCTGAGTGAGTGATCTAGGTGATCGCTGTTGGTGTGTTGCGGGCCTAGGCGGTAGACTGCCGCCAAACGGATCTGCCTCCCCGGCCTTTTGAAGTTCGACCGCTCGCTGACATTGGCCGAGAGCGACCCGGGCAGCGGTCATTCTTGGACCAAATCCGCCACAATATCATACTTTGGTTTTTGTCAAAGAAATGCAGATCCATGGGCAAAAATATCAAGGAAGATACAGCAACAGTCATCTGTGAAATTTTCAGTTCCATACGGTGCCCACGTTTTGAAAAAAAAAAGTGAAAAACTGCCACAGTATTTCTTAAGTCTTTTCTCTTTTATTTTCCATCTTTAAAAGATCAAAAATAATTTTGGTCACTGATTTTTACTCTTTTCTGGATACCGATAAATACAGCATTTCAGGCAGAAACATTTTAACGGTATGTTTCTACCATCACTATCTTCATACCCTGTAAGTTATACATGTAGGTAATTCTGTAATTTCTGTTTCAGTCATGTGGGTATGCTATCAAAGTATGACAGCACCTTTAAAATCTAAACAAACAAATATGAAATTGGCAGTATATGCGTGGTTTCGTGGCTTCCGACTGCCAAACGAACAAAGATAATTGACTATAGGGGTCACCGTCCACCAACGTAGGGCTGGATGGCTCAGTTGGTAGGGAGCCTGTGCGGTATTCAGGAGGTCGCCGGTTCGAGTCCCGCTCCAGTCACTTTTTCTTTGTTCACTTTTCAATGAAATATGAAATTATTGAAAAGTGAACAAAGAAAAATTGACTGGAGCGGGATTCGAACCGGCGACCTCCTGAACACCGTACAGGGGCTCAGGAGGTCGCCGGTTCGAAACCCGCTCCAGTAAATTTTTCTTTGTTCAATTTTCAATGCAATATGAAGTCATTGAAAAGTGAACAAAGAAAAATTGACTGGAGCGGGATTCGAACCGGCGACCTCCTGAACACCGTACAGGGGCTCAGGAGGTCACCAGTTCGAAACCCGCTTCAGTCAATTTTTCTTTGTTCACTTTTCAATGACTTCAAATTCAGTCAGTTTCCCTTGTGGTTATTTGATGATTAAATATGAAATTAGATTGAAATCTTAAGTCTGACATAGAACTACGTACCTCGTAGCGCAGGACGACAGAGGGTTTGATAACTTTCTGCCTGATGGCCTGTAGTCTTATGACCAGCTGCTGGTCGCAGTGTTTGCATACCCTCAATGTCCCAGCAAGCTCGGCCTCGTCCCCTCCCTCTGCACCCCGGGCTTGTCTCTCCTGCTGCCGATGGTGGTCTCGCAGTAACTCCTCTTCAGATTTGAGTAAATTTTCTATGAAAAAAAAAATTGAACCCCCCCAAAAAAAATTTAAAGGACACGCCTCCACGCCAATTCATACTCAATGCGTATTTAATGCATAGGCAGATAAAGAGGCGTTTCATTTCAAAGTGCTGCCCTGCGGGTAAGAACACGCACTGCGTAATAAAAATCACTCTCATAAAATCTCTACGCTGATTTAAGGAGAGCGATTTGCAGATCATCTCATTTTTATTAAAATGAAGCCCTGATTAATCCTGCTTGCAGTGAAATCTTCCTTGATCATCCTAAGTTCTCATTTGAACTTTGTTATTTCAGTTATTTCATTCTTTGGTTTTTGTCAAAGAAATGACCCGATTCTTTGTCAAAAATATTAAGAAAGATCCAGTAACAACAGTTATCTGTGAAATGCCCAGTCCCATACGATGCCCACTTTATGAGAAAACAATGAAAAACGGCAAACAGTATTTTTGTTTAATCTTTTCACCATTATTTTTGATCTTCCAAAGATCAAAATTCTCTTTGGTCAATTGGTTGAACATCTTGTCTGGATAAATACACCATTTCAGGCAGAAAAATGTTAATAGTATGTGTCTACTATAACCATCTTTATACCCTGTAAGTTACAGGTAAATCTGTAGATTTATGTTTTGGTATGCTGCCAAAGTATGATACTCCCTTTAAATGTGTTACTGATCATGAATTTCTTTCGTTATTGGAACTAGAGGGAACGCTGCAAGGAATTGTGGCCAAAAAGTTACAGGTCACGCAGAACTGAGTACTCATCATCATACATGTCTGAACTCCACTAAGGTTATTCCTGATAGAATAAAGTTAAAGGCAGTATCATACTTTGGTTTTTATCAACGAAATACAGATTCATGGGCAAAAATATCAAGACAGATACAGTAACAGTCATCTGTGAAAATTTCAGTTCCATACGGTGCCCACTTTTTGAGAAAACAGTGAAAAACAGCCACAGTCTTTTCTCTTTCATTTTTGATCTTTTAAAAGATCAAAAAGATTTTCAGTCATTGTTTTACTAATTTCTGGATAAACACACCATTTCAGGCGGAAACATTTTAACGGTATGTTTCTACCACCACCATCTTCATACCCTGTAAGTTATATGTAAATCTGTGAACATTTCTGTTTTGGTTTCTTACCAAAGTATGATACTACCTTTAAGTATTGATACACGTCGGACAGTTTCTGAGGAAATGTCAATGCAAGTTCCTATCTCAAAAAAAGGCTCAATTAATGTCCCTGAATCTTATTGTGTTTTTTGGCGAGCTGCGAAGCAAAGCGAAGCCTTTGTAGTAGTACCGTTCGTCCCGTCTGTCCGGCCGTCAGCGTGAAATGTTAAAGTTTTTTAGTATGCGCTTGAACCGCCATTTTTTTTTTTTTTTTATGGGTGTATTGTCCAAAATAATGATGTTATTATTGTAAATGAAAAATGTTGAAGTTTTTTCTATTGTTTCAAAATGTTGAAGTTTTTTCTATTGTTTCAAAATGTTTATTTTTATTTTTTTTTTTTTTTAGATGGGTGTGTTATCCAAAATAATGTTGTTATTATTGTAAATGAAAAATGTTGAAGTTTTTTCTATTGTTTCAAAATGTTGACTTTTTTTGTGATGGGTGTGTGTGTGATGAATGGGTGTTTGCTATCATGTTTGTAACTGCACATATCTTGAGGCTGCAGCGAGCCATGACAGCTTTGCTGTTCTAGTTTGATACTAGCAAGGTCATAAAAGAATGCACCAGATGTGCTGATCTAGTTTCAAGACCTTGATATATAGCTCATCCGTTCAGGAAATTGTAGTTTTATAATAATCCCGTCCTAGCTGCCATAAAGAATAATGAAGTATGGAGCATACATGCTCATTAAAATTTGGCCTCCAAATTCTCCAATGTCTGTAATTGGCAACGGAATTAAGATCGGATTTGAGGAAAAAATAAACGCTGGCACGTGCAATATGTGAGATCGTTATCTCTAATTAGGTCATTTGCAATGAGTGTCATTAAGGGATTTAAAGGTACTATCATACGTTGGTAACAGAAATGGTTTTTATACATTTACAGATGTATTTTATTATCTTTTTATTATGTTGAATAAGAAAAAAAAGGGAAAACAAAAACAAAACAATCCCGATGCTTTTTTCTCGTTTTTTACCTCTCTTTTCGCGTAATATGGCTATGCAAAATTTTCGTTCGCGTACGGTACGCATTGGCCTGAACCCCCCCTCCCCCCTGTAGGCATGGCGTACGCATCAGTAACAACCCCCCTCCCCCCTTGCGTGCGTACTTAATAATAATAATAATAATAATTTGGGAGGCTAATCATCCTTACTGGCAGCTGGGGTGCTGAATTGCAAAGGATGCGACTTGATCGAGTGGCAGGCTTTCATGGGTGCCCTTGGCTGCCAGCCACATCAACTCATATATGATCACGGAGTACAGCCTGAGATCGAAAGCGAGATCGGCCCCTTATTGTCTACAGTAGTCCACTCACCACACACAGAATCAGGCAGGAAGTCTGTGCATTTGATGCAGGCAATGTTGCCGCATAGACGGCAGTGGTGCCGTCGCAGGGACAGGCCAAACTTCTCCGTGCAGAACGGGCAAAATTTCATGGAGGAATCTTCCTTCCAAGGCACCACCGTCTTCTCAAAAGCTGCAGAGGGAGAGAAATGGCAGGGGCCAAGAAAACAAAAATACGGGACAAAGAAGAAAACCACGGTCAGATATTTCCAAGTCAGTCGACCTCCACCAAATAGAATGGGTTTTCAGGTTTTCAGTCCCTACCTGGGCCCAATTTCATAAAACTGTTAAGCACAACTGCTTAGCTTGACATTTCTGTCTTAATAAAAACAGGGTTAACAACCAAATTTCCATGTGTTGTGTATCACTTGTGATTGTTCTTTGGCTGTTGTTCGCTGACCATTAATATCAAATGGAATTTTCAATGGTGGTTTGTTTTATTGGGCGAGACATTTTTGTGCTAAGCAAATTTTTATGCTCAACAGTTTTATGAAATTGGCCCCTGATTCTGTGGGTTTTACCCAGAATATTACTCTGGGGTTTTCCTCCCACCTCGAAAACTGTATATTCTTCTTATCTTCTCAACTTCCAGTATAGTCCCTGGAGGACCTTTCGGAAGTAAATGCTACAAGATAAAAGATACAAGACCGGCATACGTACATACGTACGCCGCGGGCGGGAGTCAGGAAACGTTTTGTGCTATTAACAAAACACTACCAAAATAATTCACTCTCATGATTCTGTGTAAAATATGTATGAGAAGGGCATTCCCACAATTATGGGACATTTTGCAGGGCTCGAATTTCGTGAAAAAAAAGCACTGGACAGCAGGTCTAGTAATTGAAGCATTTTACTAGACCTAAACTTTTTTCACTAGACCTGTGGCATTGCATAGGAAAACCGTAATTGTATGCAATATCATGATTGTGTCAAATATCATAAATTTACAACATGTAGGTATAGCACTTTAATTGTGCAATGAAAACAAAATCACTAGACAGCCAGACTAGTGCGGTACATACTTTACTAGACCGACAATGAAATCACTAGACTCGGTCCACAGTCTACAGTAGTGGATATAAGTTAGTAAAGTTACCTCTTTTTTGCATATTTGCATGCATTTCAAGGAACTTTATGGGGTATGCTTGCTGATTCCAATAAAACATGTTCAAATTAGTGACTTTCAAGAATGATTGATCCAGGAATATGTCAAAGTCACTTAAAGGTAGTATCATACTTTGGTTTTTGTCAAAGAAGTACAGATTCATGGGCAAAAATATCAAGGAAGATACAGTGTACAGTCACAATCATCTGTGAAAATTTTAGTCCCATGTGATGCCCACTTTTTGAGAAAAGAGTGAAAAACTACCACAGTATTTCTTAAGTCTTTTCTCTTTAATTTTTGATCTTTTAAAAGATCAAACAGATTTTCGGTCGTTGTTTTACTAATTTCTGGATAAAAACAAAATTTCAGGCAGAAAAATGTTAATAGTATGTTTCTATCACCACCATCTTCATACCCTGTAAGTTATACGTAAACCTGTGAACATTTCTGTTTTGGTTTCTTACCCAAGTATGATAGTACCTTTAAGAAAATTTGGTGCTTAAGCAGCTCTATGAAATTGGCCCCAGGTATGGACAAAGACACGGAAAGCAGACTAATTCAATGCATCTAGGCTCAATGCTGAAGCACACAGTGATGTGATGCTAGGAGTCCACTGGGCCGGCGCCAGTTGGTGCCAGTTGGCGCCAATGCAATTTGCTGTGGCGCCTAGTGTCGCCAATTATAAGGTGCCTAGTGGTGTGCAGTGGCTCAAACTGCCTCCCAACTGGCTCGTGGTGGCCCGTAACGGAGCCAAAAATTGAATTTGGCAGCAAGAAAATTTCAAAATGTTTGAAATTTTTGTTGCGCCACTTGCATCGAGCAATCAGCGCGAAGTATCCACCAAGTGGCACCAAATAGCGCATACAATCTGCCTATTGGAATTCACTGGAATGTAATGGCGCGCGCCATGTCGCGCCACCATGCGCCAATCACATAATCTTTGGCGTGAACTGGCACCAACTGGCACCAGCCCAGTGGACTCCTAGCATGAAATGTGCATGTCTGAAGCATAGTGCAAGATGCTGCTGTATGGATTCATTGGAGTCATCACAAAACACCTCCCTAACCAGTCTGACCATCAACAAATTTAGCAATCTGAAACTGTCTTCAATTACTTTCTGGGGGCAACTTGGCCGGAAGCATTCCGGAGTCCAACCCAAATCCAGCCCATAAGTACTGGTACTCCCCTAAAGCAGGCACGGTTCTACGGGGGGGGGGGGGGGGGGGGGTTGCTGGGCTTGAGCCCCCCAAATATTTTGTCTAGCCCCCTCCAAAAAAATGCAATTGAAAAAAAACAAAATCCTTGACAATACTGGATTTTTTCCGTTATTAAGCCCCAATTACATACAAAATGCGTTGTGTAGGCTATGGGCCTGTTTGTTTATGAATCCTGCGGATCCGGATCCCATTTTAGCATACCCTGCGTAGGAGGTGGATCCCAAAAAAACCCTTTGCGTGAAACAAACTGGCCCTATATGTGCATGTTTTTCGACCCATAATAAGACATAGCAGAAGCGAGTGTTCGAAGAACCCAAAATATTGGGTCTTCTAGCCCCCCACAAAAATTAATGGCTCTCCTAGCCCCCCAAAAATGTTGGCTCTAGAACAGCGCCTGCCCTAAAGTGGGCACTGCACACTCATGCCTTGAACTTACATGTACTTATTGGCAGCTAGCCAGCTACGGTCCTGAATCTGCCTAAATTCAACAATGCTGGACAAATTCCTTTTCGGTCAGGTCTACATATGTAATGTTTATGATCCAGTGTGTAAAAGTGTAATTTCCGGGACAGGTACATCTTTTTCCAACTGGTTTGGCGATGTGAAACCGAATGGATGGGAAGACTTCTTTTCGCATGAACTTTGACCTCTGGGGCAATCAATGCTGGCAAGCTGAGAATGGATTGTGACGATACACACAATGAATCCGTTTCAAGAATACATCCATTTTTGTCCATACCTTTTCTTGCTCGTTTACCTTTACGCTTGGACGGCTCGCTGCACTGGACGTTGAACTTAACGAGTTTCTCCAGACGTATTAATAGATTGTTGGTCTCGACGGTGCTGCGGTCAATCCTTGACCCTCGCTGACCCCTGAAATATTCGTAATGACCACGCAAGGCCCCTGGATTCATGAAAGATCAAAAAGAAAGTTTTCAATGTATTAATTATAACCCACAGCTCTGCTTATTGAGATTAAACATGAGGATCAAATGTGAGGATCAGACATGAGATTCAAATGTGAGGACTAAACATGAGGATCAAACATAAGCAATAAGGATCAAATGTGAGGATCAAACATGAGGATCAAACATGAGGATCAAACATGAGGATCAAACATGAGGATCAAACATGAGGATCAAACACGAGGATCAAACACGGGGATCAAACACGAGGATCAAACACGGGGATCAAACACGGGGATCAAACACGGGGATCAAACACGAGGATCAAACACGAGGATCAAACACGAGGATCAAACACGAGGATCAAACACGAGGATCAAACACGAGGATCAAACATGAGGATCGACCTTACCCACTTCCTGTGGAGCCCACTGGGTGTCATCAATTCCACCTACACGCCACGAGGTTGTCGTGGGACTAGTAGCTCCGCCCCCTGCCTCCAAATCCACCTCCAAGTCCACAACATCAAGCGATGACTGCTCCTCATTCTTACTCAACAACTTCTTGGCTTTACCTTGGGTATGAGTATATAAAAACAAAGTTACTTGATATACAATCTTCTTTTACAAATTAAACTGTGGTTCTTGCTTTTTTAAACTATCTATGCAGTGTGCATAGAGCACACTCAGTATGTATGACTATGTGCTGCCCCAACTCATTGCAGCCACCATATAGCTGCTTAGCCACATAGAGCTGCTTAACATGCTTTTAAGCACCAAAATTTGCTTACACACCAAAAACCTTGACAAATAAAATCTGTATGGCAGCCAAAAATCTCTGTGAATGCTACGTTCAGAAAAAATAGCTGAATGAGTCAAAAGCAGTAAACATCGCATGAGAATTTGGTTGGTAATCCTAATCCTATTTGATCAAGGAAAATTTCTCATGCTTAAGCAAACTTTGTGCTTAAGCAGCTCTATTGAAAGTAGCCTCAGGTCAGAATTTGTCCATTGACTGAAGAAGATCAACAATTGGTATCCTACATGTAATATACACAAGGTGAGCAACAAAAGAGCTGCCAGGAGAATGAGACTTGCTGGACACTGCCAAAGACACCAAGAGCTGCCGGCCAGTAAACTGGTGCTGTGGGAACCAGCGCATGGGCACCGGGCACGAGGATGTCCCACAATAACATACCTGGGGTGGATTTCACGAAGCCCTACGATCGATCGTAACTCGAGATACCAAGGATAACCCATCATATGGGGGCCTATCCTATACGTAGGACTAGAGGCCTGGACGTTCTCAAGAAGGACGCAGGAGTGCAAAGCACCAGCGACCTGGCCGGAAGTATCGAAAATCGGAATGACTGGAAACGACGATGGAAGGCTCGTCTGAGGACGACCTAGAGAGAGAGTAGGCCTACGTGTACAAACTTCACATACTGACCGAAAAACCCTTTAAGTTGGTGAAGCACAGCCTTATCCTCGGTGTGATGGTTCTCCTCAAAGTGTGTCTGGAGCTGGTATACCGAGTTGAGATCCTGCAGACATATGGGGCATAGAAACCCCTCACGAATAGAAGAGTCGTCGGTCGTTACTGCTGCCGACATGACTGGTTGGGTCTAGGTATGGCTCAGGCTTTGTTGTTTGGCAGGCAGAGATGTTTAGCCATCAAAACTGGAAATGAAATGAAGGATGTATTATTGCTTAATTATTAAATAACAAGTGAATGAATCATAATCACATTAAGTTGATTTTGTACGTTTAGCCATCAAAACCGGAAATGAAAAGGATTTATAACAGGATTGCTTAATTATGAAATGACAAATGAATGAATCATGATAACATTTTAATTAGTTGAATTTGTACGTTTAGCCATCAAAACTGGAGGCGTTACCTCAGTTTAGTACACTCAGGTTAGCTGGTAGTGGTAGTGGTACTGAGACCCAGTCGTATTTAGGTAAGTTAGTTTACTGTAAGCTGGGTACCAGCTACCCTGAGTGTACTAAACTGAGGTAATTAACCCCAAACTGGATATGAACAGGATTTAGGCCTATAAATAACATTAACAAGATTGATTATGAAATGACAATTAACAATGTGCTTGCTTAATGTTAGTCAGTGTTAGTTGCATCATGGAGGCTGCAATTGCATGCTAGCTAGCTAGTAGTAGTTGCGATGATCGTAACCCTAGGTCTGACATGTCAGACTAGATTTCTTCCTACATGGTCAGACCTAGGGTTACGATCATCGCAACTACTAACTAGCTACAAATTAGTACAATGTAGCTAGTGTAATTGATTGAACAGATGAACACTTTACCATGTTTACACTTTTACAGAGTAAAATTAATGAAAATAAGTAACTTAATAAATCATATGATCATAGGCCTACCCACAAAAGAGAAGTTGATGGCCTTGTTCATTACATGGATGGGCGTACTTTACAGTTTACGGACATAATTATGACAGGTTCGTAACAAAAAAGTTAGCATTCAGCAGCATTTTGTTAATCGTGTATTTCTTTTTCCACAGGCGCGGCTGCAATAGCGCCACCAAGTGATCAAAATAAACAGAATAAAAATGGCGTCCAGTCTCAGGTTGTGGAATGTTTTTGCGCCACATTTGAATTGAAAATGAATCATCTTTGACATATTCCCAGCTTTATTAATACATGATATAATGTAACGGTGTTTTGTTGTATTTCGTGTAACAATTTGCCCGTTGTCGTGTTCATCTCATCAGCCTTGTCAGTAAGTATAATTTTAAATGCTTTAGCCTAGGCAAGCGGGGCCTGCTATTGAGGATCTTCAACACTCAACAAACCTCGCTTTATTTGTTAGAACTAGGCCCTATAATCATTAAATTACTTGACATGAGAAAAAAAAAATTTATCTCACACTGAACACAGAAAGAGAGTCTTTTTGATGATTTTTCTCTCCACATGCTCAACCCGCAAGCTAACCCAAAATTGAAACTGTCTGAATTTCGTCAATGGGGGCAGCAGACATTTCATGAAAAGGCTCCGTACTATAATGAATAGCTCATGACGTCATAGTACGGAGCCTTTTCATGAAATGTCTGCTGCCCCCATTGACGAAATTCAGACAATTTCAATTTTGGGTTAGCTTGCGGGTTGAGCATGTGGAGAGAAAAATCATCAAAAAGACTCTCTTTCTGTGTTCAGTGTGAGATAAATTTTTTTTTTCTCATGTCAAGTAATTTAATGATTATAGTTCTAACAAATAAAGCGAGGTTTGTTGAGTGTTGAAGATCCTCTTTAAACCATCAATATCCTAACGTTATGTTAGATGACGCATGGACGCATTGGCTGCTCTTGGCTGCGTCTTTAACGGTGCCATTTTAGATCGGAGTTTCAAATCCGTTTTTATGGAATGCCGTAGCTATCTTCTTTAGATTGTTTGCTTCGGTAATTCCATCATTCAATTTGCCAAATTGAATGATGAAATTTGCGAATAGAATAACAGAATGACAAATTGATTGGCTACCTGAATGACAACACGGCAAATAAAATGATGAAATTGGCGAATTAAATGATGGAATTAGCAACAAACATTCTAAGCCACCGATTATAACTACGGCGTTCCATCATTGTTTCTGGTGCATAGCGTAATGCGTAATGGCCGGAACCGCGTACCGCGCGGCTTGCATAAAGCGCTTGAATGTTTAGGTTCATTTTTGTCCTACCTAAAATGGCCGCGTCCTGCTTGCACGGACATAGCTCCAAAGGTTTGTACACGGGTGCGTCATCTAATTTTTGGTGTATATACTACATGGCCTAATGGACGCGCACATGCATTGTACACGTTTGCATGGTTGCAATGTTTGTCTGAGATCCGGTGCTATTTTTAGCGCAAGTGTGGAGCGCTATTCTTGCCCAGATGTAGACATGGTAGATGAACAATAGTTGTGATAATTGAAACCCTTGCAAAACTTGCCTTGGTCATGTTAGATATAATGATGATAGGGTCTACATGTAGCCTACAGGTACATGTACCTGCACAGTAGGAATTCCCAATTACATACATACATGTAGACCCTATTATCGATCAGTTATTTCAACAGGGGCGCCCTTTAAAATGGCGCATCCACTATTCTCGACGTGCACGCGATGCCCCCTTTACCACCCCATAATACATTGCGTTATTGTGGGATATATCGCGATCAGCAATAGACTCTGTTGCAGGCAGAGTCTACGAATTCCCAATTTGCAGGCTGAGTGTACATGATGTGGTCATCATTGGCCTCCTCCCCTCTCGGGAGACAATGGTTGCATGCACCAAGTTTGGTCATTTCTAGTTGCTGCATCTCCTTTTGTGGCTTATACAGTGTGTCCCCCCAAAAAAATGATACCCATTTTCAAAAAATTATGAAAAGAAATTGTATGTTTGTAGGTATTAAATTTGTAGCCTAACGCATTCAATATATCCCAGGCCATGTTCTGATGAAATTTCAATGCAATCCATTCATGCATCACTGAGCAATTACTGATTGTCTGGAAAAGTCCATTTTGCTACCATTACAATTGAGTGCCAATGGTGGTCATCTTAACATTCTGGGTTGTGATCTGTAAATCTCCTCTCATTGTGGCCACCCACATTCCCTACACACAGATCACCACTAAGATGACCACAACTGTCACTCATTTGAAATGGTAGCAAAATGGACCTTTCAAGACAATTAGTAATTGCTTGGTGATGCATGAATGGATTGCATTAAAATTTGGTCAGAATATACCCAGTGAGATAGTGAATGCAATAGGCTAAAAATCAAATAGCTGACTGAATACATACATGTACAACTTCTTTCCATAATTTTTTGAAAATGGGTATAATTTTTTTTTGGGGGGACACACTGTATAAGGCCAACATGGGAGTGGCAGTCTTTGCCACACCTAGACTTCAGATCATGTGGGCTGTTATGTCAGCCTGATCCGTGTTCTTGAAGGATTTCCCAAGTTATGTAAAATTGCAGGCCAAATGTATGACTTCCCAATTTGCAGGCCGAGTGTACATCGATGTACATGTAGGAATTCCCAATTATTGCAGACTCGTGTAGGGATTCCCAATTATTTGCAGACTCGTGTAGGGATTCCCAATTACTGCACATTGCAGTCTTATTATGATTGTACGATTAATGATTAGG
Organism: Astropecten irregularis; assembly: GCA_963971285.1. NCBI lineage: Eukaryota > Metazoa > Echinodermata > Asteroidea > Paxillosida > Astropectinidae > Astropecten > Astropecten irregularis. The sequence goes on along the minus strand of OZ020244.1, from coordinate 35,522,452 downwards.
CCGGGAAAAAAATGGTTGTGTTGCCCTCAAGTGGAAAAATTTAAAATTTCGGTTGGGTCGGTCGTTTTTGTTGTTTTTTGACCGACTTTCAAACATTTAAGAATAAATACAGGATGTATGGTCACCAGGGCTTATAAATCAACGGTCTTGGGTCGTTTTGAGGAGAGACGCTTTTTTACTGCTAAATCTTACATTTTTTATCAAAAATGGCCGTGAGTTTTTATACTTTAGGACTCAGAGGAAAAAAAAAATTCAAAAACCCCGACCCAAGGTTTTGGCATTTTACGGTCGGTCGCTGAGGGCAACACAACAATTTTTTTTTTTGGCCTTATAGTCTTGACTTCTCCTACAGTATAAGACCTCATGACGAGCAAACCTAGATACGTAACGTTCATTTTATAGAAATTGGGCAAGAAATTAGTCAATTCATTCTTAGTGCAAGTGAAAGAATTACCTACATGTACCCCCACTCTCCAACCACCCCTTCCCTTTGTCCATATCCTCTGATCCATTCATGTATGCTTCTTTCACTTCCAAGTTGCATGTTCTTGTCGTTCTTCATTTAGCCTTTGAGAAAGATCCTGCTAGGATCGAAATGCGTGAGGCCCTTTTAACTCCAAGCATTTGATATATATCAGGTCATTTTGGCTGATGAGAAGTTTGCAGCAGTTTATAACTTGTATAAATTAGGATAATTAGGATAGGATAATGCCAGTTATTTGCTTCATAGATCTGTTAATAGTTGTATCAGGCATCTGTGCATGTGCCCACTGTCCAGGCCATGTTTTTATATTGTTGTTTATCATACTTTTTTGTCTTAAAGGTAGTATCATACCCGTACTTTGGTAATACACCAAAACAGAAATGTTCACAGATTTACGTGTAGCTTACAGTGTATGTAGATGTTGGTGGTAGAAACATACTGTTAACATTTGTCCGCCTGAAATGGTGTATTTATCCAGAAATTAGTAAAACAACAACCGAAAATCTTTTTGATCTTTAAAAAGATAAAAAATAAAAGAGAAAAGACATAAGAAATACTGTGGCTGTTTTTCACTGTTTTCTCAAAAAGTGGGCACCGTATGGAACTGAAATTTTCACAGATGACTGTCACTGTATCTGTCTTGATATTTTTGCCCATGAATCTGTATTTCTTTGATAAAAACCAAAGTATGATACTACCTTTAAGTGGTTTTTGTCAAAGAAATACAGATTCATGGGCATAAATATCAAGAAAGATACCTGTACAGTCTGAGTCAACTGTAAATATTTCAGTCCCATACGGTGCCCACTTTTTAAAAGATCAAAAATAATTTTGGTCATTGGTTTTACTCTTTTCTGGATAAATACAGCATTTCAGGCAGAAAGATTTTAACGGTATTTTTCTACCATCACCATCTTCATGAATACCCTGTAAGTTATAGGTAAATCTGTGAAGTTTTCTGTTTCGATATGCTACCAAAGTATGCTAGTGCCTTTAACATATTATTTACCGGTATTCCCAGTTGTTCGGTATATGTCATGCATCAAATTACCAAAATGAAATACACTGCTCTCTTCACAGATACCACTCAGCTGATGAGAAGATGAATGGTTGTCTTATTCCAGACACGCCCATCGTGGTGGACCTTTGGCGAAGAGGCAACAATCCGTCTCACAAGCATTTCTTCCTGTCTCACATGCACTCTGATCACACCCAGGGTCTGTCTGCATCGTGGCGATGGCCCATCTACTGCTCTCCTCTCTCGGCCAAGATGCTGGTCGAGAAGTTTCAGATCCGGGAGCAGTTGATCAGACCTCTGGAGCTCGACCAGAGTCATCTGATCAAGCTGGATCGGAGCGGCAAAGAGATGATGACGGTGACGCTCTTTGATGCAAACCACTGCCTGGGCTCCGTCATGTTCCTCTTCGAAGGCTACTTTGGCCGTATCCTGTACACCGGTGATTTCCGCTACGAGCCGTCGACCTACCCAGAGACTTTCCTTTCACCAGGTCGCCCCGTTGATAAGCTCTACTTAGATAATACCTTCAATAACCCAAGGTGCAGGTTCCCGACCCGAAGCGAGTGCAGAGAGCAAATTTTGAATATACTCGAAGAGTACCCTGATCATGACGTTGTTCTTGGAGTTTACACCTTAGGGAAAGAAGATCTTTTATTGGACATTGCACTTGCTCTCGGCACCCGTGTGGTGGTCACTCCCGCTCGTATGAGAATGCTCCAGGTCTTGGAACTGCTGGATGTCTTCACAACAGACAAGGATGAGGGGCATGTCCGGCTTGTGCCTCGGCAAACTATCAGTAAGAAGAACATGGCCAACTGGAACAGGGAGGCCCCGACAATTGCTATCATTCCGACTGGACTGTTCTCATCGCTAGACGGCCAGCCGTACATCAATCAGGACGATGTCTTCGTCATTCCATACTCGGATCATTCTTCATACCCTGAGCTGCGACAGTTTGTCTCCAGAGTCTGCCCAAGATCCATCATCCCAATTGTAAAGGATTCCATTCGCAGCAGTCATCCCGTTGCAGACATGCACAACTTTGATGACCTCCTAGATAGGTCTCCAAGTGCACCCTTCGACATCCCAACCTCTGTGCTGAGGTCATTGTTTGCTGATAATCATTCCAGACCTCAAGATTGTCGGCGGGATCTTGACAAGATGATTCCCCTGCGGAGAATCCACAGCCAGAGTCATCGAAGAAATCAGGCCGCCAAGGGAGTTATATTTCTGGAAGACGATGAACAGGAACAAAATCATCCAATGTCCCCTACAGAGCACATGAATTCCAGCGTCTCACTACAGCAGCATCAACTGGCTGAAAGCGAAAGCAATGCAGATATCATCAACGTGAACGCTCCAAGTCCGGATCTTGCTCCAAGTCCAGAAAAGATCGTGAGCAACATTGAAGCAGCGCCATTTGGTGAGAACGTTTCAAGTAGTGTTTGCTCCTCGGAAGTTAAAACCTCACCTGGAAGGGTTAGCAAACCTTGTAAAAATACCACCCAATTGAAAACTGAAACCAAAGCATTACAAGCTAAATGTGTCCATGGAGTGTCATCAGCGAATGAGCGGAACCCCACACCCCAGGGGGCAACAGTGGCAGAGACCAATGCTGTGGCAACAACACGCAAAAGGCAGCATGACGAATTGGTTGAACAAGAATCTCTAGAAACACAATCTCGCTTGTTCAGAGGCATGTCAAACAAGAGGCCAAGGATTCTACCATCCTTTTCTGGGCCCATTTCAAGGCCCGTTCAGCATGTGAAGTCCGGTTCAAGTATAGGAGCTGGTGAGAAGCCGGCAGCCAGAAGTATCCTCGACTTCTTCAAGGGCTTGGATGAAGCAGTGTCCAAATCCCAGCGGGCAGGGAGCCGAGGGAGGACATCTGCCAAGTTTCCATGCAAAACAGAATCAACTCGTCCTAATCCATCCCAAAGCATGGGTAGGCCTACCTCCATGACCTCTAATGGAGAGAAAGCTGCTGCAGTAGAAATAGTCAGTCCTTCAGCTCCACATGCTAGAAATCCAGATAAAATCCCCGCCGAGAGACCAGCTAATTACAGAGCATCTCATGCTATCTCTTCGGTGCACTTTGGATGTATTAACGTTAGGCCTTTTAAAAGACCGACTAAACATCAAGTTGACAAACTGCTCGCCAAGAGACCAGTCGACGACCAACCATACCACTTTATGTCTTTGGCACACTTTAGACGTATCAATGTTAGGCCTATTAAAAAACAGACTATAGGCGTACATGGTTTTGGCGATGCTTCTAGAAGATGATTCGCTCATAATCTTTAAATGTAGTATCATACTGTGGTTGCATACCGAAAGAGAAATCTTCACAGATTTACCTATAAATACCTTATAAGCTATGGTGATGGTAGAAACATACCGTTAAAATCTTTCTGCATGAAATGCTGTAGTTATCCAGAAAAGAGTAAAACCAGTGACGAAAATGTTTTTAAATCTTTTAAAGATCAAAAATAAAAGAGAAACGATTTAAAGGTAGTATCTTACTTTGGTAAGAAACCAAAACAGAAATGTTCACAGATTTACATATAACTTACAGGGTATGAAAATGGTGGCGGTAGAAACATACCGTTAAAATGTTTCTGCCTGAAATGGTATCATATTTATCCAGAAATAAGTAAAACATAGACCGAAAATCTTTTTGATCTTTTAAAAGATCAAAAATAAAGGAGAAATGACTTAAGAAATACTGTGGCCGTTTTTCACTATTTTCTCCAAAAGTGGGCACGGTATGGGACTAAAATTTTCACAGATGCCTGGTACTGTATCTGTCTTGATATTTTTGCCCATGAATCTGTATTTCTTTGACAAAAACCAAAGTATAATATTGCCTTTAAGAAATACTGTGGACGTTTTCACTGATTTTGTTAAAAAGTGGGCACCGTATGGGACTGAAATTTACACAGATGACTGTGTCTTCCTTCATATTTTTGCCCATGAATCTGTATTTCTTTGACAGAAGCCAAAGTATGATACTACCTTTAAGAGGCAGATCCTTATGATTTCAAAAGCTTACATGTACATAATATACTAGTTTCTTGTTTTTGCTTTTGTTTTGTTTGCAGTCATTTCATTCAACAAAATTAATCCAATTTTGTAGCCTTTTTTAACAATTATGTGAAAGATTTCTGTAGCATGATAACTTATATGAGTCAATGACCATGAATGTGATTCTAATTGGTATTAATGAGTTAAAAAACAAAGTAACCATAAATGCACTCTAGAGGTACAATACAGGATTGGTAAATTGGTAACACAACCAAACATAAAACTTAACAGATTTACGTATAACATCAATTTTTTATGTTTTTGTAAGAAAAATTGAGTCGGGTTTTCGCTATTTTCTCGTGACTCAGATGTCCGACTGAGCTCACATTTTCACAGGTGTGTTATTCTATGTACATGTTGGATCAGACAAAGTGTGAGTGCTGTTCTGTGACCTTTGACTCAATTCAGTTGAATGTAACATTTTCCCAACATTTACCAATCATGTATTCTACCTTTAATTGACAAATATCAGCATCTTGTCAGTTTTGTATACAGTTTTCCTTTCTGAAGTACCATTCGCATTTCCCTATAATGTTGCATGCTTATAGTATTATGCATTCAGTATGATAGATGAGGTCACATTTGACGCTCAGTCTAATTCGGTCTTTATATTTATATTTGACCAACTGACCAAGCTCAAACTTGCTCACATTTATAAGCCCATTATTGGGAGTTTTGGGGACGAATCCAAATCGAATCTGATGACAACAAATATGTTTCAACTTCTTACATATACAGTTTTTCGTTTGCGTTTCTGCATAAATATCTAAAGAAGTTTAAAGGTAGTATCATACTTTGGTTTTTGTCAAAGAAAAACAGATTCATGGGCACAAATATCAAGACAGATACAGTAATAACAGTCATCTGTGAAAATTTCAGTCCCATACGGTGCCCACTTTATGAGAAAACAGTGAAAAACAGCCACAGTATTTCTTAAGTGTTTTATTTTTTATTTTTGATCTTTTAAAAGATCAAAAACATTTTCGGTCGTTGTTTTACTAATTTCTGGATAAGTACACCATTTCAGGCGGAAACATTTTAACAGTATGTTTCTACCAGCACCATCTTCAAACCCTGTAATTTATACGTAAATCTGTGAACATTTCTGTTTTGGTCTCTCACCAAAGTATGATACTACCTTTATTACTCTAGTATTTCAAGAATAAAATTTGCTGGAGGGTGCAGTCCCTGTCTCCCTGAGCGAAGGCTGATGCTAATTGAAAACCGTGGAATCATGATTTGTTTTAGTCTGCCGAGTCTCGTGCTCGATGACCTTGTTCGTTTCGTCCGTAGGCCAGATTCATTCCTGTTTCGTATAATTAATTGATTGTATTCAGGCTATCTAGCTGACGTGTGTGCAAGTTCTTGTCCAAACTTTTTTTGTGAACATGGTGCAGATAAATTGAGTAAAAGAACTTTTGAAGTTCGGAAAAGTTGGTTGGTACATTATAGCCGGAATCTCATCACTTAGTATCATACTTTGGTTTTTGTTAAAGAAGTACAGAATCATGAGCAAAAATATTAAGGAAGATACAATCACAGACATCTGTGAAAATTTCAGTCCCACACGGTGCCCACTTTTTGAGAAAATCGTGAAAAATGGCCTCAGTATTTCTTAAGTGTTTTCTCTTTTATTTTTGATCTTTTAAAAGATCAAAAAGATTTTTGGTCGTTGTTTTACTAATTTCAGGATAAATACACCATTTCAGGCAGAAAAATTTTAACGGTATGTTTCTACCACCATCATCTTCATACCCTGAAAGTTATACGTAAATCTGTGAAAATTTTTGTTTTGGATTCTTACCAGAGTATGATAGTACCTTTAAAGGTATAATACATGATTGGTAATATTAAAGGTAGTATCATACTTTGGTATCTATATAGACACCAAAACAGAAATGTTCATAATATTTACGTATAGGCCTAACCACTTACAGGGGTATGTAAATGGTGGCGGTAGAAACATACCGTTAAGATTTTTCCGCCTGAGGTGGTGTATTTATCCAGAAATAAAACAACGACCGAAAATCTTTTTTGATCTTTTAAAAGATCGAAAATAAAAGAGAAAAGACTTAAGAAATACTGTGGCCGTTTTTTACGATTTTCTCAAAAAGTGGGCATCGTATGGGACTGAAATTTTCACAGATGACTGTGACTGTATCTTCCTTGATATTTTTGCCCATAAATCTGTACTTCTTTGACAAAAACCAAAGTATGATACTACCTTTAAGTCTTTTATCTATTATTTTTTATCTTTAAAAGATCAAACAATAATTCCGGTCACTGGTTTTTACTCTTTTCTGAATAAATGCATCCGCGGCACATCAGCCAATCAGATCCGTCAGGGTCGTGACGGAGGATGTTGATTGGTCATTTTGTTCGAGGGCCAGTGCCGGGTTGGTTTGCGTATAAATTAATCAGGATTATGCACTTATGATTGTGATAGAAGCTTGCTCGCTGTATGGCGAGTGCGTCTATCACATAGACTAGTGCACTGGGCTTGAGTGTACACTGGGCTTGGGTTTCTAAATCCAAATGCGCACGCGACAACTTTTTAGATTGCATAATATAGACGGGGTAGTGGGCGGGACTGGAAACCAGGCGTTATAAAAGCCACTGCATTCCGGGCCTAATGAAAAGTATCATCCAGAAAATAAGCAGAACACGTAAACCACAGCTTCAATCTCTGCAAACTCCACTGCAATTCACTAGATAAAATAGCAAGAATGGATGGAAATCTGAGTACATCACCAGGGACCTTTGGTTCCTTTGCTTGTGAAGGCGCCATTTGCGGTATCAAAGTTGCAACCGTAACTTCCATCTCTACCCTGATGGTAGCTGGCAACCTGATGGTTCTGATCACATTGGGCTTATCTCCATCGCTCCGTAACTGTCATTCTTGTTTTCTGATGTCCCTTTCCGTTGCTGACTTGATGGTGGGCTTAGTGGCGTCATTGTCCGTGTACCCAGCGATCTTTGGTCTGTGGCCCTACGGGGACATCGTCTGTTTGACGGCTGCCTGTGTTGAAGCAACCGCGAAGAAAGTATCGCTTTTGGTATTGACCATGATGAGCATTGAGCGCTACATTGCTGTGACGCACCCTCTTAGGTACAACCAAATCGTCACAACAAAACGCACATTGATCTGTCTTGCTGTCTGTTGGCTCATTCCAGTTGGTTACTTCGCCTGTTTGTTCCTAACAGACCAGACAGCCCATATGTTCGTTTTCATTCTCCACTCCTGTACCATTACCTACCTAAATAAGATTATCTCGGTAAGCCTCGGCGTCGTCGTTTTTAACTTGCCGAGTATGGTCACCCTGTGCATAACCTCCATTTTGGCTTGGAGAGCAGTGAGGCAAGCCGCTCGCCAAAGAGCTGAAATGGTGCCACAGTTTGCAACCAGAGAGCGCAGATCAGAGCAAGCCGTCAGGTTTCTCCGCATGTGTGTCATCATGGCTGTCACATTCTACATTTGCTGGCTCCCCCACGTCGGCATTGGCTTCGCTTCCATTCTGGCAAATGTTAGGCAACCGCTGAATGTGTTCTTCGCAACGTACTGGCTGCATGTTTCCAACAGCTTGTGGAACGTCGTGATCTACTACGCCATGAACACTCCGATACGGCGACGAGCGTTGGAGCTGGCCCGGCGGCCGGGAGCCTTTCTGCTCAGCTTCTGCCGTTAAAGATAGTATGTACATAAGAAACCAAAGCAGAAATCTTCACAGATGTAACCGCTATAAAGATGGTGATAGTAGAAAGTAGAAACACAGCATTAAAATTTGTCTGCCTGAAATGCCAATTTTATCCAGAAAAGAGTAGGCCTAAAACCAGTGATCAAAATTATTTGTGATCTTTTTAAAGATCAAAAAGTCCAGTTTCAGCGGCGATTGCTAACTTATACATGGAGATGTTCGAGGAGGAGCGGAGGCCTTGCAGAGTTGCCCGCCTGATTGCTGCCCTACAGTAAGCGGTATGTCGATGACACCTTCGTCATTGCACTGCGGGACCAGTCCCGGACCAGTTGCTCATCAACCATCTCAATAGCATCCAGCCTACCATCCGCTTCACCATCGAGACCGAGGAGAACAACACACCATCGCATTATTGGACACCTTGGTCCACAGGGAACTAGACGGAAGCCTGACCATGCAGCACCGCGTACCGCAAGCCCACGCACACCGACTAGTACATGTACTTGGCTTTCGACTCGCACCACCCGGAGTCCGTGAAGCGTGGAGTCACCAAGTATCTCCATGACCGCGCCTCCCGCCCGGTGACGATCGAGGCTGCGATGCACGACCACCGAGACGGACGACACGCGAATGCCGCCCTCACAGCCAACGGGGCCCAAGCCCGGCCCAGGACCAGCACTGGCACCGAGCGTACGGAGAACCGAGTCCTTCACGGTTCTCTCCTTCATGGATGGCATCTCGAAGCAGCTGAAGAGGATCCTCGAGGAGGGGACACGGCATCCGCACGGTGTTCCATGATCTTCCACCACCTTTAGGAACCAGCTCGTCCGCCCGAATGATCCTGTCCCTCCGGAGAGACAGGGAAGAGTTGTGTACCAGATCGGCCGTGACCTAGTGACTGTGACCAGGTGTACATCGGCTAAGCCACGGGGCCGATTTCACCAAACTCATCGTAACTAACTATCAGTCGTAGGACATTATGATGCATTGCATTGCAGCGCTACGTAGGATACGATGTGTTATCCTTCGTAACTCGAGTTACGATCGATCGTAGTGCTATGTGAAATCGACCCCAGGAGACCCATCGGTATTGTGAACCCGAACCCCGCCCCACAGGATAAAACGGACTCTGCAGCATCCAGTTCTTCAGTCTGTTGCCTGATGAAGGCTAGCAGTACCAGCAGCCGAAACGTCGCTACCAGCAACACGACATCGCGTGACTTTGATCATCTTTTTTCTTACATTATTATCTTTACCATTACTATATTGAGTGACATGTGAATCTATTGCAAGCCTATAATACTTCCTGTTCAGATGAGAATATATTTCAGCTCGATATTACAACACGGCATTAGGCATTGTGTTAATATCGAGCTGAAGTACATTGTATTCGTATTATTGGTGCTTATATTGCATGTTTTAAGAAACCATTGTTTCTGTGATATACAGCGTGTCCCCCCAAAACGCAATACTTTGTCGACAACAATTATGTTAACATTAAAGGATGTACAGGTGATAAACAGTTGAATTTTTACATAATAGTTCTCGACACAAAGTGTTGCGTTTTTGGGGGGACACCCTTGACACGTTTCAGTCTAAGTTAGACCCTAATATGACGGTGGCTTTGTGCTCGATTAGCTTATACATGCGCGCCTTAATACAGCAGCCAGCTGGGGCTGTATGCTCCCCTAGGGAGTTGAGATTGATTCAGAATGTTGCAGGATGACCAGTGACAATAGTAAATACGAACATAGGCTATCATTATAGAGACATCGCACGTTGGTTGTGTGGTAGTATGCGTCATTTATGAAAGTAGTTTTTGCATATTATTTAATACTGACTAGTGAGCGCACTGATCTGAGCGGTGATTAAATGACGTCATATCCAACCTCGTCTACAGTGGACCAATTTGCGCGTGCGCCCCCTCCCTGTTGTTTTTAGATCACATAAAAGACGCGGCATATGCAGAAAATACGCTATAAATCCCATGGAATGATGCTAGCTGTGTGCTTTGAATGACAATTAGGCCTATCCAGAAAATAAGCGCAACACGATAACCAGAGCTTGAATCTGTGTGATAGCACGAGACACAGCAAGAATGAATGGAAATCTGAGTACATCACCAGGGACCTTTGGTTCCTTTGCTTGTGAAGGCGCCATTTGCGGTATCAAAGTTGCAACCGTAACTTCCATCTCTACCCTGACGGTAGCTGGCAACCTGATGGTTCTGATCACATTGGGCATATCTCCATCGTTCCGTAACTGTCATTCTTGTTTTTTGATGTCCCTTTCCGTTGCTGACTTGATTGTGGGCTTAGTGGCGTCATTGTCCGTATACCCAGCGATCTTTGGTCTGTGGCCCTACGGGGACATCGTCTGTTTGACGGCTGCCTGTGTTGAAGCAACCGCGAAGAAAGTATCCCTTTTGGTATTGACCATGATGAGCATTGAGCGCTACATTGCTGTGAAGTATCCTCTTAGGTACAGTCGAGTCGTCACTCCCCAACGCACGTTGATCTGTCTTGCTGTCTGTTGGCTCATTCCAGTTGGTTACGTCGCCTGTTTGTTCCTAACAGGCGAGTCATCCAACAGGTACGTATTCCTACTCCACTCCTGCACCATTACCTACCAAAGTCGGATGATCTCACCAATCGTCAACTTCACCGTTTTCATCTTGCCGAGTATGATCACCCTGTGCATTACCTCCATTTTGGCTTGGAGAGCAGTGAGGCAAGCCGCTCGCCAAAGAGCCGAAATGGTGCCACAGTTTGCAACCAGGGAGAGTAGATCAGAGCAAGCCGTCAGGTTTCTCCGCATGTGTGTCATCATGGCCGTCACATTCTATATTTGCTGGTTTCCCCACGTCTGCATTGGTTTCGTTAGCCTCTTGGCAAACGTCAGGCAGCCACTGGGTGTGTTCTTCGCAACGTACTGGCTGCATGTTTCCAACAGCTTGTGGAACGTCGTGATCTACTACGCCATGAACACTCCGATACGGCGACGAGCGTTGGAGCTGGCCCGACGGCCGGGAGCCTTTCTGCTCAGCTTCTGCCGTTATTAAGACACAACGGACAATGAGCTGTGCAAGATACACCTAAGATGATCAACATGCACTGGCTGAACACTGGCCATGTACTTTGAAATGCGTTGAAATTTGTGACTGTGAGATTTCGCACCGGTAAATTAACGTTTACATAGCTTTTCGTTTTCACGAAATGCCAAACGCATGTTCTTGGCTTTAAAGGTAGTATCATACTTTGGTAAGAGACCAAAACAGAAATGTTCATAGATTTACGTATAACTTACAGGGTATGAAGATGGTGGTGGTAGAAACATTTCGTTAAAATCTTTCCGCCTGAAATGGTGTATTTATCCAGAAATTAGTAAAACAACGACCGAAAATCTTTTTGATCTTTTAAAAGATCAAAAATAAAAGAGAAAAGACTTAAGAAATACTGTGGCTGTTTTTCACTGTTTTCTCAAAAAGTGATGGGAACCGTATGGGACTGAAATTTTCACAGATGACTGTTACTGTATCTTCCTTGATATTTTTGCTCATGAATCTGTGTTTTTTAAATAAAAACTAAAGTATGATACTACCTTTAATTGCTTGTTAATCAATACCCATAATCAACAATTACAAATACGTCGACTAGTACAATTAATTAACATATTTTGAGAAGGAAGTAAAAAGAAAAGTCATAATATATTTAAATGTTACATGAAATAAGCCGGTTTTAAAAAGTCGCGAACTTCAAACGGTTATATCTTAAAATATAAATACATTTTCTTTAAAGTTGGGTGTAAGTTAAATTCGTTAGTGTCGGCGACGAAATATTAACCAAAACGCACTAAATGTCGTACTGCACGATTCCAAAATGATTGAGAAAATTTCTTGTAAAATTGTTTTATGTAAAATGTGATCGAGTTCGAAAATTGTACTTATGTGTTAATGTTGAATATTATCAATATATATTAAGATACGGTTACACGTTACATTTTCAATAAGAGGTCCTTCGAAAAACATATTTCTGTCGTTCTTGTTTTTTAATTATGATTTTCATAACCATTACTGACACCACTATAATGAGAGAAAACCAATGGTATTAAGCAAATTGTTGCGACAGCCACTGACGGAATTGGATTCGTTTCTAATGAATGATAAAATAACTTGTATATCGCCAATGGGGGACTTTTGGAGAACCGGTCTTGAGTCAACAGCGCACGCGCAAACCACTTTCGCAATTGTGCGCATGCGCGCGTTGTATTGCGCGTGCGTGCGCGTGCGCTGTTGACTCAAGACCGACTCTTCAAAAGTCTCCCATTGGTTATTATTGCATGCACATGTACATGTACTATCTTTCCGTTTTAAAAATCATTTTGGAACAAAATGACCAATTGATGTATGTATAAGTATGATTATGTTTTATGTAATTATATCTTTACCAATAATTTTGAGAGTATGAATCTTTTGCACATTCCATAAACAAGTCCATTATTTCTGTTTAGATTTGAATGGTTACTGCGGTAGTTTTTCAGGGAAGTATTACATTTTTGGGCATGTCATATGTTGGCTTCAAATCAACATGATATAGGGTGCATTCGTTTAGTTAACACAGGTCATCCTTTCTGGAAATGGTCGTGTTATACTGCACAAAACAAGCGAGAGAATGGGGACGAGGTTGACTGGTGTATACCCGGGGGAGCTAAACGAATGCACCCGCAGTCTATCGAATGACATGTTTTTTAACGTCTTTACAACGAAAAAGGGCACACAAACCATACGAGGAAAATAAAGGGTGAACTTGACCGAAAGAAATTGTTAGCCAAAGGAAAATAATGCCCTGCTTGTTGACTGAAAGAAGCATTGCCAATCAGCACAGCCATGAAACAAGTTATGAAAGGAAAACGTCTTTTGTCAGAAACGCATGACATTGAGATGCTCTTGTCAATTCTTTGTGCACAAATAATTGCCTATAGTAATTGGTATAATTTATAGTATTTTTGTCTGATGACGTAAGTCTTTCCCTGAATATGGATTGTATAATTTGCATGCCGTGAATGCTCTGAAAAGTGGTTGCAGTCTCTAACACTTTAGAATTGAAATAAAAAATATGATATTATTATGTTGTTTCACATGTAAATAAATTCCATTAAATGTAGTATCATACTTTGGTCGTCTACCGAAATAGAAATACTCACATATTTACCTGTAACTTACAGGGTATAAAGTTGGTGTTGGTAGAAACATGCCGTTAACATATTTCTGCCTGAAATTATCCAGGAAAGGAAAAAAAACAGTTACCAAATTATGTTTGATCTTTTAAAAATCAAGAATAAAAGAGAAAAGACTTAAGAAATACCGTGGGCGTTTTTCACTGTTTTCTCAAAAAGTGGGCACCATATGCGACTGACATTTTCACAGATGACTATTACTGCATCGTCCTTGATATTTTTCCCATGAATCTGTATTTCTTTGACAAACTTGAACCAAAGTATATCACTTTTAAATGTGTTTGATGATGTGCACAATCAGTGAAATTCACATTTATTTTTTGTCTGTTAATGGGTTCGCTTGGGAATGTATACAGCTAACTTATTTCATGTGTTTAATGTTTCAATAAAATGAGTTGACTAAAATGTCGGCTATGTTATTATGGCAACAAGCAGCTTTACAAAATATTGAATCTGTCCTCACTAGTCTTATCTGTATTTCCTTTAGTTTTCAATTATTGATATATACAGTTACTCAACATTCCAAAGAAGATTAAAACACGGAGCATAGCGAAATTAAGTTATAATGGTATTTTCATGCTCCTTCGCTTCGCTCATACTCATGAAAAACAGTTTCCCTCTAATGGACAACACAAGATTAAGGCAATGGAACGCATTCTTGATTTGGATTTATTTGAGCATGGGATGTATAGGCGCGATAGTCTGCCAGTATGAAATTAAGTTTTAATGGTTTTGTATGTAAGCAGGCGACACTTACTCCAAAATCCAACGTTATTTAATGCATATAACCAGCGTTGAGTGAATTAGGGGTTTACGAAACGGAGGCTTATGCTCAGGCTCAGGCTCAGGCTCAGGCTCAGGCTCAGGCTCAGGCTCAGGCTCAGGCTCAGGCTCAGGCTCATGCTCAGGCTCAGGCTCAGGCTCAGGCTCAGGCTCAGGCTCAGGCTCAGTGTCAGGCTCAGGCTCAGGCTCAGGCTCAGGCTCAGGCTCAGGCTCAGGCTCAGGCTCAGGCTCAGGCTCAGGCTCAGGCTCAGGCTCCAGCTCCAGCTCCATTTTGTGGCTCCATTTGGCCGTGGTTCAGAAGTTATAGATTCTCTGGTTTGAAAAGGAAAACAGAGCCTCAGCTTCAATTAAATACCACAAATATTATATTTCAGCATAATTTATGAATAACGGAGCTGGAGCCTGAGCTTAAGCCGGCGTTTCGTAATCCCCTATAGTTCTCTTATTAATTGATATTGTGGAAATAATCATGAGGCTCACTGGTCACCCATTCATCAGTTACTCACTATGAAAATTAACAGTTGACTTGTTTGTGTACATATCTATAGAAGGAAGAAAACAAAAGAAGAGCATTATTATGGATAAAAGTTCATTTGCAAAAACAGATTTATGAAAAATTAATTTAATCATACTTTACATTTGATTATTCACGGAAACAGCGTACATTTGGACATATAACACTTATCAATTTATTGCAAATTTAACAAAATACAGAAAATGAAAAAAAAAAAATGTCAATGAAAAAATAGAAGCATCCGTGATGATAATGTAAATGTTTCTGTTTCTGTTTTTGCAAATGAACTCTTCAATACGATGTTGGTATGGAACAGTTTTAATGACATAAAATTAGTTTCTCTTGTGTTTATTTGATGATTGACTTTTTTGTGTATTTTCACGGGTATTGATCAAGTTTATATTGTGTGTGCACGTGATTGGCAAATCATCGCCATGTAATAATGATAATTAATGATAAAATATTATATCATATAATTTGTGATGTTCACAGCGGGCAAAAATTGCGACACACTTCAGTAAAGGTAGTATCATACTTTGGTAGCATACCGTAATAGAAATATTCACAGATTTACCTATAACTTACAGGATTATGAAGATGGTGATGGTAGAAACATACCGTTAAAATATTTCTGCCTGAAATGGTGTTTTATCCAAAAATAAGTCAAACAACGACCGAAAATCTTTTTGATCTTTTAAAAGATCAAAAATAACAGAGAAAAGACTTAAGAAATACTGTGGCCATTTTTCACTGTTTTTTCGAAAAGTGGGCACCGTATGGGACTGAAATTTTTACAGATGACTGCTACTGTATCGTCCTTGATATTTTTGCCCATGAATCTGTATTTCTTTGACAAAAAACAAAGTCTGGCAAGTACCATTAATGTGCTGTGTATGTGTGTTTATAGATACTCCTTTTTCTCTGCATCTGGATTCAAAAGATCACTCCAACGGCCTCGGATTTAACTAGTCTGGTTCCCAGACCAAGAATCACAGACTTTTAATCAGACTGAGTCGTAAGGGAATCTTTGGACAGGGAACCAGACTAGGATTCAACTTGTAAATCTACGATGTCAGTATTAGTCAAGGAGCAAAGTTCTGAAAAACCCTCTTATTAAGGAGTAAGCTCAACACCAAATGGAAGTTTATACCATTAAACATGGCCCTTTTCCAAACCTCGGCTCCGGCTCCGGCTCCGGCTCCGGCTCCGGCTCCGGCTCCAGCTCCGGCTCCGGCTCCGTCATCCATATGCTGAAAATAGAGGTTCACGGCACCGGCGCACCCAGGATTTTGTCTTGGGGGGGGGGGGCTCAAAGAAAATTTTTCTCCCACAAAACATTCCCCCCTTCCTCCTCTCCCTTTCCCTCTCCCCCCCCTTTTTTTTCTCTTTTTTTTTTCTTTTTTTCAGTTTTTTTTTTTTCAGGGACCCTCTTGGGGGGGGGGGGGGGGGGGGGGGGCTCAAGCCCCCCGAGCCCCCCCCCCCCCCTGGGTGCGCCACTGGTTCACGGTGGGTATTCATTGAAGCTGAAGCTCCGTTTTCCCTTTCAAACCAGAGAATCTACTTCCGAACCACAGCAAAACTGGTCTCTATTCAGTTGATCTGACCCGTTATTTTAAAATTGACTCAAGAAATGGAGCTGGAGCCGGAGCCTGAGCCGGAGCCGAGGTTTGGAAAAGGGCCCAGCTTTGCTAGGTAGAAATGTTCCCTGTGGTCTGCTCCATCAATTTCTGAAGTCAGACCTTAGATGTGGTCGGGGTTGAGAACTCCAATGTTTTCATGGTCCGTGCTTCTTGTCCATAATACGTAATGATCCCGAGACGAGCGTCATGATAATAAATGCCACTTGTTAGTCTGGTGTTGGTGTAACGTGATTTCAGTGCACTAACCAAGATCATATTTTGAAATAATAAGACACATAACTCATAATGTGTGTATGTCTCATGATTCTACAGTGTCCCATTGAAGCTCATGTCTCTAACCGCACTAATAAGGCATTATATGGCACAGCATGCAGTCTACCTAACAATGAGAACGAAACTGATTATGACCAAGGTCTAATTATTATTATACTATATTTTTTCATAAAAAAAGGGCGCTAGTAGTGTAAGGTGGGTTAGAATGAACATCACAAATCCCACAACCACCCATTATCTTGAGGTCCACAGCAATACAATTCAAAGAGAAATTATAAATGCGAGTTAATTAATTGATTTTTAATGCCTTACGCTATTTGCGATTGTTGCATGTGCGGCAAGTTTATTTGAAATTGCTAAATTTGCGACGTCACTTTAATATCACCGTAGCTAGGCACACTGCTCTATTTACATAAAAAAGGCGTACCCCCTCTATCTGGCTCAAGGTCCAGTCCCTGGATCTAGCAAAATGGCGGCCGCCGGTGTTGACGACCCATGCTCGTTTTCTGAGCCCGAGCGCATTGTTACCAGCAAACTTGACTTAGTTTGGGACGTGAATTTCTCGGAGAGGAAACTGGTTGGATCAGCCCAGCTTGCTCTACGCATTCTTGATGAAGAAGTGGCCTATTTGGTGAGCAAAACATTGTTTTTATCTTAAGCCCAATTTACGGACATACAGTGATACACACTGTACTGTAGGCTTGTTGCAACGAATCGTCGGATTTGCACATCCGGTGGCGGTGCGACGAAACTAGGAATCCTAGTTTCGTTTACGGATTTTCAAATCCGTTGATGTGTTCAGAGATTTTTGTGGTCAGGTTAAAAAGGCATTATATCCAGTACATATTGGTTTATTTTGTTGTTGTTTATTAGATTTGTGGCAAAAAACAACAACTTGGGTTTAATTAGCGTGGTGGACAGCGAGGCTAAAATTTTAAAAACATGTCGCCCACGGCCCACGTTCACGTCCGTTCACGTTCATTCTGCTACTGCTAGCACCATCTTTTAATAGACCGGGTCCAAGTCAAACTGTGAGGTTTGGGCACCGGTCATGGAGTTAAATATTTTTTAAAAATCTATGGGCACCGGTCGCGGTGCACGTCCTGCAGTATGCACTGCACTAAGTTGGTCTAAACTTCTCATTGCCGCCGATCCGAGACCGAATGGTCATATAGTTTTTGTCTACTTAACATCAACAATGTGATGGGGACTGGCAACGAGTCCACTTAACAGATTTGCAAATTCGGTACCGAAATTAGGAATCGGATGATAGAGGGCGTTTATGATATAGTTTCGTTGAATTCTAGATTCGTTGCAAGAGGCCTACTCTCCAATACTCACTAGCTTGTAGTTGTAGCTGCATTAGATGTACACATACATTACTCCTTGTTTACTATTCTGACAGTGTCGTCGTATATAGGGCTACAGGGCGTTTAACTTGAAAAACACGAGAATGTGATTCCCCACCCCTAAAATTACTGTAACATGTACTTGACGTCTGTCGACGATCTGTGGAATAATGACTCACCCTGGTGTTCCTGATGTCGTGAAGATGCATTCAGAATAGCCAATATGAAATTTAATTATCATTTCGGATGTCAACAAAAGCGAGCAATTTTGAGCCGAAATTTCCATTTGTCAAAGAAAAGTCACGGTTGCCGTGACTTTTCCCATGGGGAAATTAGTATAACAAAGGCTAAAAAACAATTTTTATGTCTGGGTAAGATCAAAACCATTCTTTATGTTTTAAAGAAAAATTGAGTCTGGTTTTAGATGTCCCATTGAGCTCAAATTTTCACAGGTTTATTATTTTATGTACATTCTGGATCATACAAAGTATGAGGGCTGTTCAGTGACCATTACCAATCATGTATTATACCTTTAAGTTAAAATTCAGGATACCAATCTGACCACACCTGTAAAAATATTCATCTGGGTTAAAGGTTTACTGTAATCAAATTTGGAATAGGGGTGAAAGTGCTCTAATTTCTTAATACATAATGCATGACTATATAAATTTATATTTCTAGTGCTTCATTTTGACCAAAAAGTTACAAAATCAGTACATGTTTGCCCCGTCCCCAAAAAAAGTCCCCCTTGGAACCGATCCACGCAACAATAGCGTGTGATGTCACCTACAGAACTAGTATAGCTCGCACCACAGTATACTGTGTGGCATTTTGCATGTGACGTAAGCAAGGTTTTTCGTCGCGAAAAGTGGGGTGCTAAATTATGGGTCTAGAATACCTCCTTTTTCTATTATACAATATTTTTTAGCACAAACAATGATAGGCAGGTTGAGTTTTATAACAATACAGATGTATTTAACTTCAGATGTGTTTTTATTACAGTGAACCTTTAATATTCATCTGTGGTTAAATTGTTGTATACATGTAATGTAAATGGGAGCTAGGGTTGACAGTTTTTCTTTTTTCAATTTTAAATCAGATACTGGACACAAGCAACCTGCAGATCTCCAGTGTGTGTGATGAAAACAGCGGTGAGAAACTAGACTTCCATCTTGCTGAGCCTCACAAGGCATTGGGGACAGCGCTGCACATCAAACTGCCTTCCAGTGTGCAAAACAAGTAAGGATATTAAAAATAGATACACACTGCCTGTACAGGGTGTCCCAGAAAAAAACCGAAACCTACTAACCTAGGTTTGTCAGTGTTTAATCCTATTTTAAATTTCACTTTTGAATAATAAATGATACATATATCTGAAAAGCTTATTTCCTCAGCTTTCAATTGATACCATTCTTGTGATCCATACTTCACGCATGAGTGAGTAAAGACAATATGAAGCAAGGCTATCAAAAAGTAACTTGCCCAACGATATTTTTATTTATGAATATTAAATATTAAAAATCAAGGCCTGAAACATATTTAAACTAAAAATATTCTCGGGCACGTAATTAGAAAAAACAAATAGCAGTTTGAGTTCTGCAGGATTGTATACCAAGGAAAAAGAGCAAGAGGGAGGCAAAAAATTAAATGTGAGGCCGGATAACATAATACCAATTACAAAGCTGTCAACTAGAGAATTTATTTTGATATTTAAGATATATTAGATATTAGATATTTTTATTTTAAAGAATCAATCACATTTTTAGAAACGACATTTCCTGGCCTTTCAAATGATACCTCAGTCAAGAAAAATGAGCAAGGGATGACATAGATATCTGCCTTTAAATATGGATTGAATAGTCATTGTTTTTTCAAATCCTTTTTCACACCTGACCAATTTTTCCCATGAAAGGATGCGGAGATTAAGTAAACTTGTTATTATGATTAATCACACAATCTTGATTAATAAACGATACATCTAAAAAACTTAGTTCCCCCTCTTCAATTACATATATATCTCATAAGATTCATACTTCGTGAAATAACCAACTAGGGAAACTGACTGAGTTATTTTAAGTCATTGAAAAGTGAACAAAGAAAAATTGACTGGAGCGGGATTCGAACCGACGACCTCTTGAATACCGTACAGGCGCTCTACCAACTGAGCCATCCAGCCCTATGTTGGTGGTGACCCCAGTAGTCAACTATCTTTGTTCGTTTGGCAGTCCGAAGCCATAAAACCACGCACACACCGTCACACCCCAGGGATCGTTTCAATGATACACGCAACAATGCTGCAACCTGGGAACGGTACATGGGGGATCACTCAAAGAGGATACGGCTTTCTTTTTTCTTTGTTCACTTTTCAATGACTTAAAAAACTCAGTCAGTTTCCCTTGTGGTTATTTCACGAATATATTAATTAAACAAAGCCGTATCATCTTTTAAAAGATCAAAAATAAAAGAGAAAAGACTTAAGAAATACTGTGGCTGTTTTTCACTATTTTCTCAAAAAGTGGGCACCGTATGGGACTGACATTTTCACAGATAACTGTTACTGTATCTGTCTTGATATTTTTGCCCATGAATCTGTATTTCTTTGACAAAAACCAAAGTATAATATTACCGTTAAGCACAAACTTTGCAAATAAAATGCATGAAAATTCGGCCTTGATCCAACAGGATTACCAAGCAAATGTTCGTGCTTTTGGCTTGTATTCTGCTATTGTTTGCTGAGCAGAACATTTTAAGGAGTATAGGCTGGCATACTGATTTGATTTAATAATGGTGTCAGATGGTACTTTTAAAAAGCAAATGTTGGTGCTTAATCCAGTATATCCCACCTCCATACCACAGTTTACCACAAATGGTTTCTCTTGTGGTAAGGTTGCACCCAAGTAAATAAACTCCCATAGACAACAGTGATAAATCCGTATAATTATTTCAAAAATCATTTAAAAATATACATAACTCTCACAGCTGTTCAAGTTGCACAGATGAACATGTCACCTTTCATTTTCTTTTCATTTTATGGTGGGTGAACCGGTTGACCATTGCATTTTTGAGATATACTCATTCTCAACTGACCACCCCTAAAACAAGGTATGGATCACTTCAGTCAAAGAAGCCATTTTCAAAAAAACATCCCTCTGCAAAGCGGCTGAAATAGACCCACTTTCTCGCCCAATTGCACCACAAATGGTCACAAATGGAAGCCCAGAGTCCAGGCAGTAGGTCCAGTGCCATATTTCTTCAATCCCTCATTTTTTATAGCTATCAGAACTCTCTTATTTAAAATATATTGAGTGCTGTAACTTTTATTAATGAGCTAGGCGGACGGATTTTGGGACTATTTACTTGGGTGCACCCGTAAGTGTGGTATCCTGAGTACCACAATACACCACAGTGTGGTTACTTAATAATTATAATAATTATAATAATTTGGGAGGCTAATCATCCTTACTGGCAGCTGGGGTGCTGAATTGCGAAGGATGCGACTTCAACGTGATCGAGTAGCAGGCTTTCATGGGCGCCCTTGGCTGCCAGCCACATCAACCCATATATGATCACGGAGTACAGCCTGAGATCGAAAGTGTTTGATTTTTGTGGAGGGAGGAAAACCTGATCATCTGGAGAAAAACCCTCGTAGCATAGGAGAGAACCAACGCACAACTCTACTCACATATGACCCAAGCCGGGATTGAACCCGGGCCACATTGGTGAGAGGCGAGTGCCTAACGCACTTGCCACCTATGCTATGGTTTTCATGGGAATGCATGGTTTATGATCCAGTCCCACTGTGGAGACTGTGGTAGTGTGTGGTAAGCAGCTCTCGTCGTGTGTGGAAAATGCAGGTTAGGGTTAAGCAGCTCTTTGAAATTGGCCCCTGGTGGCAAAAAAGGGGCTACATCTGAGAATGGGAGACTTTGGAGAACCGGTCTTCAAGTCAACAGCGCATGCGCACGCAGTTGTGAGCATGCGTGCATTGTTTTGCGCCTGCGTGTGCAGCTGTTGACTAGAAGACCGGTTCTCCAAAGTCTCCCGTTAAGACCAAAGAGAGGGTACAATGTCAAAGCAAGGTGCTGTCTTTTGTCAGGGGAGCAGAGCTGTGCATCAGGATAAACTATGAGACGTCATCCAGTGCTTCTGCCCTGCAGTGGTTGCAGCCATCACAAACAGCAGGCAAGAAACATCCTTATCTCTTCAGCCAGTGCCAGGTAATGAATACTATAAGGCTCAGACAAATGCTAGTGTTAAGGATATTATTTAGAACATTGAGGCATAAGGGATACCTGTACACGTACATCGTACATTGTATGACCATGGAAAAATGACTACCGGTAATAAGCCATTTGCGAGTTAAAACTGAATAGTATCTGGTACGCCGACTTCTTTCATTGCATATAAACATCCCAATTTGAATTTCCCAGACTAAAGACTGTTGCTATATCACGTGATTCGGGGCAAGCTTTTACATAGCGATACCCATCTCTGGAATGGACTGGTTCCTTTGTGCCATTCTTATCCATTATGAACAGTGCATTGGTGCAAGACGTCTGTTATGTAACTATTAAAGCAAAAGCTTGCCCCGAATCATGTGATATAGCAACAGAGTCTTTAGTCTGGGAAATTCAAACTTAGGTGTTTCTATGCAAGGAAAGAAGCCTGTGTACCAGATACTATTCAGATTTATCTCGCAAATGGTTTATTCCCTAGAATCTTCAGCCATGTTTCCCAAACATAATGGGAGACTTTGGAGAATTGGTCTTCAAGTCAGCAGCGCACGCGCACGCAATTGTGAGCGTCATGGGCGCGTTGTTTTGTACCTGCGCTGTTGTGCGTGCACGTGTGCTGTTGACTTGAAGACCGATTCTCCAAAGTCTCCCATTATACTGTACTCATGGGTGTCGATCCCGGGGGGGATGGGGGGATATAAATCCCCCCCCCCAAATATTTGAGGTGGAGGGATGGCGTGTATTATCACCGCCCAACCCCCACCCCCAAAAAAAAATATTTGGAGGTTAAATGTCATTTACATTCGACAAAATTTCTGAAGTACCAACAAAATAATGAGAAAAAAAAATTGCAATATTGTTTTTAACAAAGACAGAGTTGAAAAGTCGCATTTTTGAGCATTTATAAATTTTAAATGCTCTAAAATGCTCTGTTTTTTTTTTTTAAGTCCCTGGTGCGGGACCACCCTCCTCACCGCTTGGTCGTTTCGTTCCCTCGCATAGGGCACCAAATCGCCAATCATCCCCACCAATAATGAAAAGAAATCGACACGATGACTGTACTGTAGTGTCTATGTAAATTTAAGCTGCTGAAAACATGTACAAGTTAAGGGCGCACAAAAAGTAACTTCTGTTGATTTTGACGCCCGACCCCTCTAAATCTAATCGGTTTGGGGTGATATGAGTAGTCTGAGTAGATGTTTAGAGCACATCTTAAGCTGCATTTTGATGCCCTACTTGATGCCAAATTGACTCAACACTGTTCAATGGACACAGCATTGTTTGTCAAAAGGTACAAAACCAAAAGTTGCACTTTTAGGTATACAGCGTGTAGCTGTGTGTAACCCATTGTAGACCCAAACAATATCGCCCTATGCAATATAGCGCATGGTAAGTTCAACCTGTATACCTAAAAGTGCAACTTTTGGTTTTGTACCTTTTGACAAACAATAGCGTGTGTATTGAACAGTGTTGAGTCCTTGGTATCAAGTAGGGTAGGGGTGGGCAGCCTACGGCCTGCAGGCCGTTGATTTCTATGCGGCCCGCGAGACGCATCAAGTAAGAAAAAAAATTGGTATGTGCTTCACACAGCTCGGTACGGTATAAACACAAAGAACGAGCTAGCTCCGAGTTCCCTATTAATAGCGCTCCGCACTAATGACGTCACACGAGTCCCCGAATGTCAGACAAACATTGACTCACGCACGTAGTGAACACCATGCATGCACGCGGACATACCACACGTTTGCATGGTTGCAATGTAATTTGCCCGAGATCCGATGTGCTATTTTTAGCGCAAGTGCGGAGTGATATTGCTGGCGCTTGTGATGTGCCTAAATGCACATGTGGTCATTGTATACCTGAAACCAACACCTCTCAGTAGTTGTCAGGTTGTGTTCCTTAGTGGGGTTGCCCTCTAAGAAAATCCTCGTTACTGAATGTTTGAAATTGAAAGTGCATTGTTGACCATAGTGCGGCCTGCCAAATTTTCCATTCCTCGTTTCTGGCCCATTGATTCATGAAGGTTGCCCACCCCTGAAGTAGGGCATCAAAATGAAGCTTAAAGGGAGGGTACAGAATTGGTAAGACAAAATACACTTCATAATCACAGATTCACATAAAACTTACACAGTATTATGGTGATGATAGGAGAAAACATCCCATGAAATGTTTTTGTCTGAAATGCCATATTCGTTGAGAAATAACTGAAACTATTTTCCGATTGGAATAAATCGCTTCGAAAGCGTTTTATTCATTCGTTGAAATGTGTACAGTTCTCCGTACACGGGTTTTCACTATTTTCTCGTGACCCAGATGGCTGATTGACCTCAAACTTCTACAGGTTTGTCAGTTAAGGTATATGATGGATTACATAATGTGCTTCCACCAATCCACTGTCAGCAACGGTTTTGTCGCAAACACCAGTTCTGTACCATCCCTTTAAGATGTGCTCTAAACACTCAGACTACTCATATCACCCCAAACCGATTAGATCTAGAAGTTACTTTTTGTGCACCCTTTATATGGATTTGAGTTTTCTTTGGTTTTTATATCTAATCACAGTATATGAATTCAATGTAAATTGATCATATCAGGGATGAGATTTCTCAGATTAAAGTCTGATTTCAGACTTTTGTGTTTTGGATTTCAGACTTTTTTTCCTCACAGGCTGTGTACAAAAGTATAGGAGATTCTAAATTTCAGACTTTTTATGCTCCCTGTCAGCTGTTTTCAGACATTTTTATCATTGGTCAATCTCATCCCTGACATAGTATGTACAAAGGGAGGTTGTTACCATCCTGTAGTTAATTGAATGTTGTCATAGTGATGGGCAATTTCGTCGCCATACAATATGATCATGACTGGAGCTGTTGGATAAGATAATCACTAGTGCCTCCCATTGTGCATGGCATGCATGCACTATATAATTTAGTTCTTAAAGAGGATGTTCAACACTCAACAAACCTCGCTTTATTTGTTAGAACTACATGTATAATCCTTAAAGGCTGTATCATACCTTGGTAAGACACCAAAACAGAAATGTCCACAGATTTATGTATAACTTTCAGGGTATGGTATGAAGATGATGCTAGTAGAAACCTACCGTTAAAATGTTTCTGCCTGAAATGGTGTATTTATCCAGAAATGAGTAAAACAACGACCGAAAATCTTGTTGATCTTTTAAAAGATCAAAAATAAAAGAGAAAAGACTTAAGAAATACTGTGGCCGTTTCTCACGATTTTCGCAATAAGTGTTCACCGTATGGAATTGAAATTTCCACAGATGACTGTGACTGTATCTTCCTTGATATTTTTGCCCATGAATCTGTACTTCTTTGACAAAAACCAAAGTATGATACTGCCTTTAAATTACTTGATATGAGAAAAAAAATTATTTATCTCACACTGAACACAGTGATTAATGATTAATGATTTAATGATTATAGTTCTAACAAATAAAGCGAGGTTTGTCGAGTGTCGAACATCCTCTTTAAACATGTTTGTGTTCACTATTTTGACATTGTGTCACAGTGTGATCTAATGATCAAGAATGGTAGACCTTGCCTATACACAAAACAATTACGCATAATGAGCTTAGGCACAAATCATTATTGAAAAATGACAATGAACTGCGAGGATTGTCAACCAGTCTTTGATTTGCACACGTGTCACATGCTCACATGTCACATGCTCACGTGTCACATGCTCACATGTCACACGCTCACGTGTCACACGCTTCTAATGTTCAATTTCACAGAAATTGTCTCTTGTGAAGTACATATTCTGTATATGTACACACTCCTGATGATTACAGTACGTAGCAATTAAATCTTGTTACTTGGGGTTCATTCGTTTAGCTATCACGGTCAGCCCTCACTGGGAATTGTCATAAAAATAATAATAATAATAATAATTTGGGAAGCTAATCATCCTTACTCGCAGCTGGGGTTCTGAATTGCAAAGAATGCGACTTCAACATGATCGAGTAGTAGGCTTTCATGGGCGCCCTTGGCCGCCAGCCACATCAACTCATATATGATCACGGAGTACAGCCTGAGATTGAAAGTGTTTGATTTTTGTGGAGGGTGGAAAACCGGATCACCTGGAGAAAAACCCTCGTAGCATAGGAGAGAAGCAACGCACAACTCTACTCACATATGACCTAGGCTGGATTCAAACCAGACTCACATTGGTGAGAGGCGAGTGCCTAACGCACTTGCCACCTATGGTCCTGCTATACTGCACAACACAAGCGAGAGCATGGGGACGAGATTGACTGGTGTCGACCCGGGGGAGCTAAACGAATGCACCTTTGGTTATCACCCTGTTCGACAGAAGCAGGATGCCGACTTTTACCTTAAAAAAAAATCTAATTATTAAAGAAGAAATGCATGGGCTTTATCAAAGAAATACAGATTCATGGGCAAAAATATCAAGGAAGATACAGTAAAAGTAATCTGTGCAAATTTCAGTCCCATACGGTGCCCGCTTTTTGAGAAAACAGTGAAAAACGGCCCGCATTATTTCTTAAGTCTTTTCTCTTTTATGTTTGATCTTCAAAAGTTCACAAATAATTTTTGGTCACTGGTTTTACTCTTGTCTGGATAAATACAGCATTATAGGCGGAAATATGTTTCTACCATCACAATGTTTATACCCTGTAAGTTCATAAGATACAGGTAAATCTGTGAAGATTTCTGTTGCAGTATGCTACCAAAGTATGATACTACAGTTGTACCTTTAATAGTCGAGGAGCACGGACCATGAAAACAATGGAGTTCTCAACCCCGACCACATCTAAGGTCTGACTTAAGAAATTGATTAAGCAGACCTCTGGGAACATTTCTAGGTACTATGTGGCCTCAAATTGTGGTAGCACTTTTGTGTATTAAAAATATCCCAAAAATTATTGTAATATTTCCCCCAAAAAATTAAGAAAAACAAAAGAAAATGAAACAAATGGGTTTAAGCTCTTGCTTCTGACTTATTTTTTTAATTGTTATTTCTCTGTAAATGGATTATGAATTATATAATCCCATAATCATTCACCAAAATACATATCAAGGACTTGGGAGGGGGGGGGGGGGGGGCAGAAAATACAACCACGCCCCTTTTTTCTGTTGCATTGTGGGAAAGTAAATCTTGTTTTTTGTTGATCCTCAAATGATACCACATTTTCTCCAAAGTGATACCACAATTTGAAGTCACATAGTACCTAGCAAAGCTGTTAATGGTATAAACTTCCATAAATATGAAGTCAACCATAGATGTAGTGGGGGTTGAGCTAACTCCGTAATAAGAGGGTTTTCAGAAAACTTTTCTCCTTGACTATAAGGTAGCTCTGCGGTGCAGTGTCACCATGAGAAGAACCGATGGCTTAAATAGCCACACAAATACCTTATTTAGTACTTCCACCATGCATTGAAGGTAGTATCATACTTTGGTAAGAGACCAAAACAGAAATGTTCACAGATTTACCTATAACGTTCAGTGTATGAAGATGGTGCTGGTAGAAACCTACCGTTAAAATGGTTCAGCCTGAAATGGTGTATTTATCCAGAAATGAGTAAAACAACGACCAAAAATCTTTTTGATATTTTGAAAGATAAAAAATAAAAGAGAAAAGACTTCAGAAATACTGTGGCCGTTTTTCAGGATTTTCTCAAAAAGTGGGCACCGTATGGGACTGAAATTTTCACAGATGACTGTGACTGTATCTTTCATGATATTTGTGCCCATGAATTTGTATTTCTTTGACAAAATCCAAAGTATGATATTACCTTTAAGCTCTTTTAAAGTCTTATTTCTCATATATTTATTTTGTGGACTGGTACCTTTTGCAGGCCATACATGCACGCAGCATGGTTCCATGCCAAGACACACCAGGAGTCAAGGCACCCTACAGCGCTAAGGTGGGTCTTTCTATTTTGTACCATCCTTATTATCACCCATGACTGACACAGTATTGTACATAGTGTAAGGGGCCGTCCATAAAGTATGTAAGCACGAATTGCCGACTTTTTTTTACCTCCCCCCCCCCTATTTACACCATGGCGTACGCAATGGTCCCAACCCCCTCCTCCCCCCTGTACGCATACTCATTCCACATTAGGTTTTTCACTTCTCGTGGTACCTTGCTTTAGCATCATTAAAATGTCACAGTAATCCAGGCCGGTACCGTTATTGGGACGTCACTGGGTCATTCCATGTCAGACCAACACACTTTTTTACCTTAGGTCTTCCGATTTTTATAAAAATTAGTATGCAAGTAGGTATCAATGAGTAATGAATGCATGCCAATTTTTAGTGGAATCCCTCCACCCATGTGGCCAGTACGCATGCGCCAAAAATACATGTTCTGACACTACCTTTGCACTGGATTAAACTATAACTCGGTCATATTTCTACAAAAATATGCAAGTGTGGTATCAAAATGACCGGAATTAGATGCTCTAAGTGATGCTACACTAAAAATAGAGAAAAAGTAAAAGTGGATACCCATGACCTTTGACACACGAACTTTGACCTTTGACCTAGATTTAAAAAAAAGTATCATTCTGAAATTTCACGAAACAACGTTTGCCTGATAGAACAGGTCTTTCTCTACAAGATTCCATTGAAATTTCGCTGGGCACTTGAAAATTGATGATTTTATGGAATTTTTTCTGATCAATGCATGCGTAGTTTTGTCCCCTTTAATAACAATAGGCCTCACAACTTTCTCTGTGCAGTTCCCTTTAATGTAATTTAAATTTTCCCAATTGATGTCTCATTGTCCTTTATCCTGCAGTACCTCAGAGACTGTATAAAACACACCTTTGTTCTGTAGGCAATATATTGTGATTTCCCCTTATGTAATCTTAAATTTCCCATCGTATCTCATTCTCCTTTAATCTGCAATGTATAAAACACCCACATTTTCACCTTGTTCTGTGTTCATGGTGTTGGGACTTCAATTTAAAGGATCTTAAGTATTTGACTCCAATGGAATATGTTTCTCCATGTTGTGTTTTTGTTCCAGCAGGGTTCAGAATAACTTCAGATACAAATCATGCAATGGATCATACTAACTGACTAATGACAACTAACAAATAACATCAGCCGCCAACGAGCAAGATCCATAAAATTCCAGTGGAGAATGTTGGATTTGGTTTATAAGCTTTGTAACCATAGGGAAATAATAAGTTGAAATACTAAAATTCCTTGCTTATATTGTAATTGGAAAATGAAGAAAGAAACATTATTGATTATTTTGTCTTAGAAAGAAATGGAATGGTCTAATAAAGCAATGAACAAGATGTTGGCCCAGAACCATTTTTGTTAGATCTTCAGTATAAACAATAATGGGACGACAACCTGCGTACAAGTATATTAATGGTTGATGTATGTTGACCTCCATGAAGACCATGATAGTAAAAATGCATTCAATTGTTCGGTGCCATGAAAACTGAAACTGATGGAATTCAACACACTGAAATGATTCCTTGAAATTTTCTTTTCAATATGTGATCCTCATAGGGCCTGTGAAGACTTGCTTTGGTAGCAAGGTGCTTCATGGTGTCACCTATCTGATCACATGACCATGCGCGGTTCTAGGGCCAACATTTTTGGGGGGCTAGAAGAGCAATAAATTTTTGGGGGGGGCTAGAAGACCCAATATTTTGGGTTCTTCTAATACTCGCTTCTGCTATGTCTTATAAGGGGTCAAAAAACATGCAAAGTATAGCCCACACAACGCGTTTTTTATGTAATTGGCGCTTAATAACTGAAAAAATCCAGTGTTTTCAAAAAAAAATTCCACTTGTATTTTTTTTGGGGTGGGGGGGTGGGGGGGGGGGGGCTAGACACAATTTTGGACCCCCCTAGCTATACCCTAGCTATTTTGATACCACACTTGCATATTTTTGTTGAAATATGACCGAGTTATAGTTTAATCCTGTGCAAGGTAGTGTCAGAACATGAAAATGTCCGTATTTTTGGCGCATGCGTACTGGCCACATGGGTGGAGGGATTCCACTAAAAATTGGCATGCATTCATTACTCATTGATACCTACTTGCATACTAATTTTTATAAAAATCAGAAGACCTAAGGTAAAAAAGTGTGTTGGTCTGACATGGAATGACCCCACTTTCAAATTCTGAAATGAATGACTTATTAAGTGTACATAACCATTTTTTTTATACACACATATTTTACTATTTTTTATTGATAAAATTGATAGAGTGCTAGCTCCTCATTCTCCGTGCGTAGATGCTTTGAAGCCATCCTGGGCGCAGTCATTTTGAATTTGAGGGCCGACAAGAACACTTTGACTGGAATGCCTTTCAAAGAGTGTACTCTTATTGTTGAAGAAGGGAAAAAAAAAACGGTGCTTTTTTCCCCACTTTTTTCTCTCTTCTCGCGTGATATGATTATGCAAATTTTACGTTTGGGTACAGGACGCACTCATTGGCCTGACCCCCCAGACCCCTGTACGCATGGCATACGCATCCGTAAACAACCCCCACCCCCCCCCCCCCCCACCCTTCGTGCGTGTTCTTTAGGCCGAAAAAACAAAAATTGTTGTGTTGCCCTCAGCGACCAACCGTAAAATGCCAAAACTTTTGGTCGGGATTTTTTATTTATTTATTTTTCTTTTTAACTCACAATTTTTGACAGAAAATGTAAGATTTAGCAGTAAAAAAGCATGTCTCCTCAAAACGGCCCAAGACCGTTGATTTATAAGCCCTGGTGACCATGTATATGAACGACACAGTATTTAATTTTCAATGTTTGAAAGTCGGCAAAAAAAAAAATTAAAAAAAACGACCGACCGACCCAAAATTTAAATTTTTCCACTTGAGGGCAACACAACAATTTTTTTTTTTTCGGCCTTATGGGCGGCACAAAATCTCTCCAATAAGTACGTCTATGGTGTACACACGTGCCTTATTGTGTCGCAGGTGCTTATCAAACCAATAGGCATAATTTCACCCTAATTGGCTTTGCGAGATTACACGTACATATACATGTACAGGGGGGCCAACTTTGTTGAGCTCGTTAAGCCGTCTAGGCATTTACTTAATTAAAAAGCATGAAGAGTTATCCTTGATCATGTTGATGAAAAAAAATCCAGTAGCAGGATTGAGATTCTGTTAGGATCAAAATGCATCCTGCCCTCCTAACTCCAAGCATTAAGAAAAAAACATAAAAACAGGATCGCCCATCCAATTTCCATATATTTACATAATATTTGTTGCCTTTAAGAATTAATTTGTCTGTGTTTGTTTGCGCTGACTTTATCTAGGGGTTGTTGGTTATTCAACGTCCTGATTTTGATTACTGTCACGACCGTGGCTGTTTTTTCCTGCTTGATACAAATTTTGAATGGAAAAAAAAAAACTTTCAATGAAAGTTGACCCTGGGTCAAATGACCTTCTTTGTTAATCCCTATCCCCCAGCCCCATTCTTCCCAACCCCTTTGTAGTCTGGCAACTTTGATCTTGCCTACCTGACCCCTCTGTGTGTGACCAATCCCCTCTCCCATTGTCCTGACTCCCTCATCCATACATTTGTGTTTCCATTCACTTCTATGTTCTTGTCCTTCCGTCAGTTTGCCTTTGAGAAAGATCCTGTTAGGATCAAAATGCGTCAGGCCCTCCTTACTTAAAGCATTTAAAGCAAAATCAACGGAAGTTTCTTTTTGTGCACCCTTTTAGTAAAGATAGTGTTTGGAATGGTCATTGACACTCTAGGTGACAGTACCAAGGGACCTGGTTGCTCTGATGAGTGCTGAGAGGGTAGGAGACGAACCCTGTGCTACTGATGCCTCTAAGAAGACCTATCTCTTCCAGCAGACAGTTCCCATCCCAAGCTATCTCATTGCTATTGTGGTCGGACTTCTAGAGAGCAGGTATGCTTTAATAATAATAATAATAATAAATACATTCTTAAATAGCGCTTCACATTGTAAACACAATCTCAAAGCTCTTTACAAATGGATAAAATTACATTAAAAAATTGAGAGAAATTTAGTTACGTACAAAAATTCTAAAAATGTTAAAAACAATTAAAAGGCTTAAAAGGTTACAAAGAAGATTACCAAAACTAAAAAGGCAATATGAAATTTTAAGTTACAAATAAATTAAAAATACACTTCCACAAAACATGAATAGAACTGAATTTAGATAAAATACCGTTGAAATAAATATGTTTTTAATGAAGACTTAAAAGATTCCATTGTTGGCTTCATGCGAATCGAGATAGGGAGCTTGTTCCACAGGCGTGGCACAGCAACAGCAAACGCACGGGCCCCATAGAACTCAGTATTATAACTGGGCTCATTGAACCGAATCTCATTTAATGCCTGACGTGTACGTCTACTAGGTAGTATCATACTTTGGTAAGAGACCAAAACAGAAATATTCACAGATTTACGGATAACTTTCAGGCTATGAAGATGGTGCTGGTAGAAACATGCTGTTAAAATCTTTCCGCCTGAAATGGTGTATTTATCCAGAAATTAGTAAAACAAGATCAAATATAAAAGACGAAATACTTAAGAAATACTGTGGCCATTTTGCACTGTTTTCTCAAAAAGTGGGCAACGTATGGCACTGAAATTTTCACAGATTACTTGTACTGTATCTTCCTTGATATTTTTGCCCACGAATCTGTATTTCTGTGACAAAAACCAAAGTATGATACTACATGTACCTTTAAAGAGGATGTTCAACACTCAACAAACCTCGCTTTATTTGTTAGAACTATATAATCATTAAAATTACTTGACATGAGAAAAAAAAAATATTTATCTCACACTGAACACAGAAAGAGTCTTTTTGATGATTTTTTCTCTCAATATGCTCGACCTGCAAGCTACCCCAAAAGTGAAACTGTCTGAATTTCGTCAATGGAGGCAGCAGACAAATCTGTGTGATTTTGTGACGTGACATTACGGAGCCTTTTTATTAAATGAAAAGGCTCATTACGTCACATAACAGAGCCTTTTCATTAAATATCTGCTGCCCCCATTGACGAAATTCAGACAGTTTCAATTTTGGGGTAGCTTGCGCGTTGAGCATGTTGATAGAAAAATCATCAAAAAGACTCTCTTTCTGTGTTCAGTGTAAGATAATTTTTTTTTTCTCGTGTCAAGTAATTTAATGATTATAGTTCTAACAAATAAAGTGAGGTTTGTTGAGTGTTGAACATCCTCTTTAATACCGCACGTCAGGTTTTACGTGTGTTTTTTTTTTTTTTTTTTTTTTTTTTTTTAAAGTTAATTGCAAAAGTGCAAAAGGTTTTTCTTCATAAAATTCTTTATCAAATAAACAAATTTTGTGTGTTTTGTTTTTCTTCTTAAAGGTAGTATCATACTTTGGTAAGAAACCAAAACAGAATTTTTCACAGATTTACGTATAACTTACAGGGTATGAAGATGGTGGTGGTAGAAACATACCGTTCAAATGTTTCCGCCTGAAATGGTGTATTTATCCAGAAATGAGTAAAACAACAACCAAAAATCTTTTGGATCTTTTAAAAGATCCAAAATAAAAAAGAAAAGACTCAAGAAATACTGTGGCCATTTTTCACTGTTTTCTCAAAAAGTGGGCACCGTATGGGACTGAAATTTTCACAGATGACTGTTACTGTAGCTGTGATCTTGGTATTTTTTGCCCATGAATCTTTTTTTTTTTCTTTGATAAAAACCAAAGTATGATACTACCTTTAAGTGAAGAATTTAATTGCAAAAGATTTGTTCGTCCAAAGTGTCTATCTGACGTCCATGGATTTTAATTAAAAGGTTATAGTGGAGAGCACTTTTAATGAACAGAAGCCTCCGCTCGTGATTCAGCATGTGACTATCCACTTATTTATCGTGTAGCTAGCTTGTTGAAAAGGACTTAAATCAAATAAACCACTCAGGAAAAAACTGATTGGATTCTGTAAAGTCCTGATGAAATTGACTGCAGTGTAAATTTGAACCTGCGTGCACTCTACGTGCACGCTTGCACCTGTGGGGCATGTTGATCACTAGATAGAGAAATTGATCAGGCCATAGGTGTATTGTCTTAAAGGTAGTATCATACTTTGGTATTAGAAACCAAAACAGGGGCCAATTTCATAAAACTGTTAAGCACAAAAATTTGCTTAGCACAAAAATGTCTCGCCCAATAAAACAAACCACCATTGAAAATTCCATTTGACATTCATGGTCAGCGAACAAGCGCCAAAGAACAATCACAAGTGATTCACAACACGTGGAAGTTTTGTTGTTAACTCTGTTTTTATTACCACAGAATTGTCATGCTTAGCAAATTGTTGTGCTTAACAGTTTTATGAAATTGGCCCCAGAAATGTTCACAGATTTACGTATAACTTACAGGCAGGCCTTGAATTTGGTTCTGAAAAGGGCAAGGCCACTTTTCCATTGCAAAGGGGCACTTCCATTGGAAAATCATAATGTCTATGGAAACATTTGAAGGGGGCACGAAAGCCAAGAACCAGGGCAACGAAGGCCATGGTCTCCTTGGCCTCCGTTAAATTCAAGGCTTGTACAGGGTATGAAGATGGTGGTGGTAGAAACATACCGTTAAAATTGTTCCACCTCAAATGGTGTATTTGTCCTGAAATTAGTCAAACAATGACCGAAAATCGTTTTGATCTTTTAAAAGATCAAAAATAAAAATAAAAAAGACTTGAGAAATACTGTGGCTGTTTTTCGCTATTTTCTCAAAAAGTGGGCACCGCATGGGACTGAAATTTTCACAGATGACTGTTACTGTGTCTGTCTTGATATTTGTGGGCCCATAAATCTGTATTTCTTTGATTAAAATATGTATGATAATAAGTATGATATTACCTTTAAGATTTGATTAACTTCGGTATGAGACAGTGTATGGACTGAAATGATTCTATTTGTGTTTTGTTTTTACTGTTTGTCTGTGGGGGTGTTTTGTTTGTTTGTTTGTTTGTTTATTTGTTTATTTGTTTACAACGTCTTTATCTGGTCTTACCTTGTTTGTAAAGTTTGTTTGCTTTTGTCATATCTCTATGCAACATGTCATATCTGTATGCAACAAATTTCGGTTACCACATTTCCCTCTTATCTTCACACTTCTGTATATATTTGTTTGTTTGTTGTCATGTTCGAGGATTCCCAGATAAAGTTATCCTTTGAAAAAAGTATTTGTTTATTTGTTGGTTTTTTTCATTTGTTCATTTGTTCACTTCTTCATTTCTTCATTTCTTCGTTTGTTTGTTTCTTTGTTTTTTTGTTTCTTTGTTTCTTCGTTTTTGTTTCTTCTTATCTTCGTTTCTTCATTTCGTCATTTCTTCATTTCTTCGTTTCTTCATTTCGTCATTTCGTCATTTCTTTGTTTCTTCGTTTCTTCGTTCCTTCATTTCTTCATTTCTTCATTTCTTCATTCCTTCATTTCTTCATTTCTTCATTTCTTCATTTCTTCATTTCTTCATTTCTTCATTTCTTCATTTCTTCATTTCTTCATTTCTTCATTTCTTCATTTCTTCATTTCATCATTTCGTCATTTCGTCATTCCTTCATTTCGTCATTTCGTCATTCCTTCATTTCTTCATTTCTTCATTTCTTCATTTCTTTGTTTCTTCATTTCGTCATTTCTTCATTTCTTCATTTCTTCATTTCTTCATTTCTTCATTTCTTCATTTCTTCATTTCGTCATTTCGTCATTCCTTCATTTCTTCATTTCTTCATTTCTTCATTTCTTCATTTCTTCATTTCTTCAATTTCATCATTTCATCATTTCTTCATTTCTTCATTTCTTCATTTCTTCATTTCTTCATTTCATCATTTCTTCATTTCTTCATTTCTTCATTTCATCATTTCATCATTTCTTCATTTCTTCATTTCATCATTTCTTCATTTCTTCATTTCTTCATTTCTTCATTTCTTCATTTCTTCATTTCTTCATTTCATCATTTCTTCATTTCTTCATTTCTTCATTTCTTCATTTCTTCATTTCTTCATTTCTTCATTTCTTCATTTCTTCATTTCTTCATTTCGTCATTTCGTCATTCCTTCATTTCTTCATTTCTTCATTTCTTCATTTCTTCATTTCGTCATTTTGTCATTTCTTCGTTTCTTCGTTTCTTCGTTTCTTTGTTTCTTCGTTTCTTCATTTCTTCATTTCTTCATTTCTTAATTTCTTCATTTCTTCATTTCTTCATTTCTTCATTTCGTTGTTTCGTTGTTTCGTCGTTTTGTCGTTTCTTTGTTTCTTTGTTTCTTCGTTTCTTCATTTCTACGTTTCTTCATTGCTTCATTGCTTCATTGCTTCATTTTGTCATTTGTTTATTTGTTAATTTGTTTATTTGCCATCAGGATAATCGGTCCACGTTCCAGAGTCTGGTCGGAGAAGGAGCATGTTGACGAAGGAGCATATGAGTTTGCAGAGGTATTTATTTATTTGCATTTTTGTCTGTGAAAGTTAATATTAAAATTTCCTTTAGAATTAACCGTAACCCACCGGCATATCACAGTCAACCACAGTGTGGTTTTCGTGGCATTGTGTGGTTTATGATCCAGTCCCGGGCCTGTGGAGACGGTGGTAATGTGTGGTAAGCAGCTCTTGACTTATGTGATACATTTACAGTAGGTGCAGTGGGTTAGGGTTAAATGATATTGTCACTTGAGCAAGGCCCTCTGCTTGCTTGATGTCGAAGCAAATCTGCTGACAGGCTCTGCATGATGCATGCTTAGCACAAAAATTTGCTAACCATGAAATCTCTGTCATAATAAAAGTAGGATTTGCAACCAAATTTCCATGTGTTAAATGTGTATTACTTGTGATTGGTCTTTGGCTGGTGTTCCCTGACCATGAATATCAAATGGAATCTTGTTGGTGCTAAGCAAATGTGTTGCAATTGTTTGCTCAGCCGCTCCATGAATTAACCCCTGTGTGTTTGCCATTGTTTCATGATCAAGTCGTCGGTCTAATTACCTGTGACTTGCCAAACTTTGAGTGTCTTGTATAAAATGAATGCATTATACAGTAATCCGAGCACACGGTTTTGAATGGCGCCCTCTTTTGAATAAAACAAGAAACTGCGGTGGTGTCAGTATATTATTTTGTACACCGCCAATCATCTTTTATTGAAAAGTGCCTAACGCACTTGCCCTCACTGTTTCCTCCCCATTTCTCCCAGTGATTTCTTGAACTGATTTCCAATCTCTCACCAGACAGAACAGATGCTTCAGATAGCCGAGGGTTTGCTTGGTCCATACATCTGGGGGCAGTATGATCTCCTGATTCTTCCGCCGTCCTTCCCCTACGGAGGAATGGAAAATCCCTGCCTCACCTTCGTCACTGCAACACTGCTGGTAGGTAACAAATCCATTAGAAGTCTATGTTAATAAAATAACCACAAGGGAAACTGACTGAGAAATTTGAAGTCATTGAAAAGTGAACAAAGAAAAATTGACTGGCGCGGGATTCGAACCGGCTACCTCCTGAATACCGTATGTACAGGCGCTCTACCAACTGAGCCATCCAGCCGTACGTTGGTGGTGACCATAATAGTCAACTATCTTTGTTCGTTTGACAGTCAGAAGCAATGAAACCACTCACACACCGCCGCACCCCAAGGATCGTTTTAACGATACACGCAGCAATGCTGCAACCTGGAAACGGTACATGGGGGATCACTCAAAGAGGATATGGCTTCTCTAGTCCCTCAAACAACCGTGGTTCTACGGGGGGGGGGGGTGGGTTAACAAAATGTTACTTTTTAAAATTTTTATTTTCAGTTATTAAGCGCCAATGACATAAAAAAACGCGTTGTGTGGGCTTTATGTGCATGTTTTCCAACCCCTAATAAGACAAAGCAGAAGCGAGTGTTTGAAGAAACCAAAATATTGGGTCTTCTACCCCCAAAAAATGTTGGTTTTAGAACCGCGCCTGCCCTCAGTGTAACCCCTTCCACTTCTATTTCTGAAGACAAGGTTTCAAGAGCTGTTCCAGTCAAATTTTTGTTATCATATTCACCACAGGATTTAGTCTGTCCCTCAGGAACCCCTCTGTTGACCCAAGGCTCTTCTGTTTAAATCTTCAACAACTAAGTAAAAATTGCCATTTTAGCAACAAAAACTTTTCCAAAATGCAATCAAGTTAGTGAAATTCCAAATATTAAGACAGTGTTAAGCCTCCTCCAAGCAGGCTAACTCTTTTAAGACTGGCTAAAGCAGTAAGACTGCTTCATTGCAATGGTCTAACTTATAGAACAACTAGGTCTAAGCCATTTAAGACTCACTAAGGCATATAGACAGCTTTAAGACCGCTTATTGCAATCCACCCCTGATCTTGATTTTGCTGGTAATCATGGTAATTCATTATTGTGACAGAAATCAGTTTGAAAGGACAGGATATTTCAAGTAGTTCTAATTTGAGGATTAATTTTCTTGCTTCGGTGTTCTCAATTCATTTTATTTGTTGCTTTTATTCAACAGGCAGGGGACCGCTCACTTGCAACTGTAAGTATCAAGACTTTCCATGTAACAAACGTTTTAAAATCCGCAAATTCATCATGCTGAAGATCAGCTGCTGTCCCGTGAATTGTACCGTCATGTGTCTGATAAGACAGACAGACGCAAGAAAAGATATACATGAGTGGTAAAGGTCACAGAACAGCACTCACACTTTGTCTGATCCAGCATGTAAATGAAAATAATAAACCTGTGAAAATTTGAGCTCAATCGGACATCTGAGTCACAAGAAATAGCAAAAACCTGACCCAATTTTTTCTTATAAAACATAAATGTTTTGATCTTACCCCGAGATCAAAACTGTTTTTGAACTTTGTTTTAAAGGGAGCATATAGGATTTGCAAGGCCTCCAAAAAAATTATTCATTTTGAGACAGAAAATGGACTGAACAGTTCGTAAACAGTGCAAACAGTCACCATGGGAAATCTTGGCTCATCAGATGCTGGGTTTTTCAATGAAATCAAGATTTAGTGTCTTTTCCAAAGATCGTTCGTCCGAACGATTTTTGGAAAAAAAAAAAGTAAACTATTCTTCATGTTTTATAAGAAAAATCGAGTCGGGTTTTCGCTATTTTCTCGTGACTGAGATGTCCGATTGAACTCAAATTTTCACAGGTTTATTATTTCACGGATGTACATGTTTGATCAAACAAAGTATGAGTTACCAATCATGTATTGTACCTTTAATAATGTCTGGCTAAAAATACACAATTTCAGGCGAAAATATTTTAACGGTATGTTTCTACCAGCACCATCTTCATACCCTAAAAGTTATACATGAATCTGTGAACATTTCTGTTTGGGTATGTTACCAATCCTGTACTGTACCTTGAAAGTAAAGTGTCGTGATCTTAGAGGCTGACCACCTTGGCTCGGCTAGCGTAGTCCGTGTCACACAGTACAGTGGATATGAACGAACAGCATAAAAGACCTCGAATTTGATTAAGCTCCGCGATTCAACCCACAGATGAATTAAATTATCAATTTATCACCAAATTGCATTACGACCTTAATACACTTTCCCTAGCAATTAATATCGATATGCACTTATCAAAAAATCAATCTTCTTTAATAATAACCTGTGGTGAATTTCCTGCCTTGATATTAATTTCTCAAGGGGGAAGATTGCCGTGTGATTTCCTGTCCCGAGTCAGATTATAGCTCTTGCAGGCAAATCTATCCATTGTTTTTTTCATTCCGCTAGACAACGGACTTCAATCAAATTTGAATTGATCTGTGAGTGGCTTTGACTGTGTCAGAATGACTAGCCATAGCCTGGAAATGTACACCTTTCTATGGGAGAGGCTTCAGTCGTTTGTTCGTTTGAAGCTTTAAGCCGTTGTTATTAAGATTTTTTTGCTGAGGTGATAGAATGATACAAATTGCTGCGATGTTACATTCGATTAAAGGTAGTATCATACTTTGGTAAGAGACCAAAACAGAAATGTTCACAGATTTACGTATAACTTACAGGGTATGAAGATGGTGGTGGTAGAAACATACCGTTAAATTTGTTCCGCCTGAAATGGTGTATTTATCCAGAAATTAGTAAAACAACGACCGAAAATCTTTTTTGATCTTTTAAAAGATCAAAAATAAAAGAGAACAGACTTCAGAAATACTGTGGCAGTTTTTCACTGTTTTTTCCAAAAGTGGGCACCGTACGGGACAAAAATTTTCACAGATGACTTTTACTGTATCGTCCTTGGTATTTTTGCCCATGAATCTGTATTTCTTCGACAAAAAACTAAGTATGATACTACCTTTAAGACATTGCTATTAATATTTTTTTATTGGAGCGATAGAATTATTGATTTAACCTGCTGACCCTGGGTAGCTTGGTGGTTTAGTGGTATGACATCTGCACTAGTAAGCGGGAAGTCGTGTGTTCGAATCCCACCCGAGCCAGCGCATGATTCTTTCATGTGCACTAAAAAAGCACTGAGCATGCAGTGCTGATGCCACTCTGGTGAAGGACAAACCTAGTGTAAAATCTGTAAATAGCTATAGCTTTCAAAGGAGTGTACAGCATTGATAAAGGTGACAGAGCAGCTGCAGGCTGTTCATAATTTGATTTGTTATGGAATAAAAACAAACAGTAGAAATGGGGAATAGCTATTATTTTTTTTATCTTTCCAAGATCAAAAATGTTTTGGTGTCTGGTTTTTACCAGACACCACTGGTGATTAAATACAGCATTTACAGGCATAAAATTGTTTACATTATGTTTCTTCCATTACCGTCTTTATACCATGCAAGTCTTTGTAAGTTATACATAAATCTGTGGACTTAAAAAAAAAAAATTACCAATGCTGTATATGCCAATTAGCCGTAGCCAATAACGAAGTCATGCATGGTATCTTCAGATTGGTTTGATCCTTTCCATCACTTTAACATTCAGGTCGTTGCCCATGAGATCAGTCACAGCTGGACGGGCAACTTGGTCACCAACTGCAGCTGGCAACATTTCTGGCTCAACGAAGGGTTCACCGTCTTTGCGGAGAGAAAAATCGCCGGCCGGATGCACGGCGAGAAGCAGAGGCACTTTGAGGCCATAGGTAATCCCAAGATTCCCCCTTTTATCGAGGCAGTTTTCATGGCTTGAAACTTTTTAGCTGAATCCCCTCACTGTATCATCGTCTATGTCCAACTGTTGTGGGATGCTGTTGCCTACTGGTCTGGCCTGTTGAACCCAAAGTCTTGTGGTCAATCTACAGATTGTGGGTTCGAATCCAGCCATGGGTTAATGTTACTTGCGTCCTTGGGTAAAACGCTTTATCACATATTGTTCCTCTTCACCCAGGTGTAAGTGGGTACCTGTGAGGGTAGAGATGGCTTTGTGGTTTGATTAGCCTCTGTGCGCCCTATGGTTGCCAGTATGGGGCTGTATGCTCCCCAGGGAGTTGAGATGGTTTCAGGAATGTAAATTATGGCCCGATGACCAGGGATAATAATAATGTACAGCGCTTTGATCTTCTTGGAAAGGCGCTTTATAAATGCCCGTTATTATTATTATTATTATAATTAACTGTCCAAGTATTAGATCACAAATTATGACCTTCTTGAGAAACTTATAAATCCTCGTGACATCTGCAAAAGGGACCTAGAAAAGTCCTGCATTTTAAGGATTGAAATATCTAGGAGCTTTCTTGATTGTCAGCGGCTATTTTCTTCGAAAGGCATTTCAGTTTTCCCTCCACAAAAGGAATTTGGGAATTAAAAACTGAAAATCTGCCTTGCCTATGCCACGTTTGATGGGAATGTCACTTTCAAGATTTATTCATTTCAGCCAATGATTACATAAAAAATACAGAGGAATTTGTAAAGTTGGACTCGCATAAAAAAACATATTCAATATAAAATATTTACAAGTAAGATACAAACAATGACAATACAAGAACAATTTTAAAACACATGATAAAACAATAAAACATTACAACTGTCTGTAAAAACAACCCTTAATCTTAAGACCTTAAAAGTCCCCATTGTTAAAAAACCTGCACAGCCGATGGTACAAAACTATCTCTGAATCGGTTCGTTTTAGCACCTATCGATCTCATCCTTCTTCCTGAAGGCATCGTGTGCATCGTGTGTTCAATGGGTGGTGCCCATCCTAAACAATGTTTCCAACACGCTTATCCATTCTTGTCTTCATGTCATCCATCTTAACTCCCATTATGCGCGACACTTTGCAATAAACTCAAACTTCCTGATGGATTATCGTTCTTTTTTCTCTTGTCTTTTTTTTTGCCAGGCGGTTGGAAAGATTTGAAAAACTCGGTAAGTGAAACGTTTGACTCCAATTTAATGCACTTTGATGTTCCCTCCTCCTTCTCTTTTCAGGAGAGCTCCGCCCCTCCCACCCAACCCCTATTATGGCAACAATTACTGTACATACCGTTTGATTTTGATATTTCTCAGGAAAAACAAACAAACAAACAAACAAATAAAACGAGGCCAATGGGTTTGATTTTAGGCATCCGTGTCAGCTTCAGAATCTTAGAGAGTCATTTGTACCAAGTTTGGGATAATGTGTATTGCAGTCATGTTTTGGTTTGGTAAACAGGTTAAAGGTAGTATCATACTTTGGTAAGACACCAAAACAGAAATGTTAACAGATTTACATATAACTTACAGGGTATGGAGATGGTGGTGGTAGAAACCTACCGTTAAAATGTTTCCGCCTGAAATGGTAAAATGGTAAAACAACGACCGAAAATCTTTATGATCTTTTAAAAGATCAAACATAAAAGAGAAAAGACTTAAGAAATACTGTGGCAATTTTTCACTGTTTTCTCAGATTTTCACAGATGATTATTACTGTATCGTCCTTGATATTGCTGCCCATGAATCTGTATTTCTTTGACAAAAACCAATCTATGATACTACCTTTAAAGGTATGACACATGATTGGTAAAGGTCACAGAACAGCACTCACACTTTGTCTGATCCATGGTTTGAGAATGGTTTTGATCTTACCCGAGATGAAAACTCTTTTCAGTCGTTGTTTTACTAATTTCTGGATTAATACACCATTTCAGGCGAAAATATTTTAACCGTATGTTTCTACCAGCACCAGACCACCATCTTCATATTCCGAAAGTTATACGTTAATATCTATGAATATTTCTGTTTGGGTATGTTACCAATCCTGTAGTTTACCTCTAAAAGTATTTTATCTTTATTTCTTTGTATTTTATTGTATTTTACTGTATTTTGTATCAATGTGAAATCATGTGCAATTCAGCCTGTTTGGCTGCAATGATGATTAAATAAAACACCATAATAATAACTAAAAGCTATGGGGTAATTCCAAAAACTTACCCCCCTCACAATCCCTAGCATCTAGACCCTGAGGAAGATTCCTTTTCGTTAATCACCACTTACCCTTGTTTCAATATCAGGTTGACAGGTATGGACTAACCCACCCATACACCCACCTCCTGCCCGATCTAAAGGACGTTGATCCTGATGATGCATTCTCCTCAGTGCCTTATGAGAAGGGGTCCACCTTACTGTTTTACCTTGAGACTCTGGTTGGCAATCAAGGTACTACTTTAATTCCTTCCGCAATGAGCAGGGGTCAATTTCATAGAGCCGCTTAGCACAAAAAAATTGCTTAGCACAAAAAATGGCTTGCCCAATAAAAACAAACCACGTCTGAAAATTTGATTTTGATATTCATGGTCAGCGAAAAACAGCCAGAGAACAATGTGATACACAACACATGGAAATTTGGTTGTTAATCCAGTTTTTATTAAGACAGAAATGTCGTGCTTAGCAAATTTTTGTGCTAAGCAGCTCTATGAAATTGGCCCCTGCTCATTGATGAGAACGCACTATGCTAAGCAAAACAAAACGAAAGTGAACGAACCCCGAGTTGTGACGTCATGTTCAAGGTCTTCTTACCATTAATGACGACCAAGATTTGGAATCTTTCCTCGTGCCGGCAGTCTGTTAAGTTTTATGGCTTTTTGACACGAGGCACTTTACAGGCAATCAAATCCGGGCAGTTTTCA
This sequence comes from Astropecten irregularis, assembly GCA_963971285.1. NCBI lineage: Eukaryota > Metazoa > Echinodermata > Asteroidea > Paxillosida > Astropectinidae > Astropecten > Astropecten irregularis. The sequence continues at coordinate 35,478,121 of OZ020244.1, read as the reverse complement.
GAAAGAAGTAAAATTATTAGCTAACACAAAGGGTCTATAGAGGCTATTACCATGTAGAATTTAAGCATACTGGGGCTGAAATTGGCGAAAATATGACCAATTGAAAGAGTACTCCTTAAAAACAAATTTACAAGGATAACACGCATAGTGGTCAATACACACATAATGTGTATGAACGAAAGATGAAAATCGGGTTTTGAGGTCGGGTATTTGAGTTTTTTTTTTTTTTCACTCAATTTTAGTCAAATTTTTCTCAAATTCAACATGGTGATAGCCAAGACTTTAATACTTGTATGACATATCTGAATCTTGAAATGATAAACAGTTAATCGGCACAAGTGTTGCGGTTTTTTTGGGGGACACCCTCTATAGAGGAACAAAACAAACAAATTATGTGTATCTTTTACTTGTATGTTCTTGTCCTCTTGTCATTTAGCCTCTGAGAAAGATCCTGCTAGGATCGAAACGCTTCAGGCCCTCCTGAACTCCAAGCATGTTGATATATTTCAGGTCAATTTTTGGGGTTGATGAGCACTTTGCAGCAGTTTATATATTGCATTGATTAAAGGTTGTATCATACTTTGGTAAGAAACCAAAACAGAAATGTTCACAGATTTACGTATAACTTACAGGGTATGAAGATGGTGGTGGTAGAAACATACCGTTAAAATGTTTTCCGCCTAAAATGGTGTATTTATTCAGAAATTAGTCAAACAACAACCGAAAATCTTTTTAATCTTTTAAAAGATCAAAAATAAAAGAGAAAAGACTTAAGAAATACTGTGGTTGTTTTCACTGTTTTCTCAAAAAGTGGGCATTGTATGGGACTGAAAATTTCACAGATGACTATAACTGTATCTGTCTTGATATTTATGAATCTGCATTTCTTTGATAAAAACCAAAGTATGATACTACCTTTAAAAACAGAATCAAAACGAACTAATAAAACAGTTTGCTAATTATTCTGATTTAACCTCGCCTTTTATTCTCACTGCAGATGAATTTGAAAATTTCTTGAGGTCCTACATTGACAAGTTCAAGTATAAGAGCATTACCACACAGGAATGGAAGGACTATCTCTTTGACTACTTCCATGACAAGGTGACATATTCTTCTTTTGGGTCGTTGAATTAAAGGTAGTATCATACTTTGGTTTTTGTCAAAGAAATACAGATTCATGGGCAAAAATATCAAGGAAGATACAGTAAAAGTCATCTGTGAAAATTTTAGTCCCATGCGTTGCCCACTTTTTGAGAAAACAGCGAAAAACGGCCACAGTAATTCTTAAGTGTATTCTCTTTTATTTTCGATCATTGTTTTACTAATTTCTGAATAAATACACCATTTCAGGCGGAAACATTTTAACAGTATGTTTCTACCACCACCATCTCCATACCCTGTAAGTTATACATAAATCTGTGAACATTTCTGTTTTGGTCTCTTATACCGAAACAGAAATCTTCAAAGAATTACCTATAACTTACAAGGTATAAAGGTAGTGATGGTAGAAACACACTGTTAAAATTATTCTGCCTGAAATGCTGTATTTATCCAGGAAAAAGTCAAACCAGTGACCAAAATGATTTTTGATCTTTTAAAGATCAAAAATAAAAGAGAAAAGACTTAATGAGAAATACTGTGGCCGTTTTTCACTGTTTTCTCAACAAGTGGGCACCGTATGGGACTGAAATTTTCACAGATGACTGTGACTGTATCTTCCTTGATATTTTTGCCTATGAATCTGTATTTCTTTGACAAACACTAAAGTATGATACATGTATTACCTTTAAGGACAGAATTTTTCAAAACTTTGTTAAGCTCATGTTGGCTGCAGAATCATGGAATGGTTCAGATTCTTTCAGTACGGTATTTTTTATTGATTTGTGGTATTAAACACCATGTGACATAAAATTGTTGAAGTACTCGGAGTACTCTCTACTCTAAAGTGACCATATTTTGTTGAGATGATCCAGGGACAGTGATCCGTGTCCTGGGGAGGGGTATAACTTGAATTCTTTTTTAATCCAGATGCTGCCTACATGCAAAATGGTGGCATCTATGGACATCTTGTCCAGTTGACATGAGTGGGTTACATACTTACATGTCTTTAATAGGCGGTTGTCTTCGCATACTTCTCTGAAGAATGGATCTTCTTCAGCACAGCATTTGTGTTCAGTTTTTTGTTTTATAGGACAATTGAAATTTTCGGGGGCATTTCGTTGAATCGGGGACATTTTCGGGGACAGTTTTTCATCGGGGACGGCACTGTCAAATCGGGGACTGTCCCCGGAAATCAGGGATGTCTGGGCCCTTTTCCAAACCTCGGCTCCGGCTCAGGCTCCGGCTCCAGCTCCATTTCTTGAAACCATTATAAAATGAAGGGTATCAAAATATCATCTTTTGGCTATGGCTTGGAAGTAGATACTCTAATTTTGACAAGAAGACAGAGCTTCAGCTTCAATGAAAAGCCAGAAACTATATTTTCAGCATATGGATGACAGTGCCGAAGCCGGAGCCTGAGCCGGAGCCGAGGTTTGGAAAAGGGCCCTTGTCACCTTACTGTACTCGGATTTGAGGACGCGACCCCAACACTGAACAATACTTTACCAACCTAGCTTTTCAGTTAACATACATTACTTAAAAAGTACCACCTAAGTCACAAATGTTGCTCGCTGATTTTGCTTTGTGCAAATTGTCTTGTTCTTGCAGTGACTTTCATCTTCAAATTGTTTGATTGTTTTTTGCTTCTTTTTTTATCAGCAATCGGTGTTTGATGTCGTGGACTGGGATGCCTGGTTCTTCCAGCCTGGGATGCCACCAGTCAAACCAGAGTGAGTTAGTCTCCTTTCCTAGTCAACAACCCCTCCCACCAAACCTCTTAACCTCTTAAGATCAAAAAGATTTTTGGTCGTTGTTTTACTAATTTCTGGATAAATATACCATTTCAGGTGGAAACATTTTCACGGTATGTTTCTACCACCACCATCTGCATACCCTGTAAGTTATACATAAATCTGTGAATATTTCTGTTTTGGATTCTTACCGAAGTATGATACTACTGTACCTTTAATCCTTGTCGTTTGTCACATCCAGCTATGACACAGCATTAACCAATAGCTGCACGGAGCTCTGCCATCGCTGGTGCCAAGCATCACCGTCTGACCTGTCAGCCTTCACCAAAGAGGACTTGAAGTTGTTGACCTCTAAACAGGTCATAGAAGTCATGTCACAGCTTCTACTCCAGGTAAGAATTTAAGTTTGTGGCGGGATCTCGAATGGCACAACCGCTTTAAAGTCAAATAAGACTGAAAGGTAGAATCATACTTAAACCGAAACAGAAATCTTCACAGATTTACCTAACTTACAGGGTATAAAGATGGTGATGGTAGAAACATACCGTTAATTTTATTCTGCCTGAAATGCTGTTTTTATCCAGAAAAGAGGAAAATCAATGACTCAAGTTTTTTTATCTTTAAAAGATCACAAATGATAGAGAAAAGACTTCAGAAATTCTATGGCCGCTTTTCACTGTTTTTTCAAAAAGTGGGCACCGTATGGGACTGAAATTTTCACAGATGACTGTTATTGTATCTTCCTTGATTTTTTTGCCCATGAATCTGTATTTCTTTGACAAAAACCAAAGTATGATATTATCTGTAAAGCTATGCGTGGTAGAAGTACTAAATAAGCTAGGTTTGCGGTAACACCATGTAATCTCTGTGGTTTTGAGAAGAATCAATGGTTTAGCATTCAACATTCCAAGCTCAGTTCGTCTTTGGTAGGGTGGGATAATGCGTTATAATTTTAGTAGGCGACAGGACAGCACTCATACTTTGTCTGATCAAACAGGAACATGAAATGATAAACCTGTGAAAATTTGAGCTCAATCAGACATCTGAGTCACGAGAAAATAGCGTAAACCTGACTCAATTTTTCTCATAAAACTTAAAGAATGGTTTTTATCTTACCCCGAGATCAAAATTGTTTTCAGTCTACGTTTTACTAATTTCTGGATAAATACAGCATTTCAGGTGGAAATATTTTGATGTTATGTTTCTACCAGCTCCATATTCATACCTTGAGTGAAAGGGGATAACTAAAACAACTCACTAGTGAGGATGTCCTTTATGTTTCGGACGAACGATCTTTGGGAAAAGACACTATATCTTGATTTCCTTGAAAAACCCAGCATCTGATGAACCATGGTGACTGTTTGCACTGTTTACGAACTGTTGAGTCCATTTTCTGTCTCAAACTCAGTAGATATTTTTGGAGGCCTTGCAAATCCTATATGCTCCCTTTAATGAATTGCAAGCTTTGAGACTACAACAATAAAGTGTCTATTATTGGCATGGTAATAATGATAATCTGAATATCTGGATTTATATGTATAGAGCCTCAAATTGCCAAAGGATACATATGCCGCTTGTCAGAAGGCATTAAGTTTGTGGCCTTAAGTCTCTGCACCATTACACACCTCAGCTTACTGAGACCTACGCTCATTATTCCTCTGCCGTGCTTCTTTTCCAGCCCCCGTTGAGCTCTCAGCACATCCAGGCCATGGAGAAGTCTTACGGCTTCGGCGAGAGTGGCAATGCGGAGATCGTATTCCGCTGGTACCGCCTCTGCATCCGGGCAGGACACGAACCTATCATCCAGAGGGCGCTAGACTTTGCTGTCAAGTGGGGACGACTGAAATTCACCAGACCCATTTTCAGGTGAGGGCAGGTTGTTGTAGCTGGTTAAAGGTAATTTGTTGGCAAGCTGCTGCAAAGCAGTGCGAGTCTATGTAATACCGATTTCCGTCCATCCGTCCGTCTGGCCGTCCGCGTGAAATGTTTTTTAGTATGTGCTTGAAGCCCAATTTCTTTTAATGTCATACACAGTTTTAGTCTCAGGCCATTGGTCTGTTGTCCAATATAATGTTTTAATCATTATCATAAATGAAAAATGGACAATGTTGAAGTTTTTCTATTGTTTAAAAATGTTAAAGTTTTATCTATTGTTTCAAAATGTGGAATTGTTTTTTATTTTTTGTTGATGATTTGGCCTCTTAAGTTTAGGGCTGTGTGAGGGGCATGGGTGTACATGTTAATCATCAAATCGTACATTGTGCATGCAGGGCTTGGAATTTCAAACATTGTTGCACTACTGAGGTTACTACATTTGGATAGGAATTCTTGTGCTTCATTCTGCTGTTACATTTTTATTTGCTATCATGTTTGTAACTGCACGTAAGGCCGCGGCGCACCCAGGATTTTGTCTTGGGGGGGTGGTGGGGGGTTGCTCAAAGAAAACTTTTCTCCCAAAAAACGGCCAACAAACATTTTGTGACTCCCCCCCCCCCTCTCCTCCTCTCCCTTTCCCTCTCCCCCATTTTTTTTTCATTTTTTTTTTTCAGGGACCCTCTTGGTGGGGGTGGGCTCAAGTCCCCCGAGTCCCCCCCCACTCCCCCTGGGTGCGCCACTGCCGCAGCGAGCCATGACATGACTTGGGGGGTGTACCCCCCTCCCCAGAAATCAGATTAAAAACAATTGCTATACTTTTTTCTAATACCGTAAATGAACCTAACATGCACTTCTTTGTGCCCATACTAACGTCCGTAAACCCAATTTGTTTGTGTGCTTTCTTGTCCTATATCAGGGACTTGTTCAAGTTTCCTGTGGCTAGGAACCAGGCTGTGGCGACTTTCAAGCAATACAAAGACGACATGCATCCGATTACCGCTACGATGATCGGAAAGGACATGGCGGAAAGCCAGCAGGAAATTGTGTGAATCCAGCCATGTAAGAGAAAAAAATGAACCAAAAATTAAATAGTAGAGGCTGACATCGTATTTTTGTCTTGAACAAACAATTTTAATGCAAAAGCAAAAATGAAAGGGCCAGAAATCTGATCAAAAATGGGCCTAAGTCCAGACATGTGATCCTAATATGCAGAACATCAGATAAAGAGATTTCCAAATCCAAAATCAAAAGCAATTAAAAAAAAGACTCCATAAAGCAGGGGTGGGCAACCTTTATGAATCAATGGGCCAGAAATGAGGAATGGAAAATTTGGCCGGCCGCACTATGGTCAACAATGCACTTTCAATTTCAAACATTCAGTAACGAGGAATTTCTTATGAGGGCAACCCCACTATATAAGGAACACAACCTGACAACTGAGCTTTGTTTGTTAAAACTTGTCAGAGCAATACCGATATGACACAATTTATACCGCGCTGTGTGAAGCACATTCCAATTTTTTTTATTCTGGATGCGTCTCGCGGGCCGCACAAAAATCAATTGCGGCCCGCGGGCTGTAGGTTGCCCACCCCTGCCATAAAGGATTGGTCTTAAAGGCTGTTTGAACTAATTGAAGTTTTCAATGACCTCAAAATTGTAAGTGAAATGTTTTTTCTGCGATTCCTTATATCGAACCTGCATTGATATACAATGTAATGGGAGACTTTTGAGAACTGGGGTCGATTTCAACAAACTATTCGTAACTTACTACCAATCGTAGGACTTTTGATGCAGTGAAGCCCTACGTGGGATAGGCCCTCTTGGATGGGTTATCCTTCGTAACTCGAGTTACGATCGATCGCAGGGCTTCGTGAAGTCAACCCCTGGTCTTCTAGTTCAACAGCGCAGGCGCAAAACAACGCGCGCATGCTCACAATTGCGTGCGCGTGCGTTGTTGACTTGAAGACCGGTTCTCCAAAGTCTCCCATTAAGAATCAAGATTGGCTGTTGCAAAATGCACTATCGATGTGGACTAAAAGTTTTTCAATGAGAAAACAAAAATCTGTGTTTTTGTTTTGTTTTGGAATCAACACGTGGAAACAAAAGATGGAATCTATTAACTGAATTTATTACTAGGTCAAATTCATTTGCCTAGAAAATATAAACAAAGGTTCAGATGTTTAATCATCTGCCCTTTTAAAAGAAATACTTTTAGTGGACTGAAATAACATTTTTGTTAAATGCTTCTAGATTAATCCTGGTCATTTGAAAAAAAATTGAATTTTTTTTTACATACAATGTACATGCTTGGGCCAATTTCATAAAACTGTTAAGCACAAAAATTTGCTTAGCACAAAAATGTCTCGCCCGATGAAACAAACCACCATTTAAAATATCCATTTGATATTCATGGTCAGTGAACAACAGCCGAAGAACAATCACAAGCGATACACAACACGTGGAAATTTGGTTGTTAACCCTGTTTTTTATTAAGACAGAAATGTCATGCTTAGCAAATTTTTTGTGCTTAACAGTTTTATGAAATTGGCCCCAGATCACTCGATCTTCTGCTTAACTATGCATGAACGGCTCGTTGATCTCCCGTTTGAATTTTGCTGAAATTTTTATTGAGGAGGAAATATTTTGTTTGTCTTTAACATTGATCGCAGGAAGATGTAGCAATTTCGATTTCTTCCACAAATTCATATTTCATGGTTTGCAGACGGCAAACAGACTTCAAACATTCAATGTCGCCATTGAAAAAAAAGTCTCTCCCGACGGCTGTTCCGTGAATCTTTTTTTTCTACGACCAGGATTTATTTTTTTTTTCAAATGAAAATGTTTTTACAAACCTCCCCTGTGAACCAGTATGAAGCTTTGTCACATTGATTAGTGCTTAATTTTGAATATACTGCTGGTTTCTTTAAGATAATTTTTTTTTAAACTGTCATGAGCAATCCTAAAGAATATACAATCGTTTAATAATACTGGACATTCCAAAATTATATCTCACTAAAATCGATTGGTGTTTTTCTTTCGTTTCTTTTGATTTGTCCGTCTTGTATGTTTGTTAGAATTTGTTTATTGTTTGTTTATTTTAATTTTTTTTTTTTAATACAAGTAATAAACTGCTGCAAACTACTCATCGGCCGAAATGACCTGAAATATATCAAATGCTTAGAGTTAGGAGGGTCTGTCGCGTTTCGATCCTAGCAGGATCTTTTTTGTTTTCTTTTTTAGTTACGTTGTGGCTGAATTTGTCATTGGAATTCATCAAATGCCTTGAATTGTTTTAAACTTTTGAGTTTGGTATTAACCCTCAAATTTGATACTTTCTAATTTTTGGCGAGATGCGAAGCAAAGCGAAACCTATGTAGTAGTACCGTTCGTCCCGTCCGATCGGCCGTCCGCGTGAAATGGTTAAGTTTTTTAGTTTGTACTTGAAACCCAATTATTTTTTTTTGGATGGGTGCGTTGTCCAAAATAATGTTGTTATTATTGTCAATGAAAAATGTTGAAGTTTTTTCTATTTTTTCAAAATGTTGATTTTTTTCTATTGTTTCAAAATGTTGATTTTTTTGGATGGGTGCGTTGTCCAAAATAATGTTGTTATTATTGTAAATGAAAAATTTTGAAGTTTTTTCTATTTTTTCAAAATGTTGATTTTTGTCTATTGTTTCAAAATGTTGATTTTTTTTTTTTGATGGGTGTGTTGTCCAAAATAATGTTGTTATTATTGTATTTTTCAAAATGTTGAATTTTTTTCTCTTTTTTCAAAATGTTGAAGTTTTTTCTATTGTTTCAAAATGTTGAATTTGTATTTGGATGGATGTGTGTGTGATGGATGGGTTTGCTATCATGTTTTCAACTGCATGATGTAAGGCTGCAGCAATCCACGACAGCTTCGCTGTTCTAGTTACTTTAATTGATGATGAATGCTAATCAAATTAGCCTAAGATGACGTCGCTGTGCGTTTTCGGACATCTGTCTCTGGTTCGAAGCCCACCGAGGGCACTGCACGATCAGGTTATATAGCCTATCAGTCCATGTTATACCCTCTCTCAGTTCGCGTCTGATAAAATTAATAAGTTGACATTCGTCTCTTCTTGAGTAATGCCTGACATTGTGATTAAGCTCGCTCGAGGCCTCACAATCGCTGGTTCGGTATTTACCAGAATCAAAAAGTGAAATGGTAGGTTCCGTTTCTTTCGGCTCGTGTATGATGTAACTCCCAATTCATGAATGGTATTAAGTACGCTCGTTGGACTGTTCACATTATATACACATCATTTCGAGAAAATAAATGAGTAACCAAATCGGCAGGTAATTACTTTGATGTTTACACTAAAGGTATAGTATCATACTTTGGTTTTTGTCAAAGAAGTACAGATTCATGGGCAAAAATATCAAGGAAGATGCAGTAACAGTCATCTGTGAAAATTTCAGTCCCATACGGTGCCCACTTTTTGAGAAAATCGTGAAAAACGGCCACAGTATCTCTTAAGTCTTTTCTCTTTTATTTTTGATCTTTTAAAAGATCAAAAAGACTTTCGGTCGTTGTTTTACTCATTTCTGTATAAATACACAATTTCAGGCGGACAATTTTTAACGGTATGTTTCTACCATCACCATCTTCATACCCTGTAAGTTATACGTAAATCTGTGAACATTTCTGTTTTGGTTTCTTACCAAAGTATAGATACTACCTTTAAATGTGTATAAAACAATCGGAAAACGCAACTGTCGTTCGCCCGCCCAGAGAGCCCTTGTTAATCTGGACAAATCGAAGCCTCAAACAGTCGTTGGTAACCGAGCGAGTACAAACTTTTCCGTTCCGTTGTATGCAAAGTCCGGGTAACAATTGATACCGATGAAGATTGCCGATACTCTTGATGGTATGGTATCGATCGGCGCCCTTCACCAGGTCTTCACCATGCCCCGCATCTGCGCCGCTTCCCACCCCCTATACAGTCGCTTACCTGCACCCGCTCGGCCGGACACGGTCTTATAAAACGCCACGGTCCTCTCAGGAGTGAGTTCGTGCTTGCGAAATCTGGAGGGTTTTGTCCTGGAAAAGAACGGTGGAATATAACTTCAGACGACCTGGCACGGTATAGTGCTCTTGAAATGGATGGATATTGCCCGACGTCTCGGAATTGGAGCGAACCGGCGGCAATCTAAGATGGGAAGGATATTTCAAGGCTTCGACGGTTGGGCTCGAGCCGCCGTGCTCTGCCTTCTTGTGTCTGGTGTTGCTTCTTTGTTCGGTAAGCTGAAGTTCGTCTAATCAGACCATCAAATAATCTTACTTTATATAATTATGATGCTTCACGAAATACATCAGATTGTGATGAATTGTGACGATTTGACGCCTAATGGTCGTTATTGGAAGAGTTGAGATCACGCAATGATTTTGCTAGTGATGGAAGTAACTTTCGAGTATATTTCGTCTCCATTATTTTATTGGGTGGTTTTTCTGTCAAGTTGGAAGATATCAGGGGCCAATTTTGTAAAACTGTTAAGCACAAAAATTTGCTAAGCATGACATTTCTGTCTTAATAAAAACAGGGTTAACAACCAAATTTCCACGTGTTGTGTATCACTTGTGATTGTTCTTTGGCTGTTGTTCGCTTACCATGAATATCAAATGGAATTTTCAATGGTGGTTTGTTTTATTGGGCGAGACGTTTTTGTGCTAAGCAAATTGTTGTGCTTAGCAGTTTTATGAAATTGGCCCCAGTCCTTTTGGCGTTTGCCGACTGAAGGCCATAGCTACTTCATACTTCCTGCGAACTTTGTACTAGAGCGAATTTTAAATAGGCCTACTAACACGTTGTTCACGCTGCTTTTCTCACGATTGCGATGCGAGAAAATTCGCTTCCATTTGCATGAAGCATGATGAACCAGGCTCAATAATTTTTAAAGATAATTCAAGAAGAAGTCAAAAGTGAAACGGATAATATTCTAGGCCTAGATTAGAGAACCGTGGGTATTGTAGATGTTGATGACTTTTACGAGTTTTACAAAAATATAAATCTTCTAAGGGGCCTCCCTTAAAGGTAGTATCATACTTTGGTAAGAGACCAAAACAGAAATGTTCACAGATTTACGTATAACTTACAGGGTATGAAGATGGTGATGGTAGAAACAGACCGCTAAAATGTTCCGCCTAAAATGGTTATCCAGAAATTAGTAAAACAACGACCGAAAATCATTTTGATCTTTTAAAAGATCAACAATAAAAGAGAAATGACATAAGAAATACTGTGGCTGTTTTTCACTGTTTTCTCAAAAAGTGGGCACCGTATGGGACTGACATTTCCACAGATGACTGTTATTGTATCTGTCTTGGTATTTTTGCCCGTGAATCTGTATTTCTTTGATAAAAACCAAATTAGCATGATACTACCTTTAAGGCCCTATAATTCGTCTTTATCAACTCAATGTTTACAAAACAATAATTGAATAACATCTTTGACTGTATAAAATGCTTGTACAATTCCCGAAATCATGTCGGTACATGATATACCTCCTTTGTATTTATAGGCTGTTACAACAACCTATAGGATTGCCGAACTCCAATTTAATGAAATCATTTTCGTAGACAGGGAGGCCTATTCATTAACATTTCGCATTCATTTGGCCAGTTTACCAGACTGTTTTCGCCTTGTCCGGACGTCCATTTACCTTCATAATACTGGCCTCGGTTAATTCTCTCTCATTTTAACGGAGCATTAATATTAAACAAGACACTCGGGACGTTTTGTTTGCAGATGAAGACGTCCGATACAAGCCCACAATTTGCAGAAGACAAGTCAAGTCACAATGCGATTTGGGAATTTGCCAGAGGTGAGTAAACTACTCAAGCAAAATTCCGTACCCACAAACCATTCTGATTTAAGATTGTTGTTGTTGTTGTAAACAGTTGTTGTTGTTGTTGTTGTTGTTGTTGTTGTTGTTTTATAAATAATTTCCCTCTTTGTTGTCTATCACCACACGTCGAAACACCTCCCAAAACATACCTCTTCAAGCCACCACAGCTAGTCTTCTGTTTTCTTTTGAGCGCGCACTTGAAGAAATGTCCTTGAATGTGTTCGACGTAGGCCATTATTTGTAAATGCAGTCTTTCCCTTCATAAGTAGGGCCTATCATTATAGAATCTCAATAGTAATAAGAGATTTCCGTGTTAATTGATGGTAATAATCGATCCTTCTTAGACAAAATGAAATATTGGAGGCGCAAAAAAGTCGCCTTTTCAGCAAAATGTGGTGGTGTTTATAACTAACAGGTTTGCCACGTATCAGATGAAACCAATGAGTTCAAAGTTACCTTGACGAACGAACAAAGTGTTCTCTCGAACCAGTTTTAAGGATATGATTAAAGATAGTATCATACTTTGGTTTTTGTCAAAGAAGTACAGATTCATGCATATGGGCAAAAATATCTAGGAAGATACAGTAACAGTCATCTGTGAAAATTTCAATCCCATACGGTGCCCACTTTTAGAGACAATCGTGAAAAACGGCCACAGTATTTCTTAATTTTTTTCTCTTTTATTTTTGATCTTTTAAAAGATCAAAACGATTTTTGGTCGTTGTTTTACTAATTTCTGGATAAATACACCATTTCAGCCGGCAAAATTTTAACGGTAGGTTTCTACCAGCACCATCTGCATGCTCTGAAAGTTATACGTGAATCTGTGAACATTTCAGTTTTGGTTTCTTACCAAAGTATGATACTACCTTGAAAGAGACAGGTGCAAAACCTGCATGAGCTGATTGGCAAAGAAATGCAAAAGAAGATGCCAGGACGGTAATTGGCAACAACCTTACGAAGGACGATTTTGTCCAGCGGATTTGATTTTTGGACCTAACATTTGGTAGTCAAGCGCTCAGCTATCGTTGTTCAACTGACCGTGTTCTTTTCATGAAGGACTTGCTTCGAGACATCTTCAGTTTTATTTGGGGTATAACGGGCGTAGAGGTCTTCATATAACGGAGCTGTTTAACGCCGTATTATCGATCAGCCGTGAGAAAGATGGCGGTTCTTATTCTTTAGCTTGTTGTGCAACAATCACACCGGTCACAATCCATTATTGATTTCATGTAAGTTTGGTATGACTACGAGGGAAACAAAACATCGCACTACGGTGGAGGCTCGGGGACAATGGGAATTATGAATGGTACTGTATTTTTGCTCCGGTCGAAGGAGAATTTATACAGTAAACCAAATTGATGATTACACACATCCAGCGGTACTTCATAATGAGCTGTACACATTCATATTGCCACAAAAATGGCCTAAGGGTCTTGCCACACGTGGTAATTGACTCATAGGCAATGAGTTCCAGACACGCTTAAAGGGATCGAGCATATAGGATTTGCAAGGCCTAAAAAAAATATTGAGTTTGAGATAGAAAATGGACTCAACAGTTCGTAAACAGTGCAAACAGTCACCATGGGAAATCTTAGTTCATCAGATGCTGGGTTTTCAAGGAAATCAAGATTTAGTGTCTTTTCCAAAGATCGTTCGTCCAAACGATTTTTGGAACAAATGTAAAGTAAACTATTTTTCATGTTTTATAAGAAAAATCGAGTCGGGTTTCCGCTATTTTCTCGTGACTCAGATGTCCGATTGAGCTCAAATTTTCACAGGTTTATTATTTCGTGTACATGTTATTTTGATCATACTTAGTATGAGTGCTGTCCTGTGACCTTTACCAATCATGTTTTGTACCATCTTTTAAAACGTAATAAAGTAACAGTAGTGGACATAGAAATAAATAAATCATAAAACGGAGTACATCGCTAGGAATACCTCACTGCTGATTGTATCTTAGAAGTACATTTAAAGGGCATGCACAACATTGGTAACAAACCAATACTGAAATGTTCACAGATTTAAGTACAAAGACGGTAATGGCGGAAACATACAGTGAAAAATGTTCAGCCTGAAATGCTGTATTTATCCAGAAAAGAGTCAAAAACCAAATCGCCAAAACAGTTACCTTGGCAAGATGAAAAAATGAGACAGCTTTTCCCACACAATTTGGCGTACCAATAATTTGGAACGGTTTTTCGTCGATTTCTACTGTTTCCATCTGTCACCTTTACCTATGTTGTACACGCCTTTACAAGAAAACTGCCGTAAAATGACCCAAAAAGTGATATAATTGTGATTGTCTAATAATTGTCTTATCAATGAGGACAAAAATTGCAGTTAACTCACGTTGCTCAGAAAACAGCAACGGAAACTTAAACTTAAAACTATATTGTGTTTCGGATCTTTTGCTAAGGGGTCATATTTACAAATTGTGCCTATTACGGCAGTATGTCTTCCATTTTGCAGTTAATGCAAAATATACCAAATTTGTTGACTAAAATGTTTACCAATGAGGCCTGTCATTTAAAGTATACCCAGACCGACATACAGAGGCTTCATTCGTTTCATATCACCATAAATCTGACCGGACGGTTCCTATATTTTTCCTAACTTTATGACTGAAACCAAAATCCACTTTCTTTGTTTTCCCAGGGACGTTGAGATAGAGTGTTACCACGGAACGTGTTCCAACCGTACCGGGGAGTGTGTCTGTTCGCCGTGCTGGATGGGGGACAGCTGTGATATTCTCGGTAAGAATTTTGCTGACCGTTGATAAAAAGGCCTAGTGTTTTGCCCGCTTTACTCTTAACCGTTGTGTGTACTAGAGCTCTAGCATAAATGTTGATGATGAAAAAGATATTACTGCACCTTATAGGTTTCTTTCCGTTTTAAATGTTTTGCTCACATTACATTCGAGGCCTGTTTAAAGGTAGTATCAAACTTTGGTAAGGAAACCAAAACAGAAATGTTCACAGATTTACGTATAACTTACAGGGTATGAAGATGGTGATGGTAGAAACATACCATTAAATGTTTCAGTCTGAATTGCTGTATTTATCCTGAAAAGAGTAAAACCAGTGACCCAAATTATTTTTGATCTTTTAAAGATCAAAAATAAAAGTGAAAAGACAAGAAATACTGTAGCAGTTTTCACTTTTTTCTCAAAACGTGGGCACCGTGTGGGACTGAAATGTTCACAGATGACTGTTACTGTACCTTCCTTAATATTTTTGCCCATGAATCTGTATTTGATAAAAACCAAAATATGATATAAAGGCCTTTAATTCTCGGTCAAGATTCGTATAGGCCTTTATAGTGACAGGCCGCAAAGACCTCTAGTTTTATAAACAGTATGAACTATTTTGATTAAATGGAGTTTCGAGAAAGATCAAACGTCAGGCCCTCCCAACATTGTGATGGTTTGGGTCCTATAAAAAAAGAAAAATGGCTTACAGTCAACGTAATAACTGCATTGATCTGAAAGGAATCAAGCGTAAATTTGTGCCAATTTTTCTTTGCGATTTTCAATGTTCAATTTTA
The DNA here is from genome assembly GCA_963971285.1 of Astropecten irregularis. NCBI lineage: Eukaryota > Metazoa > Echinodermata > Asteroidea > Paxillosida > Astropectinidae > Astropecten > Astropecten irregularis. The sequence continues at coordinate 35,462,972 of OZ020244.1, read as the reverse complement.
TTCCCTTCTCTCTCTCTCTATTTTTTTTTAACTTGCTCACCTTAGACTTTTCTTATTTTTTTTTAATTCTTTTAAGATTTTACTCAATCGAATTGATCGCAAGTATACTCAGCTGTTTCTACATATTCTATACAATGGAAGTTCCCATCTGAATAGATAATAATTCATCTTGTGTTTATTATCATGAATGTTTTATTCGTTATACCTTCTGAAATAATGGCCTATACTAGAAAAGTATATGCATTTTTGATCAAACTATATACACTGTATAATATTCTAATAATTTAGCAGTGGTGTTTTTGTTGTAGGCCCTACATGTATATCCTTATTGTTCTGTGGGACCTTGAAGCCAAATCGATCCCCACCGTCATTTTGGGCAAACATACATCTCCTCACGATCAACAGACCTCTTGCAGCTCCGATACCTCCTTGCTAGAATCGATCGAGACACTCCTCATAAAAGCCGCCCAGAAACTAAAAATGGAATGACTATTTGGCGTCGTGAATAATGGATGCGCCCATTGATTGCAGTTTTTGTATGTGAGGAATGATGACGCACAAAGAGGCAACCAATAAGCTCTTGTATTATAGTACTGGTAGGCCTAGTGCCCCATGGTAGACATGCATGATGGGCGAAAATGGTCGGTAGGGTCTTCCGACTGAGTGGAACGCTTTTCCCTGATTTGTTTTTCTTATTGAGAATAATCTCTCAAGTTCTTAACATCTGAATATTATATTAGGTCTAACTAATCACTGAAAAAGAATTGATATACAAACTGCGCATTTTGTTATTAGGTAGTAGGCCTATCATACTTTGGTAGCATCCCGATCGTAACCCTAAGGTCCCAGTCCCCGTGTCAGACCTAGGGTTAAGATCATCGCAACTAAGTTAATTGCAATTCAGCAGTTAATTACTTGTACATACTTGAATTTGTTCAAGAGCCATTCAGGCAGTTTGGCTCATTACGACAAGTACATGTATCAACAATCATTAGAATCAACATTATATGACGCTTTATAGAAACATATGACACATAATTATTTTCGAAGAGGTAATTTAGCTTTGGATAAGTAGTTTTAAATGTTCCAGAGATATACTTTCTGATAATTTAATAGTCCATTTGATGATTGCAGCATGTGGACAATTCTTCTAACTAAGGCCAAACCTACTGGTTTCACTCACATCATCATCATGATCATAATTCTCATTACCGAGGATGGGACCTTAGGGAGACTTTCTCATTGGGTCGTGCACAAACTTTACATACCTATTTCTCACATTCTCCAAACCAATGAACTTGAAATTGACATATGTTCATATTGAGAGCATTCTCTGTCTTCTATTAAAATATGGACAATAAAAATATGTCTTTAAAAGGTATAGCTGGTATAATAGGGAGACACCGAAAAGTCTCCCTATTTGCAAATGTCTCCTAAATGTTCACATTTAGACGCTAAAGTGTCTCCCTAATATGCAATTTAAATACATTGGAAAAATACATTATGTATTGAAAAAAAAAAACTTATTATAAAATTCCAATGTATGAAAACTAAAGTTGGTCCACTCAGGAAAACCATTGCAATACTACACTTATCCTTTCACCAATTAGATTTCTGTTTTTTCTTTTTTGTACTTTTTGACAAAGTCTTTATCATCATCATCTTGTTGTTTGTGTTTTTATGGAACAGAAAACTCGCACATGCCATTATTTGACCAGCAAACTCTTGTAGTGGACGTCAATGTCAAGGACACTTACAGCGATGACGTCATCGCCACTGTCCGGGCAGAGGACCCCGACGCCCAAAACTGTTCTCCCCAGGACAACTGCCCATGCGCCAACATCCTGTACTCCATTGAGGAAGGGAACGAGGACTCAGTATTTATGATCGACCCCAAGACTGGAAACATTCAGCTGTCCGGAGGTTTGAACTTGGAGGACTTGGAAGATGTGGAATTTGAACTGAGGGTTGCTGCAAAGAATCCGGTACACAGGACCCGCGTGCGGCGGAGATCGGACAGTGTGGTGCGCGAGCCTAGTGACGGTGCGCCCTCTACGATAGGCGTGAGGATCAGTTTTCCGTCGTGGAAAAAGAGCAAACCTGAGGAGAGGGTGCATTCCAGGGGAAAAAGATCGGTAAGACTAAGACAATCTGAAAAAAAGCATTAACTTCACAACAAATTTGTTTTGCCATTCTATATAATATGAAAATTTGTGCAATTATAGTGCAAAATTGTATTTAGTGAATTAAGGTTTTAAGTTGGTGAAGATTTCCATAGGCCTAAGGCATTTTGGTATTGGGCTTGCCCATCACCGACGTGGATGAGCACTGTATACTCAGTGCTTGTGAGAGCACGTGAAAAAATCACATGCTGGCTCAGGTGGGATTCGAACCCACGACCTCCTCCTTTTTTCACGTGCTCTCACAAGCACTGAGTGTACAGTGTTCATCCACGTCGGCGATGGGCAAGCCCAACTTGCATATTTTCTATTTCCCAATCAAAATCATTTAATATTCATGGCATATTGGTATCACAAATTAGCATTTCTCCCTAGAGAGGGCGCTTCCGCAAAGCATTGTTGGATACATCTTGGTCGATCTGCATATCTTTTCACGTGACACAGTCATGTGACAGACAGTGCACAAAGAGAGCTGACCAAAGTTGTGGCATGCATGCACAAGGGTCAAAAGGGCACCACAGCCTCAACTTGCAGTTCGACCGAGATGTATTCAACAATGTTTTTTTGCACCTAAGCGCCCTATCTTGATGAAAATACTGTTTTCGATATACAATAACTTGTGCACAGACAATAAAATAAAACATGTTAACATTCTTCACATTTCTACACTTTTACAGCACAAGACAAGAGCTGCTTACCTCACATTTCTATATAGTCTCCACAGTGGGACTGGATCATAAACCATGCATTACCACACTATCGTGTACATGTATTGTGGTATTCAGGATACCACACTTACCACAGGGCAAACCAAGTGGGTTAGGGTTAATGTGCATGTGACTTACCATTTGACAATAGCACTCCGCACTTGCGCTAAAAATAGCACAGACCTCAGACAAACATTGCAACCATGCACACGTGCGTGGGTGTACGCGTGCACGCGTGCACGCACACTAGGTGTTTGAGCCAATGTTTGTCTGACATCCGGGGATTTTGTGACCTCATTAGTGCGGAGCGCTATTAAGTTTTAAGTCTAATGTGTGGAAAGCGTTAAGGCCTAATGCATGGGACGGAAAGTGTTTTGGAAATCTGTCCAAATTGACATTTTACCATAAAAACTTGGCTTGAAATAAGATGATTAACCATTCAATTGGTGCTTAATATGAATTTGTTCCGACAGACGAGTGGCGTCCCCAGCGAAGAAACTTTCCTCCTGGAGAAACTGTCGCCCTTCACCGACACGACCGATGTCAAGATCGGAGAGAAGGTACCCCTGCTTCTGACCCTGTGGCTACCCGTTCAGACCACCACCATCAGGGTAGAGTTAATGACACCCTACGAATCCAGTGCCATAATGGTGCTGTGCGATCCGCACTTCACCCACGTCGGTAATAATTACAACTCCTTCGACAGCAGTGGCGTGACGCCCAAGTACTTCGCTCATGGTGGTGACTTTAGGGTGGGTATTATTATCATATTATTATATTAACAGTTTACAAGCAGGTCCGATACCTATATAAAGGGAATAAAAACAACTTAATAGTTTCTACTGTTCCAAAATGATACTTTTATAAATTTCAGCAAATGATCCTGAGTCCTTAAATCCCCAGATAGAAGAATTTTGTGCAACATTTCAGAGTAAAAATATAATTTTCTTACCTGTTTGTTTGGTGCAAACTTCAAAACAGCCCGTCGGCTATTTTGTCTGGTCTGGCTAGTCAAGTTTAGTCTTGGTACCTACAACCAACCACGTATTGAAAGTCCACACAATGAGAGCAGACACTAGACCATATTTTCGTCTGCGCGTCTGTGGCCGTTACGTGTGTACGCGTTCATTACCGTTTTTACCCCATAATTTCCCTCAAAAATCAAAGCCCTGCCCTCTTTCCACAAATTTAACCTTGTTAATATTACTGAAGAGGACACCACGAACGTATATTAATTTAAAAAGTTGTTTTATTCCCTTTATAGGTATCGGACTTTGTAAACCGTTACCGTATTGTTCATTACTGTCCTTCAGCCTGATTACTCTCCGAATGAATGTTAAAGAATTCATTTGCAAAAACAGATAACTCCTTTGTTGAAAAATTTACATTATCATCACAGATGCTTCTATTTTTTTTATTGAAGGATAAACCAACACATTCTTTTTTTTCATTTTCTATATTTTGATAAATTTGCAATAAATTAATAAGTTTTATATGTCCAAATGTACACTGTTTCCGTGAATAATCTAATGTAAAGCATGATTAAATAAATTTTTCATAAATGTAGTTATCTGTTTTTTGCAAATGAAATTTTTGTATGTCATTCAGTCAAACCACTTACCATAGGCCCTAAATTTGTTTTAAAGGCAGCGTAAAGGATTTGCAAGGCCTCCAACAAAAATTATTGAGTTTGAGACAGGGATTCCAACAGTTTGTTAACAGTGCAAACAGTCACCATGGGAAATCTTGGTTCATCAGATGCTGGGTTTTTCAAGGAAATCAAGATTTAGCAGTGTCTTTTAAAAGGATTGTTCGTCCGAACGATGTTTTTAGCATTTCGAAAGTGTGGTGTACATTATTACCGTGAAGGATTAGGAGGGGGGCAAGATTATTTTGGCCATATTTCTGCTATCCAGTTGAACAAAGCCCAAAAAGGTATCATGAAACAACTTCTGTAAGGAAGTTCACTTCTGTTTAAGTACCAAATTCAGCCAAAACGCAAATATTTGCAAATCCTATATGCTCCCTTTAAACATGTTCATGGTACAATATTGATCATGATGAAGTTTTCTTCCGCAACAGCATTTTGACATAATCACTGGTAAACAGTACTCACTTTTAGTACCGGTATTCATTTGATGAATAGTGAGCTTTCAGACTAAAAGTTGTGATATTTCTTTGTAAATCCTTGCCGATCTACCACCTTACATTTTGGATGCTCACACGATCGAAGAAAAAGAAAATTGAAATGTCTTCTCCTAGCCACTTTGATGCAATTCTTCCAAGGTTTGCAGGGTACGACTAACGACTCTGCGGATCCCGAACTGTGATTCGACAAATATGAGCAATCACGAGAATGTTGTTCATCATCTTTTATTTACAGTATGACCGCGCGGTGATGGACCTTGGTGAGGTCACCAATGATGGCTCTGACACGGCCGACGATAGCGCCAATAAGATCAAGATACAGTTCACCGTGGTACTACAGGAGAACAACGCCACGCAGTACGGCGAGAGTTACCAAGTGTCGGCCGGCGTGACATACAGTACCGATCTGGCCAGTGTATGGGTAGGAAGTACGGTCCTTACCCCGGTTGATGATACAAGTGAATGGGTAAGTAAGTGCATGGTGACCTTAGACCAGGGGCCTTTCTCAAAGCTCACCTCCAGCTCCAGCTCCGTTGTTAACCTTGACCAAGGATATGAAGCTATTCCCGGCGAGCGATCATGGGCACCCGGCCGGCGGCCATACTGTACACCAACCTCCCCGTACCGTACGTACCGCGTACCGAGCCAGCTACAGTGTAGCTGCACGGATACGTACAGTAACCGCCCCCAGTTGAGACAGGATCATAGCCTTGGCGCAACCCTCAGTCTTTTCTTGTGTGTTTCTTTAAATCTGCTCAGCTAGCTCGGTACGTACGGGTGCCCCGTACTGATTGCTCACCGGGAACAGCTTCATAGCCTTCAAGTTGGTCCAGGCTACATGTACTCCGTTTTTTGTCTCTGCCATCCATATGCTGAAAATAAACATTGTGGTTTTTCATTGAAGCTAAAGCTCTGTTTTCCTTTTTCAAACCAGAGAATCTACCTCTGAACCACATCCATTTTGATACCCGTAATTATAAAATGGATTCACGCAAGCTTTGAGAAATTGGCCCCAGGCCTTCACTGACAATTGCTGCTTAATTAGTGGCACTCCGTCACCTTTACCAAGCTAACAATTTCACATTCATTGCGTTCCATTTTGAAATCTGTGATAAAGTCTCCTCTACACTGATTGGCCATTTAAATTGCATTTCAGTCGACGAGCGCCCCGAGTGTGACCATCATTGGTCCGAGTGAAATGACCACGGAGAGTTCAGCTGTCTTCGGTGTTGACGTGGTGCTCAAGAACTACGTGACCAACTTCTACATCAACGTGATAGCTGAGCCACACGACCCAGGCAATCCCTTCATGAAAGTCTGTGAATTCCAGATCGCGGGGAAAGGTACGTAGGCCTAGTGGGTCGATGATTATAATGCATCATTTATAGAGTGCAGAAACTATATGCTGCATTATATTCTACTGCACATTATCCGGTGTTCTTGAAGATTAATTAGTACACTCAGGGTAGCTGGTACCCATCTTCTACAGTCTACCATCTCAACTCCTTGGGGAGTATATACATCCCCGGCTGCCATAAGCGCACAGAGGCTAAGGAAGCACAAAGCCATCTCTACCCTCATCAGGTTGACGTTACTCGAGCCAGGTGACTCGAGACGTTGTGACTAAAGTTAAAGTTATTTCAATGCTTGAACTCATTTCTGCCACCCATCTCGGTTGTTGGCAGCACGAACAGCCTCATCATGTCTAAGGCCGATGGCGTTTAGATCTTCTATTATCTGTGACATGTAAGTACGTCGCAGGCTTCCACCCTGTCGGAAGGGCTCTGATGGTTGGTTGTGTGGGTTGAGGAAGACAGCCAGTGGCACCTCGGGTCTCCGCAACGCATGGCCGATTAAGTGAAGCCGACTTCTCAGTAGGATGGTACTGGCAGGTACCCTCACAGGTACCCATTTACACCTGGGTGAAGAGAAGCAATATGTGATAAAGCGTCTTGCCAAGGACGCAAGCACCATTAACCCATGGCTGGATTCGAACCCACAATCTGTAGATAAGCCCATGGCTGGATTGGAACCCACAATCTGTAGATTGACCACAAGACCTTGAGTATGACCCGCCAGACCACTAGGCCACAGCACCCCACAATGATGATGATTAAAATATTGGGATTTACAAATAATTCCACTGTAGAATCGTCATTGTGATTCCAACTCAAAGATACCTGAAGATTTTTGTCTCTCAGTATTAAAGAGACATCAGAATAACACTAGAATACCTAGAAGGGCATGGCATTGAAATAATTCATTCCCATGGAATTCTTAACAAAAGTTGTCATTGTTTAGCTTTTCCATTCGTCTGGCTTTCAGAATATCTTCTATGGAGAGGAGTACGTTAAAGGTAGTATCATACTTTGATAAGACACCAAAACAGAAATGTTCACAGATTTACGTATAACTTACGGGGTATGAAGATGCTGGTGGTAGAAACATACCGTTACAATTTTTCCGCCTGAAATGGTGTATTTATCCAGAAATTAGTAAAACAATGACCGAAAATCTGTTTGATCTTTTAAAAGATCAAAAATAAAAGAGAAAAGACTTAAGAAATACTGTGGCTGTTTTTCTCTGTTTTTTCAAAAAGTGGGCAACGTATGGGAGTGAAATTTTCACAGATGACTGTTACTGTATCTGTCTTGATATTTTTGCCCATGAATCTGTATTTCTTTGATAAAAACCAAAGTATGATACTACCTTTAAATTCAAACTCCTTCGCGCTGGTTTATACTTCATTTTATTAGAATTGACAATCATTCCTTTCTACAATAAAATCACAGGTGGAAATTTTGGCTGCATGCCCAATGAGCTTCCGCGCTACTCGTCCAGGCAGGATAATTCCACCAACGCTACCATCTTAGCCAGACTGGACTTTGGCAAGGTCGTCAACACGGGTGAGTGTCAGGGGTGACGCGGAATTGGCCATCGATCAGGGGCATTCCTTGCTTACAAGTAAAGAGCCAGTCATGTTTTTTTTTATCATTTTGAATGAACCAATGGTAATATATCATGCCAAACTATTAACCTGGGGCCAATTTCATAAAACTGTTAAGCAAACAAAAATGTGCTTAGCACAAAAATGTCTCGCCCAATAAAACAAAATACCATTGAAAATTCCATTTGATATTCATGGTCAGCGATCGAACAACAGCCAAAGAACAATTGCAAGTGATACACAACACATGGAAATTTGGTTGTTAACCCTGTTTTGATTAAGATAGAAATGTCATGCTTAGCAAATTTTTGTGCTTAACAGTTTTATGAAATTTGGCACGGCAGTAGCACGGCGCATAATCTTGGTCTAACAGTCTACAGTGTCTGCAAGTAAGTCCTATTATAAATTAAAGAAGATCAGAAATCTTAAACCCTGTCTTTAACTACCGCTTACCCTATGTAGGTCTCCGTGATGGAATCACTAGCGATGCCGAGAACAGAATATCAACGGAAGCCGTGGTGTACATCACCAATAGCTCGGATATTGTCGATGGAGCGAAATACTGGTTGGGTGTATCGTTAACTGCTGACGGAACTACAATATACTCCAATCAGCATGCTATCACTACACTCACTACACCAGCTCCTAATATGGTGAGTGATGCCCTGTTGCCCGAATTTATTTGCTTATTCATTTAAAGGTAGTATCATACTGGTAAGAAACCAAAACAGAAATGTTCACAGATTTACGTATAACTTTCAGGGTATGAAGATGGGGCTGGTAGAAACCTACCGTTAAACTTGTTCTGCCTGAAATGGTGTATTTATCCAGAAATTAGTAAAACAACAACCAAATGTTTTTTTTTATCTTTTAAAAGATCAAAAATAAAAGAGAAAAGACTTAATGAGAAATACTGTGGCTGTTTTTCACGATTTTCTCAAAAAGTGGGCACCGTATGGGAATGAAATTTTCACAGATGGCTCTGACTGTATTTTCCTTGATGTTTTTGCAAGTATGATATTATCTTTAAAAAGTAGCCAGTTTGGCTCATTTTGTGTGATCAATATTAGGCTGTGTCCGAGTATTAAATGTAATTTCATAGTTTGGTTTTTGTCAAAGAAATGCAGATTAAGAATATTAAATGATTTTTGGTCGGGAGATAGATACAAATCTATCTAGATGCAAATTAGTTTTTTTCCCTTCATCGACGTGGATGAGTAATGTATGAGCAGATTAAATTTAAAAAAAATGCAGATTCATGGGCAAAAATATCAAGAAAGATACTATAACAGTCATCTGTGAATTTCCTAGTGAATTTCCCATACGGTGGTCACTTTTTGAGAAAATGGTCAAAAATGCCCGCAAAGATCAAAATTGTTTTTGGTCATTGGTTAAACTCTTTGTCTGGATAAATACAGCATTCCAGGCAGTGAAATTTTAATGGTATATTTCTACCATCACCATCTTTATACACTGTAAGTTATAGGGTTAATCTGTGAAGATTTCTGTTGTGGTAAGCTACCAAAGTATGATACTACCTTAAAGCTTTCCTATCCTGCCTATGACTGACTCCTTCTCTCTTTTGCCTCCCTACAGGTTCAAGAGCCAGTCATCCAATTCTACGCCGTCGACGGTTACGCTGTTACCATCGGAGGCTCAGTAGGCTTTGTGGTGACCATAGACACTGTGGTCAACTCCACCTCAGTGTACATTGTAGACGTGTCCATGCCTTACACATCATCCCATGGGGCCATTCTGTCCATCTGCCGGGCAGAGGTGGTGTACGCTGGGTACAACGTGCCGTGCATGGGGAGCATGACTCCCGAATTCAAGCGTGAGGTGAGTGCATGGTGACGATACCATCAGTCCATCAGTGGTTTTACCTGGAGCCTTTCTCAAAGCTTGGCCTCCAGCCCAGGCTCTGGCTCCGGCTCTAGCTCTGGCTCCGTTTCGTGAATCCATTTTAAGATTATGGATATCAAAATAGAGTCTTTTGGTGAGGTTCGTAAGTAGATTATCTGTTCTGAAAATGAGAGAAATTTGGGTTCGTTGCATGGTCGGTATTAAATTGACTTTTGCTTTTTCAACTGTTGCAAAGCAGAAGCACAGCAGTTTGTTATTTATATAAGAGATGTCTTTCAACAACTGGTTGTCCATTTTCTTTCGTTCCTGTTTAATGGCGTTGAAAAATTTTTATATCTGGTTGATGTCCGTGTTGTAATTCTTTCAGGACGGTGATAATGCAGACTACCTGCAGTTCAACTTTGGCGGTATCACCAATCACGGACGGCGGAACCAGGCCGGTGACAATCTACTGAAAGTCCTGGTGACCGCCGAGCTACTGGCCAGCCACCAGGATGTCCAGAATGGAACCGCCTTTGAGGTGACGGCCGGTGTGCGCTATGAAATGGCAGACAAGAACATGATGTGGATATCCACAGCATCAGTCGTAGCTGTCGATTACCAACACCATGAATATGCAGATGATAATAAGGTACAGATGGCAGGGTTCTAGAAGCTCATTCCTCACAGCAGTCTTTCCCACAGACATAAATAACCCATAGACCGACAGCGCCCTATTCAAATGCATGATGGGGTACCGTAATTGTGACGGCACCGACTATTCCCAAACTATGGTAAAAAAAAAGTTACTTTTACGCACGATTGAATAGAGAGGATTTATTCAAACAGGAAATTCTAGATGAAAACGAAACGGTATCAACTTTTAACCCATTGGAGCATTAGGTTTACCTCACATACCATTGCACATTCATATATTTTTCTCAAATAATGGAAAGATTGAATGAAAACTTTTGCGTTTGAAATTTCATCTTGATTTTATGAGAGGGAACTAGCGCGAGATTACGTGCGCAACTGGCCTCTTTTAGAATCTTTGCAAGATTTTGAAATGAAATAAATTGTTTACCTGCGGCGCGCGCGCCTCGCGCACTGTGTGACGTGCACTTTGCCCATAGTTTTTTGAGATGGCGCGCGGCGTCCGTTTTCAAAATTACGCGCTCACGCCCTCTGCTGTCGGTCTTTAGGTTATTTATGTCTATGGTCTTTCCTCAGTGGCAACAAGTGAATCCACCTTTATTTAATTATTCCATGCTTTTTTTGTTGACAAAATGAAATTAACGTGGTAAAGTGTCACACGTAGGCCTAGGATCAAGGCAGGTTATTGCTTAGTCAAGAAGCTTACAGCACATGGGTATGGGTTGATATGGTATGAAGTCATCTCCTTCATTCACACTGCTCTGCTCATTATTCTTTCATCTCTATCTACAGATACCCACATTCAAACTGCAGAATCGCGGCAAAGACTACTTTATCTACAACAAGTCCGCCGTGGCGTTTAACATCACCTCCAGACTACCCCCAGAGACCACCTACAAGCCAGTCCTGCTGAACATCACCGCCCAGAGAGGACTCAGGGACAGGGAGCCCATGTTCAGCATCTGCCGCGTGGAGGTGGTCAACATCGGCTCCAACTTCCACTGTCACGGCCTGGAGAAGACCCAGATCACCAGCGAGACCACTGCAGAGGGCGTCGCCTACGAGTACATAGTGGACCTGGGCGTGGTCAGTAACAGCCTGGAGTTGGGCATGCAGGCCAGCCCGGAGGACAGCACTTTCGTCCTGGAGGTCAGTCTGCAGTGGCTTGACCACGAGGAGTTGGTGGACGGTGAGAACGTCACGGTGACCGTGCAGGCTACGTACGGTCCAACCGGTACCTGGAAGAGTTCAATGGACTACACCGTCAGCTTTGACCGACCAGAATTCAGAGAGGTATTAGAACAAAGCATCCATCATATCAGTTTCGGCACTTTCTGATTGAACATCAGGTTAAGGCACAAACATAAACCTAGCAAAATGATTACACCAGAATTTTTGACCGGAAGAAAAATAACCATCAAATTCAATTTCTCCCCCTGCCTAGGATGACGATGCACCCCAATTTGACCTGAGTCTAGCCCCGGGACAGAGCAGCTTTCTACGAGCCGGCGGCCTCGCAGTGTACGAGCTCACGGTACTAACTCCACCCAACTCGGCCAGCACCTACTGGATGGATGTGGTGACCCCAAACAAGTCCCTGAGCATCTGCCGGTCACACATGATCAGAGCTGGCCGCAACCTACCGTGTTTTGACACTGACCGCCCCGTCCAGTATCTCTCCTTTGAGGAGGACGGTCATCGGGACAGGGCCGTGCTGGACATCGGACCCGTCAAAAACGTCGGTCAGTATATAGGAATTGCCTCATTAAGCAATACTCATAATATCATCATAACGTATTTAAAGATCAAGTTGTAATGATTTTGTAAAGGCCATACACAGCCGTGGTAAATGTCAAAAAGTTTGTTTCATTATTTCAGTCTGAGCCAATATCTATGTGAAGTTTCAGCCCAATCCATCGATGGAGTCCTGAATACAAATTCTTTTTTCAACCATTTAGTCTTTTAAAGGTAATATCATACTTTGGTTTTTGTCCAAGAAGTACAGATTCATGGGCAAAAATATCAAGGAAGATACAGTAAAAGTCATCTGCGAAAATTTCAATTCAATACGGTGCCCAGCTTTTTGAGAAAATCATGAAAAACGGTCACAGTATTTCTTAAGTCTTTTCTCTTTTATTTTTGATCTTTTAAAAGATCAAAAAGATTTTTGGTCGTTGTTTTACTCAATTCTGGATAAATACACCCTTTCAGGCGAAAAAAAATTAAAGGTAGGTTTCTACTTGCATCATCTTCATACCCTAAAAGTTATACGTAAATCTGTGAACATTTCTGTTTTGGTCTCTTACCAAAGTATGATACTACAATTAAAGGTATAGTACAGGATTGGTAGCATATACCAAAACAAAAAAATCACAAATTAACATATAGCTTTCTGGGTATGACAACGGGTGATGATAGAAACATACCGTTCAAATTTTCCGCCTGAAATGCTGTATTTATCAAGAAAAGAGTAAAACCAATGACCAAAAACAATTTTGATCTTTTAAAGATAAAAAGTAACGTTGAAAAGACTTAAGAAATACTGTGGCCGTTTTTCACTGTTATCTAAAAAAGTGGGCACCGTATGGGACTGAAATTTTTACAGATGACTGTTACTGTATCTTCCTTGATATTTTTAGCCATGAATCTGCATTTCTTTGACAAAAACCAAAGTATGATACTACCTCTTAATTAAACTGTGATGATTGATAATTCCATTTGTGTTCTATTTGCCAGTGTCAAGTAATATTGCATATAAAGAATTAACCGCCCTTAAATTTTCAAGACATGGCGTTGAATTAACACACTAACCTTGATCCCTACCCCTCAGGTTCCAAGCCCATTATCGACGCTGATGACAATAAGATGGTTGCTCAGGTAGTGGTCAAGCTGGAGGATGTGGCCGTGCCGCCCACCAACTGGACAGAACCAGACGTCCAGGAATTTGAAGTATCGGTCAAGGCCGGGGACACGCAGCTGTACACGGCACCTAAACACGTCACTGTGGACGTGGAACCCGCTTTCACAAATTTTGTAAGATCCAGATCTTTCTTTCTTTCTTTTCTATTTTTTTTTATGAAGTTCTTTTTTTTTCTGAGAGGGATATGGATTTTTCCGGCCTTTCAATAAAATTTTGCGGGTTGACCGTTGTCGTCCATTAATTAGTACCTTAAAGGGAGCATATAGGATTTGCAAGGCCTCCAAAAAAATTGTTAAGTTTGAGACAGAAAATGGACTCAACAGTTCGTAAACAGTGCAAACAGTCACCATGGGAAATCTTGGTTCATCAGATGCTGGGTTTTTCAAGGAAATCAAGATTAAGTGTCTTTTCCAAAGATCTTTCAAACGATTTTTGGAACAAACATAAAGTAAACCATTCTTCATGTTTTATAAGAAAAATCGAGTCGGGTTTTCGCTATTTTCTCGTGACTCAGATGTCCGATTGAGCTCAAATTTTCACAGGTTTATTATTTCATGTACATGTTTGATCAGACAAAGTATGAGTGCTGTCCTATGACCTTTACCAATCATGTATTGTGCCTTTAATCAAACTTGGTCACATGCAGTACAAAGGGATGAGGTTTCTCAAAAATTTTATTTGATTTCAAATTTTTGTATTTTGGATTTCAAGCTGTGTACAGTACAAAAGAATAGGAGATTTTCAGATTTCAGATTTGTTTATGCCCTAGTCGGTTGTTCTGAGATATTTTTTTATCATTTGGTCAATCTCATCCCTGATGACTGCGTATGTAAAACATGTAGCATTGCTAAAGGTGGGCGTGACTTAAGAGCAAAGCTGGAACGGTCCATTTGTGGCCAGATCTAATGGTCAATGGGAGACTTTTGAGAACCGGTCTTCAAGTCAACAACGCACGCGCGCGCAATTGTGAGCATGCGCGCGTTGTTTTACGCCTGCGCTGTTGTGCGTGTGCTGTTGACTTGGAGACCGGTTCTCAAAAGTCTCCCATTGATGTTTCAGCACGGTTTGGTCAGTAAGGCCCGCTTCAAACGTCAAACTTCTGCCGTGTCTAATTCAAATATTGGCCCACGTTTGAATAAGACACGGCAGAAATTCGACGTTTGAAGCAACTGGCGGTTTTCTGCCGAAAGATCGACAGGGCTTGCCGCTTTTAACGGCAGAAGAGCGGCACAGCTTCAAACGTTGATTTTTTGCCGTGTCTAATTCAATTGAAACGTCCCAAATCGGAGTTCTACCCCGTACCATTTTAAAAGAGAGAGCGCCGCCTTCTTGTGGAAGAATATAATGCAATATCATAACTCTCTCTTGGTCCGCCATGATCGAATTTGCATAAAGGTCAACAGAAAATCGGCGTTTGAAGCAACTGCCGAACTTCCGCCGCTTTAATGTCGATTGCAATGTATTGCATTACACACGGCTGGAGTTCGACGTTTGAAGCGGGCCTAAAATCTTATCCCGTTTTGTTTTTGGTTTTTTGGACAGACGGAAATACCATTGGTGAAATTTACCAAGCTGAATGCAGAATCCATGGTCACCATAGGTGGAGCAGTGGTCTTCAACTTGGACTTGTACGTGCCGTACGGATCCATATCTGATTACAAGGTAAGGTTCCCATTATTCAGAGTCACTCTCCTGAGGACGGACAGAGCACACTGTTCGGAACGTTGGGATAATACCTACGGTTCTTCTCAGAACCAGACACTCCCACAGAAGAGATTACATGGTGTCACCGCAAACCTACCTTCATTTTAGTACTTCCACCATTCATGGCTTCATGTCTTACTTATTCAGAGATGGATCATTTCTTGAATGATTGTTTGTAAAACTACAGACAGATTACAGTACAAAGGTCATATCATACTTTGGTTATTGTCAAAGAAATACAGATTAATGGGCATAAATATCAACGAAGATACAGTAACGGTCATCTGTGAAAATTTCAGTCCCATACGGTTCCCACTTTTTGAGAAAACAGTGAAAAACGGCCACAGTATTTTTTTAAGTGTTTTTAAAGGTACTATCTGTTTTACCTATCTGTTTCACAGATTTACCTATAACTTCCAGGGTATGAAGATGATGATGTAGAAACGTACCCGTTAAATGTTTCTGTCTGAAATGCTGTATTTATCCAGAAAAGAGTAAAACCAATGGGAGACTTTTGGAGAGTCGGTCTTGAGTCAACAGCGCACGCGCACACACGCTCAATACAATGCGCGCATGCTCACAATTGCGCAAGCATGGTTTGCGCGTGCGCTGTTGACTCAAGACCGACTCTCCAAAAGTCTCCCATTGACCAGAAATGATTTTGATCTTTGGAAGATCAAAAACTCGGAAAGATTTGTAAAAATACTGTGGACATTTTCATTGTTTTACATTTTCACTGTTTTCTCAAAAAGTTTTCTCACAGATGACTTTTATTGTATCTTTCTTGATATATTTGCCCACTGAATCTTCATTTCTTTGACAAAAACCAAAGTATGATATTACATTTAACTTTTATTGGAACCATGTAACTTTCAAGGGCTGTGACCAGAACCTTCTCATATGCCTTGTCCTACGAAAGTCAAGGCAAATTGCAGACAGTGGTTTTCTTGTGAAATTTACAAAAGATGCTAACTTCTGTGAAATTTCATAATACTTACCGGTAGTTATGAACATTATCTGAATCATTTAACAAAGATGCTTAAATTCAAATTTATGCATCCCCTATTTCACTATAAAGATATAATAATATTTTTCAATGGGAGACTTTTGAGAATCAGTCTTCATGTCAACAACGCACACGCACGCAATTGTGCGTGTGCGCGCGCATGCTCACAATTGCGTGCGTGTGCGTTGTTGACATGAAGACTGATTCTCAAAAGTCTCCCATTGTCCAAGCTTCGTATTCAGCCCAGACCCACTCTTTGCTCCAAAATTCTTCTTTAATGTTTTCATGCTATGATTATAAGGTGTTTTTTTCAGGTAGACCTATTTTTACAAATAGGGTATTAGTGAGAAAGGTTTAGCATCTGAAAGTGAACATTTGGGAGACATCGGGAATCAGGGAGAAATGTTGATGTCTTCCTAAGGTATTAGGAATTGCGTATTACGTATTTTTCTGTACACATTTTGATAGAAGACAAAGAATGTCCTCAATATGAACATAATTATTTCAAGTTCATTGGCTTGGAGGATTTTAAAGGTAGCATCATACTTTGGCAAGAAGCCAAAACAGAAATGTTCACAGATTTACGTATAACTTACAGGGTATGAAGATGGTGCTGGTAGAAACATACCGTTAAAATTTTTCCACCTGAAATGGCGTATTTATCCAGAAATTAGTAAAACAATGACCAAAAATCTTTTTGATCTTTTAAAAGATAAAAAATAAAAGAGAAAAGACTTAAGAAATAGCCTACTGTCTTCGTTTTTCGCTGTTTTCTCAAAAAGTGGGCACCGTATGGGACTGAAATTTTCACAGATGTCTGTTTACTGTATCTTCCTGGATATTTTTGCCCATGATTCTGTATTTCTTTGACAGAACTACCTGATACTACCTTTAAAAAATAGATAAGTGAAAGTTTTGTGCACGACCCTATGATAATGTCTCCCTGAAGTACCCATCCTCGTTTATTACTATGATTAGTTTTATCATTATTTGTCTACCAGGTTCGGTTTTTCGGTGATCGTGTAGACCCTTACCGGACGACTGTATGCGAGGTTAGAATGATCCAATCTGGGTGGAATGTCCCCTGCATCAACGGAACATTTCTAAACACCATCTACAATTCCACAACGGCAACTGATCACATTGACACAGCGTTCATCGACCTTGGTGCCGTCGCTAACATGAATCCTTACGGATCGGACCTGGACTCGGAACTTAATAAGGTAAGAGAAAAAATGACCCTGTGTGCTTGATGAAATTTTGGTTTGCCGATGACAAGTTCTTCACAAGAATTAGAGAAGTTATAGCTGTTTACATTACAAAACAGCACACAGTGAATTGTTAGTGAAACTTAGCTGAACAGCCTGGGGTCGATTTCACCAAACTCATCGTAACTTACTACCAATTGTAGGACTTTTGGTGCATTGATGAAGCCCTACGTGGGATAGGTCCCTTAATTACGATGGGTTATCCTTGTAACTCAAGTTACGATCGATCGCAGGGCTTCGTGAAATCGACCCCTAGTCTCAATGGAATTTGAAGTTTTACATGGTGGAGACTAGAATTGAGTTAGATTTGCGGAGGCACCGTGTAGAATTCTCTTTTTGGAAGAGGTGTATTGTTCTGAAAAGAACCGGTGAGTTTATTAACTCTCATGGTAAACACAATCCAAAGGGTTAATTCCCATACACCCTTCCTTTAGTACTAACTTGTACTAAACAAGTTTTCCTTGTGGTTTATTTGATTATTATGATTAAAAAGCCGCATCCTCTTTTAATTGAGTGATCCCCCATGTACTGTGTCTCAGGTTGAAGCATTGTTTATGCTGCGTGTATCTTCAATGATCCTTGGGATATAGTGGTATGTAAGTGGTTTCATGGCTTCAGACTGCCAAACGAACCAAAGATAATTGACTATTAGGGACACCACCATGACCACCAACAACTGGCTGGATGGCTCATTGGGTAGAGCGCCTGTACGCTATTCAGGAGGTCGCTGGTTCGAATCCCGCTCCAGTCAATTTTTCATTGCAAGGAAAAAGTGAACAAAGCTTTGTTCACTTTTCAATGACTTAAAATAATGTTTCCCTTCTGGTCATTTGATGATTGTTATAATGGTTTCTACCGAAGCCAATCATAATTTACGGCTTAATTACACCCATCTTGTCAGACACAAATCACTGATATTCATTGCCGCTTCCGTTGGAAACTTAAAGAGGCCTTGCGTTAACTCTTTCTCCTGGTTAACTCACTGGGCCAGCTTACCTAAGATTTTACTAGTCCATTTAAATTTTTTCTAGCCTGTACATATGTTGATCCATACCTTTGCATGTAGGTTGGTTTTTTTTTTTACTAGCCCACTGGGCAACCAAGGAAGTGAAACTAGTTAGCCCAGAGTGGTTTTTGCTAAACATTGTACGCCGGACTAGTACTATTTCGAGCCCTGCTTATAAACATGAAGCCACTTTTAAAGTTCAACCTCACCCATTGATTATGCACTGTAGGTCAGAGTTCAGTTGGTCACACGTCTAGAGAACAATGAGACGATACTAGAGAATGACCAGATATGGCTTGGGGCGTCATTGAAGCTGAATGAACACAATGAATACTACTTGAGAACCTCATTCAATGCTACACAGACGAATCTGTACTCAGAGGTAGGTACAGAGTCCATATCTTCATTAAAGGTAGTATCATACTTTGGTTTTTTATCAAAGAAATACAGATTCATGGGCAAAAATATCAAGACAGATATAGTAACAATCATCTGTGAAAATACAGTCCCATACGGTGCCCACTTTTTGAGAAAACAGTGAAAAACAGCCACAGTATTTCTTAAGTCTCTTCTCTTTTATTGTTGATCTTTTAAAAGATCAAAAAGATTTTCCGTCGTTTTTTTACTAATTTCTGGACAAATGCACCATTTGAGGAGGAAAAATGTTAACGGTATGTTTCTACCACCACCATCTTCAGACCCTGTAAGTTATACGTAAATCTGTGGACATTTCTGTTTTGGTATGATACTGTCAAACAACTGTCAAACTTACCGGCTACTGTCAAACATGACAAAAGCGCCGGAGGGTACGTATCAAAATACTCTCACAAATTCAACACATGAAAGCAACAATAATCAAACTTTTAGAAAAGAGCCTATTAAATGTGCTTGGGTTTATAAAACTCTGCTACAAAACATGAGGCCGCGGACTAGGACTGGCCTAGTCTAATAACTCTTCTTCTTATAATGTACCATTCCCAGGTTGCAACATTGTTGCGTGTATCATTGAAACGATCCCTGGGGTATGGCGGTGTGTGCGTCGTTTCATGGCTTCTGACTGCCAAACGAACAAAGATAATTGACTATTGGGGTCACCACCAACGTAGGGCTGGATGGCTCAGTTGGTAGAGCGCCTGTACGGTATTCAGGAGGTCGCCAGTTCGAATCCCGCTCCAGTAAATTTTCTTTGTTCACTTTTCAACTCTTCTTCTTGAAATTATTTCCAGACCAAAGCAAAACCCAGTTTTAAAGTCTACCGCGCCCAGGAGAATGTCGCCATGACGATCGGCTCCATGGAAACCTACTACCTGAATATAACGACCCCGATCATGAGCACACCGATGACCATCAACATCACCACGCCGACCTCAGACGGTGAGGCCTTCCTCACCATAAGCAACATCACGCTGCTTTGGGTCGGCGCAAACTACGCCTGTCATCAGTTATACGAGATAGACCCCGTGTATAACTCCACTCATTTCACCAGCCAGAATGACACTGCCTTCATCGATCTTGGAGTTCTTACAAATCATGGTAAATATACCTGTGTTCGATTTCACAAAGATTTGCGATTCATCTTTAAAGAGGATGTTCAACACTCAACAAACCTCGCTTTATTTGATAGAATTTTAATCATTAAATAAGTTTATATGAGAAAAATATTGAGAAGAATATTTATCTCAAATTGAACACAGAAAGAGAGTCTTTTTGATGATTTTTCTCTCAACATGCTCAACCTGCAAGCTATACCCCAAATTTGAAACTGTCTGAATTTCGTCAATTGGGGGCAGCAGACAAATCTGTGCGATTTTGTGACGTCACATTACGGAGCCTTTTCATTAAATGAAAAGGCTCATTTCGTCACATTACGGAGCCTTTTCATTTTGCTGCCCCCATTGACGAAATTCAGTTTAAACTCCCCCCCTTGGGCTCCCAAAAAAAAAAAAGGAGGGGGGGGGGTTCCAAACTCTAACAAAATATAACCTATTTCTTAATTTAGTCCATCAATCCTGCCTTTTAAGAATTGTAGAAATAATGACATCAGATTGCACCATTTCAAATGTCAAATTGAAAAAGAAGGGGGGGACACCCCCCTTCCACCCTCAGGCGCTTCGAATTCGCGCCCTCGGGCTTGGTTGGTCCCTTCCCTCGCAGTGCCTGGCTACAAAATTTCACTCCGGGTAAACCCCCTCCACTTAGCAAAAAGCTAGATCCGCCCCTGCAGCATATATGGTTAGTATAATTATCAAGTCCTACTTCATGCTATTACAGCGATTCTTGATCTGACATGTAATTGTCTTTATCCCTTGAACAACCAAACTATCTAGGAACCACTCACTACTACCAGTACAACCCGGAGTACGTCCAGCCACAGGATGATGAGATACAACTCTCCTTTGAGGTGCAACTGGCCGATCACCCTGATCTGAGCGACGGAGCCGAGTTCCTCTTCGATATCTTCTTTGACTACAGCCTTGGACGGCAGTCAGCCTTCAACGAGACCGTTAATGTATCCATTCAAGGCGATGAGTTCCCAGAGATTGTGTTCAATATGTCCACGCCGGACTACGACCCCATGGAGACTCAACAAGGGTAATTAAGACTGTGTGAACGCTGCTACATGGGCCCTTTTCCAAACCTCGGCTCCGGCTCCGGCTCCGGCTCCGGCTCCGGCTCCGTCATCCATATGCTAAAAATAGAGGTTGTGGGTTTTCATTGAATCTGAAGCTCTGTTTTCCCTTTCAAACCAGAGAATCTACTTCCGAACCACAGCCAAAAGTCTCTATTTTGATACGTTATTTTAAAATTGACTCAAGAAATGGAGCTGGAGCCGGAGCCAGGGCCGGAGCCGAGGTTTGGAAAAGGGCCTATGTCTTCTCAGGACTTTCTCCTCAAAAGCGCTCTGCACTAATGACGTCACAAAATCCCCGGATGTCAGACAAACATTGTCTCACACACGTAGTGCACATGCACGCGCACACACATTTGCATGGTTGCAATGTTTGTCTGAGATCCGGTGCTATTTTTAGCGCAAGTGCGGAGCGCTATTGCTCTCATCATGTCTAATGTATCCAAGAATAGTCCTGTTTTTACTTTATACTTTTAAAATATCATTCAATTTGTATGATAACAGTCAGTTTTGATTTTTCAAAACGAACAAAGGTAATTCACATTGCCAACATAGGGCTGGATATCAGGCCGAAAAATAAAAATTGTTGTGTTGCCCTCAACTGGAAAAATTTAAATTTTGGGTCAGTCGGTCTTTTTTTTTTTTTTTTTTTTGGCCGACTTTCAAACATTTAAGAATAAATACAGGATGTATGGTCACCAGGGCTTATAAATCAACGGTCTTGGGTCGTTTTGAGGAGACACGCTTTTTTACTGATAAATCTTACATTTTCTGTCAAAAATGGTGATTTTGTATACTTTAGGACTCTGAGAAAAAAAATAAATCCGGACCCAAAGTTTTGGCATTTTACGGTCGGTCGCTGAGGGCAACACAACAATTTTTATTTTCGGCCGTAGTAGAGCACCGGTATTGTATTCTGTGGGTGACAGGTTCAAATCCTGCTCTAGTCAATTTTTCGTTGTTCACCTTTCAATGGCAGTTTTGATTTCTAAGAATCTTTCTTCTGTTTCATTTTTGTTTTCTTTGCGAAACGAAAAAACATAGAAATAGTACTGAACCAATGATGTATTGGCCTCTTGTGTTTGCTTTGGGATGCATAAAGTAAATGCAAATTTACAAGTAGAGGACTTCCTCGGAATTTGCGCACATCGATTTCTCAAAACGAACAAAGATAATTTTGGACACTTGGTAGAGCATCAGCGTGGGTATTCTGTTGATTGCAGGTTCAAATCCCACTCTAGTAAATTTTTTCTTTTTCAAAAATTGCTTATTATTAAATACATTTCACCAAAAGTGTTCGTGGTTCAAATTAGGCACTTCCAATTCCAATATTTACGACTTTTTACATACAAAATTTGCAGCAAATACTCAGAGTACATTCTAAATTGGCCTAGTTAATACACCATACATGTTAACGTTGTATGACGTTGTCCGAAGATCCGGGTAACTAGCTTTCACTAGATAGAGGGCGTATCCCATAAATAGCTTGAGCGCATAGGGCTCTATTCTTACTTCATCCCACCTGAAGTGCATGCCTTGTATATGTGACACCTATAACTGTATGTGTATTCATCTTTGCAGGGATGTACTACTGACCGAACTGACCGTCCACCACACCAACACGTCCAGCAGTCATTCCTACGCCGTGGCTATCTACATCATGCTACCTTATTACCTGGAGATAGAGGATGAGATAGACCTGGAAGGCCCTCCTCTCTGCATCAAGAAATCTGATGCAGGAATCAAATTCCATGTAAGTATGTCCACGGACTAAAGATTGATGGAGTGCCGAGACATTTGTGTCATTTGAAACTCATCAGGTGTAAATAAGGGAAATGAGGTAATATGCAAATTAGGCTTGTCCTTCACCGACGTGGATGAGCACTGTATACTCAGTGGTTGTGAGAGCACGTGAGAAAAAATCACATGCTTACTCAGGTGGGATTCGAACCCACGACCTCCTGCTTACTAGTGCAGATGCCTTACCTGCTAGGCCACCGAGCTAGCTGGGGTCTGCAGGGTGAATCGAATCCAATATCGCGGCGGGTACCGCAGTAAATGATGGAAATGAGGTACTTTGTTCCATGTAGGCTAGTCTATTCAATCTTCTTAAAGTTGCCTAAGTATGACTTATTCATAAAATGATGTATGGGCTTCTCAGATGGCAAAATGTGTGTAGAAGTACATTCAGTATTTCTCCTTTATTGCTGCAGGAAGACATTTGAGAGGAATTACAGGGGAATGGAAACATGTAGACATAAGTTTAGCTGCATGTCCATAACCATTTTATACATACATGTACATAGAGCATGCGAGGTATTTTGAGTGCGTGATCTGCAAGTTAATAATAAAGAGTATGTACAACACTGGTGACAACCCAAAACTACAGAAATGTTTACAGATTTACGTATAACTTTCGGGGTAAGATGATGGTGATGGTAGAAACATATCTTTAAAATATTTCTGCCTGAAATGGTGTATTTATCCAGAAAAAGTAAAACCAAACACCGAAAACATTTGTGATCTTTATGTTAAAGGTAGTATCATACTTTGGGTAGTATACCAAAACAGAATTTTTCACAGATTTGCCTATAACTTACAGGATATAAAGATGATGATGGTAGAAACATACCGTTAAAATGTTTCTGCCTGAAATGCTGTATTTATCAAGAAAAGAGTAAAACAACGACCGCGAATCTTTTTGATCTTTTAAAATATCAAAAATAAAAGAGAAAAGACTTAAGAAATACCATTGCCGTTTTTCACTGTTTTCTAAAAAAGTGGCCACCGTATGGGACTGAAATTTTCACAGATGACTGTTACTGTATCTGTCTTGGTCTTTTGCCCATGAATCTGTACTTCTTTGATAAAAACCAAAGTATGATACTCCCTTTAAGTAAGAAAAAATGAGTCGAGTTGAATCAGATGTCCGATTGAGCTCAAATAATCACAGACTTATTATTTCATATACATGTTTGATCAGACAAAGTGTGAGTGCTGTTCTGAGACCTTAACCAATCATGTATTATACCTTTAAAGAGGAAAGGGAGTACGCGTATGATGTATATCTACCATATACTGACTCTGACTGTATAATTATACCCACAATATCCATAAATGAAACAGGCTCTAGGGACAGCAATTTATCCATTAGCTGGTTAGGGTATTAGACAGGGTCTAGTCTTTCCTGATCCTATAGACATCAGTGGATTGACCTCCCACCACCTCTTCCCTACACTCTCCCCCTTCAGTTCTCTGAGATGTTCTTCACCGATACGTTCACCATGTGGTTCAACATCTCCATGGATCCTAATCGCTACATGCCCATTGACATGGGCATCATCAACACCACCATACCCGTAGAGGTGATCTATTACAAGCGCGATGGAATCGACAACGACGGCTCCATTGTGCTGGGCGACGTATTCAAGACCGAGACTCTTCTGAAGGACTTGTCTTTCTTAACGGAACGTAAGAATTTTATTTTTAAAATGGTTTTTAAATTTTGTTAAGTTGCTTTATATTAGGCGCACACTCCTTGTGGAGTATTCACGAATCCGACTTGCAATTCCTGTAATGGGAGACTTTTGGAGAATCGGTCTTGAGTCATGACAACGCACGCTCAAACCATGCTTGCGCAATTGTGAGCATGGGCGCATTGTTTTGCGCGTGCGTGCGCGTGCGCTGTTGACTTGAATACCGGTTCTCCAAAGTCTCCCGTTGACCCTGCGGTGTATCATGTGTATATCAGGGGACATACACCCTGCTATATAGAGTGTGGCCGAGCGTAAATACTTTTGCTGCCACATGAAAGGTTGGCGGGGACACTGCAGTAATGGCGGATGTTATGTCGTGCTGTCGGATCGGTCTATAGGCCATTGACGACCACGACGCCATCGTACTTGACCAATCTCGGGGTGGCCCCGGGGTGCATGACGCGGGGGTGAAAATAAGCCACGCTTCCCACTTGAAATGTTCACCCCTCCGAGCCACCCCTGAGCCGGAAAACAACTCGCGCATGCTCACAATTGCTCAAGCATGGTTTGCGCGTACGCTGTTGACTCAAGACTGGTTCGCCAAAGTCTCCCATTCTTTGCAATGGGAGATGTACTTTAGAGAACCGGTTTTCTTTTCAACAGCATACGTGCACGCAATTGCGTTCGTGCGCTGTTGACAAGAAGACTGGTTTCTCCATAGTCTCCCATTGTCAGTGTGTTCAGACTTTAATTTTTCGGCTCAAATTATCATACGCATCTATTAATGATATACGGTCTATATGCGCAGGTTGTTTTGATGTGTTGGGCATCGAGAGCAGTAATCTCATCAAAGACTGTCAGATCACAGCCAGCTCCTACCTTAACGACACCTTCTCACCTCAGATGGCTCGACTGAATTCAGAATCGGGCTGGGCACCAGCTATACGGGACATGAAGCCATACCAGGGAAACGACTACCTAGAGGTAATTTGTCTGAAAGCAGTAGTGTAGACACGTCCTCATCAGACCTGAGGGGTTGATCTTGTAGCTGGGTCGTACTTTCATATACGTTTGTGCATAAAACCCATAAAGCTACATGTATATTAAAATTACCAGAGCGCTAGCTCCGCGTTCTCCGTGCGTAGACGCTGTGAAGCCATCCTGGGTGCAGTCATTTGGTATTTGAAAAGATCTTTTAAAAGATCAAAAATAAAAGAGAAAAGACTTAAGAAATTCTGCAATTGGCAGTTTGTTACTGTTTTTATTTTTTCAAAAAGTGGGCACTGTATGGGACTGAGATTTTCGCAGATGACTGTTACTCTATCTTCCTTGATATTTTTGCCCATGAATCTGTATTTCTTTGACAAAAACCAAAGTATGATATTACCTTTAAGATCGCCACATATACATCTCAACAATCTGTACAAAGCCACATTAAAATGTACAAATTCATACCATAAATTTACCGTAATTACATTTAACACATTCAACGGTGACATGAAAAGGGCCTAGAAATTCACTAAAAGTCATCTAACAATTATTAGTATTATTATTATTCTTTATTTCTGGTAATGACACCAAGGATTCCTCAAAAGCGCCCCTAGGCACTGTAGCTCGAAAGCCTGATGAAATCTTCTATGGAAAGACGATGAGAAGAATAAGATACGGTTTTAGAAGTGGGAGGAAAACCCCAGAGTAATATTCTGGGTAAAACCCACGGAATCAGGCAGGGACTGAAAACCCAATCCACTTGTGAACCGAGCCGGACTTTAACCCGGTCCACACAGGTGAAAGGGGAGGAAAGAACCGCTACGCCAACCTGACTCTCTATTATAATTATCTTTAAATGATGGCAAAAGTTATGACTAACCTTTGTAGTGACATTTGATCTGGGGAGTCATTGTGCTCCCAGACGAAACAAACATGCTGCATTGATAAGAATTAGAGATAATTCTGGGTATTTTATTTTCGGTTCCAGGTTCGTTTTGGAGGGCAGCATCGTTTCAGTGGCATCAGAATGCAGACGGGGTTCAACGTGACCAATGCCGTCATGTCATTCCAGCTCAGTTACAGCGAAGACGGCATCGTTTGGCACAACTACGATCATGTGAGTCATCAACCAGTCAAATCAGTATTTCACCATATCGGGAACTAGACCGTTCTGCCAAAATTTTACCAGGAGTTGGGGGTCGAGTATTCTCTTATCACGCTGATGGGAAGATTTTATCTGTTTGTTGACAAAACATGGCCTAACCACCAGGGGCCAATTTCACGGCGCTGCTTAGCACAAAAATTTGCTAAGCATGACATTTCTGTCTTATAATAAAAACAGGATTAACAACCAAATTTCCACGTGTTGTGTATCACTTGTGATTGTTCTTTGGCTGTTGTTCACTGACCATGAGCATCAAATGAAATTTTTAACGGTGGTTTGTTTTATTGGGCAAGAAATGTTTTTGCTAAGCAAATTTTTGTGCTTAGCAGCGCCATGAAATTGGCCCCAGCTGGGAACGATCAGTACCACTTGACTGAATGACAAGTGGACCTTCCTAATTATTCAATAATAATAATAATAACTGGTATTTATAAAGCGCCTTTCCAAGAAGATCAAAGCGCTGTACAGAATGTATAGACAGACAACAAGACAAGGAGTTATGAGAACACGTTGCCTAAAAACAGTGACAGAGGGAGAATTCCTGATGTTGATAGGGACAGAGTTCCACAGTTTGGGACCAGCTGTAGAAGATGATCTATCTCCGAAAGATTTAGACCGGTAGTAGGAATAGACAGAAGAAGTTTATCATCAGAAGATCGGAGTCCCGATCTGCCTGGGGCCAATTTCATAAAACTGTTAAGCACAAAAATTTGCTTAGCACAAAAATGTCTCGCCCAATAAAACAAACCACCATTGAAAATTCCATTTGATATTCATGGTCAGCAAACAACAGCCAAAGAACAATTTCAAGTGATACACAACACGTGGAAATTTTGTTGTTAACCCTGTTTTTATTAAGACAGAAATGTCATGCTAAGCAAATTTCTGTGCATAACAGTTTTATGAAATTGGCTCCTGGTTGATACAGAGTGAGTAATTGAGACAAGTAGGGAGGAGAAATACCATGTAATTATTTCTCATTGGCTTTAAAGAGACCAATTAATATACATGTAGTATTTAATGCCGTGTTTGCTTTTGTCTGGATATGAAACCATATTAATTAGGCATTTGAAAGTGAACAAAGAAAAATTGACGTAGCGGTATTCCAACCAGCGATCTTTGAAATACCATACCGCCACTCAACCAACAGACGGAGCTACCCATTGGTGGCACGGTGTCCCTATAGGGCTTTTCACACTATCCAAAATCTCAGGGGTTGGAACTGGATCGAACCCCGAGATTTTTTCCAACCCTTTTCACACTTGAACATTTTCAACCCCGAGCCAACCCAGGAAGGACGGCCTAGCCGGATCGAAATCAACCCTGGTAGGGAGCAGGGTTGAGAAAATCTCAACCCGGTTCCAAACTGCATTTTGCGGCGTGTGATGCGTGATCTGTGTTGTATGAGCCGTTTCACCATAAATGTAGTGTGAATGTTGCTTCTCTTCGACACTATTTCCTTTTCGATCCAATTATCTTTGTTCGTTTGGCAGTCGGAAGCCATGAAACCACGGACGTACCGCAATTTTCAAAGGATCATCATGAAGTTATAGGTTTAGGTAAATCATTTCAGAAATTCTCTGAGCAAGGGATCAGGGCCCAATTTCATGGAATCCGCTACGGCCTATTTTTTGTGCTTACGGGCACTGCTACGCGTGAAATCCATTTCATGGAATCCGTATTAAGCAAGACCTTTCGGTTAGCAAGAATTTCTAAGGTAACTGATTATTTTCTCCTAACGCGCAGTCGTATGCATTCTGCACAAATTCCTTGCTGACCGTTACCAAAAAGGAAACTCTTCCGTGAAATATGCTAACCCTAACCAAAAAAAGTCTGCTACCGTAAGCGAAGAATGTTTGCTAACGGTAACGGATTCCATGAAATTGGGCCCTGTTAACATCTCTGACGTTGTCATGAATCTTCTTTTTATAAACAGACCTTTTACAACGACTACAACGACACGGACAACGACACCTCCTCGCTGAACATCATCCCCGTGCCCTTCAACGGAGCCTACTTCAGGATCAGGCCCCAGAGCTACGTGGTCAACACCTCCTACCCGCTCATGAGGTTTGAGCTGTACGGATGCAGGAGAACTCCCGAGATTGATGTCAATGGTACGTATAGAGGGTGTGCAGTCACGTGATCAGGACGCCATTTTGGACGGCAACGCTGTACACACGTATAATGCACGTACGTACAGTGTATGTAACCCACATGTGTTCGTGTAGCTTGCAAATCAACCGGACGCGTACGCAGACGCAGAAATGCGTGCATATAATGATGCTTTCTGGTACGTACGCGTGTGCGCATACGCGACGTGCGTGCGTACGCGTGCCGTCCAAAATGGCCGATAAGCTGTCAAGTGACGTCACGTGCACGCTCTCTGTAGGCCTACACCACTCATTCCCAATTCATTAAAATGACAGAGGCCAAATTCACAAAAGGCTGTTAAAGGTAGTTTCATACTTTGGTAAGAGACCAAACTAGAAATTTTCACATATTTACGTATAACTATCAGGGTATGAAGATGGTGCTGGTAGACCATTAAAATTTGTTCGCCTGAAATGGTATATTTATCCAGAAATTAGTCAAACAACGACTGAAAATCTTTTTGATCTTTTAAAAGATCAAAAGTAAAAGAGAAAAGACTTAAGAAATACTGTGGCCGTTTTTCACGAAGTTCTCAAAAAGTGGGCACCGTATGGTACTGATATTTTCACAGATGACTGTTACTGTATCTTCCTTGATATTTTTTCCCATGAATCTGTATTTTCTTTGACAAAAACCAAAGTATGATATTACCTTTAAACATTGTGACTGGCTTTGTGGAACTACATGTATGATTCTTTGCACTGCAAGACATAATGTACTGTAAAGACTCCTATATGAGGAGTCATCAGTATGTGAAGCTACATTCTGTCCAATAGGAAGATGCCTATGACACTGATAGGCAGATTCATTAAGCCCCGCCCATTGCTGTTCTGACCAATCACAGTCCTTGATATATACATCATCTGATGACATGTGTCCAACATGAGCCAATGCACAGTGGGCTTATACAGGATCGATCTGATTGGTCGAAAAGTTCTTCTCAAAAACATTCCATGGTCAACTCTGAACTGAAATGACTTTTCAAAAGATTTTTGATTTTGATTTTGAATTTGTTTCATTGTAAAAAGTTAGCTTTGTGTCTCTAATAATTTGAGCAAACAGTAACACATTACAAGTATTGCTTTATTTGGTGAGTATGAAGTAAGATAATCCTGTAATTCCTATTTTTGTTTGTTTTCTTCCATGCAGCTGCTTGTGCCAAACCTCAGTACCCAGGTATGTACAAAAAGATATCCTTTTAATTTCAGTTTTGTGTTAAAGTTTCTCTAATATTGTTTTGAAATAGCTAAAACATTTTCTTCTTTAAAAAAACATATTGTTCATTGTGCATCGGAAGTGCCACAGTTCACGTTTTATTCATTGAGTCATATATCTTTTCTATGGGCAGTGTTTTCTTATTTGCAGATTGTGTATGCAACATACCTCTGTAATATAAAATTTTCATAGGTCTGCTACTTGTAACTTACATTATTTTCAATTTAATGTTTTGTTCATATTTGTTGTACTCTGCGACAAGTCCAATTTTATTGGGATGTTTCATTGTTAGGACTTATTGTGTTGAGTTTGTGAGATTTTGTTATATATCAAAATTGATACATGTTTTCGTCATTGTAAGCTTTTAAGTCACCATAAACATATTTGTCTTCATTGTAAGTTGGTAAGTTTTTTACTATAAAAACTAATGCATGTTTTTCAGGTAAGTTTTTTACTATGAAAATTAATACATGTTTTCATTGTTTTGTTATTCAGATTATCCATACTACGAACGTGGTTTTATGATTGAGCCAACTACAGGATCTGTGTATGTGTGCATACTTGAATATATTGAGTACGTATTCTCTGAATCCTGATGTTTTATTTGTTTATCGTTGTTCAACTCATGCTGAAACACAGTACGGTGTGCTCACACACTGGTGATCTAACGCGAGACCAAACCCCAGACGTGTCAATATAATTATATGCATTTGCTTTTCCCATAGCATTTCATTCCTACGCAGTATATGCAATTCTTCGTTTCTTAGTCAAGAGAACTTGTACACCGTAAACTTCACTTTTTTCACACTTTTAATTGTAACATTTTTCTGCCATTCCATTTAATTAGCCTTCGATAAAGGCTCTTCTAAACTCAAAGAATTTTATAAAATTTCAGGACATTATTTTGGCTGTTGAGCAGTTTGTAGCAGTTTGTAGCAGTTTATTACTTGTACAAGTTTTCTGTCTAGAAAGGATGTTTGAAAACTTTATTTCACTGAGCAAGAAATATGAAAACAAATTGTTGTTAGTTTTTTAACATAATATCAACTGATTTCCACTGTATTTGAAGTGTTGTATTTACAAGTGCAGCCAATAATAATAATATAGATTTATATAGCGCACTTATTCGGAAGAACCGATCAAGGTGCCTATACAAACAAAATAAGCATGAACAAGTCATTATGAAATGACTAGTGATTGAGAAGTAGATGAGATTTCAGTTTTCTTTTGAAGCTGTCCAATGATGTCATCTGACGGATTGTAGCAGGGAGTTTATTCCAAATGGCAGGTGCTGCCTTGGCGAAGGCACGCTGGCCATAGCGGATTGTTCTTGTTCTTGGTTCTGCAAATGCAAATAGCACCTGAGTTTTGTATCATTTAAGTATCGCAAGATTCCTAATATTGGTTTCCATGGTTTTGTCACCACAGTGGTCCAACCAGGTGCTCATTTTCACTGGACAATGGAACCACATGGGAAGGTATGTTCTCCTTACATCTAACATTTCAAAAGTGTCTTTTACAACGTGCTCTAACTAAAGAGGTTTAATATTAAAGCTCTGCAAAACAGCAGCTGGAGTCATTGGATGAACAAGATCAAATATAAGTCATTGTAAAGTGAGCAAAGAAAATTTGACTGAAGCGGGATTCGAACCAGCCACAAAGTGCTCTAACTGGACAAAGCGCTCTAACTAAATAGGTTTAATATTAAAGCTCTGCAAAACAGCAGCTGGAGTCATCGGGTGAACATGATCAATTAATATAAGTCATTGAAAAGTGAGCAAAGAAAATTTGACTGAAGCGGGATTCGAACCAGCCACAAAGTGCTCTAACTGGACTTTAAGTAAAGAGGTTTAATATAAAAGCTCTGCAAAACAGCAGCTGGAGTCATCGGGTAAACATGATTAAATATAAGTCATTGAAAAGTGAGCAAAGAAAATTTGACTGAAGCGGGATTCGAAACAGCCACAAAGTGCTCTAACTAAAGAGGTTTAATATTAAAGCTCTGCAAAACAGCAGCTGGAGTCATCGGATGAACAGGATCAAATATAAGTCATTATAAAGTGAGCAAAGAAAATTTGACTGAAGCGGGATTCGAACCAGCCACAAAGTGCTCTAACTGGACAAAGTGCTTTAAGTAAAGAGGTTTAATATAAAAGCTCTGCAAAACAGCAGCTGGAGTCATCGGATGAACAGGATCAAATATAAGTCATTGTAAAGTGAGCAAAGAAAATTTGACTGAAGCGGGATTCGAACCAGCCACAAAGTGCTCTAACTGGACAAAGTGCTCTTACTAAAGAGGTTTAATATTAAAGGTCAGCAAAACAGCAGCTGGAGTCATCGGGTGAACATGATTAAATATAAGTAATTGAAAAGTGAGCAAAGAAAATTTGACTGAAGCAGGATTCGAAACAGCCACAAAGTGCTCTAACTAAAGAGGTTTAATATTAAAGGTCAGCAAAACAGCAGCTGGAGTCATCGGGTGAACATGATTAAATATAAGTAATTGAAAAGTGAGCAAAGAAAATTTGACTGAAGCGGGATTCGAACCAGCCAGTTTCCCTTGTGGTTGTTTGACAATAAGAT
Source organism: Astropecten irregularis (assembly GCA_963971285.1). NCBI lineage: Eukaryota > Metazoa > Echinodermata > Asteroidea > Paxillosida > Astropectinidae > Astropecten > Astropecten irregularis. The sequence continues at coordinate 35,430,378 of OZ020244.1, read as the reverse complement.
TATAGGTACTAATTAAAATGTAGAGATCATCAGATAATATTAAAAGAGAAAACTGACTAGATAAGTTTGTGTCATTTAAAGATGAACAAGGAGAACTCAGTTGGTAGACTACTGGTTGCAGGTTCAAATCCTACTTCAGTCAGAGTCAGTTGTCTTTGTTTACCTTTGAACGATCATTTTCTAAACAATGTGGCATTCTCAACGCATTGATATCCAACAAGCACAGTTATTTGACTTTACCCAAATTAATCCATTGAGATTTGAGATGTTGTCATAGACGGATCATAGGGCCTGTTTGTTTCACGCAAAGGATCATGAATCCTTCGGATCCGGATCCCATTTTAGCGTACCCTGCATAGAAGGAGGATCCGAAAAATGGGATCCGGAACCGCATGATTCGTCCGAAACAAACAGGCCCATAATTATGCAAAACTAGCCAACATTTGTATTTTCTTTTGTATCGTTGCTATAGAAATGGATAACAACGTGGCCAGTGTCATCGGCCTGGAGCCCGAGACCAAAGAGCTCTTTGGAATCTCCCAGAATCGACGCGCCATCATGCGCAGTGGGAACCTGGGCGTCACGTGGTCCAGCATGGAACCGGAGAGATACCTAGACCTGGTCAGCCAAAACAAACTCCTGAACTCCGTCACGGTGCCCTTTGTGGAAATTGCAGACGAGCCCGATATTGTAATGGCAACCAGTTGGAACGGTATCTTCTTTGAGTGGGGAGGTAAAAATTGCATTTTGAGGCATCTGAAGCTGTCTTGATAGTCTTTGAGTTGATGAAAAGGCTCTCTGGGTATGATAGCCCACACTATTACAGTGACACCTCGGCCCAATTTCATGGAATCCGTTACCGTTAGCAAAAATTCTTCGCTTACAGTAGCAGATTTGTTTTGGTTACGGTTAGCGTATTTCACGGAAGAGTTTTCTTTTTGGTAACGGTAAGCAAGGAATTTTGTGCAGAATGCATACGACAGCCCGTTAGCAGAAAATGGTCACGGTTACCCTAGAAATTCTTCGCTAACCAAGAGTCTTGCTTACGGATTCCATGAAATAGATTTCACGCGTAGCAGTGCCTGTAACTTAAGCACAAAAATAGGCCGTAATGGAAATTGGGCCCAAGCATTGAAGTTTAGGGCAAAATTCTGAGACAAACCCATTGTTGTATATACAATGTAGTGTCCTTACGCATTTTTGTGGCCGCCATGACACATGACATTATGGGTGAATCACAACCACTATTAAACTGCATACCGTTTTTGTGCTGTTCGCGGCAGTTGACCGCTGTTTTAATAACTTTTTGTTTACATTTCACTTGATTTCTAATTATCGTAAACTAATACAAGAAAAGATTTTTTTCAGAAAAAATCATCATCAACTATAAAAACACACAAATAAAAATGTGCGCGGATTTGTGTTGTACGATGTATTGTTATACGTCATTATAATTATTGCACGTGCAAACATCGCATAACGAAACTGCGCAGATATTTGTGAATTTGTGATGTATCAAACATCACAAATATTTGCGAAGATATTTCTGATGTTCAATGTTCCTCCTGCGCCACCTTTCTTTGCCGTCTTGCGCATGATATTCATAGTTAATTTAGCACTGTGAGTAATGTCATGCACGCCCCATGTGTCACGCGTCATGGTGACCACTGCATTTTGTGCTGGATATGAAACCACACTATATGGGGCTTCCACACAAAAGCATTCCTTTTTCTGAAATTGGGCAATTCCATGGTACTATAGGTTTCCTGTTAAGTGACTTTGACCTATTCCTTGATTAATCATTCTTGAAAGACTCCAATGCGCGGTATTTTTGAACGCTTGAGGGCGCTTCGAATTACTTCCGGGGGTCATTTGACAATGCCTTGTTGTTGTGTACCGCTGTGTCAGAATACAACTCGTACATGTCGTAGTAAAAATATACACTTCAATTGTATCCAAAAAGACAAAATTGTCCGTAAATGACCTCTGCTCAATTGACAATTAACCGGACCGTACCCCCGGAAGTAAATAAAGTTGTACACCTAACAGCGCCCTCATGCGTTCAAAAATACCGCGCATTTCAAAACGTTTTCTTGGAATCAGCAAGTATACCACTTCCTTGAAATGCATGCAAATATGCAAAAGAAAGGTAACTTACGTTACAAAATGTCCTAAAACCCTGGAAATGCCCCTTTTTCATTTCGCATTTAAAGGTACTATCGTACTTTATTGCATACTGAAACAGAAATCTCCACAGATTTTACCTATGACTTACAGGGTGTAAATAAAGATGGTGATGGTAGAAACATACTGTGGAATTTGTTCTGCCTGAAATTTATCCAGGAAAAAGTAAAACAATGACCACAAGTAAAGATCAAATATAAAAAAAAAAAGACTTAAGAAATACCCTGTGGCCGTTTTTCTCAAAAAGTGGGCACCGTATGGGACTGAAATTTTCACAGATGACTGTTACTGTATCTTCCTTGATATTTTTGCCCATGAATCTGCAAATTTTTTGACAAAAACCATTGAATTGTGAAATTGACAGAAACAAATGCTACACTAAAACTGGTTTTTAAAAATGTGGGTGTGGTGGTACGTACACCTTTATGGCTGTGATATAGGTATTCTAACGTTGCCACAGAAGTCTAATAATATTACATGTATATTATTAAAATACAAAGTGTGACTGTATAAGGAGTATACAGGGTGTCCCAAAACAAACGCAACACTTGTGTCAAGAACTATTATATAAAAATTTAACAATTTATCACTTCAAGATTCAGATATGTGATACAACTATGTCTTGGCTATAACCATGTAGAATGTGAGCAAAATTGGACTAAAATTGAGTGAAAAAACTAAGACTGAATTACCCAAACTCAAAACCTGATGTTCATCTTTCTTTCAATACACATTATGTGTGTATTGACCACAATGCGTGTTATCCTTGCAAATTTGTTTTTAAGGAGTACTCCTTCAATTGGTCATATTTTCGCCAATTTCAGCCCTAATATGCTTAGATTCTACATGGTGATAGCCAAGACATGGTTGTATCACATATGTGAATCTTGAAGTGATAAACAGTTTAATTTTAACATAATGGGTCCCGACACAGTGTTGCGTTTTTTCTGGGACACCCTGTATAGGCGTACAAGCCCCAGCCAAGTCGAGCGGTCCTTTATACTGGATAAAACATAATGAGTCTTCCTTCTATTTCCCGCAGCTGCAACTGATGGCCTGTACCGACGTGAAGTGACAGTCACCAGTGGTGGTGGCACTGATTCTAGTGACTGGGAACTCGTGGGCCAGTGGAGCTATCCTTGACGGGAACCAGGGAAGAAACCTCCGATGAGCACCGTTGAAACAACATCAGAAGTTGATACTAGAAATTGTAATGTGATATACACTGTATGTTACACTATTACCTTCAAAGCACCCAAATGATATGGTATTGTGAAAACTTCGACAACACTTTCCATTTTTACCCAACAAGATGTACTAACTTATTCAGCTCGAGATTTCAAACGGTCAAATTTCAAATTTTCAATCATACTGCGAATAATGTTGTACATTGCTCTATTAGGGTAACATTTAAGAATATACATCAGAATGTAATCCATATTGTTTGCTATGTGCATTGTGTAGATATATTTGAAGAGTTCATTTCACTCGCAAAAAAAGATAACTCCATTTTATATGAAAATATACTTAATCATGCTTTACATTTTAGTATACATGGAAACCGCATATATTTGAAGATATAAAACTTATTAATTTATTGCAAATTTATCAAAGTACAGAAAATGAAAAAACAAAGAATGTGTTGGTGTATCCTTCAATAAAAAAAATAGAAACATCCGTGATGATAATGTAAATTTTTCAAAAAAGGACTTATCTGTTTTTGCAAATGAACTATTCATTTGGACATACTATAAATGACGAGAGAATACTGTAGAGAACAAAATAAGTCAGAATGATATATATTTCAACAAATCCAGTTTCATTATTTGTTATTATTAAACAAAGAAATGTACAAATGTACAAATTTGAAGGAAAAAATAGTGACTTTTTGGAGATTTTTCTTCAGGGCTGACAAGTGGTCGTAATTTATGATAATTCTGTCAGCTTTGTGACCACATCAGTGGCTGAGATTATAAAAACCTTATTTAGTATTAAAACAAGCTCTGTGTTTAAATAATTATTACTGTAAATACATAATCATGTATAAGACAATGGCTGTTTCCTTTTAAACAGACTAGCTAAAAGTTAAATTTGAACATAATTAACTGTAAATGATAAAGAGTATATACGATAGACAATACTATTATGCTTAAGTAGTTTTATCCAGTGTTTAAAATGTATTTGTATGTGCCAAAATTCTCCATTGACAATGTACAAAGCCCTGTGAGTTAATAATGTGCTGTAATAATTGACCTTAATTTGGTTAGGCATTATTTTTAGTAAGTCTAACGTATTATACCGCCCGATGGAAAAATCGTTAAATTGTAACAGGTCAATTTAGCCTGCCTATAATTACAGGGCTCAAATTTCGTGAAAAATGGCACTGGACAGCAGGTCTAGTATACCCTGAAGCATTTAACTAGGCCTGAACTTTTTTTCACTAGACCTGTGGCATCCATATACATAGAAAAACCGTAATTGTATACAATATTGTGTCACAAATCATCAATTTAGGCAGCATTTTAATTATGCAAGGAAAACAAAATCACTAGACAGCCGGACTAGCGCAGAACACACTTTACTAGACCAACACTGAAATCACTAGACTCGGTCCACGGTCTATAGTGGATATTTCAAATCCTGAATTATTATCATGAATTTATAAATATTAATTGAATTTCATCATCATAATCATCGCGATCGTTTTTCATGTATGGCCGGAAACTATAAATCTTAGAATTCAGGACCTTACGTCTTCTCTGTTTAAAAAGAAAATTGAAAAGTTTAATTCAAAATCTAAAATTTAAATTGGCCTTAATATTGGAAGGTACAGTCCGGTGAACAATAGGCCCTATGTCGTTTATTCTAACCGTAAGTTTTCAGTTAAGCAATTTTAATTATTTCAAAGCCAAGCATAATTATTCAATTTTCAATCAAATGAAAATGAACAAAAATATAAATGTAGCTGCATGCGAAAACCATTAAGAGCGCCATTTTACGCGATCGTCAAACTCTCTGCTTAAATTGTGATCGTAAATAACTTCTCTAACAAAATCGTCTCATTCCGTTGGTTGCAGGTTCGAATCCCGCCCGCTTTAGAGAGTTTTCCGTTATTCAACTTTAAATAATGGGGTTTTGAATTAATTCGTTTTAGTGATATTGTTTAAATGATGACGGTTTTTCAAATTATCCGTTATTGGCATATTATGAAACCATGGGTGTCGATCCGGGGGGGGGGGTGATGGGGGATATATATCCCCCCCCCCCAAAAAAAAAAAAAAATACGTGGGGGGATGGAATGTATTATCACCCCCCCCCCCCCCCCCCCAATATTTCGAGGTTGAATGTCCTTTAATACAACAAAACAATGGAAAAAGTAGCGTGCTTGGAATGTAGAAAGACAATAAGTTTTATTTTTGTGTCTTCGCAGTGAATTTATACTATGTTTAATTCTTCTCAATATCGTTTTTAAATGGTCTGAAATTGGAATTTCCGAATGGGATAAGGGGCATCCCCCTTCCACAAATCTCGCCCGCGGTCGTTTCGCTCCCTCAAATAGGACACAAAATCACCAATCATCCCCCCCCCGAATTCTGAAAAGAAATCGACACCTATTGTATTTAACGATGCCACACTCTGGTATTGCGATAGGCTTATAGGCCTACATGTCTTTTTGCCGAATCGCTGTCGACCGAAAGACGAGCGCTATGCGAGCCTGCCGTGTCGGTGCGGATGCGAATGCGGATATAGGCCCAGAGCTGCTGCTGCAGACCATAGGAAAGCTCGGCAGTCCATAATGCTCAGACACATCCGCACTCTCCGAACATCACGATACCGGATTGAGCCCCTTTTTTTTATATACATGTACACCGTTCATCAAGCTGTCGTGAAATCCCCAGTGCCAAAGTAATTGGCTTCTATACAATGATACAGAATGCAGTTTATATACAGACACAAGAGTCTACGATGATGGTTGTATCAGCTCTTTGATATAAATATGTACGGGTGGGAATTATAAATCAGTATAATTGTTAGACATGGACGTAAAGATTGTGACGTAAAGATTACATAATAAAGTGTGGTCTTGGTGAATAGATAAAAATAACGCTTTTATGATTGTTCCTGCCCTTATGGATTTTGTTCGTTTTTGTTTCCAGTTTCGAAAAGGTACCGTCAGGATTGATAAGATACCCACAAAGAAATGTTCACCGTTTTACGTTCATTTGCAAAAACAGATAACTCCATTTATGAAAAATTAATTTAATCATGCTTTACATTAATTTTGATTATTCATGGAAACAGCGTACATTTGGACAAATCAAGACAGTGCTGGGAGAAACATACTGTTAAAATATTTCCCTCTGAAATGGTGTATTCATCCAGAAATCGTTGTCAAACAAAATACACCAAACAGTTTTGATCTCGGGGTAAGATCAAAACCATTCCTTATGTTTTATGAGAAAAATTGAGTCGGTTTTTCGATATTTGCTCGTGACTCAGATGTCCTTTTAGATCCATGTTGAAACCAACCCGGATCCACCCCGGCAAGTTTTTGAACCGGATCGAAGAGATGCAACATTGGTGAACCGCGGGCTCATACAACACAGAACACGCGTCACACGGCGCAAAATGCAGTTTGGAACCGGGTTGAGATTTTCAACCCTGCTCCCTACAAGGGTTGATTTCGATCCGGCTAGGCTGTCCTACCCGGGTTGGCTCGGAGTTGAAAATGTTCAAGTGTGAAAAGGGTTGAAAAAAATCTTGGGGTTCGATCCGTTTCCAACCCCGAGATTTTGGATAGTGTGGAAAGCCCTCGTTCCCCAAGTGAGCTCAAATTGTCATATGTGTGTTAATTTATGTAAATGTTTGATCAGACAGTGTGCTGTTCTATGACTTTTACCAAATTTAAATTTATTCACTCATTGATAATTATAACCCCCCTCATTTTTGTCTCTTTTCTTTTCTCGAAATTTGGCCGGAAAGAAAAATCTAAAGGAGATTGAACAGGAAAACGTTGTACATTGTGTAGGCCTATCTCTTGGTAACGTAAAGATCAGCAAGGCTGCAAATAACATTATGAGTTACACTGAGACTATAAAGAGTACGAAGTTGTATGCTGAAAAAATAAATTTGTACGAGTTATATGTCGTACGTGCGAGATACAAGTCGTACGTACGACTTACATCTCGCACGTACGACTTATGAATTATATCTCGTAAATACGAGATGTAAGTCGTACGAAAGAGTTCTATGTCGTACGTACGAGCTAAAATAGAAAAATACAAATAGCACGTTACTAGAGATAAAATGTGCATAAGTTTTCGTAGCAACAACTTCTTCATCAGATGCAATGACGTGACATCATCATCAGGCAATATAGCCTACGTATGAGATGTAAGTCTTACGTGCGAGATGTAAGTCGTACGTACGAGATATGGTTCATAAGTCGTACGTACGACTTATGCCTCGTATACGTACGACATATAACTCGTACGTACGAGTTAGGTCAGAGAGAGCCAATTTTTTTTTCAGCATGTCCATATACAGCTTCGTAGTATAGAGGTATTGGGACCTAGCTATATCCCGATCGCTCTGGGGCCAATTTCATAACCTTTTAAGCACAAAAATTCGCTAAGCATGACATTTCTGTCTTAATAAAAACAGGGCTAACAACCAAATTTCCACGTGTTGTGTATCACTGTGATTGTTCTTTGGCTGTTGTCCGCTGACCATGAATATCAAATGGGATTTTCAATGAGGGTTTGTTTTATTTGGCGATACATTTTTGTGCTAAGCAAATTTTTGTGCTTAACAGTTTTATGAAATTGTCTGCAGTTTTACTTCACTTGAAAGGTCTGCATGGTTGGGGCGGGAAACAATGACGGTACGGAAGAGTACTAAAACAAAATCAAGCCTAATTATTAGGCGCAATTATTAGAATTATTAGAAGCAAAATTTGAATTCCGAAGCTCGCCGCGGGGCCAGTTTAACTGGTTAAATAATTTTACATAGGCAACTATTCTTAATACAACCGCGTCCATTGATTATTAATCAATAGATTAGGTACTATTTATTGGTGACAAAATGCGGGCTTCATGTTTCAACAGGTTGCCAGATTCTGGATTGGTGAAACTCTTTCCGATATGCAATCTATCGGAAATACTTTGTACTTAGTTACCATTTAATATCGAGGTTAGGAGGCCCATGATGATGAGTACTGAATGGCTTTTACACAACCCATCATGAGCATATAATTTTCGGATTAAACTGTAACTTTACGAGAAGTGCGAACGAAATAGAAGTGCGAAAGTACGAACGCTTACATGGCGTTTCTGCAAACCGATCCACATACCAATTTTTTTATCAGGGCCGTAGAACTTGAAGATTTTTACAGTCTCCATTTTAATTAGGTGTTCGGGTTCAAGCCGAACACCTATTGTTATTGTTCGAGTTTTTTTTGGCTTTTCCGTGTTCAACGGAAAAGGTATTGCTTTTGTTCTGATTTTTTTTCTTCTTCTTCTTTTTCTTGTCGTTTGAGTTACCATAGACTTTTGTCCGCGGCACTTTGGTCACTTTTAAACAACTGATTTTAACCAAACTTGGTTTGAAGGAAGTCCATATAGGGTAGTTGTGCCCCGAAACTTTTCGTCATGATGACGTCATCAGGTGTCACGTGACAAGCGATTTGAATTTAATAATCAAAATCTTTAAAAATCGACAAAAAATCAACGGTTTGAGATATTAAGTTGATTCTTTCACCAAAAGTGATTGTTAGGCAAGGTCTTTCTTTGTGACACATTGCTTGACCTCTGTGACCTCTACTTCCGGTCAAACAGGAAGTAGCTCCTCATTTAAAAGTGTTTAGAGCTATGATCATGATTCTTTCACCAATAGACAATGTTAGGCAAGGTCTTTCATTGTGACACATTGCTTGACCTCTGTGACCTCTACTTCCGGTCAAACAGGAAGTAGCTCCTCATTTAAAAGTGGTAAGAGCTATGATCATGATTCTTTCACCAATAGACAATGTTAGACAATGCCTTTCATTTGTGACACATTGCTTGACCTCTGTGACCTCTACTTCCGGTCAAACCGGAAGTAGCTCCTCATTTAAAAGTGGTAAGAGCTATGATCATGATTATTTCACCAATAGACAATGTTAGGCGAGGTCTTTCAATTGTGACACATTGCTTGACCTCTGTGACCTCTACTTCCGGTCAAACCGGAAGTAGCTCCTCATTTAAAAGTGGTAAGAGCTATGATCATGATTATTTCACCAATAGACAATGTGAGGCAAGGTCTTTCAATTGTGACAAATTGCTTGACCTCTGTGACCTCTACTTCCGGTCAAACAGGAAGTAGCTCCTCGTTTAAAAGTGATAAGAGCTAGGATCAAGATTCTTTCACCAATAGACGATGTTAGGCAAGGTCTTTCAATTGTGTTACATTGCTTGACCTCTGTGACCTCTACTTCCGGTCAAACAGGAAGTAGATCCTCATTTAAAAGTGGTACGAGTTAGGATCAGGATTCTTTCACCAAAAGTGAATGTTAGGCATTGTCTTTCTTTGTGATACATTGGTTGACCTCTGTGTCCTTTACTTCCGGTCAAACAGGAAGTAGCTCCTCATTTAAAAGTGGTAAGAGCTTTGATCATGATTCTTTCACCAAAAGTCAATGCAAGGCAGGGTTTTTCATTTGTGTTACATTGCTTGACCTCTGTGACCTCTACTTCCGGTCAAACCGGAAGTAGCTTCTCAATTTGAAAGTGGTAAGAGCTATGATCATGATTCTTTCACCAAAAGTCAATGTTAGGCAAGGTCTTTCTTTGTGACACAAAAATGACGAAGAATATTAAAAGTAGGCTTAATTAAATATCTTAAGCAAATGTCTTTGTGTTAAAGGTTTGACAATTCATTTTACTATCATAAAACGGAAAAGCCTTGTGTTCTGTTTTCAACAGACACAATCTCTAGTTTTTATTTTTTTAGGTGTTCGGGTTCAAGCCGAACACCTATTGAAATTGTTCGAGTTTTTTTTTTCCATTTTTTTTCCACCCAAACTTGTCAGCAGGACTTCTATATCACGGTTACAAGATATTGACATGAAACTTGGTGGGAACTTCGGACATGATGCCTAGTTGTACCTAGAAGATTGACGTCATGATGACGTCATCGGGTATCAAATTACACGCGTTTTTAGGAAAAACTTTGGTGCTTTATAACTTGAGAACCACATGACCTACGATTTTGATATTGACATATGTTACTCAACACGTGAATGTCAACAATTAACATATTTAGTGTTGTGCACAAATGACCTTCACTTCCGGTGTTACCGGAAGTTGAAGTTTGACTCAAAATAACTCGAAAACGGAAGGATTTGGGCACAAAAAACCTCAATGGGTAAAAGATAGAGTAGGTCTTGGGCTTTCAGAAAATGTAAATGATGACGTCATGCAGGCTATATAGCGCCCTCTACGGTTGATTAAAGACATACAGTGATTACGTAATCCGAAAGTTAACAATTAATTTCCGCCAAATTTGGTAAGTGTGAAGCTCTTATGCACTTTGACATGTGTGTGAAATTTAAAAGTGGTGACGTCATTCAACCGGAAGTTATGCTCTTTTAAAGGAGAACTTACGTCATTATTCAAATACTGTTTACTCAGTAATCATGTGACGTGCATCGATGAAAATTGCAAACTATTTACATTGTACGCATAGAATGATGTCTGCAAACTTTGAGTTGTCTGTGATGAACTAACCGGAAGTTATCGTCATGACAATATTGCATATTTTAAAGGTGATGTACACCAATTGTGATTGAACATTTTTTTCAAATATTGGAATAAATTGATTCAATGTATGTAATCCCGGACAATGTACGTACCATTTCATGATTTAAACTTTTTAAAACTTAAATTTGGTTGTCTGTGATGGCGATAATATACAATGTGTGATATATCAACTGCATAAACACCTAACGTTCAAGCTAGATGATCGTTTCTCTGTTGTTGGAATAGAGTCCTTACAACAGCGCCCTCTTGTGATGCAAAACACGTTGAGAATTGAATGATGATGTTGCATGTACAGGCGACTGCTGTTATAAAGTTAACTTTATCACATCCACCGTGAGAATCGGACTGAAAGATTGACATTGATTTTCATTATTGGATAGTGTTTTTCAACTCCATGAAATATCCTTTGGGGAGTAGTGCTCTTGTCAAAGCTTGTGCTGACACGTTTGATGAACTGGTCAAGTGGTATTAATATCGAAAAACTGGGTAATACTATCAATGTTTGAAAATGACGGAGACATAATCAAAGGGGGAGCATATCATTTTATGAGCTAAAGTTTTAAACAGACACACTCAAATGATGAAGAAACTCAGGATACATCTGATGACTGATGTACAATGATAACTGTAGAGACTTATTTCTTTCAGACCTCATAAATCAAATTGTTTGAGGAAAGTCCTAATAATGATGAACAAAATTAAATTTTGGTTTATGGATCAGAGCATGGAGGTAGAAAAAAAAGATACAAGGGCCACTAGATTTTTGTTTGTGATGCATAATATACATTGAATATAATTTTTTTTAAAGGTGAAGCCATTTTCTATACCGTTCAGCTGCCTGTTAAGTGTACGAATAAAGCAATCAGCATGATCAGTATTTCAGTCATGCAGTGTAAGTGTCTTTCAATATGCCATTAATTGATCACATACGTTCCAACATCTTCACATAACAGTTCAACTACGAAATGAGACCCCGAACACCTAGTGGTTGTTCCCACAACCACAATGTCTAGTTTTTTTTTATTTTTTTTCCCCAAACTTGTCAGCAGGACTTCTTGGTGACAGGTACAAGATATTGAGTTGAAACTTAGTGGGAACTTTGGTCATGATGTCAAGTTGTATTTAGAAGATTGACGTCATGATGACGTCATCGGGTATCAAATTACATGCGTTTTTACGAAAAACTTTGGTGCTTTATAACTTGAGAACCACATGACCTACGATTTTGATATTGACATATGTTACTCACCACATGAATCTCAACAATTAATATATTCAATGTTGTGTACAAATGACCTTCACTTCCGGTGTTACCGGAAGTTGAACTTTGACTCAAAATAACTCAAAATCGGAAAGGTTTTGGGCACATACAATTGCTCGGCAAAAAGATAGAGTAGGTCTTCGGCTTTCAGAAAATAAAAACGATGACGTCATACGGGCTGTATAGCGCCCTCTACGGTGGATTAAAGATATACAGTGATTACGTAATCCAAAAATAAACAACGGATTTCCGCCAAATTTTGAGAGTTTAAAGCACTATTGCACCTTGACATATGTGTGAAGTTTGAAATCTGTGACGTCATTCAACTGGAAGTTATGCGTCTTTAAAGGAAACATTATGTAATTATTCAAATACTGTTTTTTCAGTGATTACATGACGTACATCAGTGCAAATTGCAAATTGTTTACATTGTACACATTCGATGATTTCTGCCAATTTTCAGTTGTTTGTGATTAACTAACCGGAAGTTATCGTCCGGGCAAGTTTACATTATTTAAAGGTGACACGATTTTCTATACGCTATCAGTCACTGTACATGTACGAATACACTGTACAATCAGCATGATCAGTACTTGCTCAATCACACAGTTTAAGTGTATTTCAATAATTATGCCATACACGCGTTCCATCAAACATTCTCTTAACAGTTCCAGTACGAAATGAGAGCCCGAACACCTAGTGGTTGTTCCCACAACCACAATGTCTAGTTTTTAATATTTTTTTATTCAGTCACGTTGTGGCATGACTGAGCTACGGTAGTTTTTTTTTTTTTGCTCGACCTGCCTATTATTTAAAGGGAATATCATACATTGGTTTTTATCAAAGAAATACAGATTCATGGGCAAAAATATCAAGACAGATACAGTAAGAGTCATCTGTAAAAAAAAAATCCATTCCATAATTGTTTAGAAAACAGTGAAAAAAATAGCCACAGTATTTCTTAAGTCTTTTTTTCTTTTATTTTTGAAAATATCGAAAAGATTTTCGGTCGTTGTTTTACTAATTTCTGGATAAATTTCAGGCCGAACTTTTTTAACGGTATGTTTCTACCAGCACCATCTTCATACCTTGTGATCATAATCATGTGATTTCTGTTTAGGTATGTTACCAATCATAGGCTGTGCGTGAAATCGAATGTCCGTACTGTCACGATCGATATAGTCGACGCGTCTTCACTTGACACGTTATGATTTTGATTTAAATTAAGGTAGTATCATACTTTGGTAAGACACCAAGACAGAAATGTTCACAGATTTACGTATAACTTACAGGGTATGGAGATGGTGGTGGTAAAGACCTACCGTTAAAATTCTTCCTCCCGAAATGGTGTATTATCCAGAAATTAGTAAACCAACGACTGAAAATCTTTTTGATCTTTTATGATCAAAAATAAAAGAGAAAAGACTTAAGAAATACTGTGGCTGTTTTTCACTGTTTTCTCAAAAAGTGTGCACCGCATGGGACTGAAATTATCACAGATGACATGTCACTGTATCTGTGTTGGTATTTTTGCCCATGAATCTGTATTTCTTTGATAAAACCATGGAGGTAGGAAAAACCAAAATAATGATAGCCTATAGCTACTACCGTCCTTTAATTAATGGGCAGTCTTTCCTTCCTCCGTGGGTGGCCCTCACGGAGATGGGTCGTACATTCATATTATGTTTGTGCACAAAATACAAAATGAAATTCCTGGGAGGGGTGTACCCCCTCTTCATCAACCCCCTCCATGTCTTCGCCCCTTCAGATCATGTGGAGGACTTCGAATGTACCATCGTACAATAATCCCTGTTTACAAAATGGAATAGACCGTATACAAAAACGGTGTGAATCTTGAATTGCATGGCGTGGCTCATGTGTTCCCTCATCAATGGTTAGTGTATTTTGTTCAATCAACCGTGCCTGTGTGCCGTGTATTGGAATACAATGTTGGCCTACAATGTACAATGTACATGTAGGCCTATACTGAATATTGTACACGACGAATTCGCCATTACTTTCTTCATGTTAATGGCGCAAGGTGCATAAGTACAGTCAATATTTTGAGCACCCGGTGTTGTAGAATAAGTCGAATAAACTGTTATGTAATCAATGAAGTGATTAAATTGATTTAAATTGCGGAGGGTGGGGGGGGGGGGGTTGTTGTAACCATACACAGTACCGTATTTAGTCTTGGCTCATGACTATTAATCGAAAGTTCGAACAAATTACCCGTACTGGCCCGCACGCACGTACGTACATTGTACGTAAAGGCCTCTCTATGTTTTAAAGGTAGTATCATACTTTGGTAAGAATTGCCAAAACAGAAATGTTCACAGGTTTACGTATAACTTACAGGGTGTGAAGATGGTGATGGTAGAAAGATACCGTTACTTTTTTTTTCCCGCCTGAAATGCTGTATTTATCCAGAAATGATTAAAACAACGACCGAAATTTTATTTTTTTTTTAAGATCAAAAATAAAAGAGAAAAGACTTCAGAAATACTATGGCCGTTTTTCACTGTTTTCTCAAAAAGTGGGCACTGTATGAAATTGACAATTTTCACAGATGACTGTTATTGTATCTGTCTTGATATTTGTGCCCATGAATCTGGGTTTCTTTGAGTTTGACAAAAACCAAAGTATGCATGATAGTACCTTTAAACTGGTCTTTACGTACGTACATACGCACGTACATACGCACGTGCATGCGGGTCAGTGCGGGGAATCGGTTCGTACGTTGAGTAATAACATAGTCGTGTACAGTGTATTGATTACCGGTATGAAGCTTTCTATGATCCACGTTCTAATATCTTATGCACGATAGCTACATCCATAGAGGAAGGAAACATTTTTCCTCTATATGCCACAGCTGACTTGCTGTAGTTTTGTTCAGTGTTACAGTGCGGGCATACAAAAACAGCACAGGCAGTTATAGCAGTAGATTGTACGGGAGGTTAATGTGAGGTTGAAGGGTGTATGAGGTCATGTCATCATCGGTAGCTAGTGAAAGGATGGCGACCGATACAGGCTGGGCATGGGTGGTGATGGCTGCTTCGTTCCTGGCGTATTTTACGGGGATTGGCATCACCATGTCACGCGGTGTCTACCTCAACATCTGGATGGAGCATTTTGAATCCAATGCTGCTAGCACTAGCTTTGTCATATCCACCGGAGCGCTCACCATGGCCTTACTGAGTAAGAAAACTAAGATGCTAATTTATTTACAAGATCAGGGGCCAATTTCATAGAGCTGCTTAAGCAGAAAATTTGCTTAAGCACGAAAAAACCTTGGTAGATAAAATCAGTATGCTGGCCAAAACTCCTTGTGAATGTTATGCTAAGCAAACAATGGCCGAATACAAGTCAAAAGCAGTAAACATCACATGAAAATTTGGTTGAAAATCCTGTTTGATCAAGGAAGACTTTTCATGCTTAAGCAAATTTTGTGCTTAAGCAGCTCTATGAAATTGGCCCCTGGCTTAGGCCTAACTCGACTTGGGACTTGATTCGCTCCCGTCATTTTGAGGAGTGAAAACAAAACGAATGGATTGGGTCACATAGCGAAGACGAAGAAAGGCTCCAGCTTCGCCATGTATACTATCTCAATCCCTTCATTCAGGACACAAAATGGCGGTAGCAAAACAAAATCCCAAGCAGATATAGCCCAAGCCATGTGCACTTGTGCAGTACACAATGAACTTAGCCAGGTTATTATGTAACAGAAGTGCTAGTGGCAAATGTCTACCTCCATGGGCCATGGGCTATCAATAGAGCAGCAGCCCAGAGCATTTTGATCAAACGAACGAGGTACCAATATCTGAACACATAAACATTTATGGTGTAATGTATCATACATAGATATAGATGTCTGCCGGGATCCCCCTGCTGCATGTGCCCCCTGGGGGCCTCTTAAAGTCCCCAAAATTTACATTTGATCAAACGAACGAGGTACCACTTGAAACCAATTTCAAATGATCAGGTACAACACACAAAGTATGGAATGGCCCATGCCAGACAACATTTTCTGCTGTCTATAACCATGGAGAAATAAGACACAGTGGAGAAATAAATAAGACACAGTGTCTTATTTCTCCATGGGCTAACCAAACAAGTGCTGAGGAACGACGGGGCCTTTAAAGGTAGTATCATACTTTGGTAAGTAGCCAAAACAGAAATGTTCACAGATTTATGTATAACTTACAGGGTATGAAGATGGTGGTGGTAGAAACATATAGGCCTACCGTTAAAATGCTTCCGCCTGAAATGCTGTATTTATCCAGAAAAGAATAAAACAACGACCGAAAATCTTTTTGATCTTTGAAAAGAACAAAAATAAAAGAGAAAAACCTTAAACACTGTGGCCGTTTTCTCACAAAGTGGGCACCGCATGGGACTGAAATCTTCACAGATGACTGTTACTGTATCTGTCTTGATATTTTTGCCCATGAATCTGATTTCTTAATTGACAACCTGTAAAGGCAGCGTACAGGAATTGCAAGGCCTCCAACATGAACAACTATTGAGTTTGAGACAGAAAATGGACTCAACAGTTCTTAAACAGTGTCAAACTGTCACCATCATGGGAAATCTTGGTTCATCAGATTCCGGTTTTTCAAGGAAATAGCATTTCGAAAGCATTGGTGTATTAATCGTGAAGGATTTGGAGGGTCCGGTAGGGGGCAAGATTATTTTGGCCGTATTTCTGCTATCCAGATGAACTAAGCGTAAAAACGGTACATGAAACAACGTCTGTAAAGAAGTGTAAGACCTTCACTTCTGTATTAAGTACCAAAACGCACATCTTTGCTAATCCTATATGTCTTCTGCAATATTCGTCGACATATAATTAGGTATGATACTTTGGTAGCATACCGAAAGCATAAATCTTCACAGATTTACCTCATACTTATACATGACGGTGACTGTGGTAGAAACATATTATATTAGGCCTACCATTAACATTTTTCTGCATATTTTTCTGCCTGAAATTTATTTATATCTTGTTTACCCTGGGTTTACCTGCTCAGTGAGATTCCCAGAGGTTCCCAGCAATTACAATATGAATTATGAAGGATGGTGCTACACGTGACCGAGTAGCAGGCTTTCAATGCTGTATTTATCCAGAAAAGAGCAAAACCAATGACCCAAAAAATATTTTTTTATTTTTTTTTAAAGATCACAAATATAACGGTGAAAAATATTTTTAAAATACTGTGGGCGTTTTTCTCTGCTTTCTCAAAAAGTGGGCACTGTGTGGGACTAAGAATTTCACAGATGATTGTAAATACTGTATCTTCCTTTATATTTTTGCCCATGGATCTGCATTTATTTGGCAAAATATCACTTGATATACTAGATCTGATTTGATTCCGAAAAGAGTGAAGATAATCACTCTGTGGTGACTGAAATTTAATTCCATCGACTAAAGCAAAAGACCTACCGAGGGACCAGGTTTCACTATTGTGGCAGTGTATATAGGCCTATGTGGTACTGGCTGAACCATCAAGGTTGAAATAATATGAACTCCCACAAACATACTGATCGAAAACGAGAATAATGCATGCGCGTGTATATGTGATTTTCTATTATTCATTTTCTGCATGAAACGGCGGTTAATTTTATTATGGGGGGGCTTTTTTATGGCTTATTATGAAAATTATGCATGGGAAATTTTTTCATTCTTGTTTGCATAGTAGGCATACAAGGACGGCGAACGCGATAGTATATTCGCAGAAATTCATGATGGTAATTGGCAGTGTTGGAGTATATTCGTTCTCGTACTCGAGAGTACAACTCGAGTACAAACAAATAAATACTCGGCCCGTACTCGATAAAAAGTACTCAAAAATAAATGTACTTACGCGCCGTACGTATACTCGATTCCATGTAATCGAATTTTGGGAGTACTTGACCGTTTAGTGTAAATTTCATTTTCGTTACAATTTCACGGCTGATAAAGTAATAATGTTGCCGCTTTCTGATAAATTATACAATGGGAGTCTGCACATAATAAAGATCATCGGAATTCGGGAGTTTAATATCAAATGGAGTAAGCAGCACGTATTGTGTCTTTTGCAATGTTTGAGATTAATTTCTGAGAAGAGTGGCACAACATGATCAACATCCAATGATCGATAAACATCTTTGTGAAACTAACTTTAAATGCATTTTTTTGCACTGTGCGTTGGTACTGTCCTCGGACGTGGACTCGGACTTTGGTACTCGGACTCGGCCCTGTACTCGACCTTGAATGTACTCGGAATCAATACTTAGGACTTGGATTCGACAGCAATGTACTCGGACTCGGCCCAGTACTCAGACCTTGAAGTACCGGTACTCGGTTTAGTACTTTGTACTCGAATCAGAGGACTCGACTCCAGCACTGCTGATTGGTGACCAATAGGAGGCTGTGGGTCAAATCCTTTTGAAGAGAGCATTATTTTCAATGTCCACTCGTGAATCCGGTCTAGTTTTTAAAATGCACATCAAAAACTAAGTAGTGAAGAAGAAAAATGTACACGTACAGCTGTACTCAATTGCGTCCATGTCTTTATTTGACAAAACACCGCGGTGAAAAAAACAACAACCCAGTCCTGTCTGCAGCCTGTGCCGTCGTTTGGTTCTTAATACGGGCGGTTCCCAATAGTGGCTTGCGCCACCAAATGTTTGCAACGCGTTGGTCAATCACAAAACAGAACGCAGAATCTGTCGACACTAATCTTTCTAGACGCGCATGGGGGTCGACAAATTCTTTGAGTTGTGATTGGCCAACGCATTGCAAACTTTTGGTGGCTCAATATTATTTTGGAATTGCCCGCGTATGTTATATTCTCAAATATGACACGGGCGTGAGGGGGACTTCAGAAATACCATAGAAAATAATCATTGAAATTTTGATTTGAGTTTGAACCTTTTTTCAGTTGAAACCACTTTGGTGTTTTGTGTTTTCGATCTGTACTATATAATTCAAACTATACGTATTCTGTTGGTTTTTGATTGACATTGTCAAATTAGGTCCGATGTCGGGTGCTTTTTGCCGGAGTTTCGGTGCAAGGAAAGTGACTATGATGGGTGGAATCTTGCAAGTCGTGGGTACCATCGTGTCGTCACAAGCACCTAGCTTGCAAATGCTGATCTTCGGTAATGGCTTTGTAACAGGTAAGGCATTATAATGTAGGTTAATTACTGGCGAAATATGATTCTAATTAATCATTGTTATGTAGTTTTATATTCAAAAATAACAATGCCGTTTTGTACGCCTCATTGTAAAATGAACAAACACCCCACACCCTTGCAAACCTTGTACCTTGTACAAACCTTGTGTGTTATTTGAGATTTTAGAACCACATGTTCTGTGAAATGTTCACAGATTCACATATAACCTTTAGGATATGACGATGGTGCAGCTGCTACACAATGCAATTTTCTCGTGACTCAGATGTCCGACTGAGCTCAAGTTTTTACAGGTTTATTATTTCTATGTACATGCTGGATCAGACAAAGTATGGCTGCAGCTGTTCTGTGACCTTTACCAATCGTGAATGTATTATATACCTCCAATAGTGTCCTTACTCATTTTTGTGGCCGCCATGACACATGAAATTATGGGTGAATCACGACCACTAACTGCATACCGTTATTGCGCTGTTCGCGGCAGTTGACCGCTGTTTTCATTACTTTTTTTGTGTACATTTCACTTGATTACTAATTATCGTAAACTAAAGCAAGACATTTCTTTTTCAGAAAAAAATGCCACTATTAAAACACACAAATAAAAATGTGCGCAGATTTGTGTTGTACGATGTATTGTTATCATTATAATGCACGTGCAAACATCGCATAACGAAACTGCGCAGATATTTGTGAATTGCGATATACGATGTACCAAACATCACGAATATGTGCGAAGATATTTCTGATGTTCGATGTTCCTCTTGCTCCACCATTCTTTGCCGTCTTGCTCATGATATTCATAATTAATTTCACACTGTGAGTAATGTAGTACGCGCCCCATGTGTCATGTGTCATGGCGACCACCGCATTTTGCACTGGATAAGAAACCACACTATACGTTTCAGCATGTTTACAGTGGGATACATCAACAGGCTTTCGATCCGTAAACAAAAAGCCAGTCGAATGTATCCCTATATAAATTATTGATATTGACAATGTTGTCAGTTATTTCATATAAAACTAACATCTTGCTACAAGATTACTGCAAGTAATATAGGCTAACGCCACACAACAAACACCCTATAACTAACATACACAAATACTAAACGCCTATAATCCATATCTTTCCGTTTAGTGTTTGTTTGTTTGTTTCTTTCTTTCTTTTTTCCTAATTCAAATGGCTTTGGGTTTGTTTTCATATATATATACTGAATATACATATTTTATACTAGTCACTGGTAATGCTAGGAGTCCAATGCAATTTGCTGTGGCGCCTAGTGTCGCCAATAAGGTGCCTAGTGGCGTGCCGCAGTGGCTCAAACTGCCTCCCAACTCGCACGTGGTGGCCAGTAACGGCGCCAACAATTGAATTTGGCGGCAAGAAAATTTCAAAATGTTTGAAATTTTCGTTGCGTCACTTGCATGGAGCAATCAGCGCGAAGTATCCACCAAGGGGCACCAAATGGCGCAAACAATCCGCCTATTGGAATCCACTGGAATGTAATGGCGCGCGCCAAGTTGCGCCACTACGTGCCAATCACATAATCTGTGGCGCGAACTGGCACCAAAATTAATGGCGCCGGCCCAGTGGACTCCTAGCATAAGTGGTAAAATGATTGGTAAAGGTCACAGAACAGCACTCATACTTTGTCTGATCAAACATGTATATGAAATAATAAACCTGTGAAACATTGAGCTCAATCGGACATATGAGTCACGAGAAAATAGAGAAAACCCGACTCAATTTTGTCTTATGAAACAGGAAGAATGGTTTTGATCTTACCCCGAGATCAAAACTGTTTTCGGTCGTTGTTTTACTAATTTCTGGATAAATACAGCATTTCAGGTGGAAATATTTTAACGGTATGTTTCTACCAGCACCGTATCCATACCTTGAGTGAAAGGGGATAACTAAAACAACTCAAGTGAGGATGTCCTTTATGTTTCGGACGAACGATCTTTGGAAAAGACACTAAATCTTGATTTGCTTGAAAAACCTAGCATCTGATGAACCAAGATTTCCCATGGTAACTGTTTGCACTGTTGACGAACTGTTGAGTCCATTTTCTCTGTCTTAAACTCAATAATTGTTTTTGGAGGCCTTGCAAATCCAAATCTTTTTTTCTTAGTTTTCTTTTAGATATGTGCCTTAACTTAAGTCTATATGTATACAGTAGATATCAATGGAGCCATTATTTTGTTGTTTTTTGTTTTGGTTTCAGGAATGGGATCAAGTTTAGTTTTTGTGTCTGCGTTTCAAATATTGTGCGTCTACTTTGAGAAGAGGTTTGCCTTAGCTGCCGGACTTGCAACAGTTGGATTCAGCGTCGGTCAGTTTGTCTTCCCCCCTCTGTTCAGCTATTTAAATGACGTTTATGGCTGGCGGGGTTCCATGGTCATATCAGCGGGTGTAAGTATGCATGTCGTACTTGCCGGGGCCCTCATGCGACCAGGTGGTCGGAGGAAACGGCGTAGGCATGCAAGGCATGGTAGCGAGACGAAGAGCTACTGTGAAATCAATGAGAATATTAAGATAACTGAGGTTGAATCTTGTATTAATGTAGAACATCATGCTGACGGTAACGGAGATGAAGATGTTGGCCTATCGGCAACTAAAGACATCGCCGGTAATGTATCCGGAAGCTCTCCATCAAATGACACCCCTTCGACGGAGGGCACAGTCCTCAGTGCTAGTGACGCATCGGTGAAGATACACGCATTTCCTGATGGCCAAACGCGCGCGTGCCCCGTACGCATGATGTACCCTCTCGTGCGGCTCAAACACTTTCTACTGGACACGTACGGACTGAGGCGCCTGGCACGAAATCCCACGTACAAACTGATGCTGCTAGCGGGCTTTGGACACGGCGCGGGAAAGCTGATTCTGGTTTACGTCATTCCACGCGCCGAGTGGCAAGGCATGGACTCTGAGAGGGCATCTCTCCTCCTGTCCTTCATAGGAGCTGGAAGCATAGTGGGCCGGACCGGCCACGGCTGGTTCATCGACAAGAAGATGGTCTCGGCCGAAATGACCTTCGCTGTGACCCTGGCGCTCTTCTCCGCGTCCGTCTTTCTCGCACTTCCATTTGCTGCGTTCGCCGTCTTGGCGACCCTGTCCTTCCTGACTGGGATATCCTACGGAATATCGGCATGTCTCCTCGTGACCATCGTACGAGGTTTGGTGCCAGTTGCTGACAGCGCAGCTGCATTGGGCGTTCTGATTCTGTGCTGGGATTCAGGAGAGATTTCTGGTATACTTACGTCAGGTGAGCTTGATTTTGGGCCTTTATACGAAATGAGGCTTGAGGCTTGGAGAAGCTGGAGCCCTTCTTCGGCTTCGTCATGTGGTCCCAATCATATCCCTTTTCATTTCGTTTTGTGGGCTTCAAAAGACGTTAGCGAATTGAAGTCTCAAGCGGCCTAGTCTCAAGCCTGGCTTCGTTAAATCAGCCTCAACCCAGCACTTAACCTTCCCCCTATTTTGTGCACTAATTTACCGTACAAAATAATAATCCGCATCCAATAGTTTTTGTTGTCTATAGTTTCAAAATGTTGTAGGGCGTTTACGAAACGGAGGCTCAGGCTCCGTCTCAGGCTTCGGCTTCACCATTTCGTGAATCAATTTGTAAGTAGCAGGTATACATGTATTTGAAAATAGAGACTTGGCTGCGGTTCGGAAGTATTTTCTCTGGTTTGAAAAGAAAAAGCAGAGCTTCAGCTTCAATGAAAAACCACAACCTATATTTTCAGCATATGGATGTCAGAGCTGAAGCCTGAGCCTGAGCCTGAGCCTGAGCCTGAGCCTGAGCCTCCGTTTCGTAAACTCCCTGTGCATGTGTGACATTCTGTGACCATGCTTGCACGTCTGACTCGGGAAAGATTCTAACAACAGGCAACATTGGGTGCATTCGTATAGCTCCCCCGGGTCGACATCAGTCAACCTCGTCCCCATTCTCTCGCTTGTTTTGTGCAGTATAGCACGGCCATTCCCAGTAAGGACTGACCCGTGTTAGCTAAACGAATGCACCCATAACTTGGCCCGATGGCTTTTTATACCCAGCCGTTCTGTGCATTAGGAGATTTCAAAGATCAAGATAATATTAAGGTTTTTTTTGTTCACAAAATGGAAAGAAATAAGCCATTTGCGAGTTAAATCTGAATAGTCCTCCATGGGTACACAGACTTCTTTTATTGCACATAAACGCCCCAGTTTGAATTTCCTAAATTTAAGACTCCGTTGGTATGGGGCCGTCCATAAAGTACGTACGCACGGAGGGGGGGAGGGGGGGGGGGTTGTTACCGATGCGTACGCCATGCGTAAAGGGGGAGGGGGGGTTCAGGCCAATGCGTACCGTACGCAAACGAACATTTTGCATAATCATTTTGTGCGAAAAGAGAGTGGGGAAAAAAACGAGAAAAAGCACCAGGATTGATTTTTCCCCCTTTTTTCTTATTCAACATAATAAAAATTAGTAAAATACATCTGTATAATGTATAAAAACCTGTTACACTATAGTCATTCATGTCAGAATTTGAAAGTGACGTCCCAATAATGGTACCGGTCCGGATTACTGTGACATCTTTATGATGCTAAAGTAAGGTACCAGGAGAAGTGAAAAACCTAATGTGGAATGCGTATGCGTACAGGGGGAGGGGGGAGGGGGGTTGTGACCACTGCGTACGCCATGCGTACAGAGGGGAGGGGGGTCAAAAAAGTCGGCATTTCGTGCGTACGTACTTTATCGACGGCCCCTATGACAAATGATTCGAGGTGAGCCTTTCCATAGCGATACATACACGTCTCTGGAATGGACGGGTTCCTCTGTGCAATATCCATTAATATGTACAGTGCATTGGTGTAACCAAGCAAAAGCTTGCCCATAATCATGTGATATAGCAACAGTGTCTTTAAAGGTAATATCATACTTTGGTTTTTTATCAAAGATATACAGATTCATGGGAAAAAATATCACGGAAGATACAGTAAAAGTCATCTGTGCAAATTTCAGTCCCATACGGTGCACACTTTTTGAGAAAAAAAACTAAAAATCCGCCACAGTATTTTCTCTTTTATTTTTGATCGTCTAAAAGATCAAACAGATTTTCGGTCGTTGTTTTCCTAATTTCTGGATAAATACACCATTTCAGGCGGAACAATTTTAACGGTATATTGCTACCACCACCGTCTTCATACCCTGAAAGTTACACGTAAATCTGTGAACATTTCTGTTTTGGTTTCTTACCAAAGTATGATACTACCTTTACTCAGGAGGATTCAGATTTTGTTGTTCACGTACAGTGAACGCATTCAGTGTACCAGATAGTTTTTTTGGAAAGGCTTTTCCAACATGAAATATGGTAAAATGTCCACACCATGTCCAATCATTATGAGTCATTAATAAAAAAAAGTTTCTTTTTCGACTTGTTAACAGGCTTAGCTTACGACCAAACTGGTAGCTACGATGTCGGTTTTGTGATCGCTGGTACCTGTCTTCTCGCGTCTTCAGCCATTGCTTTCGTCTTGAAAATTAAAGCAAGATCGTAACAGCGAGGTATACATTCAAGTGGAGAAAAAATGGTTGACACTTTATTATGTAATAGAAATGTATTTTTGGTATGCACAGACAAAGATTTATATCCAAAATGTTTGGGCGAAGAAGTTATATTTTCTTTACTGAGAAAATTCCGAAGATTGTTAGATATTTATGTATACTGAAAATCATGTTTTGGTCTTGAAAGTCTTTCAAGTGTGTGCACACTTAAGAGATGTAGAATTTTCACTTTAGAAAACTAACTTTATAAAGAATATTTAATTTCATTTAATAAGCACTATATATTCTTAATATATTTTACAATGCAATTGAATTGTTCTTTCAATTGCACGAATAAAAAACTGTTATTATCTTTTTTACAAAGGTAACATTCTTAGTAAATCTTATCTTTGTCGGTACTTTCCTCGTCATTCAACAACACGAGAGACTTTTGACTGACCATTCTTTATCTAAAGAGGGCGCGCTTCATCAATCTCAGGAAAAGTATTGTTATGTATTGATTGTCAATTGTCAATACATATACCTTCCATTAGATACTGGTCAGTGGTCAGACATGGTCAGACAAACCGTCTACACCATGACAAGTAGTGGTCCTAATATTTACGACCTTTTCCTGGACCCACTGTACCTACTTCCTGGCAGTCCAACTTTATGGACCTGCTGACTGACATGTCTTCCAGATGTCTAGCTGGTATCTTAGATGGTCATTAATAATAAAAAAAAAAAAAAAAAAAAAAAAAAAGACAAAGGGGATGTTATGTATTGATTGTCAATTGTCAATACATAACAGTATGTCGATCATGGTGTCGATTGTGTTGCCATTGCTTCTGTGCACGAATATTCGTCGTAAACACAACCGGGGTAAATAATCCCTTGAAAATGCTTCGTACGTGCTGTGCAGTGACCGGTTTTGTTGGCAAGGTAGGAGTAGGATATGAGTTCCCCAAGAACCCCAGTTTGTGAAATTGTGATGCACGATGTATCAAACATCACAGATTATATGCGAAGACATTAGTGATGTTCGATGACCCTCCTGCGCCACCATTCTTTACCGTCTTGCGCATTAGGCCTATGCATAGCAGGCGCGGTTCTAGAGCCAAAATTTTGGGGGGGCTAGAAGAGCCATTATTTTTTTTATTTTTTTTTTTTTTGGGGGGGGGGCTAGAAGACCCAATATTTTGGGTTCTTCTAACACTCGCTTCTGCTATGTCTTATTAGGGGTCGAAAAACATGCACATTATAGGCCACACAACGCGTTTTTTATGTAATTGGCGCTTAATAACTGAAAAAAATCCAGTATTTTCAAGATTTTTTTTTTTCACTTGCATTTTTTTTGGGGGGCTAGACAAAAATTGGGGGGGGGGGGGGGGCTACAGCCCCCTCAGCCCCCCGTAGAACCGAGCCTGTCAAGCGTGCAGAGATGATGTTTGCCAAGAATATCTTGCGGTCCTTTGTGTCAACTTCTCAACTAATTTTAATGCCGGACATTAGGTTTTTTGTTTCTTTTTGTTTAATTGATGGATTTCATATTCATACCGTAGTATAAAGGTGCAATCGGTGTGCATGCGGCAGCGCCGTGTTTTTCGCCAACTCGATGAAACTGGGGTTAAAGTATACTCGAAGCGTCATGCGTCTCCGGTCGCTGTTTACAAACTATTACCGGTAACTGATTCAATTAAACCGGTCATATATATATTTTTGTTTACCTCTTCTTCGTTTGTATCTCTCTTTAATTACAATTAAGCTCAAACAAGTAGCTATACTGTCCCCTGGTCATGTGATGCTTAGGCGAAAGACCATTGGCAGGTACAAGCCCTTACTACTCCAAATCGAGACGTGAAGATGGTCGGACCTAAACTGACGTGGCTGTATTGAACTGTGTAGTAGTATCTGCCCATGATAGTCGACAGCACTACATGTACATGTACATGTACATGCAATTCGTCTGACACCTTTTGAGCGATACAGATCTCTGAGACGAATCGTAAATTGATGTTTAATCAATCAAGTTGTTAGTGCAAACCTTATCTCTACGTCATTCCTCGTTGCATTGGACACTTGATCGACGGACGAGGGGAAAACATTGGACTTAATAGCAGAATTGAAAGACTGGAGTAACTTGTTTTGAAGAAGAAAGGTTTGAAACTTCAAGTTCGCCTATTCAATTGAACTGAATGAGGACTACATCGTCTATCACAATCAGCAACATTAGGATTTGCTTAGATATATTTACAAAACTGCTACCCGAACAATCACGCTAAAACTTTTCTTTAGTTTTAGGCATCCTCGTGAATCGGACTAGTTTCTGAGATGTTGTCAGTAAACATCTTCATCGTTGTCTCTGCGGTGACGTTTGGGAACTTCGCTTTGGGCCAGAACTGTCCCTTTAGCGAATGCCCCGCGCCTGGATGGAAAATGTGGCGCCGCTCGTGTTATAGTTTCGCCCCGAGCGCGCCTTGGAGTGAGGGCAAGGCATCCTGCCAGGCGATGGGAGGAGAGATGATTGCGCCCCGGTCACAGGCAGAGCATAATTTCATGTGGGCCTTTCGCAATGAGGAAAACATCGCAGGGCAAGCAGTCTGGATAGCTTGCGATGATCTGAAGACAGAGGGTCAGTGGTTCTGCAATGGAGAGCAATTAGTAACCCGCACCTTTACCAATTGGGCAACTGGCCAACCCGATAACTACACTGAATCTGAAGACTGTGCTCGAATGGCGGGAAATAAAGGAGGGAAATGGAGTGATGGCAATTGTGCCATATCAAACCCGGCTATTTGCACACGAAGCTTTTATTAAGCAACTCACACATCAAGACTCATTCTAATCTCTCAGACTAATCTATTTTCTGGACAGGAATGAAACTGTTGCTATTGACTCGAGCTTGTATCAGTAGTTTATAATACTCAATGACAAAACGTTTCACGAAATTACTGTTTTCAAGTGGTATCAAATCACTCGGTACATGGTTCATTATGTGAAGCACACTAATTATTGCGTGATCTCTACAGACAAGTCACCCCATTATCTGCAGTGATGTCTTAATTCATTGAGTATAAGCAAGTTATTCTCTCGTGAGTGGTGTACAGTGTACAGTGTGTGCTTAGATTATGTATACCGACATTATCCATGATGTTTTATTTCATCAATGATTATGATCTGTTGTAACTCGCCATTATCTCACGTTAAAAGATAAAATTATGCCAGATTTGTAACCTGAAAAAAAGAAATCATTTAATATCTTTTGCTATTAAGCTATTTGCTTCATTTAAACGATTTACTAGTTATTAAAGTCATGTGTATACATTTTGACTTCAAATTAAGTATGAAGTGCACCAGTGAAAATTAGAGAGCAGTAAAGTAAAAGACTCAGCGAGAAACATTCCTTTCACATAAGGATAAAATGTTAACATCGTTTGTACTAACTATATAAAGTGAATATTCAATTCAACTATCTAAAAAGAAATTTATATCATTACGTTTATTATAATTATTGCAACATACAACACACTAATCCTGATATAGGAAACCGGTAGGGTTTTCCTATAAGTAACCGTCAAAATAATAATTTATTGAAATAAACATAAGTACAATGTCAATAAATAGATAGAACAGAAAAAATATTGTTATTGAAAATATTATTTATTCATCTCGTCCGATATTTGTGAATGATGATTTAAATTATGTTAAAGGAATCAACGATTCGTTTGCTGAAGGATACCAATGAAATGCTCTCTGATGGGGGTAAGATGCTGCGTCATGTATCGACACTGTTGATACACAAAATGCTGCACGAAAAGTATCAGATGAAATCAACACGTCTCAGTGACGTCATCATGTGTGCAATTACAAGCAATTGAGCATTTCAGCTTTTATCTTTGAAAATCAATTCAATTACATCAATGCGTGAACCCAATGAAATACGCGTCAAATTGCTAACACCTAAGATGGCGGCGGTTTGACGTGTGTTCAGCCAAATATAATCGCACGTCGAAACTGCCGTTGCTTTGTTGTTAGGACCGAGGCCCTTTGTGTCAATACACTTACGAGTAACCGTCACAATATAGCAACTTGTTCAATAGTGTACTAGGCCTATACTATAATAGTATTTTTTTGTAGAGGAATTCAAAGCGACTGTTTCATCTTTACACGGAGAGCGTGTTCACCCAAAGATAATTTCACGTCAAAATTGACTGCTGTGCCTTTGCTGTTTGGGGGCGAGGGGGGGGGGGGGGGCTTTGGGTCAACAAATTTACAAGTAACCATCACAATACAGTTAGGCTATACTTGTTCAATAGTGTAATTAGAGCCGTTGCTTTTGTCTAGAAATTCAAGACCACCGTTTGACTGTGAGTGTTCAGCCAAATATAATAGGCACGTTCACACACACCAAAAAGCGCGACTTATTGGGTCGCGTTCCAAATCGCGTCCCAAATAGTCGCGCTTCGAATAGTCGAAGCGGCGGTCCCCGTATCCGGTCGCTGTTTACAAATTATCATCGGTGACTGATTCGGTTCATTTTGTCTTTTACCTCTTCTTCGTTTTATTTCTCGTTAAGTTTGTAGTTTAATCAAGCTTAAACAAGTAGGTATATTGACACCCGATCACGTGATGGTTAGGTAAAATACTGCTGGAACGGTCAAGCCCGTACGTATACACTCCCAATCGAGACGTGAAGATGCTCGGACCTAATCTGACGTGGCTGTATTGAACTGTGTAGTAGTATCTGCCCATGATAGTCGACAGCACTACATGTACATGTGCATGCAATTCGTCTGACACCTGATCGACGGACGAGGGGAAAACATTGGACTTAATAGCAGAATTGAAAGACTTGAGTAACTTGTTTTGAAAAATAAAGGTTTGAAACTTCAAGTTCGCCTATTCAATTGAACTGAATGAGGACTTCATCGTCCATCACAATCAGCAACATTTGGATTCGCTTACATAGATTCACAAAACTGCTGCCCGACCAACCACAATAGAACTGCTCATTAGTTTGATACATTCTACTGCATCAGACTAGTTTCTGAGATGTTGTCAGTAAACATCTTCATTGTCGTCTCTGCGGTGACGTTTGGCAACTTCGCTTTGGGCCAGAACTGCCCTTTTATCGAATGCCCGCCTGGATGGAAGATGTGGCGCCGTGCCTGCTACCGTTTCACCCCGAAACTCCCCTGGAGTGAAGCCAAGGAATCCTGCCAGGCGATGGGAGGAGAGATGGCTGCGCCCGGGTCACAGGCGGAGCATGATTTCGTGTGGGGCTATCGTGCAGAGGGAGGGGCATCAGGGCAAGACGTCTGGGTAGCTTGCGATGATCTGGAGGAAGAGGGCCAGTGGTTCTGCAATGGAGAGCAGGAAGCGCGTACCTTCACCAACTGGGCGAGCACCCAACCTAATCAATTAGGAGACGAGGACTGTGCTAAGGTATCTGAGAAGTTTGGAGGACAGTGGGCAGATTTCGAATGCGATCAATCATACCCTGCTATTTGCAAATTGGCCCCTTAGTTAATACTTGTCACGAAGAATCGTTCCTGAAAAGGCACTACATTCATGTTGTCAAAAACGTTATTATTTCTTTGTGTTGTACAAACTAAAGATGAACGTCGTCACCGGGTACATGCGTTATTCAAAGCAAACTTAATCACCAATCAACGGACTTGCAGAACTTTCAACTTACAAAAAGAATGGAACCAAAGCGTTGCTTTCGCGGTTAATAAAATTCAGTAATTTTATGATATCAAAGATTTCATAAAACGCGCCAAAATCAGGAAATGAACGTTATGAATAATACAATGGACATTTTCATAATGTTGCAATAGAAAATAAAATTGAAGTCCCGCTTTAACAATTCGAAATATTTAAGGAGAAGTCTCCCCTGGTAAAAAAAAATTCATTAATTGGAATTTGCCTTGCTTCAGTTTAAAGGAAATGTTTCGTCGTGCTACAAAAATAAAGAAAGATGAATGTCGAGATAGATGTATTGAAATGTTGTTCAAGGTGTACGTCACTGTTTCTGATGCTTTATTCATTAATTTATTACTTAATCGGTTTATTTTTTATTTCATTGTCACATATCAAGGATTAAATTTAAGTTTGAAATTTGAACAAAGAAAGATAAGATAGAGCGGAATTCGAACCAAGACCCCCGGAACACCGTACCGGCTTTCTTTCAACTGAGCTATCCAGTCCTTTGTTGGCGATGTAGCAAATTATATTCCTTTGGTTGACATACATTAACGCAAACATGAAAAACGGTATATGAGTATCATTCAAAGATGATGCGGCTTTAAATTAATATAATCATCAAATAACCACAAGGGAAACTGGCAGGAGTCATTTTCAAGTTATTGACTAAAAAGTGAAGAAAAACTGGCTGATATTTGTTAAGTTGTTCAGCAGCTTACGATTTTACAGGATACTTCATCGAAAGGCGGGGTCAAATACGCACTACATACTACCTGGTAAGGTAAATTATATGAACTGAGGATTTTCCTTCAGTTTCCAACATCTAATTGCTCTTTAATGAAATTCCTTAATGAATTATTAGGCATTTTTATTATACCAAGCTGAAGAATTTAATACACAGTGAGTGTTCAGCCAAAGATAATTGCACATTGAAATTGCCATAACCGTCGTTCCTTTGTTCGGGGGCTTCTTGAGTCAACATTTTACAAGAAACTGTCACAATACAAACGGTGTTATAAGAGTTGTTGCTCTTGGGGACTTGAAGTTCACTATTTTTATTTACACTGGTTCATATTTACACGTTGAGTGTTCAGCCAAATGTAATTGCACGTTGAAATTGCGATAAACGTCGTTTCTTTGTTATTTGTGGGGGGGGGGGGGGGGGGGGGTGTGTCAACATTTACAAATAACCGTCACCATACAGCAACTTGTTGAGTGTACGAGCTATTGTTCTTGGGAAATTCAAGACGACTGTTTAATATTTACACTGAGAGTGTTCAGCCAAAGATAATTGCCCGTTGAAATTGCCATAACTGCGGAGCCTTTTGTTGTTCCGGATGCGCATCTCCTTTTGTCAAGAACTTGCAGAGATGCATCGTCAAGCGTCAGGCGCGGTTCTAGAGCCAAAATTTTTGGGGGGCTAGAAGAGCCATTATTTTTTTTTGGGGGGGGGGCTAGAAGACCCAATATTTTGGGTTCTTCTAACACTCGCTTCTGCTATATGTCTTATTAGGGGTGAAAAAATCCAGTATTTTCAAGAATTTTTTTTTTTTCACTTGCATTTTTTTTCGGGGGGGGGGGGGGGGGCTAGACAAAAAGTAGCCCCCCCTAGCCCCCCCCGTACAACCGCGCCTGATGCATAGTTAATTTCAAACTTTGAATAATGTAATGCGCGCCCCAAGTGTCATGTGTCATGGCGAGCGCCGCATCTTGCACTGGATACGAAACCGCACTATAGTCTAGACAGAGATAAGTATTGTTGGATTTGGATTATCAAGTTTGATTGTTTCAGTCCAATATTCTAAGCCGTGATAGGTATTCAGTGTCATGACTGAACTTTGAACTATGCAAATTGCATAGAAAGTCCACATGTGGTTATCAGTTTATATAAGACCACATTCGGCCAGTGACATTGTAGATTATGTTCTTATCGATGGATAAACAAATATTAAAATGATGATGAAATAACGATGTGACATAGTCTGGATCATAATTGCTGGAATGTCCGACAAGTCATAATTCGGCAACGTGATGCTAGTTAGTGAACAAATATCGCAACAGGGGGAAATTGTCTGTTGATGGAGATTTCAGGGACACCAGCTGCTGTATACGTACATACCAATTTCCCATCGTCAAATGAATTGAAATCAACTCTGGATTCGTGATCGAATCATGGATACGGAGGATCATGGAGAACCATCATCGGACATACGGTCATCAGCCGTCGACCTACCACCACCGCGACAGACGCCTGCCCTGCCCCGTATGGACACGGGCTGGTCCTGGGTAGTCATGCTCGGGGCCTTGGTGGTGTTCTTTACGTCCATCGGATTCGTGGCCACCACGAATGTTTACCTGACGGTTTGGATGGAGGATTTTGAGGCCAGTGCTACAACTGTTGGCCTGGTGCTGTCCGTAGGTTCTATAATGAGAGGTGTAATGAGTAAGTCTAACTTCGCCTTCCCAATGATTGAAATGCTAAGTCTGAAAACATGGAATAAAACAAACGATCTTATAGGGAAGAACTACGGAGCCCCTAAGAGGACGGGTAAAAAAAAAAAATTGGAGAGAGGTAAAAAAAAAAGTTATAATTATTTCGTTCACTCTAAATAACAATCGTTCCCTCGAATGAAATAGTATTTCGAGGGATCGAAATATTATTTCGACGAAACGAAATAATTCTAACTTTTTTTTATCTCTCTCCAGCTTTTGTTTTGCCCGTCCCCTTAGGGGCTCCGTAAAGAACCCAAAACCGAAAAGGAATCAAAGAAATTAATGTATTGAGCTTGTAGCTGTGGCTACTATTTGTTGCCTAACCGAGAATGTTTCAATATAAGGGCTACTTTGCCCGGGAATGAGGATTAAGTCTCGGCAGAATTTATGCCGGAATAAATAAGAGATCAAAGGAAAATTATCCGCCTGGGATCTTGGTTAAACTAATTTTAATTAAACAAAATTGAAGCTTACGAGCTTACGAGCTTTAAGACGAAGCCAGCGACCGAGTCGCGTCCCCGTGTCTTACCCTTAGCTGTTTACTACTGCCAAAAGGTCCAACACGGAAACGCGAACAACGGTACGCTGGGCAATATAAAGGTGATTGAAGAAAAGGTCAGGAAGGCACGTCTGTAGCTCGACGAGGTGAACTGGAGAGTGAGGCAGAGTGTACACAGCACTCGGTACACGTAGGCGGAGCAAGGAGTATTGTTATTTAAATTATCTGACGGTCTGCTGCCTCGGTGTGGTCGCTACAAGCTTTCGTTTTGGGGCCGATTTCATTATAGAGCTGCATACGCGCACAAATTTGCTTATGCATGAAAGGTCTTCCTTGTTCAAACAGGATTACCCGAATGTTCATCTGATGTTTTTATGCTTTTGATTTATATTCGGCCATTGTTTGCTGACCATAACATTCACAAGGAGTTTGGGCTGGCATACTGATTTTACCAAGGTTTTTGGTGCTTACGCAAATGTTGGTGCTTAAAGGTAGTATATCATTATTTGGTAAGAAACCTAAAAAGAAATGTTCACAGAATCATACGTTTAACTTACAGGGTATGAAGATGGTGGTGCATGTAGAAACATATCGTTAACATATTTCCACCTAAAATGGTGTATTTATCCAGAAATTAGTAAAGCAACGACCAAAAACCTTTTTGATCTTTTAAAAGATCAAAAATAAAAGAGAAAAGACTTCAGAGATACTATGGCCGTTTTCTCAAAAAAATGGGCACCGTATGAGACTGAAATTTTAACAGATGACTAATTTCCTCCCACCTTAAATGGCGTATTTATCCAGAAATTGGAAAACCAATGACCGAAAATCTTTTTGATCTTTTAAAAGATCAAAAATAAAAGAGAAAAGACTAAGGAAATATTGTGGCTGTTTTCACTGTTTTTCGCACTGTATGGGACTGAAATTTACACAGATGACTGTTACTGCATCTGTCTTGATATTTTTGCCCATGAATCTGTATTTCTTTGATAAAACCCAAAGTATGATATTACCTTTAAGCAGCTGATTAAATTGGCCCTTGTGAAATTTACCATTAAAGTTACAGTACAGGATTGGTAACATACCCAAACAGAAATGTTTACATATTTACGTATAACTTTCACTAGGATACGAAGATGATGCTGGTTGAAACATACCGTTAAAATGTTTCTTCTGCCTGAAATGGTGTATTTTTCCAGAAAGTAGTTTTTTTTAAACAACGACCGAAAACAGTTTGATCTCGGGGTAAGATCAAAACCATTATTTATGTTTTATAAAATAAAAGAGTCGGGTTTTCTTGTGTCTCAGAATATCAGATTGATCTCAAAATTTCACAGGGGTATTATTTCATGTACATGCTGGATCAGACAAAGTGTGAGTGCTGTGTGAGCTTTAGGCCTATACCAATTATGTATTATACCATTAATGAGGTCCTGTCTCGTTATTCATTCTTTCATGTAGATCTCGTTTCAGGACCTCTCTGCGTACGTTTCGGCCCTCGATTGATGATGATGGTCGGAGGAGTGTTGATGTCTACGGGAATACTCATGTGTGCCTTTTCGCCAAGCATTGAACTTATTATTGTTTGGAACGGACTGGTTATAGGTGAAGAACAATGACCTTTTGTTTAAAGTAAAACCCTATTATTCGTTTATTAGAAAGACAACAATGTAAAGGAACAAAATAATTATTATGTGGATCGGTTTGCGGAAACATTATGTGAGAATCGTTCGTACTTTCGAATTTCTATTTCGTTCGCATTTCTCGTAATTATAAGGTCTCAACGTTTCGACTAGCCTGCTCTAGTCATCATCAGGGGACGCCCGATGAGTCTCCTGATGATGACTAGAGCAGGCTAGTCGAAACGTTGAGACCTTAATTACGAGAAGTGCGAACGATATAGAAGTGCGAAAGTACGAACGATTCTTACATGGTGTTTCCGCAAACCGATCAACATACCAATTGTCACCATGCAAAGCCTCAAATCTTTCTTAAAATAATTATTGTTAAGGTTGGAATTCTACAACGAATCTTGTTTGGTTTCCTTCATTTGAAGTTATGCAACAACTAAGTCACTTTAAAATCATTGGCGATGTTGTTTTAAAAGTGATTTTTCTAACTGTATATAGTGCAATTCCCTGAACTAATTTGCACTTTCAAGGTAGTATCATCATACTTTGGTAAGAAACCAAAACAGACATTTTCACAGATTCACCTATAACTTACAGGGTATGAAGATGTTGGTGGTAGAAACATACCGTTATAAATGTTTTCGCCAGAAATGGTGTACCGGTATTTATCCAGAAAATCTTTTTGATATTTTAAAAGATCAAAAATAAAAGAGAAAAGACTTCAGAAATACTGTGGCTGTTTTTTCACTGTCTTCTCAAAAAATGGGCACGGTATGGGACTGAAATTTTCACAGATGACTGTTACTGTATCTTCCTTGATATTTGTGCCCAAGAATCTGCATTTCTTTGACAAAAACCAAAGTATGATACTACCTTTAATAATAAGAAAATAGTATATTTCAAAAACTCTACCCTGTACAAAATATAATCATCAAATAACCACAAGGGAAACTGACTGAATTTGAAGTCATTGAAAAGTGAACAAAGAAAGATATTGACTGGAGCGGGATTCGAACTGGCGACCTCCTGAATACCTGTACGATATTTGGGAGGTCGCCGGTTCGAATCCCGCTCCAGTCAATTTTTCTTTGTTCACTGTACAATCGCAAGACGTATAATTTTGTAAATGTTGGTATTTGTCTGCCATGGTGTTCGTATTGTTTTTTCTTGTATTTCATTCCAATATTCTTTGGTACTGTTTTTTCCCCCAGCGCTTGGAGCCAACCTGGCGTTTGTGTCATCTTTCCAAGCATTGACCAACTATTTCAGCAGAAGGTTTGCCATGGCGCTGGGGATAGCATCGGCTGGCATCAGCTTAGGGCAATTGGCGTTACCCCCTCTGTACACCTACTTGATTGAAGAATACGGCTGGCGAGGCTCCTTGTTGATCACAGCGGGAGTAAATGCAAACATTGTAGCTGCTGGCGCCCTCATGCGACCGAATCATGATCGGCGGTCGCCGTGCATCCGAGACAAAGGCGAGGTCTTCGAAAATGATGCAGAGGATGGAACTGTTTCTATGGCAACAGGAGGACACGGAGACAAAAGTGAATATGACTTCTACCAGTTGGAAAAAGTCGAGAGGGAACTTGACGGAGCAAGGAAAAGTGAAATAACTGAGGTGAAGTGCTCCAGCATCACAGCCAATGGAGTGGGTCCGGAACTGAACGATGCTGCAAGAGAGGCAGTCCATACGAGTGATGGCTCCAACTTGAATGAGTCAGACTCTACATCCAGCTGCTTATCGCGGCTGAAGCACTTTTTGTTGGACACTTACGGACTCCGGCGCATGGTGCATCACAGAGGCTTCAACTTGTTGCTGGTGGAACAATTCTGTTACGGGACCGGCATGCTGAGTATTGCTTACATCGTCCCTCGCGCCACGACGGTAGGCGTGGAGTCTGAGCCCGCATCCTTCCTGTTGTCCCTGGTAGGAGCCGGTAGCCTTATCGGTCGCCTCTGCAACGGATGGCTGATTGATAAGCACTACGTGTCCCCTGAGATGGCCTTCATCCTGGCCATGCTCTTGTTCAGCTTATCCGTCTTGCTCATCCCGCTGTTTGTCAGCATGCCTCCCTTGGCCGTGCTGGCCGGCCTCGTGGGTGTATCGTCGGGGACTTGCGCCAGTCTGATCTTGGTCATCGACCGCTCTGTCGTACAGCCCTCAGATGGCGTTGGAGCGGTGTCTGTGCAAATGCTCATCTGGGGTGTGGGGTATGCCTTCGGTTTATATATCTCAGGTAAGACATACATGTACTTGAAAGTAGCGTATACATGTAAAATTTATCTTGGGAGGTGCTTAGCCATATGCTATTATTCAAAACGTTTCTTCCAAGCCTTTATTGTGGGTGTGCTCTGGTCTAGTGGTCTGGCGTGTTGAACTCAAAGTCTTGTGGTCAAACTACAGATTGTGGGTTCGAATCCAGCCATGGGTGAATGGTGCTTGCGTCCTTGGGCAAGACACTTTGTAAGCTGTGGCCTAGTGGTCTGGCGTGTTGAACTCAAAGTTTTGTGGTCAAACTACAGATTGTGGGTTCGAATCCAGCCATGGGTGAATGGTGCTTGCGTCCTTGGGCAAGACACTTTGTAAGCTGTGGCCTAGTGGTCTGGCGTGTTGAACTCAAAGTTTTGTGGTCAATCTACAGATTGTGGGTTCGAATCCAGCCATGGGTTAATGGTGCTTGCGTCCTTGGGCAAGACGCTCTGTCACATATTGCTCCTCTTCACCCAGGCGTAAATGGGTACCTGCGAGGGTAGAGATGGCTTTGTGGTTTGATTAGCCTCTGTGCACTGAATACGGTAGCCGGGGCTGTATACTCCCCAGGGAGTTGAGATGGTTTCAGGAATGTAAATTATGGCCCGATGACCATGGATAATAATAAAAAGTTGTAATGCGCAATAGAGTATATTCATATAGTAGCTGCGCAATATAAATGTCCTATATTATTATTATTATTATTTATTATTCATTAACCACAAATCTAACCAATTTTTCATCCTTTTTGTTTGTTGTTTTTAGGTGTCATATATGATTTGAACCAAAGCTACGATTTTGCCTTCTACACCGGTGGCGCATTTCTGTTCATCGCTGCACTACTCATGTGCGTCTTGTACATCCTTAAGAAGCTGAAACGGCGACGCCAGGAAAAGCTCCGTGCTGTGGCGTCTCAGGCTCAGGAGCCTACCGTGGAGAAAGCCGTGGAGCCCCTCGATTCTCTACCGAAATTAACGGGACACTCGAATCGTGCGTACGCGGTGAGCGAGAGCGACATGGAATATGCCGTTGTTGATGTTGCATGCCAGACGAATTACTAGAATAAAACAATATTCTGAAATTAAATTCACCCTGTAACGTGTTTATTCATTCAATGGGAGACTTTTGGAGCGGGCTGTCGATAGAGGGCAGCAAACTATCATTCTCCTGAACATTTTGTGTACACGCTTTAATTTAAGTAGGGTGATTGTCGAAAAAAAGTGAGGTGAAATGTTTATGTTTGGCGAAGAATAATGTGCCCAGGGGTCGATTTCACCAAACTCATCGTAACTTACTATCAATCGTAGGCATCTTTGATGCATTGCAGCCCCACATAAGACAGGCCATCTACGATGGGTTATCCTTCGTAACTCGAGTTACGATCGATCGTAGGGCTTCGTGAAATCGACCCAAGGTCTCGCTTTCCAAAGTAAAAACTTTGTGCACAAAACACTATGCTGTTTGAAGTGCCGTCGGCCGGCCACCATGATCGTTTGTAACTCGCCCTTTTGATGGCCAATCTCCACAGATTCTGCATTTGTTTGTTCTTGGGGAATTCATGTCCTCCCTTGCTAACAAAACCGGTCACTGCACAATGTGTGCAAAGCATTTTCAAGGGATTATTTACGCCGGTTGTGTTTACGACGAATATTCGTGCACAAAAGCAATGACAACACAATCGACACACTTTTCCCGAGACTGGTGAAGTGCGCCCTCTTTATACTAGGAGTCCACTGGGCCGGTTGGTGCCAGTTCGCGCCAATGCAATGCGCGGTATTTTTGAACGAGTGAGGGCGCTTCGAATAATTTCCGGGGGTCATTTGACAATGCGTTGTTGTTGTGTACCGCTGTTTCAGAATACAACTCGTACATGTCGTAGTAAAAATATACACTTCTATCGTATTCCAAAAGACAAAATTGTCCGTAAATGACCTCTGCTCAATTGACAATTAATCGGACCATACCCCCAGAAAGTAAATAAAGTTGTACCTAACAGCGCCCTCTTGCGTTCAAAAATCGGCGCATTTGCTGCCGTGCCTAGTGTCGCCAATAAGGTCTTAAGTGGCGTGCAGTGGCTCAAACTGCCTCCCAACTGGCTCGTGATGGCCCGTAACGGCGCCAAAAATTGAATTTGGCGGCAAGAAAATTTCAAAATGTTTGAAAATTTTCGTCGCGGCACTTGCATCGAACAATCAGCGCGAAGTATCCACCAAGTGGCACCAAATGGCGCAAACAATCCGCCTATTGGAATCCACTGGAATGTAATGGCGCGCACCAGGTTGCGCCACTACGCGCAAATCACATAATATTTGGCGCGAACTGGCACCAACTGGCGCCGGCCCAGTGGACTGTCTCCCATTGGCATAACATGTCACGGTCTCCGCATTCGAGCATTATCTGAAAAAGCTGATCAGCCCGAATGTCGCTTTCGGTTACTGCTTACTCATTCTTAGATTCCAATCAGCTTTATTGTTGTCTACTGCCATAAAATGTATAATACTATAATGGAGGCAACCTCCAACTGGTTATGTAATCAATTTGAATAAGTCTATAGTTTAGCTCCTCAAACATTGATTAAATATAATCTCCGTTCAAAATAAATACATGAAAATCCGCACAAGGCCACGAAATACAATGACCCAATTTTTATACAGAGGTTACGAACTTACGATAATAAAATAATAATAAACAATATTTCTATAGCGCATTATACAAAAGATAATTATTATCTGCGGCCATGATTTTAAGTCGTTTGAGGTTTTCAGGCGCTGACCCAAATTTGATGACAAACAGTGACCTCAGGGTGCATCCAAGTTAATAGTGCCAAAATCCGTCCGCCGAGCTCAAAAGTTAAGCACTCAATATATTTTAAATAAGAGAGTTGTGAGAGCTATGAAAATGAAGGATTGAAAAAATATGGCACTGGACCTCCTGCCTGGACTCTGGGCTTCCATTTGTGACCATTTTTGATGCAATTGGGTGAGAAAGTGGGTCTATTTCAGCCGCTTTTCAGGCTCCGGCTCCATTTCGTGAATCCATTCTGAAATAACGTGTATCAAAATAGAGAATTTTGGCTACGGTTCTGAAGTAGATTCTTAGGTTTGAAAAGCGATAACAGAATTTCAGCTTCAATGAAAAACTACAACCTATATTTTCAGCATATGGATGTCAGAGCTGGAGCCTGAGCCTGAGCCTAAGCCTCCGTTTGGAAAAGGCCCTAAATTGAATATTTGAATGGTTTGACCGTCAGCTTACCGTTATAATGTAACATCTAATCTCTTACCATTATTATAACATTTTTCCTGTTTGCACAGCTTGCAAATAGAGCGGTTTCGTACCCGGGTGAGATGTGGTGGTCGCCATGACACATGACATATGGGGCGCGCATTACATTATTCACAGAGTGAAAATAACTACGGTATGCATACCATGCACAAGATGGCAAAGAATGGTGGTACAGAAGGGACATCACACATCACAAATAAATTGTCTGCGCACAAATTTTATGTAATGTTTGATACATCGCACATCACAAATTCGCAAATGTCTGGCACATTATTTTGTGATGTACGATGTTTCATGCAACATCAATATCTGTACGCATATAATGACGCGCGATACACGCGCAAATCACATACCTTATACGCACTTGTTCTTTGTGTGTTTATGTGGTATGATTTTTCTGAATAAACTTTATTTGTTTAGTAATACAGTACGAAGAACTCAAGTGAAATGTAAACAAAAAGTTATTTAAACCGCGGACAAACTGCACCGACATGAGTAACGGGTTGCAGTTAGTGGTTTTGATTCGCACAATGTCATGGCGGCCACAAAAAAGCGTGATTACACTTTTACACTTTTTTACACGTAAAACTATGATATGGAATGGATAATGTTATTATAAATTACCATGAGTTTTGTGCACAAACGTAAATTGAAGTACGACCCAGCTACAAGATCAACCCCAGGTCTGAGGACGTGTCTACACTACTGTAAATCACACCCCTAGCGGCTCGAGAGTGAGAGAGCAAGTGAGAGAGAGCAAAAGTGTGAAGTTACGAAATCTGAATATCTATACACAGTATATGAATAATTATTATATTATCTGTATTGCCACACGTTTTGACAACTTTTCAAAAGTCAAGAGCTGTCGCCTGGGGGCGCTATTGTCAATCAAACAATGATGATGGCTAGTGAGACAAAACGTTGCTTCATATCGACCAAATAGCAGAAAACCAACAGATGGAGAGACTTGGATGAATTCATCTCAATTTATTACCTACAAAAGATGTGTATCGGTTAAATGGGTGCACCGACCTTCAATGCATAGATTTAGCGTAGTATTTCCAGTATTTAGTTTGCTAAGCAAACATGCTTTTCGTCGAATGGGACCTTGAGACCTAGCTCCCCCATTGTTCTAATACCATATTACCTTTTAAAGGATTATGGTGTTGGCCCAATAGGCTTATAGCCTTGCCTTGGATCATAATGTTTTACAATGTTGTTAAAAGTTACGAAGGCTCAATATTGTCGGCTCTTGTGTGATTGACACGTTACACGTTGTTTGAAATATTGATATCGCCAAGGCTAAAGATTAAAGGTAATATCATACTTTGGATTTTGTCAAAGAAGTACATATTCATGGGCAAAAATATCAAGGAAGATACAGTAACAGTCATCTGTGAAAATTTCAGTCCCATACGTTGCCAACGTTTTGAGAAAACAGTGAAAAACGGCCACAGTATTTCTTAAGTCTTTTCGGTTTTATTTTTGATCTTTTAAAAGATCAAAAAGATTTCCGTCCTTGTTTTACTAATTTCTGGATAAATACACCATTTCAAGCAGAAATATGTTAACGGTAGGTTTCTACTAGCATCATCTTCATACTCTGAAAGTTATACGTAAATCTGTGAACATTTCTGTTTTGGTCTCTTACCAAAGTATGATACGAACTTTAAATGAGTCACCAACTGCAAACATACAAGTGATTTTAAATTGTTCATTTCTTGTTACATTTTCTGAGGGATTTTGGTGTTGACTTCTGCGTGTACGTTGGAACCGGACAATAACATATGACTTGAATACACGTGGCACATCTGCAATATCAGATCATACCTAATTGTCGTTGTTGGTAATAAAGATAATAAGTGGCCTTGGGGATGTTTACGATTTGAGATAAGAACGTGACAGATGGAAATTGCTCAAACTGTGTATTTTGTCATAGACACGTATAGCTAGACAGCGTGTTAAGTTTACAACTCTCATATGTATGCTATCATTGTGTTGAGTTGTCTTCATCCCGTGAAGAGGTTGCGCTGCAGTTTCAAGACTTTAGAAACAAATTGTGCCTGATACATAAACAGTTTGAGCTTAAAAAGCAATCACTTCTGTACATTTTTGTCCATGTGCAGTACGGATATAGATTTTGAGGCTGGGAAGTGGCTTATTTTTTTCCAGCAATTTGTTTCGTGAGCTTTGCTTAATTCCCGGAACTGATTCTGTTTGAAGATTGAAGAACTATTGGCCTAGACAAAACTTTTGGCAGTAATAAATTATGAAAGGCGATACAACGACGTCTATGTCGAAAGAGCAGCCGCCTGCGCCGCGACCTCGCAGT
This sequence comes from Astropecten irregularis, assembly GCA_963971285.1. Taxonomy (NCBI): domain Eukaryota; kingdom Metazoa; phylum Echinodermata; class Asteroidea; order Paxillosida; family Astropectinidae; genus Astropecten; species Astropecten irregularis. The sequence continues at coordinate 35,387,228 of OZ020244.1, read as the reverse complement.
ATCTCGGCCGTCAAATCTGGCTTGCCGACGGGTCCAGAGCCTCCGGACTCCGGCTGGTCGTGGGTGGTTCTGTTTGGTACTTTCCTCGAAACAACGAATGCTATTGGGTATATCGGTGCTCTGAGCGTCTTCTTTATGTCGTGGAGAAATGAATTCGAGTCGTCGGCAGCAGCAACTAGCATTGTGATATCCATCGGTGGCTTTGCGAGGGGCATTGCTAGTAAGTCAAACATGTTTTTATTTTGAGTCCATCTTATGTGGCTTTTTGTTACTTTGGTAGCATACCGAAACAGAAATCTTCATAGATTTACCTATAACTTACAGGGTATAAAGATGGTGATGGTAGAGACATATATACCGTTTAAAATTTGTTCTGGCTGAAATACTATGCATGTATTTATCCATAAAAGAGTAAAAAAAAAAAATCAATTACTAAAAGTAGTTTTGATCTTTTAAAGATAGCGAATCATACACGTGACAATTTTTTTGAAATACTGTGGGCGTGTTTCACTGATTTAAAAGAAAAAAGAAAAAAAAAAGTGGACATCGTATGGGACTGAAAATTTCACAGATGACTGTTACTGTATCTTTCTAGATATCCGATGAATCTGCATTGCTTAAAAAAAAAAACCTAAAGTATGATATATGTATTTTTTAATACCTTTAAGTCTACGATCGTGTTGCAGTTCATGCTGTTGTGGCAATTATTTTGACCCAAGTCTTCTTGTTTTTGCTGTTGTTGTTTCATGTGTGTATGTCATTGTGATTTAGTTTATATTCCTCAGTTAACTGACAAAAATTGAATTTACAAGAACTATCGTTATTTACGATTGACAATTTTGATGTGCCCCGTTGCTGCTTGCAGCATTGTTTGACTTTTGATGAATTTCATGTCTTCACCATCAGCCTTAAAGGCAGTATCATACTTTGGCAAGAGACCAAAACAGAAATGTCCACAGATTTACGTATAACTTACAGGGTATGAAGATGATGCTAGTAGAAACCTACCGTTACAATGTTTCCGTCTGAAATGGTGTATTTATTGAGAAATTAGTCAAACAACGACCGAAAATCTTTTAAAAGATCAAAAATAAAAGAGAATAGACTTTTAAAAAAATACTGTGGCTGCTTTTCACTGTTTTCTCAAAAAGTGTTTGGGCACTGTATGGGGCTGAAATTTTCACAGATGATTGTTGCTGTATCTGTCTTGATATTATTGCCCAAGAATCTGTATTTCTTTGATAAAAAACAAAGTATGACCTTTAATGTCTCTGTGCAGGTCCAGTCGTGGGGGCGTTGTTTACCAAGTTTAGTGGGCGTACTGTCATGATTACTGGAGGTCTCATATCGTCATTGGGTATTCTACTGACGTCGTTTGGAACAAGCATACCGTATCTCGCTGGAACTACAGGAATTTTAGCAGGTTAGTAATGTTCAGACTACGCGTTCTCTGTTCGGCTTTTTTGTAGTTCTTGTTCAATTGATTTTACTGATACACACAAAAATTGTAACCTATTGGCCGGGAATGGTAGAGGGGAAATCTGCATGTACAATTTGTAAATGTAGACGAGTTGGCATTATCCCCAAGCATTAATGAACTGCAAAATCCTACTTTGCTTTTAAAGATAAATTGTGCCTAATTAATTAAGACTATGGGCGTTTTCGAAACGGAGGCTCAGGCTCCATTTCAGGCTCAGGCTCCAGCTCTGACATCCATATGCTGAAAATATAGGTTGTGGTTTTTCATTGAAGCTGAAACTCTGTTTTCCTTTTCAAACTAGAGAATCTACTTCAGAACCGCAGCCAAAAGTCTCTATTTTGACGCCCGTTGTTTTGGAATGGATTCACGAAATGGAGCCTGAGCCTGAAATGGAGCCTGAGCCTCCGTTTCGAAAACGCCCATAGTCTTTCTCTAAAAGATCTTGAGTTTGTCCTTTTTTTTTTTAATACAAGACAATGTAATGTGCTGATTACAGTAAGGCCGGGGCCGGTCGGTCGATTTTGTTTTTTTTTTTAGCCGACTTTCAAACATGATTTTGTCGCGAATACCAAGCAGGATGTGTGGTCACCAGGGCTTATAAATCAACGGTCTTGGGTCGTTTTGAGGAGACACGCTTTTTTACTTCTAAATCTTACATTTTATGTCAAAAATGGTGAATTTGTATACTTTAGGACTCGGAGAAAAAAAATCCCGACCCAAAGTTTTGGCATTTTACGGTCGGTCGCTGAGGGCAACACAACAATTTTTTTTTTCCGCCTTATTGTACAGTTGTATTTTCCTTATGAAAACAAGATTGCAATTCATCATACTTTGATTTTACTTTTGTATTTCAGCCATTGGCTTCAGCTTCACATCCAACTCTAGTTTCATCATGTTGAGATGTTATTTCAAGAGACGCTATTCGTTGGCTGTTGGTTTGACTTTAGCTGGGGTCAGTGCTGGTCAGCTAGCCTTACCTCCTCTGTACACGTGGCTTAACAATGAATATGGATGGCGCGGAGCCATGTTCATAATATCTGCAATCAACCTGCATATAGTGGCTGCTGGCGCCCTCATGCGGCCAGTACGTGCCAAGAAAGTTAAAGGTGGGATGAAGAATGTACCTCCTGAAGTCGACCGTAGGGTGAATACAAACATCGCTTTAAATGAAAAGATCACGACTGGGGAGCTGGAATCTGCCAAAGAAATACCCAAAGAAGATTCAAAAGAGCACTTGGATGACGTCAGGGATGACGCACGGGCCGAGAATGACGTAGTAGGCCTACCTTCCTTGAATGCAGAACTAGACACATTCACGCTGGTGGTGGAAGACGTTGACGCAGACTCAGAAGACACGACTGATGAGATATTGTCAAAGCTGGAAGCCGAGGACAAGTATCCAGTCATGCACAACATCATAGCCTCCCCATTCATGTTAGCAATCCCTGATGACCGCATCAGTCGAGTTAGTTCCGTGGTCCATACCAAACCAGACGGGCCGTGTGGATTGGTTATCCTGTCTCTAAAAAAAGCCAGAACCTTCTTGCTTGACACGTACGGTCTCAGAGGTCTAGCGCACAACCTGCCTTTCATTCTCGTGTGCTTCATGGCATTTTCTATGGCGTATGGTTGGTCCACAATGAGTGTCCACCTCGTACCCAGGGCAGAATTTGTGGGCCTCGACAGCGAGGTTTCCTCCTTGTTTCTGTCCATCATGGGAGGAGTGGGACTCGTCTGTCGCCCCTTCGTAGGTTGGGTCATCGACCAGTCGTTTATACGTGCTGAACTCCTCTACAGCGCTGCAATGATCGAGCTCTCCCTAGCCGAGTTCGTGGTGCCGTTCTTCACCTCGTTCGGCCCACTGGCTACCGATGCCCTCTTCCTGGGTCTTGGTGCTGGCGTCTCTGGGAGTTCTATCATGGTCGTCCTGCACAGTGTCGTGCGAAGGCCAGAGGAGCAAGCCGCAGCCACGGGAATGTATTTCTTGTTCTGGGGCTTGGGTGAAATCACTGGAGGCTTCTTTGCAGGTGAGAAGAAGATGTTGATTTGGTTTTTATTAAATTTATATACTATTCTCGTACATAAGGAGTTGGGCTTTATTGGGCACAGTTGTCATAATACCTAGTTCATTGGCGTTTAAGTAATCCCGCAAGTGCCAACATGGCCTAGAAGTGCACACTTACCAAAATGTCGTGCATTGTCACTTTTCACAACTAGACATTTTAAAGGTTTACTGTAATCAAAACACTTATGAAGTTAAATACATCTGTATTGTTATAAAACTCAACCTGTCTATCATTGTTTGTGCTAAAAAATATTGTATATAGAAAACGAAGGTATCTAGGCCCATAACTTAGCACCCCACTTTTCGCGACGGAAAACCATGCTTACGTCACATGCAGAACACCACGCAGTATACTGTGTGGAGGGCCTATACTAGTTCTGTATGTGACGTCACTTGCTTTTGTTGCGTGGATCGGTTCCAAGGGGGACTTTTTAGGGGGCGGGGCATACATCTACTGCATGGTTTTGTAACGTTTTGGTCAAAAGTAAACACTTAAATAAACATATAAATTTATATAGTCATTAATTATGTAGGCCTATTAAGCAACAATTTTAAAGCACTTTCACCCCTTTCCCAATGTTGATTACAGTAAACCTTCAATCCAATGTCATTGAACCTCGTCCACTTATACCTGGGTATTCGTGAAAGCGATTTCATTTCAGATAACGTCTGATTTATTTTCTTGTGATGGGCACTTAATGGGTTTTTCTATTGCAAAAATTACCCAGGCTGCTTGGCTGTCTTCTGGTGAAACAGCTCATTTCATTAAAGGGATGGTACAGAACTGGTTTTTGTGACAAAACCGTTGCTGACAGTGAAAGCACATTATGTAATCCATCATATACCTTAACTGACAAACCTGAAGAAGTTTGAGGTCAATCAGCCATCTGGGTCACGAGAAAATAGTGAAAACCTGCTTACACATTTCAACGATATTATGCGTTCACAATAAAACGCTTCTAAGCGATTTATTCCAATCGGAAAATAGTTTCATTCATTTCTCAACGAATATGGCATTTCAGACAAAAACATTTCATGGGATGTTTTTTCCTATCATTACCATTATACTGTGTAAGTTTTATGTGAATCTGTGATCTTGAAGTGTATTTTGTCTTACCAATATCTGTACCATCCCTATTCCTATACACGCACTTCGATTGTCTATTTTTCCCCTCATCCAAGCTGGTATTTTAATACGACAAATAATTTTTCTTCCTCAATTTTTCTCAAGGATTTCTCTTCGATGTGACTGAAAGTTACGACTACTCCTTCTACTTCTCGGGCGCCATCACACTGGCAGCCGGCATCGTGGCCCTGATCGTGTACTTCCTGCTTAAAACACAGGAGAGACGTCAAGGTGCCAAACTGACAGCCGCCATTGCCGTGGAAAATCCAGGTTTCATCGCCAGCCGTGACGAAAATTTTGTGTCCAATCATGACAAGCCGGCAAATGGAACAGCCGTCGGGTCGGCAGGCTGGAGTCACGAGGTCGTCAACTCCCTGTACACCAAGGAGCGAGGGGAGGTCTGGAATCACACGGTAGGGTTGTCCGTGATCTCGACTGATGCATGTCCTGCAGAGGGTAACAACAACTCTGAACCTGCTACTGTCTTTGAAAAGAATGAACTTCCAGATAACAACAGTGAGAGTTCGGATACTGATGTCTCTGTCGAAGCAGAGGTCTATAAAAAAGAAACAGGACGAGATATTGACGAATCAGCTTTCGAGAATCCGGCCTACGTGGATGATGAGAGCGATTCAGAATCCTCTTATCCAGCTGAGGAAGATTATACTTAATTGCTGTTCAGAAGATGAAGAGACTCCTTCATGAACAATCCAATGCGCGGTATTTTTGAACGCATGAGGGCGCTGTTAGGTGTAAAACTTTATTTACTTCCGGGGGTACGGTCCGGTTAATTGTCAATTGAGCAGAGGTCATTTACGGACAATTTTGTCTTTTGGGATACGATAGAAGTGTATATTTTTACTACGACATGTACGAGTTGTATTCTGATACAGCGGTACACAAGAACAAGGCATTGTCAAATGACCCCCGGAAGTAATTCGAAGCGCCCTCAGGCGTTCAAAAATACCGCGCATTGAGTCAAACGCTTTGCCTGATCACATTGAAATCTCCACAATAGCATTTGAACTCTAATTTAACAATCCAGTTGGTACCAATGAAATTAAATGAACATACCCTAGTAGCCCCGTACATGTATTACATATAGCTTCATAGTTTTCATGCAGTACACAATGTAAATAGTTACCCATATACTTCAATTCATATAGAATAGATTTTACCACTTTGAACTTTTAAACCTTTTAACGGGGTGTAAAGTTTGATTTTGTTTGTTTGCAATATTAGGTCAGATTTAGGTCACGCAATGTTATTCAAATAAAAACGAACACATTTATATTCACATGGGTTGCAGAGGAAAGATTCTTCATTTTTTGTTTAGAGTTGTTTTAAACTCACCATCTTCCTTTAGGCCTATATAAGGTGCATTCGTTTAGCTAACATGGGTCAGCCCTTACTGGGAATGGTCGTGTTTTATTGCACAAAACAAGTGAGAGAATGGGGACGAGGTTGACCGGTGTCGACCCGGGGGAGCTAAACGAATGCAGCCATACTCACCATACCATTATCAAAGAAATACAGATTAATGGGCACAAATATCACGGAAGATACAGTAACCATTATTTGGGAAGATTTCAGTCCCATACGGTGCCCACTTTTTGAGAAAACAGTGAAAACAGTCACAGTATTTCCTGAGTCTTTTCTCTTTTATTTTTGATCTTTAAAAGATCAACCAAAGATCAGTTTTGGTCACCAGTTTTACCCTTTTCTGGATAAATACAGCATTTCAGACATAAATATGTAAATGGTATGTGTCTACCATTATCATCTTTATACCCTGTATTATGTTATAGGTAGATCTGTGAAGATTTCTGTTTCAGTATGCTACCAAAGTATGATACTTCCTTTAAGTACAGATTGGTTCTTTAAAATCCAGAGAAACCGAATAAAGGTAAATTCGGCCTTGTTTATCAAGCGAACTCCAACCCGTTTCAGAATAAACTTCTGAATTTTAAATTTCTACCTCTCTACTCACTCTTTCCATCCCCATAGTGGATCCTTGGTGTTGGGTCATATAAGAGCTCATATATTTTGTTTTTTTAGGCTTGGGTATTTTTTCCCCTTGGCTGAGTTGGTAAATTTATTAGACCTATTATTGTGAATCGTCACAAGATATTTACTAGTCTGGTTCCCTTCCCAAAGATTCCCAGACGACTCTTATTAAAAATCTTGAAAGACAATACACGGGTTAACACTTCGAAAAAAGCGCATGCGTGGAAGTGCCTCGCTTTGAAGTCGCGATCAAAACCGCCGAAGTGTAAACCCGTGTATTGTCTTCGACAATGGACGGGTTTACACTTCGAAAAGTGCGCATGCGTGGAAGTGCCTCGTTTTGAAGTTGCGATCAAAATCTAAGATGGCCGCCATGGTGTGTGTAAACCCGTGTATAGTCGGGAGCTTTTGGGGCCCGGGAACCAGACTAGCTATTTACTAACCCAGTGCACGCATTGCATTGTATATTTATTCTGACAGGTCTTCTGTTAAAATAATAAAGAGCCGTATACTAAACTTTGGGGTTGAAGAAAATTAACCACTACTGTCACCTTTTCTAGACAAACAATGGTTACCGTTAGAAAAAAAAGACAAATATTGCCGTTTGTTTAGTAGGCCTATCGCGTCCAAATGTTTACTTTTTACGGGGTTAGGCCCGATACGAGCATCAGGCCTCTATAATGAAGCCGTTATCCCTGAAATGATGTCATCTTTGAGAAAACCACTTTTGAAATAAAATTATGTCAAAAAGAAGCGGCCGATCTTGATTGCAGTTTAATATGACACATACAATAAGCAGAATTGGAGTACACAAAGTTATTGGTTGAACGAAAGGCAGTATTCGTTTTGGGCGTTTATGTTTTTATTTATTTTTTCCAGTTTTTTAATTTTACTCAAACTCCATTAAAAGTTGTATCATACTTTGGTAAGAGACCAAAACAGAAATGTTCACAGATTTACATATAACTTTCAGGGTATGAAGATGATGCTGGTAGAAACCTACCGTTAAAATATTTCCGCCTGAAATGGTGTATTTATCCAGAAATTTAGTAAAAGAACGACCGAAAATCTTTTTGATCTTTTAAAAGATAAAAGAGAAAAGAGAAAACACTTAAGAAATACTGTGGCCGTTTTTCGCTGTTTTCTCAAAAAGTTAGCACCGTATGGGACTGAAATTTTTACAGATTACTTTTACTGTATCTTCCTTGATATTTTTGCCCACGAATCTGTATTTCTTTTACAAAAAACAAAGTATGATACTACCTTTAAGATGAGGTGTTTGGTATCACCACAGTGATTTGTTTTGTGACATTATCACATGTTGCTTAGCAATTAAGATGAATCCAAACTTAAGATCAATCTTAGCGCTTCATGAAATCGGCCCAGGGGTCGATTTCACGAAGCCCTTCGATCGATCGTAACTCGAGTTACGAAGGATAACAAATCGTATCATACGCAGGGCTGTAATGCATCATAAGTCCTATACGATTGATAGTAAGTTACGATGAGTTTGGTGAAATCGACCCCAGCATCCATTATTACACCACAATCGACACTAAGTACACAAGCACATGGCACATCCACAACTGTTTACAATAAAAGTCTTCAATCAGCATGCATACGATGTTGACTTATCATTATCAGTAGGTCAATACTACTACACAAGTGCATCGATACGACCATGCAGATAAATATCGATAACGTAATTATGCACGCAATGACAATGATCGATCAATTATTTATTAGCCAATCTTTCAAGTACATCATTCCAAGTTATTATGGGTAATTGTACAAATATATCCAGACTTAAAGGTAGTATTATACTTTGGTAAGAGACCAAAACAGAAATGTTCACAGATTTACGTATAACTTTCAGGGTATGAAGATGGTGGTAGTAGAAACCTACCGTTAACATTTTTCCGCCTGAAATGGTGTATTTATCCAGATATTAGTAAAACAACGACCGAAAATCTTTTTGATTTTTTAAAAGATCAAAAATAAAAGAGAAAAGACTTACTGAAATAGAGAAAGAAATACTGTGGCCGTTTTTCACGATTTTCTCAAAAAGTGGGCACCGTATGGGACTGAAATTTTCACAGATGGCTGTGACTGTATCTTCCTTGATATTTTTGCCCATGAATCTGTACTTCTTTGACAAAAACCAAAGTATGATACTACCTTTAAGAATGGTATGTGGGAAAGGTTCCCTCGGTGCACGTGAAACCATTTACCCGAGTATGTTGCGTGCTGAAGTATAGGCTATAATCAACCATGTACTTGTATCAAGAGAGAGATTTGTGAAGGTCCTGGGGCCGATTTCACTAACGTTTTGCGATCATCGCTAGGCCCAAATCCATCGCTAAACGGAAAATTGCTACGCAAATTAGCGATCAATTTTCCGTTTAGCGATGGATTTGGGCTTAACGATGATCGCAAAGCGTTAGTGAAATCAGCCCCAGGGGCCGATTTCACTAACGCTTTGCGATCATCGTAACGCCCAAATCCATCGCTAAACAGAAAATTGCTACGCTAAGTTGCGAACGATTTCCCGTTTAGCGATGGATTTGGGCGTTACGATGATCGCAAAGCGTTAGTGAAATGGGCCCCAGGTACTGTAATTAAATACACATAGGGCTTGTTTGTTTAATGCGAAGGATCACGACCGACCCGGATCCCATTTTAGCGTATTACCCTGCATAGGAGGTGGATCCCTAAATATGGGATCCTTTGCCTTAAACAAACAGGCCCATAATTATATTGATAAAAATTGACAGTCACACCCCAAAATTATGAGGTCGTATTAGGTAATCTTCAAACACATAAAGAATATGTTTATATTATAACTGGTCACGTTTATTGCAAATCACAGATAATGGGAGGAAACGTAATACAGTACAGTTTTCCAGGGGTACGGCATCGTGACGAAAATTAACCACAGGGGCTTGTTTCATAGAGCTGCTTATAAACACCAAAATTCGCTTAAGCACCAAAAACCTTTGTAAATAAAATCGGTATGCCAACCAAACTCCTTAATATGAATGGTATGCTCAGAAATCAATGGCCAAATACAAGTCAATGCAAATTTGGTTGGTAATCCTCTTTTTATCAAGGAAGACTGCTTTTCACGCTTAAAGGTAATATCATACTTTGGTTTGTATCAAAGAAATACAGATTCATGGGCACAAATATCAAGACAGATACAGTAACAGTCATCTGTGAAAATTTCAGTCCCATACGGTGCCCACTTTTTGAGAAAACATTGAAAATACACCATTTCAGGTGGAAAAACTGTAACGGTATGTTTCTACCATCACCATACGTAAATCTGTGAACATTTCCGTTTTGGTGTCTTACCAAAGTATGATACTACCTTTAAGCAGATTTTATGCTTAAGCTCTATGAAATTGGTCAATAATGCATGGCACTTATCTTGTTTAGATACCAGGGGCCAATTTCATAGAGCTGCTTAAGCACAAAATTTGCTTAAGCATGAAAAAGTCTTCCTTGATCACACAGGATTACCAACCAAATATTCATGTGATGTTTACAGCTTTTGACTTGTATTCGGTCATTTGTTGCTTAGCATAACAATCACAAGAAGTTTTGGCTGGCATACTGATTTTATTTACCAAGGTTTTTGGTGCTTAAGCAAATTTTGGTGCTTAAGCAGCTCCATGAAATTGCGCCCAGGTTTGAGAGACAGCGCCACACCCACAAACTGTAAGCTGATTGGACAAACTATGACATATGATCTGCATAATCACGGTATCGTGAACATTTGTAAAGCTTGTTAAGAAATGATGACACCACCACTGAATAATTATTGTTTCTAACCACGCACTGTTTGTTATTTGAGATAAGAAAGGAACAAACAATTGGATTATGGTGTGTCTGGCATGGGTCAGTCTTTGTTGACAGCGGGGGTACGTGGACTTGAACGCCGTGTAAAGGTTACGGGTTTACATCCGTATATCGCTGTGTTGAGTTAGCGTCACTCTTTTAAGTGGCATGGGCAAATTTCAAGTTTGGGAACAGTTCGCTGTAGAAATTGATGTGTTTCAGCCTTGACTGATTCAGACTAACATGGTACAGACGCTTGGTAGATCTTTTGGAAGCAATAAAAATGAAGGACGGCAAAGCAACATCTTCGTCGAATCAACAGCCGCCTGCGTCGCGAGCTCGCAGTATCTCGGCCGTCATGTATGACTCGCCGACGGGTCCAGAGCCTCCGGACTCCGGCTGGTCGTGGGTGGTTCTGTTCGGTAACTTCGTGGTAACAACGATTGGTTTTGGATATGTCAGTGCTCTGAGCGTCTTCTTCGTACCGTGGAGAAATGAATTCGAGTCGACGGCAGCAGCAACTAGCATTGTGATATCCATCGGTGCCTTTATGAGGGGCTTCACAAGTAAGTTAAAAAATGAATAACATAGAGCCTTTTAAGCCTAAGCCGTAAGGTCTGACTCTCGTAGAAGCTAATCAGTTTTTGTTCTACTGGAGCCAATTTTCATAGAGTTGCTTAGCACATAAATTCGCTAAGCATGACATTTCTGTCTTAGTAAAAACTGGATTAACAACCAAATGTCCATGTGTTGTGTATCACTTGCAATACTTCTTTGGCTGTTGTTCGTTGACCATGAATATCAAATGGCAATTTCAATGTTTTATTGGGCGAGATGTTTTGGTGCTTAGCAAATTTGTGTGCTTAACAGTTTTATGAAATTGGCCCCATGTTCGAGAGACAGTGCCACACCCACAAACTGGGTGGGTTTTCGAATTTTCAGTGGTGGATTGTTTGGGCAAACCATTTTTTTTGCTAAGCATTTTTTTTATGCTAAGCTGCTCTATGAAATTGGCCCCAGGTTATTTCTGTTGTTGATGTAACTTATTTTGACCATTCTCTTTCCCGTTTCAAACATTGTTTGTACCCCCACCATCTTCATACCATGTAAGTTATACGTAAATCTGTGAACATTTCTGTTTTTGGTTTCTTACCAAAGTATGATACTATACCTTTAACCATGCAGGTCCGGTCGTGGGGGCGTTGTTTACCAAGTTTAGTGGGCGTACTGTCATGATTACTGGAGGTCTCATATCGTCATTGGGTATTCTACTGACGTCATTTGGAACAAGCATACCGTATCTCATTGGAACTACAGGAATATTGACAGGTAAATCATTTCTTGGGCACAAGGCCCAAGAGGGCCACTCAAAGGTGAGGGCTAAAGGAAAGGAGAGAGAAAAACAGAGCACTAGGAAGATCTGTTTGCAAGCAAACTATTAACATTATACGTTTGAATTGAGAGAGATTATATCCTGTAGGAAAACAGGATGAGGGTAGGGAATTCCAGAGTAAGGCAGTATGTGGGAAGAATATTTTGAGGTACAGTGAAACCTCGATAACTCAAACTTGGATACTCAAAAGTCCACTTAACTCAAAGTGATGCTTCGTTCCCGCCGAAAGAATAGGCTTTTGTGTACATAAATACTTCCGTATGTCAAATTACCTGTGGCCAAAACCCTGCTTAAGTCAAATTGTTGTCCTCGGAACAATAAAAAAATGGTAGCTCATCGAGTCTGCCCTTATCAGGCGCTGTAGGTATATACATGTAATTGAAAATGAAGTACATGTACATGTAATTTGGGCTATGTAACATGCCACTTCTATTGTGAGTCAATCCCCCTTCTTTATGTGCACAAACCCGCATGAAGACGACCTAACAATAAGTTGCGTTAGTCAAAGTCTGGATAACTCAAAGTTTACATTCATTCCCTTGAGGTTTGAGTTATCGAGGTTTTACTGTATTTGATTTTGGGACTGTAACAGAGAAAGGATGGAAGCTCAAGATATTTTGTGAAAAAGTTGGAAATCCCGCAAGTTTGCTTTTCAGTGCAGTACATTTTTTGAGAAAATACAATATTTTTTTTTGTTTTCAATCAAAACAAAATTAATCCCTGGTTTTATTGTTGTCTTCCAGCTTTCGGTTTCAGCTGCTCATACAACGCTACCTTCGTCATGCTGAGATGTTACTTCAAGAGACGCTACTCGTTGGCTGTTGGTTTGACTTTAGCTGGGGTCAGTGCTGGTCAACTACTCATACCCCCTACGTACGCGTGGTTCACCAAACTTTATGGATGGCGCGGGGCCTTGGTGATAGCATCTGCAATCAACCTGCAAATAGTGGCAGCAGGCGCCCTCATGCGGCCAGTACGTGCCAAGAAAGTGAAAAGGGGGATGAAGAATGTACCAGCTAAAGTCGACCGTACGGTGCATGCAAACAGTGCCTCAAATGAGATTACGACTGAGGAGCGGGAATCTGCCAAAAGATTTTCAAAAGGGCACTTGGATGACGTCAGGGTTGACGCACGGCCCGAGCTAGACACAGTCACTCTGGATGTGGAAGCCAATGATGAAGACTCAGATGACATGCTCGAAGAACTTTCATGGCTGGATGACGTGTATAATCCAGTAACGCACAACATTCCAACCGATCCATCTATGTTATCAATTTTCGATGACCGCCTCAGACGAGTTGGTACCGTGGTTCATACCAAACCAGACGGGCCGTGTGGATTGGTTATCCTGTATTTTAAGCGAGCCAGGACCTTCTTGCTTGACACGTACGGTCTCAGAGGTCTAGCACACAACCTGCCTTTCATCCTCGTGTGCTTTATTCAATTTGCCATGGCGTACGGTTGGGCCACAATGAGTGTTCACCTCTTACCCAGGGCAGAATTAGTGGGCATTGAGAAAGAGGTCACCTCCTTGTTCCTGTCCATCATGGGCGCAGTGGGACTCGCCTGTCGTCCCTTCGTCGGATGGGCCATCCACAAATCGGTCATCCGGGCTGAACTCCTCTTCAGCGCCTCCATGATTGAGCTTGCCGTGGCCGTCTTGGTGGTGCCGCTCTTCTACACTGTTCTTTCACTGTCTATCGATTCAATCTTCCTGGGTCTTGGTGCTGGTGTCTCCGGGAGCTGCATCATGGTCGTCCTGCACAATGCCGTACCAAATCCCGTGGAGGCAGCTGCAGCCACAGGGCTGGCGCTCTTGTCTTGGGGCCTGGGTGAACTCTTGGGCGGCTTCTTTGCAGGTGAGGAAAATTCAATGAATTTTGTTCAGCCGAAAAGGCCTTTATTGTCTTAAATAAAAAGCTTAGAGCTTGGAGCAATTGGAGCTTGGAGCTAGGAGCTCGGGGCTTGGAGCTTGGAGCTTGGATTTCGGAGCTCGGAGCTTGCAGCTTGCAGCTCAGAGCTTGGAGTTTGGAGTTCGGAGCTTGGAGCTTGGAGCTCGGAGCTCGGAGCTTGGAGCTTGGATCTCAGAGCTCGGAGCTCGGAGCTCGGAGCTTGGAGCTTGCAGCTCGGAGCTTGCAGCTTGCAGCTCGGAGCTTGGAGCTTGGATCTCGGAGCTCGGAGCTTGCAGCTTGCAGCTCGGAGCTTGGAGCTTGCAGCTCGGAGCTTGGAGCTCGGAGCTCGGAGCTCGGAGCTTGGAGCTCGGAGCTTGGAGTTTGGAGCTTGGAGCTTGGAGCTTGGAGCTAGGAGCTTGGAGCTTGGATATCAGAGCTCGGAGCTCGGAGCTCGGAGCTCGGAGCTTGGAGCTTGGAGCTTGGATCTCAGAGATCGGAGCTCGGAGCTTGGAGCTTGGATCTCAGAGCTCGGAGCTCGGAGCTCGGAGCTCGGAGCTCGGAGCTTGCAGCTTGGAGCTCGGAGCTTGCAGCTTGCAGCTTGCAGCTTGCAGCTTGCAGCTTGGCAAACTTGACAGGGGAACACAAATTGAATTCGAACTGATTGGACACAGCCCAAGATTGACTTTTAAAGTCCCGTGCCGACACGGTCCAGAAAAGCTCCAAATAAAATCAAGCATTTCCGTTTTCACAACATAACGAAGCATTATCATTAATTTTCATCCATGAGTGATGTGTGCGAATCTGCCTCAGATACCTTTTGATTTGCTAAGGGCATTTTTTCTTTAAAAGAATCACTGTATTTACCCCGCTTGGATCCAAAATAAAACATATTGTGCAATGAAGAAAAACTTTTCAACCAGATATCTGTTCTCTTATAGAAACAGGTATTTAATAACACTAATGATTTTTCTTTCTCACTCGTCAGGATTTCTCTTCGATGTGACTGCAAGTTATGACTACTCCTTCTATTTCTCGGGCGCCATCACACTGGCCGCCGGCATCCTGGCCCTGATCATCTACTTCAGGTACAAAGTAAAGGAGAGACGTCAGGGTGCCAGACGGACACATTCCGTTTCCCGTGCGGTCAATCCAGGTTTTGTCGACGATCGTGCTGGGGAAGAGGTGTCCATTGATGACGAGCCGGTAAAATGTGTAAATGGAACAGCCGTAGGGTCGACAGCCGTGGGCCACGATGACGTCAACACCCTGTACACCATGGAGGGAGGGGAGGTCGGGAATCGCACGGCAGGGTTGTCCGTGGTAGCGACTGATGCAAGTCCTGAAGAGACTACTAGGGACTTGAAACCTGCTACTGTTGTGGAAATGGATGATGCTCAAGATGATGACAGTGGGAGTTCGGAAACGGACGACTCTGTCGAAGCAGAGGTCTATCAAAATGAAACAGCAGGAGACATTGACGAACCAGCTTTCGAGAATCCGGCCTACGTCGACGATGAGAGCGATTCAGAATCTTCTGATCAAGCTGAGGTTGATGATAATTGCTGTTCAGAAGATGAAGAGACTCCTTTATGAACAATCCAATTGATTCAAACGCTTTGTCTGATCACACTTAAATCTCTACATTGGAATAGCTGTGAACTATAGTTGTGATTACATTAGATACCAGTATTTAAATACTGTTGTTAGATGGGCCGGGGTTCCTCCAAAGAGGCCAGTTCATAGAATTATAGGTTTTCCCGGTCAATTTTGATAAATGAGCGGCCAATTTATTGTTTACGCATCCGTGTTAATTGACTTTATTTTGCCTCCTCGGTTGAAACCGTCACTTTATTTCACTTTGATGCATCCGTATTTATATAACATATTGCATTCAATTAAATTCAACAGTCGTTCAGTTTAGCCATTCAATTTAGCAGGGGGCCGTTGCGAATTTGAATGCTGTTCGAATGGAATTTTAATTTGAAATTGAAAGGCGATTCTTTTTATTCGCCTGACGCTTGTTTATATTTGCGTGCACATGAAGTGAAATCGAATGACTATTTTGAGGTGTCTTGCAGTTTCACGCGAAATGGAATGACACGGCGTTTTAAAGGTAGCATCATACTTTGGTAGCATGCCGAAACAGAAATCTTCACAGATTTACCTATAACTTACATGATATGAAGATGGTGATGGTACAGTAGAGTCATACCGTTAACAATTTTCTGCCTGAAATGCTGTATTTATCCAGAAATGAGTAAAACAACAACCGAAAATCTTTTTGATCTTTTAAAAGATCAAAAATAAAAGAGAAAAGACTTAGGAAATACTGTGGCCGTTTTCAAGTTTTTTTTATTCAGAAAGTGGGCACCGTATGGGACTGAAATTTTCACAGATGACTGTGACTGTATCTTCCTTGATATTTTTGCCCATGAATCTGTATTTCTTTGACAACAGAGTAAAGTATGATATTACTTTTAAATTGTCCGCTCATTTGCCGAAAAAGAGCGGGAAAACCAATACATGTATTTATCAATAACGATATAAGGCTAACACGCAGTAAATTCATGCAATAGTAGGTTTTACCAACTTTTAAAGCTTTTATAAAGTGTAAAAGTAGAGTTTTTTCATAAAGGCAATAGATAAGCTTATGTAGAGAAATGTTATAATCAATTATTTTCTATCGCGTCCGCAAATTCAGAATTTGCCTACCCCATCCTCCCTGGTCATTCTAAACCATCCCCATTTTGTCCTTGGCCCAATTTCATGGAATCCGTTACGCCCTATTTTTGTGCTTACGTACACTGCTACGCGTGTAATCTATTTCATGGAATCCGTAAGCAAGACTTTCGGTTAGCGAAGAATTTCTAGGGTAACCGTGATCATTTTCAGCCAACGCGCTGCATGCATTCTGCACAAATTCCTTGCTTACCGTTACCAAAAAGGAAACTCTTCCGTGAAATACGTACGCTAACCGTAACCAAAAAAAAGTCTGCTATCGTAAGCGAAGAATTTTTGCTATAAACGGTAACTGTTATTGTAACAACTAGTTGCCCGAAATTCCTTTACGTGCCTTTTCAGGCAAAGTATGCTTAGCTCGGTAACGACCGTACCTTTTGGCTTTAACATGTAAAATGTTTGTCTTTCACGATCGGTGAAGCGTAGACAGTTATGGCCGCTTATATAGGGCGTGTATGCCCATGGCTTGTTCTTCTATGAACGGGATGCTGAACAGACAATCCACAGTGGCTGATGTGTATACTCTGTGTGTACTACTAGACGTGAAAGGCGTGGCGCGTAAGCCTACCGTGCCGACCCGGTGTTAGCCCCACTAGTGTGGCACGAATTTTCGCTCAAGCCGCTCCATCCTTAGCCGCACGTCCAACCGCCCGATATACGGGGGATATGTTGGTGCGCGACCGGCGCCATTAATGGCGCAAGTGTAGCACCAGTGAATGACCGAAAAATAGATGAATACAAGATTGAAATTATTCGAATAATATGTCATTAGGAAGATGAGACACTAAGGAATATTTGTGTATGTAGAAAGTGTGTGCAATGTGATGACAAGAGGGTGCGCACCAGAACCGAACATATCCCTCGTAAATCAGGCGGTTGGACGTGTGGCTTTGGATGGAGCGGCTTGAGCGAAAATTCGTGCCACACTAGTGGAGCTAACCCGGTGTATGACTACTCGATGAGCCTACCCGACGCGATGTTGCCTATCAAGAGCCATCTGTGGCAATGAACGGACTCCCCGTTCATGTACACCTGAGTCGTTTAAGCACCATCATCATCATCTTTTTATAAACCGGTATGTTTACTTCCATTAATTTACTCCTGCTTTTCATTGCATTTTTATAAATTAAATTTTTCTCAGCCATTTCTGATCCATGTCCAATATTACTCATAATGTTTCTGTGAATGAATTAATTCTTGTGTTTGTGATATTATGCCATGTTTCACCTTGTGCTTTCCATTATGTCTGTTGTTGATTCCATTTAGCCTATTTCGGCCTACAGTTTATTTTTGGCGCGCAATAATAGCCTTGCGAGCGACCGCACTTAACAGTATAAACGGATTCCATGAAATTGGGCCCTGATCCTCTCGTCCATTTTATGTGTACCAGTGTTGTAGTACTCGTACTCGGTACTCGCACTCGAGTACCATTTTCCGAGTACTCGTATTCGCACTCGAACGTCCAAATACTCCCACTCGTCCTTTGGTACTTGTACCCGGGCTACAAAATACTCGGAACTCGACATCCAAAAATTGTACTCGAGCATCTACGTACTCGTACTCGAAAAAGAGTACTCGAAAAAAAATATGTTAAAGGTATGGTACAGAACTGGTGTTTGCGACAAAACCGTTGCTGACAGTGAAAGCACATTATGTAATCCATCATATACCTTAACTGACAAACCTGTAGAAGTTTGAGGTCAATCAGCCATCTGGGTCACGAGAAGATAGTGAAAACCCGTGTACGGAGAACTGTACACATTTCAACGAATGAATAAAACGCTTCGAAGCGATTTATTCCAATCGGAAAATAGTTTCATTTATTTCTCAACGAATATGGCATTTCAGACAAAAACATTTCATGGGATGTTTTCTCCTATCATCACCATTATACTGTGTAAGTTTCATGTGAATCTGTGATCATGAAGTGTATTTTGTCTAACCAATTCTGTACCCTCCCTTTAAGTTAAAAGTTCGTGGATCTGAGCATTCTAACAACGAATCAAATCTAGCATAATAGAAATTACATGCTTATGAATGGTTTACGTTGTTGTAAACGTATTACTGTTGCAACGCATCGCCAAGTGTATTGACTACCATTTTTAGATCAGCTACAGCGCAACTTGTTCGTTTTTTTCCCCGGAAGATAAATACTTGTACTCGTACTCGGAAGATAAGTACTTGTACTCGTACTTGTACTCGGAAGATAAGTACTCGACCTGTCTTGGTACTCGGCAGTCAAAGTACTCGGCAGTACTTGGTACTCGGGGAAAAAAGTACTCGACTACAATACTGATGTGTACTGCATCTTTACTTGTACTACGTTCTTGTCCACTTGTCAAGCAATCCATGAAGATCCTGCTAGGATCGACACGCATCAGGCCCTCCTATAAACTCCAAGCATTTTATAGCCTTCAGGTAATTATTTTGGCCGATGAGCAGTTTGAACCAATTCATAATTTGTATAGATTATTAAAAGGAACATTTTTCCCTTCATATTAATGTATGTATACATTTTAGTTCCTAATTGCACATGTTATTGATTTTGCTAGATTTCACCATTTTCTATAAGAGGTTGAATGACGAATTATATGTACGAAATTCTGCACATCAAATAATGAGTCATTATTTTATTATACAGTACTATAACTACATTTATTTTAATCATAAAATAACCACAATAGAAACTGACTGGATATAAAGTCATTGAAAAATGAACAAAGAAAAAAATTGACTGGAGCGGGATTCGAACCGAATACCGTACAGGCGCTATACCAACTGAGCCATCCAGACCTATGTTGGTGGTGACCCCTATAGTCAATTATCTTTGTTCGTTTGGCAGTCAGAAGCCATGAAACCACGCACACACCGCCATACCCCAAGGATCGTTTCAATGATACACACAGCCATGCTGCAACCTGGGAACGATACATGGGGGATCACTCAAAGAGGATACGGTTTTCTTTTTAATAAATATGATCATGAAATAACAACAATGGAAACTGACTGGATATAAAGTCATTGAAAAGTGAACAAAGTAAAATTGACTGGAGCGGGATTAGAACCGGCGACCTTCTGAATACCGTACAGGCGCTCTACCAACTGAGCCATCCAGCCTTACGTTGGTGGTGACCCCCAATAGTCAATTATTTATTTTAAAAAAAATGTCTTAAAGGTATAATACATGGTGATTGGTAAAGGTCACAGAACAGCACTCACACTTCGTCTGATCAAACATCTACTTGGAATAATAAACCTGTGAAAATTTGAGCTTAATCGGACATCTGAGTCACGAGAAAAATAATAGCGAAAAACAGACTCGGTTTTTCTTATAAAACATAAAGAATGGTTTTGATCTTACCCCGAGATCAAAACTGTTTTCCGTCTTTGTTTGACTGATTTCTGGATAAAGTATACACCTTTTCAGGCGCAAATAAGCTTAACGGTATGATTCTACCAGCACCATCTTCATTATCGTTAAAGTTATACGTAAATCTGTGAACATTTCTGTTTGGATATCCTGTCCGTACTTTTAAATATTGATTCTTTGCACCACTGAAAATGTTGAAACCTCGCACTGTTTGTTGGCTGATGAGATAAGAATGAGTTCAAAAATTGTTTAATGCAGTGACTGTGTCATATCGGTCTTTATCAACGGCGGTGAACTTGAACACCGTGCCGTGCAAAGGTCATGTGCCTCCCTCCATATCGCTGTGTTGAGTTAACTCTTTTAAGTGGTAAGGCAAAGTTTGGGAACGGTTCGCTGTCAACATTGTTGAGTATAAGCCCATGATCTATCGATCGTTGTGGGAACAGTTCCGATGTTAATTTTTAGGTCCCCCCAAAAGCAGTACATTTTCTGGTAATTTATCACGTAAATGCTGTAATTGGAAGCGCCTTGAGTGACATTTAACTCGGTTATATTGACAGACAAGGTTAAGCTTTTGTGGGAGAAATAAAATGAAGGACAAGACAGCGACATCTACGTCAAACCAGCAGTCTCATGCGCCGCGACCTCGCAGTATCTCGGCCGTCAAATCTGACTCGCCAACGGGTCCAGAGCCTCCGGACTCCGGCTGGTCGTGGGTGGTTCTGTTCGGTACCTTCCTGGTGACAACGAACAGTCTGGGTTTTGTAGGTGCTCTGAGCGTCTTCTTCGTGTCGTGGAAAGATGAATTCGAGTCGACGGCAGCAGCAACTAGCATCGTGATATCCATCGGTGCCTTTATGAGGGGCTTCGCAAGTAAGTCACAAATGAAGCTTTTTAGGCCTAAAGCTGAAGCTGATCAGTTTTTGTGGTCCCGATTATTCATGTTATTGATGTTGCTTATTTGATTTTCTTCTATAGCTTTATTGTTTCAAACCTTTACATTACCCATCCAGGTCCAGTTGTGGGGGCGTTGTTTACCAAGTTTAGTGGGCGTACTGTCATGATTACTGGAGGTCTCATATCGTCATTGGGTATTCTACTGACGTCGTTTGGAACAAGCATACCGTATCTCATTGGGACTACAGGAATCTTCGCAGGTAAACCACTATGGTCGATGCATGCTTCTTTGCGGGAAATGGAAGTTCTAATTATCGTTATATAATATTATAATTAAAGGTAGTATCATACTTTGGTAAGAAACCAAAACACAAATGTTCATAGATTTACGTATAACTTACAGGGTATGAAGATAGTAGTGGTAGAAACATATCGTTTAAAATGTTCAGCATGAAATGGAGTATTTATCCAGAAATTAGTAAAATGACGACCGAAAATCTTTTTTATCTTTTAAAAGATCAAAAATAAAAGAGAAAAGACTTAAGAAATACTGTGGCCATTTTTCACTGTTTTCTCAAAAAGTGGGCACCGTATGGGACTGAAATTTTCACAGATGACTTTTACTGTATCTTCCTTGATATTGTTTCCCATAAATCTGTATTTCTTTGACAAAACCAAAGTATGATATTACCTTTAATTTGTTATATGAAGTCTTTTATTAAAAATGTCTTGTGAAATGTGGCTTAATACATGTACACATTGCGGTGTTAATTTTCATAGCTCTCCAGTGCAACAAATTAGAGGAATTTTAATGATTGTAAGTTTTTTTCGCATTTGTTTTCTATTCAAAACCAAATTAATCCCTGTTTTTATTGTTGTCTTCCAGCTTTTGGTTTTAGCTGCTCATTCAACGCCAACTTCGTCATGTTGAGATGTTACTTCAAGAGACGCTACTCGTTGGCTGTTGGTTTGACTTTAGCTGGGGTCAGTGCTGGTCAGCTAGCCTTACCTCCTCTGTACACGTGGCTAAATGATGAATATGGATGGCGCGGAGCCATGTTCATAATATCTGCGATCACCATGAATACAGTGGCTGCAGGATTCCTCATGAGGCCAGTACGTGCCAAGAAAGTGAAGAGGAGGATGAAGAACGTACCTCCTGAAGTTGGTGGTACGGTGAAGACAAACAGCGCTTCAGATGAGAAGATCACGACTGAGGAGTGGGAATCTGCCAAAGAAATGCCCAACGGAGATTCAAAAGAGCACTTGGATGACGTCAGGGATGACGCACGGGCCGAGAATGACGTAGTAGTAGGCTTACCTTCTTTGGATGTAGAAATAGACACAGTCACACTAGACACTGATGAAGACTCAGATGACTTGCTCGAAGAACTCTCAGGGCTGGATGACGTGTATAACCCAGTAATGCACAACATCCCAGCCGATCCAGCTATGCTAGCAATCTCCGATGACCGCATCAGTCGCATGAGTTCCGTGATCCATACCAAACCAGACGGGCCGTGCGGATTGGTTGTCCTGTATCTAAAGCGTGCCAGGACCTTCTTGCTTGACACGTACGGTCTCAGAGGTCTAGGCCACAACCTGCCTTTCATCCTGGTGTGCTTCGTGGCGTTTTCGATGGCGTACGGTTGGGCCACAACGAGTGTTCACCTCTTACCCAGGGCAGAATTTGTGGGCATTGGGATGGAGACCTCCTCCTTGTTTCTGTCCATCATGGGAGGAGTGGGACTCGCCTGTCGCCCCTTCGTTGGATGGTCAGTGGACAAGTCAATCATCCGGGCTGAACTCCTCTACAGCTCTTCCATGTTCGTGCTAGCCGTGGCCGTCTTCTTGGTGCCGTTCTTCTCCACGTTCGGCCCACTGGCCGCCGACTCCGTCTTCCTGGGCCTTGGGGTAGGAGTCTCTGGGAGTTTACTCATGGTCCTGCTGCACAACGCCGTGAGAAATCCCATTGAGGCAGCCGCAGCCACAGGACTGACGCTCTCGTTCTGGGGCCTGGGTGAACTCTCGGGCGGCTTCTTTGCAGGTGAGGAAAGGGTTCTGAATTTGTTTTATGGAATGCATAAAGCCGATAGACCATAGGAAAAAGCTTGAAGCTTGGACATAGTTGACATCAGGGGAACACAACTTGGAGTCGAATTGATTTGACACAGCCCGAGTTTGATGTTTAAAAATCCCGCACGTGCCAAAACGGTACAGAAAAACTCCAAATGAAATCGTGCATTTCAGTTTTCAGAACATGACGAAGCATTATCATGAATTTTCATCTCAATACAGCAGTGTGCCCATGAAAGCGATTCTAATCTCTCAATTAAATTTGTGAATTGCAGAAAAATGATTTTGTTTCCTCAATTTTCAGGATTTCTCTTCGATGTGACTGCAAGTTACGACTACTCCTTCTACTTCTCGAGTGCCATCTCACTAGCCTCCGGTATAGTGACCCTGGTCATCTACTCCATGTACAAAGCCAGGGAGAGACGTCAAGGTGCCAAACGGACGCATACCGTTTCCACGGTCAATCCAGGTTTTGTCGACGATCTTGGGGAAGAGATGTCCATTGATGTCGAGCAGACAGATGGAACAGCCGTCGGGTCGACAGACTGGAGCCACGAGGCCGTCAACCCCCTGTACACCATGGAGCGAGGGGAGGTCGGGAATCACACGGCAGGGTTGTCCGTGGTCGCGACTGATGCAGGTCCTGAAGAGACTACTAAGGACTTGAAACCTGCTACTGTCGTTGAAATGGATGAAACTCCAGATGATGACAGTGGGAGTTCGGAAACGGACGACTCTGTCGAAGCAGAGGAGGTCTCTCAAAATGAAACAGGACGAGAAATTGTCCAATCGGCTTTCGAGAATCCTACCTACGTGGACGATGAGAGCGATTCAGAATCTTCTGATCCAGCTGAGGTTGTTGATATTTGCTGTTCAGAAGATGAAGAGACTCCTTTATGAACAATCCAATTGATTAAAACGCTTTGCCTGATCACATTGAAATATCCACAATAGCATTTGAACTCTAGTTTGATACCAACATTACAGAAAGAGACTAGATACCTTAGTAAGATGTCTATGAGAATCATTGACTCCGTACTAGTAATTAGCCATAATCCTATGAAGGTTTCTATGCAGTACAAAATGTAAATTATAAGCCACAATACAATGCGCGGTATTTTTGAACGAGTGAGGGCGCTTCGAATAACTTCCGGGGGTCATTTGACAATGCCTTGTTCTTGTGTACCGCTGTGTCAGAATACAACTCGTACATGTCGTAGTAAAAATATACACTTCTATCGTATCCCAAAAGACAAAATTGTCCGTAAATGACCTCTGCTCAATTGACAATTAATCGGACCATACCCCACAAAGTAAATAAATTTATACCTAACACCGCCCTCTTGCGTTCAAAAATACGGCGCATTCAGACAATACTAGTTTTACAAACTTTTAATGCTTTGATGTGGTGTAAAGTTAGAGTTTTAGCACATTATGCCTCCATAAAGGCAATAGATAAGTTTGTGAATAGAAATGTTATTATCAATTTGTACCACGTCTGTAAATTCAGTGTTTTCCGAAGTTAATACCAAGCTTCCTGTGGTGGCATCTTTTGAAAAATTGTGTCATCGTTGTTGTTGTTGTTGTTTTGCTGTTGTTGTTGTTCTTGTGCTGGTAGTGTTGGTAGTGGTGCCGGTGCTGCTGCTGATGTTGCTGCTTGTGCTGTTGGTGCACTGCTGCTGCTGCTGCTGCTGCTGCTGCTGCTGCTGGTGATGTTGCTGCTGCTGCTGTTGCTGCTGATGCTTCTGCTACTGCTGATGATATTGCTGCTGCTGTTAAAAATGTTGTTGCTGCTGCTGCTGGTGGTGTTGGTGCTGCTGATGCTGATGCTACTGATGGAGGTGCTATTGCTGCTGTTGCTGGTGCTGCTGATGCTGTCTCTGGGCCTGCTGCCGTTGGTGCTGCTTCTGCGTTGCTGCTGCAACTGCTTTTTCTAAATTTATTGTGAACACCGATTTCGTGGAAAAGTTTACAAGTTAGTGTGCATTTCGAAAACTAGATGATTTAATGGAAGTTCCCTTCAGTAATAGGGCCTGGCGCGTTTCGATGCTAACAGGATCTTTCTCAAAAGGTTTGCCTTTGAGAAAGATCCTGTTACGAAACGCGTCAGGCCCCCTTAAATTTAAGCATTTGATATATTTCAGATCATTTTGGCTGATGAGCAGTTTGCAGCAGTTTATTACTTGTAGTTACTGATTTTTATAGAATTCTCCATTTTTTGTGCAGTTTCATGATACAATTTTCGGTGCGATTTTCCGCACATCTTATAATGCGACTCTTAAAAATATGATATTAAAGGGTCTCTGCAATGGAAATATTATGGCTTGAACATGTGCCAATAAAAAAAACTGTACATGGGGACTGTGATTCTACCCACTTCCTCACACTGATTCAGGGTTAAAAACAGGTTTTGGGGGTTGTATGCTAATTAGTATTTCCATATTCATGAGCAAAACTGTGATGTCATCTGGGGAACTGAGAGCAGTAACCAACTTTCTTGCCAACCAGTAGTTATTTATTCTTTTGATATCTATGCCAGTAGTGCATTTGCGCGTGCGCGTATCTAATTAGCATATTTCATGGGAAAGGTCCATTGATTTGTGCCCAAAAAGTTGCGGTTGTTTTATAGGTTTTCTGACAGACCTTTTCCTCCTCAATGGGTTTTATTTTGCCAAATATGATCCTTTCACTCAACTGGTGGTGTAATTTGTTTACCAAACCATTTCTGTGCGTCAAGTTTGCGTCTTCATTTGTTATGTTTTTTATTATATTTTAGCTGTTGGTTCCCTACATGAGTATGCGTGAAAATCCCCCGTTTTACAAAGCCATTCAAAGGAAAACCAAATGCTGGTTTGAAACCAAAATAAGACTTGCCATTCATTATCTGTCAGGATATTCTCTGTATGAAGGCAATAAAATAACCTGACTTTAAGTACCAGCAACATCAATTATTAAAACTAACCCCCGTTTCAGACAGGCGTGCCAGGGTCACGCCGAACTAAATAGTTTAGGAGCGACCCTAGGTCAACCCAATTTAGATTTTGGTTTCAGACAGGCGAACTTAATACATTGGAGTAGCCCTACAACTAGGCCTACAAACAAACGAACAACTTGCGGCCATAGCAACGTTTCAGACCGTACGTTGTCGACTTGGTTGTTGCGAGGAGGAAATGGAAATTAAGCATAATGTACTTCGATTTTGACTGTTGTCATCGTTTATACACAACCGTCACGACTGGCACTGTGGCCGTCATATTTTTTGCTTTTTTACAATTAGGCCTAGCCCATCTTTGACTTTGCCTTTAAAATGATTAATTTTGTTGTTTTTGTATACCTTGGCAAAGGTCTATTGAAAATGCATCCCATGATGTACGACCGGCAGACGATTTCCATGCCAAAAAGTTTTGTATGTATGCATTGTGGGATATCACTGCAGTTTTCTGCTCATTTGCATACATTTGCATTGGGGTTCGGCTCATGACTAGAGCGACGTCTGAAATGATGTCGCTCTAGCGCCGTTCTTTCGACCCAAACCGTCGATCTTTCGGCATCAGGCGCGCCTGGTCGCTCCTTATTGTTTCAGACGTCGAACTTTCTATGTTCTTAATTCAAATCTTGCCTTTTAATTGGTTCGGCGCGACGCTAGAACGCCTGTCTGAAACGGGGGTAACCTGTCTAAAAAGTGATTCTTTCCACCACTGAATATTGTTTACATTTTTACGTTTCCAACGCACGTTTTGCTAACTGAGATAAGAATGGAACAAACAATGTTTGGTCTATATGATCTGCCTTTGTCGAATTCTATTAATGGCAGTGGACTTCAACACCGTGCAAAGGTTATGGGGCCTCCCTCCGTATCGCTGCGTTGAGTTAGCATCACTTTTTTTTATAAAGTGGAAGGGCAAATTTCAAGTTTGGGAACGATACAATGTGAATATTGTTTTTGTTTAAGCTTCCGATCTCTCGATCAGTGTGAGAACAGTTTTCGAAATCCGATTTCATGTCCATCAAAATGGTAGAATAATTTTACGATATTTTATCGCGTAACCGTTGACTTGACTTTAACCGATTTTCGGACAAGGTATACATTTGGGGCAGTAATTATGGAGGACGAGACGACAGCATCGACACCAGAGCAGCCGCCCCAGGAGGCTCCGCCGCGACCTCGCAGTATCTCGACCGTCAAGTCTGACTCTCCAACGGGTCCAGAGCCTCCGGACTCCGGCTGGTCGTGGGTGGTTCTGTTGGGTAACTTCCTGGTGACGTTGAACAGTCTGGGTTATGTCATTGCACTGAGTGTCTTCTTCCTGTCGTGGAAAGATGAATTTGAGGCGACGGCAGCAGCAACTAGCATTGTGATATCCATCGGTTCCTTTATGCGGGGCCTCGTAAGTAAGTCAAAAATATGGCTGTATTAATTTTTAAAGGTTTATTGTAATCAAAACACATATGAAGTTAAATACATCTGTATTATTATAAAACTCACTAACTTCTCTATCATTGTTTGTGCTAATTAAAAAACTATTGTATATAGAAAACGGAGGAATTTTAGGCCCATACATTTAGCACCCCACTTTTCGCAACTAAAAACCTTGCTTAAGTCACATGCAGAACGTCACGCGGTATACTGTGTTGCGAGTCTATACTAGTTATGTAGGTGATGTCACTTGCTTTTGTTGCGTGGATCGGTTCCAAGGTAGTCTGGTTCCCTGCCCAAAGATTCCCTGACGACTCTTATTAAAAAACTATATTTGACAGACAATAGTCGGGAGCTTTCGGGGTCCGGGAACCAGACTAGTTCCAAGGGGGACTTTTTTGAGGGGCGGGGCATACATGTACTGATTTTGTAACGTTTTGGTCAAAAGTAAGCACTTACATTATTATAGTCATTAATTATGTATTAAGCAATAATTTTAAAGCACTTTCTTCACCCCTTTCCCAATTTTGATTACAGTAAACCTTTAAGCCGTAAGGGTAGATTTTTTTAAGTAGCTGACGGTTGTGCTCTTGATGGTATAGTGTGCTACTGGTTTTGTCTTCTTGTTGATGGCCATATTGATGTTGTTGTTAATAATGACTAAATGTATATATTTTATTGAATTTATATGTATGTCCTCGATCGTGTCATTGTGTGATGTTCTGTATATCATGTCACTGCAAGTGTTCTTGTCGTTGTCACGTATTTCATGTCACCAACTTTCAATGTCTCCGTCTAGGTCCAGTCGTGGGGGCGTTGTTTACCAAGTTTAGTGGGCGTACTGTCATGATTACTGGAGGTCTCATATCGTCATTGGGTATTCTACTGACGTCATTCGGAACAAGCATACCGTTTCTCATTGGAACTACAGGAATCCTGGCAGGTAAACCACTGTTGACATCAAGGAAATTTATATCATTATTAGACTAGGTAATGTTACTTTGTGATGGATATGGAATGGGAGACTTTAGTCTGGTTTCCCTGCCCAAAGATTCCCTGACGGCTCTTATTAAAAATCTTAGGTCAGGTATCGGCTACGGTTAAAAATAGAGCATGACACAGCTGTCATGTCTGCGCAAGCGCGGAAGCTAGTTTTAGAGTTTAGCGAGATTTAATTTTAGCATTCATTTTTGCACTTTTGTAAGCACATGCAATTTTATCTGGACAGAATAAGAAATCAAAAAGTGGGAAAAAAACATACAACAAACTCCTCAAAGTTGCATAATAGGAAGAGTGCTCTGTTGTATGTGAACAATAATTATGCTCTATTTGGGCTAACTGTAGCCGGAATGAAACATATATTTACACGACGTGTCTTTCCCTGAAGTACATGACCTCGCGTGACCTGTCGGAAATAGCCGAAAGTCAATGTACTATCCGAAGATGAACGAAAACGAGTTCGTAATTCCGTAATGTTTCGGATTTTTCCGTAAAAAGTCAGAAATTGACTTTTTTGGTCACGTGACCCTCCAGTATACACGTAGCCGATACCGGACCCTATATTTGAAAGACAATAGTCGGGCGCTTTTTGGGTCCGGGAACCAGACTAGGGAGACTTTTGAGAACCGGTTTTCAAGTCAACAGCGCACGCGCATGCAATATTGTGAGCATGCGCGTATTGTTTTGCAACTGCGCCGTTGTGCGTGCGCTGTTGACATGAAGACCGGTTCTCAAAAGTCTCCCATTGCCATATTTTGCCTTTTTATGAAAACGTCAGTGTTTGTTCTCAATTTTCCTTGCTTTTCGGAACCTGTTTTGTGAACTTAAGTTAGTCACTCAAAACAGAACAAATCCATTATTTGTGTTGGGTTTTTGTTGTATTTCAGCTATCGGTTTTAGCTGCGCCTTCAACGCTAATTACGTCATGCTGAGATGTTACTTTAAAAAACGCTACTCATTGGCTGTTGGTTTGAATCAAGCCGGGGTCAGTGCTGGTCAGCTAGCCTTACCTCCTCTCTACACGTGGCTAATCAATGAATATGGATGGCGTGGAGCCTTATTCATAATATCCGCGATCAACCTGCATACAGTGGCTGCAGGATTCCTCATGAGGCCAGTACGTGCCAAGAAAGTGAAGAGGAGGATGAAGAACGTACCTCCTGAAGTTGGTTGTACGGTGAATACAAACAGTGCTCCAAATGGGAAGATCACGACTGAGGAGTGGGAATCTACCGACGAAATCCCTAAAGAAGATTCAGAAGAGCACTTGGATGACACTAGGGATGGAGCAAGGGCCGAGATTGACGAAGTACCTTCCTTGGATGTAGAATCAACACTAGACACAGTCACACTGGTTGTGGAAGACGTCGACGAAGACTCAGAAGACATGACTGAGAGATTGTCTAAGTTGGAGGACGAGTATCCAGTAATGCACAACAACCCAGCAGATCCGTTCATGTTTACCATCACCGAGGATCGTATCAGTCGAGTTAGTTCTGTGATTCATACCAAATCAGGAGGGCCGTGCGGATTGGTTATCCTGTATCTAAAGCGAGCCAGGACCTTCTTGCTTGACACGTACGGTCTCAGAGGTCTAGCGCACAACCTGCCTTTCATCCTCGTGTGCTTCGTGGCGTTTACTATGGCGTACGGTTGGGCCTCAATGAGTGTGCATCTCGTACCCAGGGCAGAATTTGTGGGGCTAGACAGCGAGGTTTCCTCCTTGTTTCTGTCCATCATGGGAGGAGTGGGATTCGCCTGTCGACCCTTCATCGGGTGGATCGTGGACAAGTCGGTCGTCCAGGCTGAACTCCTCTACAGCTCTGCCATGATTGAGCTAGCCGTGGCCGTGTTCCTGGTGCCGCTCTTCTCCACGTTCGGTCCAATGGCTGCCGATGCCGTCTTACTAGGTCTGGGTGCTGGAATCAGTGGGAGTTTAGTCATGGTCATGCTCCATCATGTCGTACGTAGACCCCTGGAGGCTGCCGCGGCCACTGGAATACTGTTCTTCTGCTGGGGAATAGGTGAGATCTTAGGCGGCTTCTTTGCAGGTGAGATGAAGGTTTATACTTTGTTTCTCGTATTGTATAATGCACGATGAATATTATGTCGTTTTTGAAATCATACATATCCCGAGAAAAGGGGAGAGCTCAGGCTCAGGCTTAGGCTCAGGCTCAGGCTCAGGCTCAGGCTCAGGCTCAGGCTCAGGCTCAGGCTCAGGCTCAGGCTCAGGCTCAGGCTCAGGCTCAGGCTCAGGCTCAGGCTCAGGCTCAGGCTCAGGCTCAGGCTCAGGCTCAGGCTCAGGCTCAGGCTCAGGCTCAGGCTCAGGCTCAGGCTCAGGCTCAGGCTCAGGCTCAGGCTCAGGCTCAGGCTCAGGCTCAGGCTCAGGCTCAGGCTCAGGCTCAGGCTCAGGCTCAGTCAGCTCCTATATCTTCATTAAAATAAGTCTGGTGAGAGCCTTTCGTATCTGCGTCAACTTCAAGTTGAACTCTTCATTTAAGATTTCCAAATTTCTCTCTGAATGACATAGTATTTTACAATGAATTTTATTTCCACTCTTTCGTCAGGATTTCTCTTTGATATGACTGAGATTTACGACTACTCCTTCTATTCTTCGGCCGCCATCACGCTGATCGCTGGCATCCTGGCCCTGATCGTGTACTTCTTGCTCAAGGCGAAGGAGAGACGTCAAGGAGCCAAACCGACAGCCGCCCTTTCCGTGGAGAATCCAGGTTTTGTAGCCGACGGTGACCAAACGTTGGTCAATCGTGACCAGCCGGCAGCTGGTACAGCCGTAGGGTTGACGGCCTGGAGACACGAGGCCATCAACCCCCTGTACACCATGGAGCGAGGGGAGGTTGGGAAACACACGGCAGGGCTGTCCACGACCGTGACGGATCCAGAACCTGATGCAGTCAATGAGGGTCAAGTTGCCGGCAGAGAGATCAAGTTGGAATCTCGTGAGGACATTCAGGAGGTGAGTGAAGTCTTTGCAGAGGGCTACAAGACCTTGAAACGTGACATCATCGTAGAAGACACTGAAAAGCACAATCAAGCCCACAAAATGCCGAACGCTCGTGAGGTTGGCTCCAAAAGTCCAGCCTCATCACTTAAAGATCGTGGAGACGGAAGCCAGAGCAAAGAAAGTCGGTCATTGGGAAGTGGAAGCTTCACCGAATCGTCAAACTCGGTCCTTGAATACAGGTTGGCAGTGGCTGGTATTGATGACCGCAGTGAGAGTGGCTTTGAAAACCCTGCCTATTTGGAAGGCAGCGACTCAGAGTCGTCTGGTCACGGCATGGATGATGTCATCAGCTGTTTTGACGTCGTCAGCACTCCGTTATGAACAGTCCACTTGATTCAAACGGGAGCTTGCCTGAGCACATTGAGCCGAGAGCGCCATTTCGCATTCGGACCTCGATCTAGTCGTGTTTGGTGAAAGTCTTCATCGGAATCATGACATTGTTTTCCAATTAATGGTTACAGCGATTTTAAAAGCAATTTAGGACATACAGATGTTAATCTATAATGAAGTGTGGGATCGGAGCCTTGTATCTATGGGCCTTTTCGAAGGCTCAGGCTAAGGCTCAGGCGCAGGCTCAGGCTCAGGCTCAGGCCCAGGCTCAGGCTCAGGCTCAGGCCCAGGCCCAGGCTTCAGGCTCAGGCTCAGGCTCAGGCTCAGCGGGCTCAGGCTCAGGCTCAGGCTCATCAGGCTCAGGCTCAGGCTCAGGCTCAGGCTCAGGCTCAGGCTCAGGCTCAGGCTCAGGCTCAGGCTCAGGATCAGGCTCAGGCTCAAGCTCAAGCTCACGGCTCAGGCTCAGGCTCAGGCTCAGGCTTAGGCTCAGGCTCAGGCTCAGGCTCGGGCTCGGGTTCGGGCTCGGGCTCGGACTCTGGCTCAGGCTCAGCCTCGGGCACAATTTCGTGAATCCATTCTAAAATAACGGGTATCCGTAAAGAGGCAATTTGGCTGAGGTTCTGAAGTAGATTCTCTGGTTTTAAAAAGAAACAGAGCTTCAGCTTCAATGAAAAACCACAACCGACATTTTCAGCATTATGAATAACGGAACCGGAGCCGGAGCCTGAGCCTGGGCCTCCGTTTCGAAAAGGCCCTATTATGGCCGTGTCCCAAGTCTCTGGCTGCGGCTTCAAATAACACATGCACCTATGGCAGCCACTAGCCAGTGACTGCAGCCGTTTCCATAGACTTGTGTGTTATTTGCAGCCGCAGCCAGAGATTTGGTACACGGCCTTTCATTCGATTGTGTATACTGTGATTGCAAAGGTCCGTTATCATGTCGCTTAATTTGTGTACATCAATATGTCATGTTCATTCTTATAGGAATGGAACATCCATTATATATTCTTTCAGTTTTCGAACTGTATATTAAAGGTACAATACAGGATTGGTAACAATATCCAAACAGAAATGTTCACATCACCTATAACTTTCAGGATATGAAGATGGTGCTGGTAGAAACATAACCGTTAAAACATTATCGCCTGAAATGGTATATTTATCCAGAAATTAGTCAAACAAACTACCGAAAACAGTTTTGATCTCGGGATAAGATCAAAACCATTCTTTATGTTTTATCAGAAAAATTGAGTCGGGTTTTCGCTATTTTCTCGAGACTCGATCATGAGCTCAAATTTTCACAGGTGTGTTATTTTATGTACAATTGTACATGTTGGATTAGGCAGAGTGTGAGTGCTGTTATGTGACCTTTACCAATCATGTATTATATCATGTGAATATTTCATTCATTCAAATCCGTGTTCATGTTTTCAAGGAAACAACGAGTAATGCTTTGTGATTCTTACGCTGAGCTATGTGTACATTTAAGGGTGGCCGCAATGGGTGATTTTGCTTATAGATTGATGGAATAAAGTCTTTAAAACGCAGTTGTGTGGCTGTCGTAGTTTTAGCCTCCCTTGTGCTGCTGTTAAAATCATTTTATTAACTGGGACGAGGGAACGTCGTGACGTCATCTCGGGAACTCGGTTGCTGGTTCACAAGCCATCAAGTAATGCTAAGCCGGTTCCCGCGTCACTGACGACAATCAAAATCCCGTCACTAGGGGGTGGGGCGTGGGCACAAAATGCTAATGGGGTGCGGTTTATTTCGAGAAAAACAAATTACCATATGCGGCGGAAAACAAAAATTATATTTTTATTAAATGTAATATGTTTTTAAAACATTTAATTATTTCGGTAAATTTTATTAAATATCATTGCAGCCACCCTTTAAATATTGTGATTGATGGAGTATCGGTTACCGGTTACCGCTTACCATTACCATAATAATGGAAATCGGCCGTAACCGGTATACCACTACTGGGGTTTTCTCTGGGCGAAAAGTTTCATTTTTGCGATATTTTACTTTTCATTTTCAAGTTTCAAGATTTAATTGAAGATACGCTGTAAATTTAATCATTGATAGAAGTCGCCAAGTATGTAAATTTAGAGGACAAACAAGTATATTGTGATAAAACACCAACACGTTTATGTAATGGAAATTGTTAATCTAACTATAAAAAAATATAATCTTTTACTTTTTTTTGCTTCACAATGTGTATTTTATAATTGTTACACGTATATGTCTGACATATCATAAATATTATTCTTAAAGTTACACGGACCGTTTATTATCATC
Source organism: Astropecten irregularis (assembly GCA_963971285.1). Classification (NCBI taxonomy): domain Eukaryota; kingdom Metazoa; phylum Echinodermata; class Asteroidea; order Paxillosida; family Astropectinidae; genus Astropecten; species Astropecten irregularis. The sequence goes on along the minus strand of OZ020244.1, from coordinate 35,353,274 downwards.
AGTCTACTACACATCATTATTTTCGTGTACTGAGAATATGGAATCATTTACTTTCAAATTAGCATAAGCAATAATATTAATGCACCGATTTGCAATAAATAAAAATTATTCCACGTTTACAACATTCGCACGTACCCGCATCTTTTACCACTTATTCTGATAATTTCCCTTTTTTTGTCTAAATTAAAAGTATAAGTTGTTGATATGCTCAAACAGTAATTGGAATACTATTTACCAAATTAAATTCAAATACTGTACCTGTATATTTCTGTTTTTTTACGACCCAATTTAATGGTTGAGTGGCTGCGGATGTGTATAGGCTTACGTGGCCTAGGCATCATGTGCATACAAGCTGGTGTTAGACTGACGTATATTCATTCTGTTAGACCCACTCTTGTCGATATCACTGTATCTGAAGGCCTCTTGTGCTGCAATTGGAATGATGTATGAATCTTGATGTCTGCTGCGAATCGTATACCGTGACTAGAATATTGAAAGGTAAGATGTTGCTTTAAGTGTTTCAATTTAATACTAACTGTTTGTTTCAAAAGCAAGCGTTAATTCTTTTGAATTCCAGTCAGGAGAAAAATCTATCACAGACCTACACTGATTGTTAAAGGTTGTATCATACTTTGGTAAGAAACCAAAACAGAAATGTTCACAGATTTACGTATAACTTACAGGGTATGAAGATGGTGGTGGTAGAAACCTACTGTTAAAATTTTTCCGCCTGGAATGGTGTATTTATCCAGAAATTAGTATAAAAAAAAGACGACCGAAAATCTTTTTGATCTTTTAAAAGATCAAAAATAAAAGAGAAAAGAATTAAGAAATGATGTGGCTGTTTTTCACTGTTTTCTCAAAAAGTGGGCACCGTATGGGACTGACATTTTCACAGATGACTGTTACTGTATTTTCCTTGATATTTTTGCCCATGAATCTGTATTTCTTTGACAAAAAACCAAAGTATGATACTACTTTTAAAAGTCACGGGAACGGGAAAATTTAAATATGCCCACCAAACCTCAATCGATTTATCTACATGTACTAGATAAAGAATACAAAACCGTGTTAAAGCAAGCTTCAATACGCCTGCTAATGCTATCAGATGACCCAACTTTCGCAGAGGCATGAGAAAGATCCTGTTAGAGTCGAAACGCGTCACGGCCCTCCAAACTCTAAGCATTTGATATAGTCAGGTAATTTTTTGGCTGATGAGCAGTTTGCAGCAGTTAATTACTTGTACTAATTATTGTAACATCATATTTCAATTTCTCGATTTAGAAACCCATTCGGCCTGTATTTCTTGGCACATTCAAAATAATGCCCCAAAGTATCACCCAATTATATATCCTGGTTGACCACCACTATTTTGCTTTGTGCACTACTTTTTTAAAGGTAGTATCATACTTTGGTTTTTATCAAAGAAATACAGATTCATTGGCAAAAATACCAAGACAGATACAGTAACAATCATCTGTGCAAATTTACCCACTTTTTGAGAAAACAGTGAAAAATAGCCACAGTATTTCTTAAGTCTTTTCTCTTTTATTTTTGATCTTTTAAAAGATCAAAAAGATTTTCGGTCGTTGTTTTACTATATAATTTCTGGATAAATACAGCATTTCAGACGGAAAAAAAAAATTAACAGTATGTTTCTAGTCTACCACCACCATATTTATACCCATGTAAGTTATAGGTAAATCTGTAAACATTTTTTGTTTTGGTTTCTTACCCAAGTATGATAATACCTTTAATAGGACTGTTATCGTAATATATTGGATAAAAGAAAAACTGATTAAAATCAGAGGGAAATTTTCCTGTAAATGACAATTTTTAGGAAATACATTTCGATAAGTAGTACTTTACATAATGTAAAGTAACTGTTCAATATGAATTACTGTTTCACTATGTAATCACACAAAATATATTGACAAAGTTGCAATGCAGCATGACTAATACGGAGGAAAGTTCCCTCGACTTACCACTGCCGTTTGCTTCTTATACCTGTATCATTTATTGTCTTGCAGAAAGTACATCTCAAATTGACCCTCATTTTGAAGACTGAAGACACCGACATGGCTAAGATTACTGCTTCTATTTTCCTGCTGATGCTCGTGGTTCAAGCGACTTCAGGTACGAATGTACAGGGTGTCCCGAAAAACGCAACACTTGTGTCGAGAACTAATATATGAAAATTTAACTGTTTATCACTTCAAGATTCAGATATGTGATACAACTATGTCTTGGCTATCACCATGTAGAATTTGAGCAAAATTTGACTAAAATTGAGTGAAAAACAAAGACCGAATTACCCAACCTCAAAACCTGATTTTCATCTTTCTTTCATACACATTATGTGTGTATTGACCACTACGCGTGTTATCCTTGCAAATTTGTTTTTAAGGAGTACTCTTTCAATTGGTCATATTTATACCAATTTCAGCCCCAATATGCTTTAATTCTACATGGCGATGGCCAAGACATGGTTGTATCACATATCTGAATCTTGAAGTGATACACAGTTTAATTTTAACATAATGGGTCCCGAGACAGTGTTGCGTTTTTTGGGAGGACACCCTGTATTAGCAATACACCTAAATGATCTGTGTTCATTCTGTCGCGTTGTTGTCTTGTTTCATGTTGACGACATTAAGAGTAAAATAAGCTCAATCATGTAGTCAATCAAAGAAAACGCGTTATGTATGTGCATGAGAGCGTTCCTTTTTGATTTTGAATGTTCTGATTTTGTTAAAGGGTCCCTGCAGCGCTTTTTTCAGTCAGGTTATTTTATTGCCTTCATACAGAGAATATACTGACAAATAATGAATGGCAAGTCTTATTTTGGTTTCAAACCAGCATTTGGTTTTCCTTCGAATGATTTTGTAAAATGGGGGATTTTCACGCATACTCATGTAGGAAACCAACAGCAATGGTTTGGTAAAAAACAATTACACCATTGAGGAGGAAAAGGTCTGTCAGAACACCTAAACAACCGCAATTGTTTGTGCACAAATCAATTGGGTTACTGCTCTCAGTTCCCCAAATGAATATGCTCATGAATATGGAAATGGTAATTAAGCGCCACTGGGACGCTGAGCCGAAGCCATTCTGGCCTTACCTTTAAGGAAATAGAGTTTATGGTAGACAATAGTATACAGTCTCAGTATTTTTGTGTACATTATTAGTAATGGCTTCGTGGAAGGGCACAGGTATTCATTAGCCAGTTCCCCGTGCATGCAGATGTGATCTAGGGCCAATTTCATGGAGCTGCTTAAAGCACAAAAAATTGCTTAAGCATGAAAAGTCTTCCTTGATCAAACAGGGCTATACCAACCCAATTTTCATGTGATGTTTACTGCATTTGACTATATACATTCGGCCATTGTTTGCTGAGCACAATATTCACAAGGAGTTGTTTGCTGGCATACTGATTTTATTTACCAAGGTTTTTGGTGCATAAGCGAATTTTGGTGCTTAAAGGTAATATCATACTTTGGGTTTATTTTATCAAAGAAATACACATTCATGGGCAAAAATATCAAGGAAGATACAGTAACAGTCATTTTGTGAAAATTTCAGTCCCATACGTTGTCCACGTTTTGAGAAAACAGCGAAAACCGGCCACAGTGTTCTCTCTTTTATTTTTTGATCTTTTAAAAGATCAACAAGATTTTCCGTCGTTGTTTCTGGATAAATGCACCATTTCAGGCGGAAACATTTTAACGGCATGTTTCTACCACCACCATCTTCATACCATGTAAGTTATACGTAAATCTATGGACATTTCTGTTTTGGTATCTTACCAAAGTATAATACTACCTTTAAGCAGCTCAATGAAATTGGCCCCAGAGTGTAGGCGTCCTACACCTCCTATTAAAGCAACACTTCATTCGGCAAAGAATTTGCTTTTCTCGATATGATCATAACCTGAATGGAAGCATCATGATTTCCTTTATCTCGAGTCTTTCATCTCCTTGCATTTTAAACTGATACCTCTTCATCTCTTACCAACCCTTTTCACAGCTGATCCTTGGTGTTACGTCACACCCCTTCTAGGGGCGGGGGCAGCCGTGGGGGCCACCATGCAGTCGGTCGGCAGGCAGACCATCCATGGCTTCAAAGGTGTGGTGACGACCAGCACGGCCGGCATAGCGGGCGCCCTTGCTGCGTCTTACCTGTTCCCGTGTGGTGACTGTGGCTGTCTAGAACCTTACGAATAATGCTGCAAACTCGACGTATACGATGATCAACTATAAAGTAACAGCATATATCTGCTCTATCCATCTTCTACGATAAAGAACATCTTTAAAGAAGACAAACACAATGCATTGGATCAGGACTCTGATGCCGTTATCAGCATTGCGTCGTCGGATCGCCACTTAAATTTCTGAAAAATTCTACAATTATTGCAAAGGGAGTGAATGTATAGCTGCCACAGCCAGCGCGCCAGAACGTGGATTTATTTAATATCGGACACCGATATTGTAATGCCAGTCCGTTTAGGGACCTCAATACACGGGTTTACACTTCGAAAAGTGCGCATGCGTGGAAGTGCCTCGATTTGAAGTTGCGATCAAAATCTAAGATGGCCGCCAAGGTGTAAACCCGTGTATTACAAATTCATATAAAGTGAGTGTGGGTACACTTGTTTATAACTGAGCCATTTTACAAGTAATTCCACAATTATGAGGCTTATGTGCTCTTCCAGGTGATAATGCAACCATAACAGTGGGAATTAGATAAAATTAATGTCTCCTATTCTCCACCGTAACAAATTGAAAAATGCCTAATTTGTTTCATTTCATGTGCGACATTGCTGGCATCAGATTCATAGATTTGAATTTGTGAGTATAGTCTGAATCCGACATAATATGGAAGACCTGGTGAAAATATAATTTAAGAAAATGGATCTGACTCCACACCCGTAGTGTGTTCTTTATTTTCTTGGGAATTTGTGTTCGTGGTAACTGTGTTAATACTAAAATACACCATGTATACCACATTCTATATAACACAATGGTTTAAAGGTAGTATCATACTTTGGTAAGAAACCAAAACAGAAATTTTCACAGATTTACCTATAACTAATTACAGGGTATAAAGATGGTCATGGTAGAAACATACCGTTAACATTAAATTGTCTGCCTGAAATGCTGTATTTATCCAGAAAAGAGTAAAACCAGTGACCAAAATTATTTTTGATCTTTTAAAGATCAAAAATAAAAGGGGAAAGACTTAAGAAATTACTGTGTTACTACGTTTTTAACTTTTTTCTCAAATGTGGGCATCGTATGGGACTAAAATTTTCAGTTACTGTATTTTTCGTTATATTTTGCCCACGAATCTGCATTTCTTTGACAAAAAACATAATATGATATTACCTTTAAGGTAATGTTCGGTTTGAGTTGTCACTCATTGCCTTGTTGGTGCATGAACATGGCAAGCCACAACGAAAAACATTAAAGTTCCATTAAATCGATCGAAATATTTGTTTAATCATTGTTCTGTGGAAATACGAGTGAAAGTGAAAAAACAAAACATGAAATAATTCAGGGCCGAATTCACATCAAACTACCGAAGTTTGATTCGTTACCATGGTTCCACATCCGGAAAGTCATTTTAAACCAAAAATGCGAAAGATACGTGCGAACTATTTTTGTTACGATTCTTTCAAGAAATACCCTGTAATGATTACCCTTCAAAATAATACCTAAATCCACACTTCTTCAGTATAACTCAACTTTCCGAAGGCACCGCGTGTTCCACTTGCTCTTATTTTACTAGCGCCCTCATCGGCAGAACCGTTGTAAGATTTTACCCGCCCTCTCTCGTCCAGTATTGTAACGTTTTCGCAGTTACTTTCTGCGGCGGCGTCTACCTCCAAATCTCCATCCTTATGAACTTCCACCTCTGAAACCTGTGAGTAAAATGAGTCGATTTGTGCGCACTGAGTCCATCTGGACTGATTGTCATTTAAAAGCTTTCTATCAACATCTGTTTCCGTTGCCGATGTTTTGTAGGCTGGTGCTGGCTCATCGTCAGTTACAAATCCCTGGTTAACCAAAGACGCAGCAGCCAGGGGTGCAGTAGTGGTACCCTGACGTCTCGCCTTGGCTTTGCGTACGAAGTGGATGGTCATAGAGAGCGCAGCAGCTACCATCGACACGATGCCGGCGCAGTAGAAAGAAAAGTCGTAGATACCGGTCACGTCGTAGAGAAACCCTGCCGAAGAGACATGTGAATTACAGTGAAAATCTTGACTCTGATAACCCACCAGGGTGCAGACCAGTAAATAAATTCCCATAGGCTCCCATGCAAAATGGCCAATTAAAAAAAATATATTAAAAATACTCAGAAGTTTCTGAGGCAATCGACCAATACGGCAAAATAAAGGTGAAAACTTCAATTTTCATTTTCTCTTCAATTTTCTATAGGTTAACCGATGACTTTTTGCCGAAAAGTACAAACAAAGAAAAATACCCCTAAAACGGCCTAATTGAACGGTGCCAGACCAAAAATAGTACCCCTCCACTACAGGGCAAAAATAGAGCGAATTTATGGCCTGATTTCATCCAAACGGCTCAAAGGTGAAAGTCCAAACTCTGGTGATCGGGTTCCATCCATTTTGTCTACAAGACTTACCACGTAGGGCTCACCAGACGCTTTAAGAGAAAAGATTTTGAGGGTATACAAAAAATTAATGAGTTCCGCGGACCATACGATAACAGAGAGAGGAGCTATTCTCTTATTTCCTCCCTTTAGAATGATGCAATATTGTAATGCAGTATAAACTTATTCTGACATGCTAACTTTACGTGTGCTGTGGGCCCAAGCACCATTGGTGTATTAAGACGCCCACAGGCATTATTCCTACATGTTTTATGAGTATTTATATAGCGCCAATTTCATCAATCGCTCTATGAGTCCGAAGCTGAGCTGAATCACCTATTTACCTGCAAAGACACCTCCGGATAATACACCGATGCCCCAGCAGAAGATCAGTATACCCGTGGCTGCTGCTGCCTCTGCCGGCCGAGTTGCATTATGCAAGAGGACCATGATGAGACTACCAGCAATCCCACCACCGATACCCAGAACAACAGTCAAGGCAGCCAGCCACTCAAACGTGTTCAGCTTAGGTACCAAGCAAGAGGCCACCGCCTGTGCCGACAAGGAGGCAGTGTACAGGATCTCGGCGCTCACGTAGCCGGCATCCACGAACCATCCACCGAGGGGTTGACAGACTAGCCCGACCCCACCTCTTATGGAGAGCAAGAGGGAGGCAGCCTCGCTGGAGATGCCGACATAGTGCGCCATTGGAACGAGGTGAATACCCAAAGAAGCGAAACTGTAAGCCGTCGTGAAGGCCACGAAGCACACAAGGACGAAACGAACGTTGTGACTGAGTCTTCTCAGACCGTAGGTATCAAGCAAGAATGTCCTGAATCGACGGAGGTGCCTTGTGACGATGCCGAATCGTGAGTCTAGTGCTGTGACTGTCACCGTACTGACGCCAAAATGTTCCTCTGCATTCTCTTCTACATCTGAAGTACTGCCATCTAAATTTGAGGAAGCTAACTGGGCCTTCTCTACAACCGCATCCGAAGAACATGACCCTCTTAAGCCTACACTTTGGAGGTCTTCAATGACTTCATCAGGATGCTTCACTTTGTCACCCTCCACATGAGTTCCTCCAATCGACTGTTCAACCTCCACGAACGATTGTGCATTGTCAGTCGCGTTGCTTATTTCTGCATGATCACCTTCAAGATCACTTTCTGTCTGTTTAGATGAAACTTTCTTGGCACGCACCGGCCTCATGAGGGCACCAGCAACCAATATATTTAGATTGATTGCAGCTATGATAAGCATTGCCCCACGCCACCCATATCCATTAATGAGCCACGTGTAGAGGGGTGGCAGTATCAACAGACCTGCATTGGCTCCCGACAGGGTCAAACCAACAGCCAACGAGTAGCGCTTCTTGAAGTAGAGTCTTAACATGACGTAGACAGCGTTGAATGTACAGCTGAAGCCAATAGCTGAAAATGGACAACAACAAAAACATGAATCCTGACAACTTAATAGTACTATAGTCTTTCCTTCCTACATGGTACTATCATGGAGATCCTTCCTCCATGGTACTATCATACTTAAGTAGCATATCGAAACAAAAATCTCCACACATTTACCTATAACAATTACAGGTATAAAGATGGTGATATAAAAACATACCGTTATTATTGTCTGCCTGAAATGCTGTTATCCAGAAAAGGGTCAAACCAAAAGACCAAAATACAATTTTGATCTTTGGAAGATCACAAATCATGTGAAAAGATTTCAAAATGCCGCGGCCGTTTTTCACTATTTTCCCAAAAAGGTGGGCACCGTATGAAACTGGGAATTGATATTTTTGCCATCGAATCTGCATCTTTTTGACAAAAACCAAAGTATGAAATTACCTTTTAAGGAAACTTATTCTCGCTAATACAAATGTTCCCAGTTGGATGCACATAATTATCTGCTGCCACCATTAGCGTAAATGTCGTATTTGTTAAACAATGTTTTTAAGATAATAGTCTTTCAACTGATATTTCATCAGATCTTTTCCTCCGAATTATCATTTCGATATAAGCTATAGCAGTGGTTTATTTTCGTTAAAAATTGAGGATTGGGACACCGATTCTTTTCTGGATTCAACAAGTCTTTTCTGGACGAATTATGTCATTTATACCTGCCAAGATTCCTGTAGTTCCAATGAGATACGGTATGCTTGTTCCAAATGACGTCAGTAGAATACCCAATGACGATATGAGACCTCCAGTAATCATGACAGTACGCCCACTAAACTTGGTAAACAACGCCCCCACGACCGGACCTAGACGAAGTAGACACAATGATTTCGGTGTCAGGCATTTCAAACTATAATTTCTAGAAAACATACATTTTTATCATTATCTCAGGTTGGTCGTCCCTTAAATGTAGTATCATACTTTGGTAAGAAGCCAAAACAGAAATGTTCACAGATTAACGTATAACTTACAGGGTATGGAGATGGTGGTGGTAGAAACATACCGTTAAAATGTTTCCGCCTGAAATGCTGTGTTTATCCAGAAAAAGAGTAAAACAACGACCGGAAATCGTTTCGATCTTTTAAAAGATCAAAAATAACAGAGAAAAGACTTCAGAAATACTGTGGCCGTTTTTCACTGTTTTCTCAAAAAGTGGGCACCGTATGGGACTGAAATTTTCACAGATGACTGGTACTGTATCTCTCTTGATATATATTTTTGCCCATGAATCTGCATTTCTTTGACAATAACCAAAGTATGATACTACCTTTAAAATGTTAATTGTTTTTACCCGAAAATTCCTTTTTTTTTCTTTCCCAAAGAATACCATGATTTGGATTTGGAGAGGGGATGTCGTACATTATTTGGAAGCTTCAAAATAAGATGATGTCAGAAGATACTCCTACTTACTGGCAAGGCCCCTTGTGAATGCGCCTGTTGACACGACAAGACCGGCAGCCGCAGCTGTCGCCTCAAACTCCGTCCTCCACGACACAAAGAAGACACTGAGGGCGATGACATAGCCGAGGCTGCTCAGAACCACGAAGAAGTTTCCCAGGAGGACCACCCATGCCCAGCCTGAATCAGGAGGCTCCGTACCCGACCGTGACAGGTCGGCCTTTTTCACCTGCGAGGCACTGCGACAATTCGACGGGGATGGTGGTGGATCTTCCGCCGGTTTTGACCTCTGTGTACTATGTACGTCGTCCTCCATGACCTTCCTTTGGCACATTAATTTATTTAATACGAGAAATAAAATCGGAGAACTTTACACAATGCCTTTATGGTTAATTAGCAAGTTAGCATGGCTTTGATCAAATACAAAACAACAGAAACGCAAAATACATGAAAGTCTGTTTGTGACAGACCCTGCACATGCATGTATAATATCCGTTCCAGTCTGAAGCCCCGAAAACGTCTACGATACTATCAGTGTTGGAGTCGAGTCCTGAAATCCAAGTACACAGAGTCACAGAGTACTCCGAGTTCTTCAGTGTCCGAGTACTGGGCCAAGTCCGAGTACATTGCTGATGGGGAGTCCGAGTATCATTAGGAGGAGTATACAGGGCCGAGTCCGAGTACCAAAGTCTTAGTGGTCGCACGTTCATCCTTCGAGTACATGCACCAACAAACAGTCGAACATTTCACAAAGTTTCACAAAGATGTTTAAAGTTGGACGTTGTGCCACTCTTCTCAGAAATTCTTGTTTTATAAACCTTGCAAATGACACTGTGCTGCTTACTCCATTTGATACTATAATTAAGTTCCCGATGACTATAAAACCAAATACTGAAAACTATAGAGCAGCAAGAGTTCAACTACAATATTCTTCCATGCACTTCAGTGTGTTTTATATGCTTCACGCAAATCAACAGTGTCTTCAATCTGACTTCACTAAATCTCAGACGATGCTCATTTTAATTACTTACCACTTTAAAGCTGAGAGGTTAGGATGTCACACGAAGAGTTGACTTAAGGGTATTATACAGACTGCTCTGATGCCATAGAGGTCCACTTAAAGGTAATACCATACTTTGGTTTTTATCAAAGAAATACAGATTAATGGGCAACAATATCAAGACATACAGTATCAGTCATCTGTGAAAATGTCAGTCCCATACGGTGCCCATTTTATTTTAGAAAACAATGAAAAACAGCCACAATATTTCTTAAGTCTTTTCTCTTTTATTGTTGATCTTTTAAAAGATCAAAAAGATTTTCGGTCGTTGTTTAAATAATTTCTGGATAAATACACCATTTCAGGCGGAAAAATTGTAACGGTATGTTTCTACCACCACCATCTTCGTACCCTGTACCATGAACATTGGCTTCTCAGTTAGCAAAGTATGATACTACCTTTATGCGAACTTTCTTCGCAGATGTAGGAAAATGTAGAAACAATCCTCGTGGAAAACCGCTCGCTTAACTCAGAATTCCCATGTAATAAAAAAAAAACGATCGAAATTAGTCTTATGATTTCGTATCTCCCGTTAGGAAAACTGAAACTGCGAAGTGAGCCTATTTGTATACGTGTAAGTCTAGCTGATCATTGCCTCTATGGCTTACCTTTACAACATCCTGGCTTCAACTTCCTTGTTCAAGTTGTGTCATGATTAAGGTCACGGTAAGGGTCATCACCGTGACGACAATCATACCCAACGTTCAAGAATGTTTCCTTGGTTTATTGATTGCAAGCTGCTTGAACTTAAACGATCATGCATTTTTTATTAGGCTAGGCTCGAGGCTGAAATTTGTCATTTGTATGTCGTTTGCTAGCATCTTGCATCATTTTCAAACCGATTATAGGCCTGATATACATTCATTGGGTCAGGGCGTACGATGCGTTTACGATGGCTTCATAAATACCTACTTGTGCATGCTTATTAGGTGTTCGGGTTCAAGCCGAACACCTATTGTTATTGTTCGAGTTTTATTTTTAGGTGTTCGGGTTCAAGCCGAACACCTATTGTTATTGTTCGAGTTTTCTTTTTTTTTATTTTTTTCTTCCCAAACTTGTCAGCAGGACTTCTATAGGACTGTTACAAGATATTGACCTGAAACTTGGTGGGAACTTCGGTAGTGATGCCAAGTTGTACCTAGAAGATTGACGTCATGATGACGTCATCGGGTATCAAATTACGCGCGTTCTTAGGAAAAACTTTGGTGCTTCATAACTTGAGAACCACATGACCTATGATTTTGATATTGACATATGTCATTTAACACGTAAATGTCAACAATTAATATATTCAGTCTTGTGTACAAATGACCTTCACTTCCGGTGTTACCGGAAGTTGAAGTTTGACTCAAAATAACTCGAAAACGGAAGGATTTGGGCACATAAAACCTCTCTGGGTAAAAGATAGAACAGGTCTTGAACTTTCAGAAAATATAACCGATGACGTCATACGGGCTGTATACCGCCCTCTACGGTGGCTTAAAGATATACAGTGATTACGTTATCCGAAAGTAAACAACGGACTTCCGCTAAATTTAGTGAGTGTGATGCACTAGTGCCCCTTGACATGTTTGCGAAGTTTGAAATCAGTGACGTCATTCAACCGGAAGTTATGCGTTTTTAAAGGGAAAATGATGTAATTATTCAAATACTGTTTACTCTTTAAGTACATGACGTACATGAGTGAAAATTAAAAAATGTTTACATCGTACGCATTCAATAATTTCTGCAAATTTTCAGTTGTTTGTGATTAACTAACCGGAAGTTATCGTCCAGGTAAATATTACATATTTAAAGGTGACACCATTTTCTATGTATACGCTATTTGTCAGTGTATGAATATGGCAATCAGCATTATCAGTATCACGCAATATATTTACGCAGTATTTCAATATGCCATTGATTACATACAATGCAACAAACATTCACATGACAGTTCCATTACGAAATGAAACCCCGAACACCTAGTGGTTGTTCCCACAACCACAATGTCTAGTTTTTTCTTTTTTTTTTTTTTCTTCTTCCCAAACTTGTCAGCTGGACTTCTGTATGACAGTTACAAGATATCGACATGAAACTTGGTGGGAACTTCGGTCATGATGTCAAGTTGTATTTAGAAGATTGACGTCATGATGACGTCATCGGGTATCAAATTACACGCGTTTTTAGGAAAAACTTTGGTGGTCTATAACTTGAGAACCACATGACCTACGACTTTGATATTGACATATGTTACTCAACACGTAAGTTTCAACAATTAATATATTCAGTGTTGTGTACAAATGACCTTCACTTCCGGTGTTACCGGAAGTTGAAGTTTGACTCAAAATAACTCAAAATCGGAAAGGTTTTGGGCACATAATATTGCTTGGCAAAAAGATAGAGTAGGTCTTAGGCTTTCAGAAAATATAAACGATGACGTCATACGGGCTGTATAGCGCCCTCTACGGTGGATTAAAGATATACAGGGATTACGTTATCCAAAAATAAACAACGGATTTCCGCCAAATTTAATGAGTGTGAAGCACTATTAAACCTTGAGCTATGTGTGAAGTTTGAAATCTGTGACGTCATTCAACCGGAAGTTATGCATTTTTAAAGGAAAAATGATGTAATTATTCAAATACTGTTTATTCAGTAATTACATGACGTACATCAATGCAAATTGCAAATTGTTAACATCGTACGCATTCGATGATTTCTGCAAATTTTCAGTTGTTTGTCATTAACTAAACGGAAGTTATCATCCGGGCAATTTTACATTATTTAAAGGTGACACCATTTTCTATACGCTATCAGTCAGTGTACATGTACGAATACACTGTGCAATCAGCATGATCAGTATTTGCTCAGTCACGCAGTTTAAGTGTATTTCAATAATTATGCGTTCCATCAAACATTCTCATAAAAGTTCCAGTACGAAATGAGACCCCGAACACCTAGTGGTTGTTCCCACAACCACAATGTCTAGTTATTATTGAGTATCATATTGAAGTACTTATGCACTGATGTGATGTATGAAGAGACAATGATTCCCTCGACTTCAGACTCGAATCAAGTCTATGGCATGTCTATGACTAGTCCGAACCTTGAACCGATGACATCAGATGTAGCAAACATCTCCAATGACGGCTTGACACACGGCTACCGTGAACTTGGCAAAGTTTCAGCTATGTTGTATCACCAACCAATACATACATTAATGTTGTAGACGTTTATAGGCCTACGGTTTTATACTCGCGTGATGTGGATATATGGAATACAAATGGTGTGTTCAATGTAAAACAAGAATAGTTTTTACATTATTCCCAAATTTGACGATAAGCTTGACCAATATTACTTAGTGGGAGCCGCATCCTCTTTGAGTGATCCCGCATGTACTGTTACTCAGGTTGCAGCGTTGCTAATGTTACGCGCGTATCTTAAAATGATCCTTGGGTTATCCCATACAAAAATATTCTATAGAAATCTGCAGATACCTGTATAGAGTTTTATACAGCTCTATGGAGTTGTATATGTGTTCTATAAAAATCTGTTCCAGAACCGGGCCCCATGGAGGCTCTATAGAACCCATATGGAAGGTCTATAGAACCCTAGAACCCATATGGAAGGTCTGTAGAACCGACATGAAAGGTCTGTAGATCCCATATGGAAGGTCTATAGAACCCATATGGAAGGTCTATAGAGCCCATATGGAAGGTCTGCAGAACCCATATGGAAGGTCTATAGAACCCATATGGAAGGTCTATAGAACCCATAGAACCCATATGGAAGGTCTATAGAACCTATAGCGAAGGTCTGTAGAACCCATATGGAAGGCTTATAGAACCCATATGGAAGGTCTATAGAACCCATATGGAAGGTCAATAGAACCCTTATGGAAGGTCTATAGAACCCATATGGAAGGTCTATAGAACCCATATGGAAGGTCAATAGAACCCGTATGGAAGGTCTATAGAACCCATATGGAAGGTCTATAGAACCCATATGGAAGGTCTATAGAACCCATATGGAAGGTCTGTAGAACCCATATGGAAGGTCTGTAGAAATCCTATGGAATTCTATTGACATTCGATCTATAGGGGCTCTTTAGATGTTCTATATAGACTCTTTCATACAAATCCCTACATTAGGAAAATCTATAAAAGAACTCTTATTTGAGAAAATGGGCAAAAATTCTCACTATGCAGATTTCTTTAGAATGTCTATACGTATTCTATACAACTTCTATAAAGATTCTTTAGAACCAAATATATAAAAAATCACAGAGAATTTTTCTATAGAATTTCTATAGATTTGTTTGGGGGGTAGAATTCTATAGCATGTTTTTGTGTGGGATATCGGCAGTGTGAGTGGTTTCTTGGCTTCTGACTAAATATATCGTGTTCATTCACAAATAACATTAATTTAGAACAGCAATTATTTGTACTGCGCATTACACGTGGCAATCAAAGAATAAAATTATTATGATCTCGAATTAATGAACATTGCAAACACCCGACATATGCAGCAAATTGACTAGCTCAGTTTAGTTGATTTTAAAGGTACATTAGTATCATACTTTGGTTTTTGTCAAAGAAGTACAGATTCATGGGCAAAATTATCAAGGACGATACAGTAACTTAAGAGTCATCTGTGAAAATTTTAGTCCCATACGTACGGTGCCCACTTTTTTTTAGAAAACAGTGAAAACGGCCTCAGTATTTCTTAAGTCTTTTCTCTTTTAATTTAGATCTTTTAAAAGATCAAACAGTTTATCGGTCGTTGTTTTACTATTTTCTGGATAAATACACCATTTCAGGCGGAAAAAATTAGCGGTATGTATCTACTATCGCCATCTTCATACCCTGAAAGTTATATGTAAACCTGTGACTCATTTCTGTTTTGGTTTCTTACCAAAGTATGATATACTACCTCATAAAAATGAATTTTAGGGTCATTTGGCTGTTGGTGTTTTGTCTGATCAGCAGTTAGAAGCAGTCCATTATTTGTATCGAAATGTATCAGCAGTGGTTTCTATAATATGGTAAAAATGTCAAAAAGTACAATAGAGACATTATTAATGACGTGCGATGTCCTTCATAAGCCACCATAATCTTTGGCTCGGGAAATTCTGAATGAGCTAAATGACCTCTGACCTTTATAATCATTATTCGTCTGGTTCCCAGACTTCATCACGTACGAAATGAATTGCAAACTTCGTCAGACTGCACATGGCTCACACGTTGATTGCATCACTTTGCACTTGCCATTCTGCAGAGACATATCAAGTCAGTATCGTGATTCAGCCCACGTTTTATTTGAGAGAAAAATGGTGCTGGATGTTGAGCTTTTCCGTGCTGACAAGGGAGGTATCCCCGATAAGATAAGGGAGAATCAAGCCAAACGGTACAAAGATGTTACTTTGGTGGATAAAGTGGTTGAGGCCGACACCAAATGGCGAAAGTGTAAGTGGACGTCATTTAAGTTAACTAAGGTTACATTTTACAAAATACATAACGTGGTCATGGAGGCTGGGAAGGAAAAAAATGGGGTAGAATTGTACTTGTAGCTTTATGTTAATTTCTTAAGGCCCATGGTCCATTGTTTTTGGTCTTGTTTCTTTTGGTGTGGAGAACCACACAAAATGGCGGACGCACCAAAAATGACTCTAAATGATCGTCTGGTTTAAAGTTTTTCGTCGGAAAACATTGATTTTCATCACACAGAATTGAGAATGATCTTGAGCACAAATAAGTATGTTGCATTTCATCCCTTACATTCAATGAAAAGATGAAGTGATTTTCAAGCTAATTTGTGATGTCTTTGTTGTCATTAGGAAAAATTTGTTGGCGCAAGTTAAGTCAAATGTCAGACCAAGGGTTATTAATATCATCACAACTGAACTAACTGTTAGCACCAGCGCATTGCGTTACAACTTGCATTCATGCATGTGTTTGACTTTTTCACTCCAGCTGCATTGTCAAGAATTGTTCAGTGACTTTAGGTCACAAGGCCAGTATTCTGCAGCCAAGAGAATCAATATTAATGTGTATTATTTTGCATTATTTTTGCGTTCTATGTCTGATGAATAACATCCTTTGGAAGTTAGGGGTTGAGAGTTTATGCACTGTATTATTAGGACAAATTACAAGTTTATTAAAATTGGCTAAATTATAATGCTTTCAGTTCCTTTCATGTGCAGCGAATTACTATTTTGTAGCACAAGTCTTACCATGTACCAAATGCATGTTTTTCATTCATTCATTCCACAGTGCGATATGAGGCTGACAATCTCAATAAACTGAAGAATTTGTGCAGCAAGATCATCGGAGAAAAGATGAAGGTAGATACATGTGGAAAATAGGATATGCTGTAGTTTATAAATAGAGCAAGGGAAGTCACCACAAAATAACGGTAACGTATGTTGGTGTGACCCTCTGCCAAGCATTAATATACATCAGGTACTACAACACTGCTCCGTATCCATACCACTCGACTCCGACTCCGCACCACTGACATTGCGCCTTTCGATGTATACTGTATGTACCATGTACGTACTCAGTGCCGCACATTGTAGTTATTCTCGGCTGAGACGAGTGCCCACTCTTCACAGGGTTGCTCCACAATTTATGGAGCAACCCTGTGAAGACTCGGTGCTGGTCTCAGCCGAGAATAATTGGCTACAATGCATAGAAGTATAAGTTAAGTTGTGGAGCAACCCTGTGAAGAGTAGGTGCTCGTCTCAACCGAGAATAATTGGCCACAATGTATACGAGTATAAGTTAAGTTGTGGAGCAACCCTGTGAAGACTCGGTGCTCGTCTCAACCGAGAATAACTGGCTACAATGCATACGAGTAATACGTTAAGTTGTGGAGCAACCCTGCGACGAGTAGGCGCTCATCTCAGCCGAGAATAATGGACCCTTCCGGCCTGTCAATCAAACTGTGCGCATTGACCAATTGGAGGACGTCTTTTAATCAGGTGACCACGAAAGCCTCGGTCAAATTCGGTCACATGCTGTATGTAAAACACACTTGGGCAAGTTGTTGAGCAACCTTGTGAAGAGTAGGCGCTCGTCTCAGCCAAGAATATCTGCAATGTGCAGCACAGAATACACTGAGTAGTAGTAGTAGTATCCCAATGTACGTATCGAAATGTGCGGGCAATGTCATTGGTGCGGATTCGGAGTGGTACGCATACGGATCGTTGTACAGTGACCTAGTACCTGATACATATTCAATACTCAGCCGAGGGTCGCACCAACGTTACCCAAAATGTCCCCCTGTCGGAATGACAAAAGTTCAGACATACTTCACATGTTGTTTGCTGATGTAATCTAGACAAGGAAGATTTAAGGCTTTGCATGGTGACAATGAACCCTTCCGGCCTGTCAATCAAGCTGTGCACATTGACACACACACGTGGGCGGGGCTTAAGAGCAAAGCCGGAATGGTCCATTGGTATGTGGATCGGTTTGCAGTAACACCATGTAATATCCGTTTGTACTTTCGCACTTCTATTTCGTTCGCACTTCTCGCAATTAGGTCTCAACGTTTCGACTAGTCTGCTCTAGTCCTCATCGGGAGACGATTGAAATGAGGGATGTGAGGTCTTTATATATGATTCCTTGAGATCATGTTCCTTTTCCTGATCCTGTAATCTAGACAATCGCTTTTATTGGGTTTTCCGCGTCAGCGAAAACCCTTTATTTTTGTTCTGTTTTTTTTTTCTTTTCTTCTTCCATTTTGATTTCCCATAGACTTTACACAGGGGCATTCTACACGCCACTTTGGTCCCTTATAAAAAGCCAATCTTAACCAAACTTGGTCTAAAGGAAGTCCATATAGGGTAGTTGTCTCCCGAAACTTTTCACCATCATGACGTCATCAGGTGTCACGTGACAAACGATTTGAGTTTAATAATCAAAATCTTTAAAAATCAACAAAAAATCAACGGTTTGAGATATTAAGTTGATTTTTTCACCAAAAGTGATTTTTAGGCAGGGTCTTTCTTTGAGACACACTGCTTGACCTTTGTGACCTCTACTTCCGGTCAAACCGGAAGTAGCTCCTCATTTAAAAGTGGTAAGAGCTAGGATCATGATTCTTTCACCAAAAATGAATGTTAGGCAAGGTCTTTCTTTGAGACACACTGCTTGACCTTTGTGACCTCTACTTCCGGTCAAACAGGAAGTAGCTCCTCATTTAAAAGTGGTAAAAGCTAATATCATAATTCTTTTACCAAAAGGCAATGTTAGGGAAGGTCGTGCTTAGTGACAATATTCTTATTGATAAGCAATTTATATCATGCGGAAAAGCCTTATGCGCTTTTCAACAGCCATAAACTCTAGTTTTTGTATTGGATTTGTCTGTACCCTTCTGTGCAGTTTCGGAGAACTTTGAACAAAGCAAATTGACTGGAGCGTGATTCGAACCTGCGATCTCCGGAATACCGTACTTAGTACCAATGCAGTATTCCAGAGGTCGCCAGTTCGAATCCCGCTCTAAACAAGGTACGATATCCCGGAGGTGACAGGTTCGAATCTCGCTTCAGTCCATTTCCTCTGTTCACCAGTTCACATTTCAATAATCCAGTCAGTTCCCATTATTAAATGTTGTTTATTTGCAGACCTTGCACTAACTTCTTTTCCAGGCTAGCCCACTGAGCCAGCTTACTTCAGATTTTTACAAACCTGCTTAGATTTTTACCAGCCCGTACATATGTTGATCCATACCTAAAAGGTAGTATCATACTTTGGTTTTTATCAAAGAAATACAGATTCATGGGCAAAAATATCAAGACAGATACAGTAACAGTCATCTCTGAAAATTTAAGTCCCATACGGTGCCCACTTTTTGAGAAAACAGTGAAAAACAGCAACAGTAAGTCTTTTCTCTTTTATTTTTGATCTTTCAAAAGATCAAAAAGATTTTCGGTCGTTGTTTTTTTCTGGATAAATACACCATTTCAGGCGGAAAATTTTCAACGGTATGTTTCTACCACCACCATTTTCATACCCTGTACCGTAAGTTATACGTAAATCTGTGAACATGTCTGTTTTTGCTTCTTACCAAAGTATGATACTACCTTTAACATGTAGGTTCGTATTATTTTTTTTTTTTAGTAGCCCGCTGGGCAACTATTAGGAAGTGAATCTTGCTAGCCCAGAGCAGTTTTTTGCTAGACAATGTATGCCGTACTATTTTGAACCCTGATAAATTTGAGAAATTAATAAAATTAACCAAGAGACTGAAATTCACCCTTTTGTGTTTTGTGCACATTGATATTTTTTTTTTTGTAGAAGAAGGAGGCAGTCGGCAATGATGATGATGATCTACCAGCAAAGATCAAAGAAACTCTCAACGACTGCAAAGCTGAAGACTTAAAGGTAGGTCATGTGTAGGTCAGATGGATGGTATCGGAACTTCCTCGGCAAGCCTGGAACTGCAGCCGATTTCACAAAATTTTACATAACTTACGCAGCGTACAAAAGTTGTGTAAGTTTTGTGAAACGGCCATAACTTGTGCAACCTAGGCAGGAAAATGTTGCATACGCAACTATTGAAGTTTCGTGAAATCGGCTGCAGGTTCTTTCAAACCCTAACCCTCTGCACTAAGTACCACACAAGACAAGAGCTGCTTAAGATAGTATCATACTTTGGTAAGAGAACAAAACAGACATGTTCACACATTTAGGTATAACTTTCAGAGTATGAAGATGATGCTAGTAGAAAGCTACCGTTAAAATTTGTCCGTCTGAAATGGTACATTTGTCCAGAAATTTGTCGAACAACGACCGAAAATCTTTTTGATCTTTTAAAAGATCAAAAATAAAAGAGAAAAGACTTAAGAAATACTGTGGCAGTTTTTCACTGTTTTCTTAAAAAATAGGCACCGTATGGGACTGAAATGTTCACAGATGACTGTTACTGTATCTTCCTTGATATTTTTGCCCATGAATCTGAATTTCTTCGACAAAAACCAAAGTATGATATTACCTTTACCACATAGTACCACAGTCTCCATGGGGGAATGGGATTATAAACCATACATTATCACGAAAACCAAGCTTTGGTGTATTGTGGTATACCATGATACCAAACTTATAGAGATACAACTTTTCAAATTTCAGTCTGAAATAAGTTGTTGTTATGGTTAGTCCAAAGTCTCCCATTAGACTAGTCACAGTTGAATTGACAAGGAAAGGAATAATAGAATTTCAACAATTGTTCTTAAATTGATCTTTTGGTCTTCTTCAACACTTATCCAGGAGCTGACCGTGTCTCAGATCAAGAAAGCCCGACAGCTGATCGATGAGCAGATCACAAAGTGCAATGATGAGCGCTCGCTGTGCGAGACGATTCGCAGGGAGAATCTGATGGAGATTGGCAACTTCCTGCACGAGTCCGTCGTCATCAGCAATGATGAGGTAATGGCTACTTCCATAGGCGTACATGCAGTCAGAGTCTGTATCGTTGTTGGAGTAGAGTCCTCAGATCTGAGTACAGAGTACTCCGAGTACTTCAAGGTCCAAGTACTAGGCCGAGTCCGAGTACATTGCTGTCGAGTCCAAGTCCTAAGTGTCAAGTCCGAGTACATTCAAGGTCGAGTTCAGGGCCGAACCCGAGTACCAAAGTCCGAGTCCATGTCCGAGTACAGTACCAATTGCACACTGCTTAAAATTGCATTTTGTTTCACAAAGATGTTCATAATTGGATGTTGTGCCACTCTTATCAGAAATTATTTTTTTTCAAACCTTGCAAATGACACTGTGCTGCTTACTCCATTGGATACTAAACTCCCGATGATCTTCATACTCCCATTGTATATATTATAATTTATGCCTGGTACATACTGTGCAGTGCCCGGTTGTGGGTCAGGGGAGAACATGGGTTCACCAAGAACAAACAAAATGCAGAATCTGTGAAGATTGGCTATCAAAAGGGCGAGTTACAAAAGATCATGGTGGCCGACGGCAAACAGCATAATTGTTTTGTGCACAAAGTTTTAACTTTGGCAACGAGACCTAGCTCATTATTCTTTGCCAAACATAAGAATTTCACCTCACTTTGTATTTTCAGGCATTATAATTGGGGTGGGTGGCAATGTGAAGGTATTTGGTTAATTGTAAATGTCCTGAATTTAATGTTCACAGCATTTTCCTGAGTCTTTTGGAAACGGCGTACTTACAGCATGTACAAAAGTTTTCAGGAGACTGATTGTTTGCTGCCCTCTATCGACAGCCTGCTCCAAAAGTCTCCCATTAATGGTATATTTCTACCATCACTATCTAAATCTGTGAAGATTTCTGTTTCGGTATGCAACCAAAGTATGTTTGTACTACATTTAAATGTCTGAATTAGAATCTTTATGGGTGAACAATCTTGAGCAAGAGTCTTCTTCATTTCTGGTATTTTCTTCTTCATTTCTGGTATTTTCTTCTTCATTTCCATGTTCGTCAGGATGAAAACGGCATCGTCAAGACCGTCGGTGACTGCACAGTCAGAATGAGATACTCTCATGTTGATTTGATTCATATGATAGACGGTGTGGATGGGGAGAGAGGTGCTACTGTGTCTGGAAGCAGGGGGTACTTCCTCAAGGTACGTCTGAAATTAAAGGGTCTATGCAATAGGAATTTTATGGCTTGAACATGTGCCAAAAATAAGTTGTTTAAGCTTTTTACTTTTGAAGAGTGCACCTTTAACCCTTTCAGCCCCACATTGTTTATTACCATGCGTCCTGTGGTGACCACATTGTACAGTACACTGCCCTGTCCCACGTTTTCTTTGTACACACACAAACAATGCAGCTCAGAATAAATGTTATTTTCAAACTCGATTTTCAGTATGAAGGAATTATCATGGGAAAAAACTTAATCCACAAACCTTGAAGCCACTGAAATGATCTTTCCAACCATGTAAAAATACTATGTACTCGTTTTATTATTTGCACAATATCTCATGGTAAATGTGAATTGTCACAAATTGCGTGTCTGAGCACCGCGAAGTCCACCCCGGCCACCGCCACGACACCGCGGGCTCCTGTCGGGAGTATCTGATAGGGATAGGTAGACTGTTCCACAGTATGGTGTCGTTATGTCAGTGGCAATTTTTTTCTTCACAGGCTGTGAACAAAAGTGTAGAAGATTTTACAGATTTCAGACTTTTTATGATCCTTGTCAGGTATGAAAAATGATATGGAAATATGCGGACATACCATTGAGACAATATGACCTAGACATAGCTCTGGAAGCCGGTTTCGGACATGGCCTAACTCTGTCTGTAAATAATCATTATATTTTTGGTGTTATATGATTTGTGTGTCGCTAGGGTCCAGCAGTGTTCCTGTCGCAAGCTGTCCAGCAATTCGCCCTGCAGAAGTTACACAGCAAGGGTTACACGGCCCTCTACACGCCCTTCTTCATGCGTAAGGAAGTCATGCAAGAAGTGGCGCAGCTCAGCCAGTTTGACGAGGAGCTCTACAAGGTATACTACGCCTTTTTATTCACGGCGAATTCATCTTGTCACCTTCCTTGTATACCCGTTGGAAAAGATAACACCAATTCTAAAAAAGAAAACGGGTACCAGACTATTTTGAATCCAAGCCTCGGTTTGATTGCACTGCTTCAAATGTAGTATGGATGCACCAGGAAAAATACATATGAGTTACTCCACTCAAGTGGGGCAGGCAGGTACTGATCTTAGGAGGGCCTTGCTATTGATGACCAAGATTTGTTTCCGGTTTCTTTCTTTCTTGCATTCAAGAGCGAAAACATCATTCAGAATGTTTGACCCTAGTAAATGTGGCAGGAAATAGCAGGAAATCCCATCTCCAGTTCTCAATCTTTATTTTTATTTTTTGGGCGGAGGCCATCTTGTGGACGCCCCCCTTATGAAATCTTGGATCTGTCCCTGGGCATGGCTTGAAAGATGTCTGTGTAGTATCACGAAACTTGCTCCATTCTGTCTTGCAATTTTTATTTGAGTGCAGATGCACAGATCACATTCAGCACAGGATGAAATTATTCTATGCTCGTTAAATTAGAAAATGCACCAATATTTTGTACCAGGTCTACCAGTCCAGTCTCCATTTCGCAGCTGCAGCATTCTCCTGAAGACAGCCAGAGGAAACTGGCCGGAACGTCCAGTTAACAGGCTCTTTTCAGAGCCACTCTATACTCACAAAAAGAGATTATGTCAAATGGTGTTATCGCAAACCTATTATTCAATGTTGATTTGATTGGCTAAGTGAAGTTTTATAGAATGGTACAGGTCTACTGATGCTGTATGGATACCAGTGTTGGAGTGGAGTCCTCAGATCCGAGTACAGAGTACTCCGAGTACTTCAAGGTCTGAGTACTGGGTCGAGCCCGAGTACATTGCTGTCGAGTCCAAGTCCTAAGTATCGAGTCCGAGTACATTTAAGGTCGAGTACAGGGCCGAGTCCGAGTACCAAAGTCCATGTCCGAGTACACAACCAACGCATAGTGCAAACATTTGCATATTGTTTCACAAAGATATTTATAATTGGATGTTGATCATGTTGTGCCACTCTTCTCAGACATTATTGTTTTTTAAACCTTGCAAATGACACTGTGCTGCTTACTCCATTTGCTACTAAACTTCCGATGATCTTCATACTCCCATTGTATAATTTATCAGAAATCGGCAACGTTATCAACCGTGAAATTGTAACGAAAATGAAATTTGTACTAATTGGTCAAGTACTCCCAAAATTTGAGTACACGGAATTGAGTACGGGCCAAGTACATTTTATTTTTGAGTACTTTTAATCGAGTACGAGCCAACTATTTGTCTGTAGTACTCCAACACTGATGAATACCAAGCCCCGACTTGGTTGAATGCCCCACACATGTATGACTTTGGAATGTGGCCTCACGATAATAGTATCTCTCCACTTCACCCCATGAATCTCTCTCACGGCCAGGTCATTGGCAAAGGAAGCGAGAAGGCGGAGGACGTGGGCACGGAGGAGAAATACTTAATAGCGACCTCGGAGCAGCCGATCGCAGCCTACCATCGGAATGAGTGGATGGCAGTGGATGAACTTCCCAAGCGGTATGCCGGTCTCTCTACCTGCTTCCGTCAAGAAGTTGGTTCACACGGACGAGATACCAGGGGAATCTTCAGAGTGCATCAGTTTGAGAAGGTAGGCTAAGGGTAGCTGTCGGAGGATGACATAGGTTTTAAAGAGAGCATATATGATTTGCAAGGCCTCCAAAAAACAGTTATTGAGTTTGAGACAGAAAATACACTCAATAGATCTTAAACAGTTCAAATAGTCACCATGGGAAATCTTGGTTCATCAGATGCTGGGTTTTTCAAGGAAATCAAGATTTAGTGTCTTTACCAAAGATCGTTCGTCCAAACGATTTTTGGAACAAACATAAAAGTACACCCTCACTTGAGTTGTTTTAGTTATCCCCTTTCACTCAAGGTATGAAGATGGTGCTGGTAGAAACATACCGTTAAAATATTTCCACCTGAAATGCTGTATTTATCCAGAAATTAGTAAAACAAAGACCAAAAACAGTTTTGATCTCGGGGTAAGATCAAAACCATTCTTCATGTTGTATAAGAAAAATTGAGTCGGGTTTTCGCTATTTTCTCATGACTCATATGTCCGATTGAGCTCAAATTTGCACAGGTTTATTATTAATTTTCACGTACATGTTTGATCAGACAAAGTATGAGTGCTGTCCTGTGACCTTTACCAATCATGTATTGTACCTTTAAGAAGGAAGCTTTAATAAAAATTGTTTGAATAAAAATCTCATGTCACCTTTATTGACTACTTAATTATATTCAAAGTTGCCTCCAAATGTCTTCTGGAAAAAATTTCTCCAAGATCCTTCCAGGATCAAAACATCAGTCCTATCTCGAAGCATTTGATATATTTCAGGTTGTTATATGTTGATTGATGAGCAACTTGCTACAGTTTATAACTTACCCTAGATAAACGAACAAAGATAACGGGAGACTTTGGAGAACTGGTCTTGAGTTAACAGCGCACGCGCAAACCATGCTTGTGCAATTGTGAGCATGCGCGCGTTGTTTTGTGAGTACGTGCGCGTGCGTGCGCTGTTGACTTGAAGACCGGTTCTCCAAAGTCTCCCATTGACTATTGGGTTCACTACCAACGTAGGGCTGGATGGCTCAGTTGGTATAGAGCACCTGCACGGTATTCAGGAGGTCGCCGGTTCGAATCCCACTCCAGTCAAATTTTTCTTTGTTCACTTTGCAATGACTTATCCTAGATATAATAGCGCTCCGCACTTATGACGTCACACGAGTGATTTGGCCAGCATGCACGCACGTGCACGCGCACACACCCACCACACGTTTGCAATATTTGTCTGAGTTCTGGTGTGCTATTTTTAGCGCAAGTGCGGAGCGCTATTGCTCAAATGTGTTTGTCTGTTGGTTTGTTTTCCTGTAGATTGAGCAGTTTTGTATAACGTCGCCCCTGGACAACAAATCGTGGGAGATGTTTGAGGAAATGTTTCAAAACTCGGAAGAGTTGTGCCAAGACTTGGGGCTCGCTTATCAAGTGGTCAACATCGTGTCGGGTATGTTCCTAGCCCCCTCCTTCTTCAAATAATGTGTCAAGATTTGGACACTTTGTGGTCACATTACAGTGGAACACCACTATACCGGGTGTCCCAAAAATAGGCAACACTTTGTGTCGGAACTATTGTATAAAGATTAAACTGTTTATCACTTCAAGATTCAGATATGTGATACAGCCATGTCTTGGCTATCACCATGTAGAATTTGAGCAAAATTGGAAAATTTAACAATGCATGTTATCCTCGCAAATTTGTTTTTAAGGAGTACTTTTTCAGTTGGTAATATTTTTGCTAATTTCGGCCATCAATATGCAAAAATTCTACGTGGTGATAGCCAAGACATGGTTGTATCACATATCTGAATCTTGAAGTGATAAACAGTTTAATTTTAACATAATGGGTCCCAACACAGTGTTGCATTTTTTCTGGGACACCCTGTTCAGCTATAATGAACACCGCTATAACCAATATTTGGCTTTACCAAATATCATCCATGGCTCCCAATATTCATATGTACAATGTATATGCCTGCTTAACATTGTTCACCATAATGAACGACCACTACAACGAACAATTTCAGTAATCTGTGCATCCCAGCATGTTCGTTATAGTGACGTTCCACTGTACAATGAGATATAAAGCCAATTCACTTCATTTCAATTCAGTTTTATAGTGCATTGCAATGTCCAAGCTTACGTGTTAGGGTTTGGATCAGAGATGTTCGTCCTTCACGTTTCTATACTTACCATCAGCAAATACTTTGTGATGCACTAAATAAGGAGGTTGATAACTGTTGTATTATAATACAGGTGCACTGAATAACGCAGCAGCTAAGAAGCATGACCTAGAGGCCTGGTTCCCTGGGTCCGGTGCCTTCCGGGAGCTGGTGTCCTGCTCAAACTGTACCGACTACCAGTCCAGGAGGTTGCTCATACGACACGGCCAGACCAAGAAGATGAACGAGCAGGTAAGGTAGAATGACACAGACCAAATTAGACTTGAAGCCAGAGCCTCATATGTGTAAAATGATAATTGTCTGTACAGGACAGCCGTAGCCAAAGATGGATTTCATAGTGTTTGCTGATGGATCTTAGAGACTTGACATCATATGAGCAGAGCGCCCTCAGTAAGAGGTTGAAAGATGATAGTCAATGGTTTTTACTGTTTCTGATTTGGGGCTTTGTTTCTTGACTGTTTCTGATTTGGAGCTTTTTTTTTTTTTTTACTGTTTCTGATTTGAGGCTTTGTTTCTTGACTGTTTCTGATTTGGAGCTTTGTTTCTTGACTGTTTCTGATTTGGAGCTTCGTTTTTTACTGTTTCTGATTTGGTGCTTTGTTTACGTGCGTTTTACATCCAGGCAGAATACGTCCATATGCTGAATGCCACAATGTGTGCCAACACACGTATGGTGTGCGTGATCATGGAATCCAATCAAACGGACGAAGGAATCCTCACTCCCGATGCACTCAAGCCCTTTATGCCAGACGGTAAGTCCTGAATTACCCTCTAGAAACAATCCACTGTCATCGAAGGGAAAAAAGAGAGAAATTTGGGCAGCAAGTATTCCATCCTCTTATTTGTAATTCCTAACCTTTTATACAAATCATTTCGGGATATCACTCCCATTTGCATCTCAGAGAACATCTCATTATGTAAATCACCAAGACAGGGTCTACGCTAGTCTTGGTTCACGACTATGTCAATACTCGAACGTACGAACTGATTATTTACCCGCACGCATGTATGTAAAGGCATATCTTAAACATTGGGTGTTTACGAAATGGAGGCTCAGGCTCAGGCTCTACATGTAGCTCTGTCATCCATAAGCTGAAAATATAGGTTGTGGTCTTTCACCGAGGCTGAAACTCTTGTTTTCCTTTTCAAAACTAGAGAATCTACCTCCGAACTGCAGCCAAAAGCATCTATTTTTTAGCTGTTATTTCAGAATGGATTCACGAAATAGAGGCGGAGCCTGAGACGGAGCCTGTGCCTCTGTTTTGTAAACGCCCATAGTTTTGGGAATCTTGTAAGGGCAGTGAGTTGCGTGTCACACTTTGTTATGTTGCGCGCTTTGTCGTCTCCATGACACACTGTTGAATATGTATGATTACCCGCAATTCAAAACTAGCGCATGCGCACTGCGGGGGGAGATTTTACAGAATTCCCAAGACTTGGTCTACGCTCATTCACAGACTCCACGTGGCTCATGTTGCCAATGGGCCATACATGTAGGATGGTTGCTGATGAGAGGTCATCCTAGACTATGGAATGACCTCCCATCAACCATTTGGATGGCTCATTCTCCAGATTGTCAAGGGCCTCCTCAAAACTCACCTGTTTCATTTATATTGTCTTGTCATTTTGTCTGTTTTTCTGCAATTTCCAACATATTTTTGTTTCATTGTATGTCTTTGTCATAGGGGTGTGATACTTCAGATTTAAATCTGAAATCCTTTTTTTGTTTAGATTTTAACTCAAAATTTCAGCTTTTTTGTGTACCTGCTCTGTACAAAATTAAAGGAACTTTTAAATTTCAGTTTTTTTCCTTGGTGTTTTTAGAGTTTTTTGTGTGGCCACTCACATCCCTGTTGTAAAGTGCAATGATCAGTTTTAGAATTGCACTACAGTGTGTCCCCCCCCCAAAAAAAACCCAAAAAACGATACCCTTTTTCAAGAAATTATGAAAAGAAATTGTATGTTTTCAGCTATTTCATTTTTAGTCTCACTCTAGTGGCATTCAATATCTCCCTGGGCACGTTCTGACGAGTTGTGATCTGTGTATAGTGAATGTGGGTGACCACTTAATAAAGGGGAGATTTGCAGATCACAACTAAGAATAGAACCACCATTGTCACTCAAGTGTAATGGCAGCAAAATGGACCTTTCCAAACAATCAGTAATTGCTCGGTGATTCACGAATGGATTGCATTGAAGTTGGTTCAGAATATGCATAAGAAGAAATGAATGCAAGAGACTAAAAATCAAATAATCATCAAATAACCACAAGGGAAACCGACTGAATTTTTAAGTCTTTGAAAGATTAACAAAGAAAAATTTAGTGCAGCGGGATTCGAACTGGGGACCTTCTGAATACCGTACAGGCACTCTACAAACTGAGCCACCCAACCCTACGTTGGTGGTGTCCCTAATAGTCAATTATCTTTCTTTGTTTGGCAGTCAGAAGCCATGAAACCATGCACATACCTCTATATCCCAGGGTTCATTTTATCGGTACTGGTAGAGCGCCTGTACGGTATTCAGGAGGTTGCTGGTTCGAATCCCGCTCCAATAAATGTTTCTTTTGTTCACCTTTTAAAAATCAAATACCTGAAAACATACAGTTACTTTTCATGTTGTTTTGTATAAAATGACCATCGATTTTTAGAGGGACTTACTGTATATAAATACTTGTATTATTATTTTATTCAGGGATGAGATTTCTCAGATTAAAGGCAGTATCATACTTTGGTAAGAAACCAAAACAGAAATGTTCACAGATTTACGTATAATTTACAGGGTATGAAGATGGTGGTGATAGAAACACACCGTTCAAATTTTTCCGCCTGAAATGGTGTATTTATTTATTAGTAAAACAACGACCGAAAATCTTTTTGATCTTTTAAAAGATCAAAAATAAAAGAGAAAAACATAAGAAATACTGTGGCCGTTGTTCACTGTTTTCTCAAAAAGTACATGTAGGCCCCGTATGGGGCTGAAATTTTCACAGTTGACTGTTACTGTATCTCCCTTGATATTTCTGCCCGCGAATCTGTATTTCTTTGACAAAAACCAAAGTATGATATTACCTTTTAAATTTGATTTCAGACTTTTTTGGTTTGGATTTCAATTTTTTTTTTCTCACAGGATGTGTACAAAAAAAGGAGATTTTCAGATTTCAGACTTTGTATGCTCCCTGTCAGCTGTTTTCAGACATTTTTATCATTGGTCAGTCTCATCCCTGTTTATTATCACTGTCTTACCATGAGAATGAATTGTTGTCACTTTATTGATCTGAATGCACGCAATGACTGTCTCCTTTGAACAGCCTACAAGGAAATGATCAAGTTCACCAAGCCAGCGCCGGTGGACGAACAGCAAACGAAAAAAGACAAGAAGCAAAAGGACGCCGGGAAGAAGAAACCCAAGAAGGATTCCAGCAAAGTTGAAGACGACGTCAAGAAAATGACGTTAGGAGAGTAAAATACTTAAACGGTCACCCTCGGTCGACCAAGGTTTCAAAATTATTATTAAAAAAGCTATAAGCGCATCATTTCTTCTAATGACATTTCAAAAGTGTTATCATGTATTAAAAGTACGTAAAGGTCTGGTTTCACTGTGGGTGGTGTATTGGCGTTGCATGCCAAAAGTATTAAATTTGGCTTTCTATTTGAACAACTGGCTCAAATGGAATCATGTCCCATTGGAACAATAGTGTGGTTTCGTATCCAGTGCAAGATGCGGTGGTCGCCATGACACATGACACGTGGAGCGCGCATTACATTATTCACAGTGTTAAATTAACTATGCATGTCATGCGCAAGACGGCAAAGAATGGTGGCGCAGGAGGAACATTGAACATCACTAATGTCTTCGCACTTATTTGGGATGTTTGATACATTGTACATCACAAATTCACAAATATCTGGGCAGTTTCGTTATGCAATGTTTGCACGTGCATTATATTGACGTATAACGATACATCGTACATCACAAATCTGCGCACATTTTTCTGCAAGTATTTTTATAGTGGCATGATTTTTTTTCTGAATAATCTTAGTTTGCTTTAGTTTACGATAATTAGAAATCAAATAAAATGCACACAAAAAATATCAAAACAGCAGTCAACTGCCGCGAAAAGCGCAATAAAGGTATGCAGTTAGTGGTTCTGATTCACCCATAATGTCATGCGTCATGGTGGCCACAAAAATGCGTAAGGACACTATACTCACCTGATAAACCAATAGAGCGTGCACATGACGTCACTTGACAGCTTATCGGCCATTTTGACGGCACGCGTACGTACCAGACAGCATCATTATATGCACGCACTTCTGCGTCTGCGTACGCGTCCGGTTGATTTGCAAGCTACGTGAACACATGTGGGTTACATACACTGTACGTACGTGCATTATACATGTGTACAGCGTTGCCGTCCAAAATGGCGTGCTGATCTACACACCCTC
This sequence comes from Astropecten irregularis, assembly GCA_963971285.1. Classification (NCBI taxonomy): domain Eukaryota; kingdom Metazoa; phylum Echinodermata; class Asteroidea; order Paxillosida; family Astropectinidae; genus Astropecten; species Astropecten irregularis. Next base: position 35,321,982 of record OZ020244.1, on the reverse strand, counting down.
TATTGATAAGTACAGTGGTTTTTATCATAAAGTTAATATACTCAGACACTGTTAAGTGCCTGTGGAAACACAGATTGATTATTCAGATTCGTGTTCTAGTATGGAATGCATATCTATGAACCAACCTGAGTCAAGAGCACTTCATGCTAAAGGTCATTATTTGTCTAGTATTGTTGTTTTTGTTTATCAGCAAACTTAATGGCGGGCAAGAGAGAATGTTGAGTTAACCGGCTCTTTTCAGGGCCACCCAAACTTCATACAGGAGTATAATATATATCACATGGTCTTACCACACACAAACCTATTTATGAACTTCCAACATGCTTAGAGCCTAACCTGTAAAGTGTTGATATGTTTCCTGCTTGGAAACAAAGATGCATTGTACTAGTGCTATTTGTATTCCTTTCTTTCTTTCTTTTTTTCTTCTTTTTCTTTTGTTCCCTGTGTCATGACTATTTGATTGAAACGCAACACTTTGTGTCAAAACTATTATATTAAAATTAAACTGTTTATCACTTCAAGATTCAGATATGTGATACAGCCATGTCTTGGCTATCACCTTGTAGAATTTGAGCAAAATTGGACTGAAAATGAGGGGAAAAACTAAGACTGAATTACCCAACCTCAAAACCTGATTTACATCTTTCTTTCATACACATCATGTGTGTATTGACCACTAAGCGTGTTATCCTTGCAAATTGGTTTTTAAGGAGTACTCTTTCAATTGGTCATATTTTCGCTAATTTCAGCCACAATATGCTTAAATTCTACATGGTGATAGCCAAGACATGGCTGTATCACATATCTGAATCTTGAAGTGATAAACATTTTAACATAATGGGTCCCGACACAGATTTGCGGGTTTTTTCTGGGACACCCTGTATACATGGTATTTCTATTTTGTGCCCAGTCATCATACGAGATAAATTGTTTTAAGGAAACTGACATGTGTAATAATATCAGAATCAAGAGATTGTATTATTGTAATCAGCATAGCTTGGGTTTCTCATCTACCACACTACTGGGACCAATTTCATGGAGCTGTTAAGCACAAAAAAAATGCTTAGCACACAATGTACATGTACAAATTGCACAAATTACAAATTGATATTCATGTTCATCGAACAATGGCCAAATAACAATATATTACAAGCGATACAATACACAGCACATGGACATTTGTTTGTTGGACTGTTTGTATTAAGACAGAAATTTCATGGTAAGCAAATTTTTGTGCTAAGCAGGGCTGTGAAATTGAACCCTTGGCCAATTTCATAGAGCTGCTTATAAGCACCACAATTTGTTCAAACACCAAAAACTTTGGTAAATAAAATCAGTATGCCAGCCAAAACCCCTTGTGAATGTTATGCGCAGCAATTACAATGGCCGGATACAAGTGAAAAACAGTAGACCGAAAATCTTTTTGATCTTTTAAAAGGTCAAAAATAAAAGAGAAAAAAATTAAGAAATACTGTTGCCGTTTTTCACGATTTTCTCAAAAAGTGGGCACCGTATGGGACTGAAATTTTCACAGATGACTGTGACTGTATCTTCCTTCATATTTTTCCCATGAATCTGTACATCTTTGACAAAAACCAAAGTATGATACTGGGCCTACTACCTTTAAGGAAGACTTTTCAAGCTGAAGCAAAATGTTGTGCTTAAGCAGCTCTATGAAATTGACCCCTGGAGCCAATTTCATAAAACTGTTAAGCACAAAAATTTGCTTAGCACAAAAATATCTCGACCTGTAAAACAAACCGCCTTTAAAAATCCCATTTGATATTCTTGGTCAGCGAACAACAGCCAAAGAACAATCACAAGTGATACACAACACATGGACATTTTGGTTGTTTACCCTGTTTTTATTAAGACAGAAATGTCATGCTTAGCAAATGTTTGTGCTTAACAGTTTTATGAAATTGACCCCTGGTCTCTTCTACTATCTAACGGCAACAAAATCAGATAATCATCTACAAGTTAATAGAGAGCATCATTGTTGATTTACTATTCTTGGGTACTCAACTAGTGTGTTCATGTTTGCCCATAGGCGTGGGTCTGATAGAGAGTGCACTTGGGACTGAGTTGCATTCAGGTCAGGCCAATTATGTTCCAGGAATCGCACCTAAATCAGTCGACTCTGAGTAAGTTCAAAGCACACTACACTAGATTACTACCTTCCATGGTCTACACATGGTGGTCAGTGCATAAGCAGTGGCTTACCAGCTTTCAACACCTGTGGCCAATTTCATAGAGATGCTTAGCACACAAAAAATTGCTTAGCACAAAAATGGCTTGCCCAATAAAACAAACCACCATTGAAAATTCCATTTGATATTTATGGTCAGCGAACAACAGCCAAAGAACAGTCACAAGTGATACACAACACATGGAAATTTGGTTGTTAATCCTGTTTTTATTGAGACCGAAATGTCATGCTTAGCGAATGTTTAAATTTGTGCTAAGCAGCTCTATGAAATTGCTTAGCACAAAAATAGCTTGCCCAATGAAACAAACCACCATTGAAAATTCTATTTGATATTCATGGACAGCTAATTATAACAGCCAAAGAACAATTGCAAGTGATACACAACACATGGAAATTTTGTTGTTAATCCTGTTTTTATTGAGACCGAAATGTCATGCTTAGCAAATGTTTAAATTTGTGCTAAGCAGCTCTATGAAATTGCTTAGCACAAAAATAGCTTGCCCAATAAAACAAACCACCATTGAAAATTCCATTTGATATTCATGGACAGCTTTAATTATAACAGCCAAAGAACAATTGCAAGTGATACACAACACATGGAAATTTGGTTGTTAATCCTGTTTTTATTGAGACAGAAATGTTATGCTTAGCGAAATTTTGTGCTAAGCAGCTCTATGAAATTGCTTAGCACAAAAATGGCTTGCCCAATAAAACAAACCACCATTGAAAATTTCATTTGATATTCATGGTCAGCTAACAACAGTCAAAGAACAATTGCAAGTGATACACAACACATGGAAATTTGGTTGTTAACCCTGTTTTTATTGAGACAGAAATGTTATGCTTAGTAATTTTCTGTGCTAAGCAGGGCTGTGAAATTGGCCCCAGTTTAATCTTTCGGGAGTTGTGTATGATGTCACATTACCAATCACTACGGTGATAAATTGACTACTCAAAGTTAAAGGTACTATCATACTTTGTTAGCACCGAAACAGATTTATCTTCACAAATTTCCCTATAACTTACTGGGTATAAAGATGGTGATGGTAAAAATATAATGTTCAAATTTTACTGTTTTTCAAGTAATCATGTGCGATGGGCCTTCAGATAAAATAACGTGGTTTAGAAAGCTATTATTATGTACCAAATGAAACATGCTTGACAATATACTTATGAAATTAATCCCTGATTTCCTGTGTTTCTTGTCTTCATATTTTCCAATTTTCGTAGTCATTTTTGTTCAAGAAGGGGATTTGTTTTAATGGTATAATACATGATTGGTAAAGGTCACAGAACAGCACTCACACTTTGTCTGATCCGATGCATGAAATGATAAACCTTTGAAAATTTGAGCTCAATCGAACATCTGAGTGACGAGAAAATAACAAAAACCCAAAGAATGGTTTTGATCTTATCCCGAGATCAAAACTGTTTTCGGTCATTGTTTTACTAATTTCTGGATAAACACACCATTTCAGGCGAAAATATTTTAACGGTATGTTTCTATCAGCACCATCTTCATTCTTTGGGAAAATTGTTGGGATAAATTCATCCAAAGTAACTTAAAGGTACAGTACAGGATTGGTATCATACCCAAACAGAAATGTCCACAGATTTACATATGAATATGGTGCTGGAAGAAAGCTACCGTTAAAATATTTCCGCCTGAAACGGTGTTTTTATCCAGAAATTAATAAAACAACGACCGAAAATCTTTTTGATCTTTTAAAAGATCAAAAATAAAAGAGAAAAGACTTAAGTAATTCTGTGGCCGTCTTTCACGATTTTCTCAAAAACGGTGGGCACCGTATTGGACAGGAATTTTCACAGATGACTGTGACTGTACCTTCCTTGATATTTTTTACCATTAATCTGTATTTCTTTGACAAAAACCAATGTATGATACTACCTTTAAAACCATACAACTTGCTGTTTTGTTTTCACCGCTCGCGCTCGAAGTAAAGGTCTGAAGGTCGGCGAGTTATAATGTGACGTCACACTCCGCGCTGAGCTACTACAACAATTCACGAACTCTGCAGATCAAAGTTCGTCTGTGGGAACCGTTTCTCACGTGCGATCAAGGCCAATGAGGGGTTACAGATTTGGAACAACGATCACACCACCACTGTTGACGGTGGGGTCGGTGTTGTTTTTAACAGCACTTGCAAAATAACGATGACTAGCGAGCGCATTAAAAAGTTGCTACCCGAGCTTACCAATGGGTTGACGTACGAAGAATTGAAGGAAACGTGTCAAAATGCCGATAAGGAATACCACAGTTACTTCGTTAATGGTGTCAAACTGCCCTTTATTGTTGCACCGTCGAATCTGGAGGCCATTAAGTCGTTCGAAATTCGTGATGACGATGTCTTTGTCCTTACGTATCCAAGATCAGGTAGGTCTTAAAGGTAGTAATATAATACTTTGGTATAAAGAAAACAACAGAAATGTAAGTACGTAAAGTTAGTACGTGTTACGTATAACTTATAGGGTATGAAGATGGTGGTGGTAGAAACATAGGTCTATACCGTTAACATTTTGCCGCCTGAAATGGTGTATTTATCCAGAAACTGTAGTAAAACAAAGACCGATCTTTGATCTTGATCTTTAAAAAGATCAAAAAGAAAAGACTTAAGAATTACTGTAGCCGTTTTTTACTGTTTCCTCGAAAAGTGGGCACCGTATGGGACTGAAATTTTCACAGATAACTGTTACTGTATCCGTCTTGATATTTTTGCCCATGACAACTTTGACAACTGAAACCAACGTACCGGTATAATTAGGTGTTCGGGTTCAAGCCGAACACCTATTGTTATTGTTCGAGTTTTTAGGTGTTCGGGTTCCAGCCGAACACCTATTGTTATTGTTCGAGTTTTTTTTTAGGTGTTCGGGTTCAAGCCGAACACCTATTGTAATTGTTCGAGTTTTTTTTTTTTTTTTTTTTTTTCTCCTTCCGCTCAAACTTGTCAGCAAGACTTCTATATCACAGTTACAAGATATTGACTTGTAACTTGGTGGGAACTTCGGTCATGATCCCGAGTTGTATTTAGAAGATTGACGTCATGATGACGTCATCGGGTATCAAATTACACGCGTTTTTAGGAAAAACTTTGGTGCTTTATAACTTGAGAACCAAATGACCTACGATTTTGATATTGACAAATGTTACTCACCACATGAATCTCAACAATTAATATATTCATGTTGTGTACAAATGACCTTCACTTCCGGTGTTACCGGAAGTTGACGTTTGCCTCAAAATAACTCGAAAACGGAAGGATTTGGGCACATAAAACCTCGCGGGGTAAAAGATAGAGTAGGTCTTAAGCTTTCAGAAAATATAAACGATGACGTCATACGGGCTGTATAGCGCCCTCTATGGTGGATTAAAGATATACAGTGATAACGTAATCCAAAAGTAAACAACGGATTTCCGCCAAATTTGGTGAGCGTGAAGCATTGATGCACCTCGACATACGTGTGAAGTTTGAAATCTGTGACGTCATTCAACCGGAAGTTATGCATTTTTAAAGGAAACATGATGTAATTATTCAAATACTGTTTATTCGGTAACTACATGACGTAAATCAGTGCAAATTGCAAATTGTTTACATGGTACGCATTCGATAATTTCTGCAAATTTTCAGTTGTTTGTGATCAACTAAACGGAAGTTATCGCCCTGACAATTTTACATTTTTTAAAGGTGACACGATTTTCTATACGCTATCAGTCAGTATACTTGTACGAATACACTGTGCAATCAGCATGATCAGTATTTGCTCAGTCACACAATTTAAGTGTATTTCAATATGCCATACATGCGTTCCATCAAACATTCTCATAACAACAGTTCCAGTACGAAATGAGACCCCGAACACCTAGTGGTTGTTCCCACAACCACAATGTCTAGTTTATTTTTTATTTTCCTTCTTCCCAAACTTGTCCGCAAGACTTCTTGATGATAGTTACAAGATATTGACTTGAAACTTGGTGGGAACTTCGGTCATGATGCCAAGTTGTATTTAGAAGATTGACGTCATGATGACGTCATCGGGTATCAAATTACACGCGTTTTAAGGAAAAACTTTGGTGCTCTGTAACTTGAGAACCACATGACCTACGATTTTGATATTGACATATGTTACTCAACACGTGAATCTCAACAATTAATATATTTAATGTTGTGTACAAATGACCTCAACTTCCGGTGTTACCGGAAGTTGAAGTTTGACTCAAAATAACTCAAAAACTGAAGGATTTAGGCACAAAAAACCTCAATGGGTAAAAGATAGAGGAGGTCTTGGCCTTTCAGAAAATATAAACAATGACGTCATACGGGCTGTATAGCGCCCTCTACGGTGGCTTAAAGATATACAGTGATTACGTAATCCGAAGGTAAACAACGGATTTCCGCCAAATTTAGTGAGTGTAAAGCACTAGTGCACCTTGACATGTTTGCGAAGTTTGAAATCAGTGACGTTATTCAACCGGAAGTTATGCGTTTTTAAAGGGAATATGATGTCATTATTCAAATACTGCTTACTCGTTAAGTACATGACGTAAATCAGTGAAATTTTCAAAATATTTACATCGTACGCATTCAATAATTTCTGCAAATGTTCAGTTGTTTGTGATTAACTAACCGGAAGTTATCGTCCGGGCAATTTTACATTATTTAAAGGTGACACCATTTTTTATACGCTATCAGTCAGTGTACATACTACGAATACACTGCACTCAACATGATCAGTATTTGCTCAGTCACACAGTTTAAGTGTACATGTATATATGCCACACATGCGTTCCAACAGACATTCCAGTACGAAATGAGACCCCGAACACCTAGTGGTTGTTCCCACAACCACAATGTCTAGTTTTTTTTTTTTTTACTTTTTATTTTTTTCTTCCCAAATTTGTCCGCAGGACTTCTTGGTCACAGGTACAAGATAATGACATGAAACTTGGTGGGAACTTTGGTCATGATGTCAAGTTGTATTTAGAAGATTGACGTCATGATGACGTCATCGGGTATCAAATTACACGCGTTTTTAGGAAAAACTTTGGTGCTTTATAACTTGAGAACCACATGACCTATGATTTTGAGATTGACATATGTTACTCAACACGTAAATGTCAACAATTAATATATTCAATGTTGTGTACAAATGACCTCCACTTCCGGTGTTACCGGAAGTTGAGGTTTGACTCAAAATAACTCGAAAACGGAAGGATTTTGGCACATAAAATATATTTAGATAAAAGATAGAAAAAGTCTAGAGCTTTCAGAAAATATAAACGATGACGTCATGCGAGCTATATAGCGCCCTCTACGGTTGGTTAAAGATATACAGTGATTACGTAATCCGAAAGTAATCAATGGATTTCTGTCAAATTTAGTGGGTGCAAAGCACAAATGACCTTTGACATGTATGTGAAGTTTCAAATCTGTGACGTCATCCAACCGGAAGTTATGCTCATTTAAAGGGAAAATTATGTAATTATTCAAATACTGTTTACTCAGTAATTACATGTACATGACGTACATCGGTGAAAATTGTAAAATATATACATCGTATGCATTCAATGACTTCTGTAAATGTTCAGCTAGCTGTGATGAACTGACCGGAAGTTATTGTCCAGCCAATGTTATGTATATTTAAAGGTGACGCAATTTTCTATACTCTATCAGTCAGTGTACGAATACAGCAATCAGTATGATCAGTATTGTTCAGTCACGCAGTTTAAGCGTACATGTATTTCGAAATGCCATTATATGAGGGACGATTGATCACATACGTTCCAACATGTTCACATTTTAACAGTTCAACTACGAAATAAGACCCGAACACCTAGTGGTTGTTCCCACAACCACAATGTCTAGTTTTATATGAGGCTATATGGCGTGCGTAATATAGGAGAAATATGAAGTTAATTACTACTGCATGGGAGTTGAAATCCATACAAATTGATGTCATAAAATGGGAACCACATTGTATTGGCGAATTATCATTGGCTGAGACCTCCTTCCATTCAAGAGTGAAAGGGGACGGCCCGATTAACAACGGCGTTGCTAAGATTTTTCAGTCGGGGGGCAATGGGGTGTGGCCTTGGAATTTTGCAGCGGGGGCGGGGCACCCGAATGTTTTTTTTCTCAAAATATGAGAAATGAGCGCGAAGGCCGTTGCAACCGGGTCCAGGCCCCCTTAAGGGGCCTGGGGTCAATTTCATAGAGCTGCTTAAGCACCAAAATTTGCTTAAGCACCCAAAAACATGGTAAATAAAATAAGTTTGCCAGCCAAATCTCATTATGACTGTTATGCTCAGCAAACCTGGCCAAAAACAATTCAAATGCAGTAAACATAACATGACCATTAATTTCATTGGTTGGTATTAAATCCTGTTTGATCATGGAATACTTTTCATGCTTAAGCAAATTTTGGGCTTATAGCAGCTCTATGAAATTGGCTCAGGGATATTCTCTGGTGTAATCTGAGCCATATTTTGGGAGCATTTTGTTTCAATAAATCTAGGCACGTGCCCCCCCCCCCCCCCCCCCCCATTTCAATTTTGTTTTGCAAAATGTCTCCTTTAAGCACCATACGAAAACCGGTCTCCATAAAATTATGTTTTAATAGGCATATTATAATTTTATTTATCGCATAAAATGTAGTGTGAGATTCAAATCATTGAAAAAATCGTTCGCGACTCTTAGCCATTCTGTTTTGTTTTTAAAGGAACCCATTGGATAACCGAAATAGTGAGCCGCATTCTGAGCGGCGGGAAAGACGACTTTGATCGTACCTACATGAAGACGAATTTGGAGATGTGCTACACAGCGGACCCGTCCAAGGTAGACAGTACACAGCCAGGGTACAAACTGTTTGCAGAGTGCCAGTCTCCGCGTTGTATGAACAGCCATTTGCCCTCCTGCTTACTACCGCCACATATCACAGCCAACGCAAAGGTATTTTTTTAGAAACCTTTGAATTACAAACTGTAATGTACAGTTCACATTCATGTAGGCCCTACATACATGTACTAAGTTTTATTACTGGACTGTGTTTAACAACTATTTAGGCATTCTAGAAAGCCTATAAACTAAATTAATAAAGTGATTAACATTTTTATCTTCTCTTTTTCAATACATTTTGAATGCGCATATGCATACATTCAACAGATAGGCAAAATGAAAACAAATGATGCTTTGTTCTAACTATCTTGCTTAATGCTTATTATGATAATGTGGTCATGAAAAAGAACATTGATTTTTGGTGCGTATTGCATCATCACTGAGCTGCTTTATACAATTATACAAACTCGCTAAGCACAGAATGGTTTGCATTAGGAGATGCAGTCTACCACATATACATCTAACCTATAAATATTTAAATATTTATTATGAACTGCATTACAGGTCATTCTTGCCGAATATTTTTCAAAGGCGGGTCCAGGGGGCGTTATAAACCATAATAATACAGGGTGTCCCCCCAAAAAAAACCGCAACACGTTGCGTCGGGACTATAATATGAAAATTAAACTGTTTGTCACTTCAAGATTCAGATATGTGACACAGCCATGTCTTGGCTATCACCATGTAGAATTTGAGCAAAATTGAACTGAAACTGAGTGAAAAAAACAAAGACTGAATTGCCCAACCTCAAAACCCGATTTTCATCTTTCTTTCATACACATTGTGTGTATTGACCACTATGCGCGTTATCCTTGCAAATTTGTTCAGTTTAATGCTAGGAGTCCACTGGGCCGGCGCCAGTTGGTGCCAGTTCGCGCCATTCAATTTGCTGTGGCGCCTAGTGTCACCAATAAGGTGCCTAGTGGCGTGCAGTGGCTCAAACTGCCTCAACTGGCTCGCAGTGGTAGCCCGTAACGGCGCCAAAAAATGAATTTTGCGGCAAGAAAAGTTCAAAATGTTTGAAATTTTCGTCGCGTCACTTGCATCGAGCAACCAGCGCGACGTATCCACCAAGTAGCACCAAATGGCGCAAACAATCCGCTTATTGGAATCCACTGGAATGTAATGGCGCGCGCCAAGTTGCGCCACTACGCGCCAATCACATAATATTTGGCGTGAACTGGCACCAACTGGCGCCGGCCCAGTGGACTCCTATAGTACTCTTTCAATTGGTCATATTTTCGCCAATTTCAGACCCAATATGCTTAAACTCTACATGGTAAGACATGGCTGTATCACATATTTGAATGGGTCCCGACACAGTGTTGCGTTTTTCTTTTGGGACACCCTGCATGTATACTCGAAAAAAAAAAATCATAATGCTTATGAATAATTATGAAACTTACTTTATACCAAGGTCGTGTACGTTGCCCGAAATCCCAAAGACACGCTGGTTTCTCTGCTGAAGGTGTCCCAGGTGACAACGGTGCCCCCATTCACCAACTTCGACGTCTTTCTTTGGCTACAGTACACCGGTGAATGTAAGATTTGATTTATGAGAAATTACAATGTAGTTCATTATCGCAGTTTGGCCGGTAAAATCCTAAAACATCTGGCCTGGGCAAAGATTATATAGCGCTACACGCAAGATGGAGAACTGACCATGGGCCAATTTCATAAAACTGTACGAGCACAAACATTTGCTTAGCACAAAAATGTCTCGCCCAAACCACCATTGAAAATTCCATTTGATATTCATGGTCAGCGAACAGCCAAAGAACAATCACAAGTGACACACAGCACGTGGACCGTAATTTCGTTGTTAACCCTGTTTTTATTAAGACAGAAATGTCAAGCTTAGCAAATTGTTGTGCTTAAGAGTTTTATGAAATTGGCCCCATAGGGTGCGTGTTAATTTGTATGGAGGTCGCGATCCGCCATTCTGGTGTAAAACTGACGAGTAGTTTGTACAGGGGACATAATTATGGGGGCTGGAAGATTAGGGGAGTGTTAGGCAAGATTTTGGCCCGAATTCGATTGAAACCTATTGTTTATTGTAAATAGAAATATTTGACATTGATGTGAAGCAGCTGAATATGAAAACGGCGATTTTTTTGTGGTTTTCTGGACCTACTTTTGCAAGTAGGCCTACCGCACACATCGCTCATATCATGCTATGGAAACTCCGTACGTGGAGCGCCCGCCCTCACACCAGAATGGCGCCCACGGCGATTTCAGGTTTCAGTGGAGAGTTCTCCATCTTGCGCATAGCGCTATATAATCTTTGGGCCTGGGTATTACAAGAACTTATTGAAGTGCAGCTTTTTTCCCGCTGATTATTTTCAGATGTATATGGATCTTGGTTTGATCACGTGCTCAGCTATTGGCGTCGGAGAGACGAACCAAACATTTTATTTCTGAAGTACGAAGATCTACAGAAGGTATATAAATCAAAGACTTCTTATTTCCTTTCAAAATAATTACACAGTTCTAATTTTACACTTTTTGTTTCACTTATTTCCTTAAATTAGTTTGTTAGTTGGCCGAGTGTTTGTTAGTTTAGTACATGTAGTTTAGCTTTTATAGCCTCTAGAATTTAAGGAAAGATCATGCTAGGATCGAAATGCGTCAGGCCCTCCTATAACTACAAGCATTCTTTTAAATAAATTTCAGGTCATTATTTTGGCTGATGAGCCATTTAAAGGTAGTTTCATACATTGGTTTTTGTCAAAGAAATACAGATTCATGGGCAGAAATATCAAGGACGATACAATAATAGTCATATGTGAAAATCTCAGTCCCATGGTGCCCACTTTTTGAGAAAACGGTGAAAAACGATCACAGTATTTCTTCAAGAAGTCTTTTCTCTTTTATTTTTGTTCTTTTTAAAAGATCAAAAAGATTTTCGGTCGTTGTTTTACTAATTTCTGGATAAATACACCATTTCAGACGGAATATTTGTAACCGTGTAGGTTTCTACTAGCACCATCTTCATACCCTGTTTGTTATAGGTAAATCTGTGAAAAATTCTGTTTTGGTGTCTTACCAAAGAATGATACTATACCTTTAAGTAGTTTCTAAGTTTTGAAAAATACATATAGTTCCTTTGAATTACGTTCCTGCTCAATGGTCTTGCTAACAGCATATAGACTTTGTTGCTTCGTATCAATTCTTTTTCAACTGTGTATGTAATGCTTTATGAATTAAAATAATTTGTGTGTCAGTTTGGTTTTTAAAGGCACAATACAGGATGAGTAGGTGATAGAACAGCATGCGGTCTGTTCATAATTTGATTTGTCATGGAATAAATATATTTGTTTGAATGTTTCAGGACCTAAGGGGGTCCATTCGCAAAGTGGCCGAGCACATCGGAAAAGAGTTGTCCGAAGATGTCATTGATAACATCGCAGAGCACACGTCAATAGGCGAAATGCGGAAGACGTACGAGAAACTGGGTGATAAATACGGTGAGGCCGATGCCAGACAGATGACGCGCATTTTTGGAGGCCAGACTAGTTATCTGGGGAAAGGTGAGACACTCGTTGGGGATAATGGTTTCATCTGAGGGAATACATTATTACAGCCTCATTTGGGTTGTAAAATTTATTTCCTGACGAGTCCAACTTCTTACATTTTTATTTTCGCAGGGAAAGTAGGCGGCTGGAAGAACAGCTTTACAGTGGCCCAAAGCGCCCTCTTTGACAAGATTTATGCTCTGAAAATAGAAGGGAGTGGCTTGGAGTTTGACTTTGAGTAGGGCGTGTCCCTACGGGTCCCTGCGTTACGAAGAGGCGTTCTAATGCTTCATGTACATTGCCTGTTAGCTTCGTAAAAATGGAGACGCGGACGCTGCCAAGTATCATGGCATTAGGCCTACAGTTGTAAAAAAAAACATTTAACAGTCTGTTATGTTGTATGGTAAACCCACGATAAAACCTATCTGTAGTTATTATTTATCACGAGGTAATTTTAGGGACCTTTCGGTATAATGCATGTTTGGTAAAGGTCACAGAGCAGCACTCACACTTTGTCTGATCCAGCATGTACAAATTGTACATGAAATAATAAGCCTGTGAAAATTTGAGCTCAATTGGACATCTGAGTAACTGATTTCTTTCTATTTAAAAATAAAACATGAATGGTTTTCGGTCTTTGTTTTACTAATTTCTTGATAAATGCACCATTGCAGGCGGAAATATTTTAACGGTTTGTTTCTATCACCACCATCTTCATACCCTGTAAGTTGTACGTAAATCTGTGAACATTTCTGTTTGGGTATGTCACTATTGCTGTACTGTACCTTTAAAGGTTGTAGTACATGTGTATCATACTTTGGTAAGAAACCAAAACAGAAATATTCACAGATTTACGTATAACTTACAGGGTATGAAGATGGTGGTGGTAGAAACAAACCGTTAACAATGTTCCGCCTGAAATTGTGTATTTATCCATCAGAAATTAGTCAAACAACGACCGAAAATCTTTTTGATCTTTAAAAATATCAAAAATAAAAGAGAAAAGACATGACAAATACTGTTTTTAAGGTGAGTACTCTTTCAGTTGGTCATATTTTCGCCAATTTCTGCCCGATTTTGCTTACATTTTACATGGTAATAGCCAAAACATGGATGTATCACACATCTGAATCTTGAAGTGATAAACAGTTTAATTTTAACATAATGGGCCCCGACACAGTGTTGCGTTTTTTCTGGGACATGTAGTACGGAAACTGCTGCAGCTGCAATGTTTATCCACGTGGCGTGAAATGTCTGCTGTTTTCTCTACACATGGTGTGAGATGGTTCGTGCGTTTGTTTGTGCGTTTTATTTCCCAATCGATTTAATTTTGGGCCGGTGTCATTTTCAACAATTTTTTTGTTTAATTGTCATTTCGGATGGTATTGATTGAATATGAAAATGAATGAATCAATAAATAAACAAATAAATAAAGACGTGATGCACGCATAATACTGTCACACGTGTATATGCAAAATTATTGTGCCATCTGTTGCAGAAAAATATACCTTAAAAGGAAAAAAGAAATTACCAAAATTAATAGACTATTAAACACAACTGATCAGTTGCTGTATGACTAGACACATACACATAGCTTGGTAAAGAGCGCATGGGAAACACTGTCGTGAGTATAATTTGTTCCATTCAGTTTTCATTTTGCGTATTATTAAAGGTAATTTCATACTTTGGTTTTTTGTCCAAGAAATGCATATTCGTGAGCAACAATATCAAGAAAGATACAATAACTGTCATCTGTGAAATTCCCAGTCCCATACGGTGCCCACTTTTTTGGGAATACAGTGAAAAACGTCCACGATATTTCTCAAAATCTGTTCACCGTTGTTTTTAATCTTCCGAAGATTAAAATTGTTTTTGATGATTGGTTGTACTCTTAAAATATACAGCATTTCAGGCAGAACAATTTTTAACATGGTTTAGGTTTCTACCATCATTATGTGACCCAGTGGAGATTTATGTTTCGGTATGTGCTACCAAAGTATGATAGTACATGTATCATTAGCTAGTGCCCCTCGTGAGTTATTATTTTGATAACGTGGATTTATTTTTATCCTATAACAGATTCTGGCAAAAATGTAATAACAGGTCTGTTGGCAGGAGATACTTGCCAGGAAAGACCAAGAAACCTGTGCTGAAAACTGAGTAAATTTACCCTCTCGCACCATGGTATTCATCACCAAGAGACAATGCGGAAAGCGACTTACTTTCACCTTGCTTTTGGTGGCTGGTTTTTACTTTGCGAGCCGTATTAAGTTAGGCCGACCGTTCGCCACAGCGGACTCAAAGGTGCTCAAGCTGGATAAGGCATCACTGAAAATGGTTCAGTCAAAAACGCGGCACTTGAAAAATGGCACGCTGCTCGCCGCTCCTATGTTTAGTGACACGGTGGTTAGCCCGCACCCATTTCGCTTCGTCCTCTCGAATAGAGATGCATGCGGTAGGAATGCGTCAACAGACCGCCCTGTGTTTCTTCTAATACTGGTCAAGTGCAGGCCCGAGGACAGCGTTGAGAGAGCATTGTTGAGGAAGACATGGGGAGGTGTGATCGAGGTATACGGTAGGAGACTTCTGACTATGTTCCTGGTCGGGTTGAGTTCGAAGTCATCCACCAACGCCGCGGTTGTCGAGGAGAACAAGCGCCACGGCGACATTATCCAGGAAGACTTCATCGATCATTATAAAAACCTGACGTACAAGACGATGATGGGCTGGAGATGGGCGTCCGAGTTCTGTCCGGACGCGGCGTACGTGGCCACTGCGGATACGGACGTGCTCATCAATCCGCACAACGTCGTCCGCAGGTTGGTGCGGATGCCGCGCAAGAGATACGCCGAAGGGAGCCCTGAATTCAAAGCCAAGCCGTTTAGGGGAATCAACAACACCAAGTGGAACACCAGCTTGGAGCTCTATCCCGAGGCCACGTATCCCCCGTACTACTTGGGAATATTTTACGTGGTCTCCGCAGACGTTGCCGCGGACTTGTTTAGGGAGGCCGTGCATGTCCGTTTCCTACCGTGGGATGATGTCTACGTGGGCATGGTTTTGAAAAAGATTGGTATGAAACTCAGACGTCTGCCCAAGTACATCATGTTTGAGAGGACCGATTTAAAGGTAGATCGGGCTCTTGCCCAGGGCCCCATAGTTCTTATTGGTAATAATACAAACCATCAAAGAATCAAAGACAATCCCGAGCGATTCTCCAACATTTGGGACAGGTTTGCCAAGAAGCAGAACGATACCACTTTTAAAAGAAAACCCTGAACAAATAATGGTTTTGAAATATTTAAAAGAATGATGATTATTTATATAAAAAGCTGCCAATAATGTTTGCCTATTATTATAGTTTGTATTATAGGGCGTGTAGTGTACAAAGTTGGTAAAAGTGAGAGAGCGCTCGGCGCTCATACTTTGTCTAGGGTCTGTTGCATGTACCTTTTCGGTGTGTTTTTATGTCACCGTTTTAGTCACCAAGTGTAAGAACTTATTAGTTAAGTAAAGTGTTAAAGGTAGTATCATACTTTGGTTTTTGTCAAAGAAATACAGATTCATGGGGGAAAAAAACCGGAAGATATACAAAAACAGTCATCTGTGAAAGTTTCAGTCCCATACGGTGCCTACTTTTTGAGAAAACAGTGAAAAACGGCCACAGTATTTATTAAATCTTTTCTCTTTTATTTTTGATCTTTTAAAAGATCAAAAAGATTTTCGGTCGTTGTTTTACTAATTTCTGGATAAATACACCATTTCAGCCGGCGGAACATTTTTAAAGGTAGTATCATACTTTGGTAAGAAACCAAAACAGAAATGTTCACAGATTTACTTACATGGTATGAGGATGGTGCTGGTAGAAACCTACCGTTAAAATGTTTCCGCCTGAAATTGTGTATTTATCCAGAAATGAGTAAAACAACGACCAAAAATATTTTGGTCTTTTAAAAGACCAAAAATAAAAGAGAAAAGACTTGAGAAATACTGGGGCCGTTTTTCACGATTTTCTCAAAAAGTAGGCACCGTATGGGACTGAAATTTTCACAGATTACTTTTACTGTATCTTCCTTGATATTTTTGCCCACGAATCTGTACTTCTTTAACAAAAACCAAAGTAGGATACTACCTTTAACGCAGGCGCGGTTCTAGAGTCAAAATTTTGGGGGGGCTAGAAGAGCCATTATTTTTTGGGGGGCTCGAAGACCCAATAGTTTGGGTTGTCCTAACACTCGCTTCTGTTATGTCTTATTAGGGGTCGAAAAACATGCACATTATAGGCCATACAACGCGTTTTTTGTGTTATTGGCGCTTAATAACTGGAAAAAATCCAGTATTTTCAAGAATTTTTTTTGGGGGGCTAGACAAAATGTTTGGGGGGCTACAGCCCCCCCCTAGCCCCCCCGTAGAACCGCGCCTGCTTTAACGGTATGTTTCTATATACCATCACCATCTTTATACCCTGTATATATTAAAGTGAAGATGTCTGTTTCGGTATGCTACCAAAGTATGATAGTACCTTTAAAGTCTTATTATTTTTTGCATAGTAAATCGTAAAGTAGTGTGTTATTTTAGCATTTTTAATAATATTTAACCATTGTACAATCCAACCGTGTTGGGGTTGCTAATAAATTGATTATCTATCTAAATTATCTATAGTACATGTATCTTATTTGATTCCCTTGAGGGCAAGCCTATACAGGGTGGCAAAAAACCTTTTACCTGCAAACGTGGCTCAACTACAGTGTGGCTCAAAAAAATAAGCCGATTGTTCGTTTTCGATCATCCTCAAATAACATCTGAGCTATTTAATAATTACGTCCAGTTGGAAGTAGACTTAATTTTGCATGGTCATTCGTCAGAAACGATATTTGTATGTGACTATGACGCTGGATACAACTTTGAGCAAAAAAGCACAGAAATCAGTCAAAGAAAAATAATCGGTTTGATTTATTTCTACTTGGGAGGAAAGCTTCTCCGGTTTCTGTATGATGGAATTGCAACTACGCAGCAAATATCGAGTTAGTCTTGGTCCAACTTTTCGATTTGAATCCATTTTTAATTTTCCCAAGTTCCGAATCCCCTCATAAAGTGAATGCATGTTTCTACATAATGTACTACAATGTGTTCTATTGCATGCAATACACGTGTGGTTGCTTCTTTCCATGTTTTCAATAGCGCCCTCATACGTCAAGTGTGTTCTAGTTGGCAGCCCTAGATCACACTGGTTAGGGTACACTTATGATATTTTACGTATTAATTTATGATAATTTACGTCATAGCTAGTACTCATTATAACTTCTACCCCTAACCAAGCTCTAGTCTGTACTGTAAAAGGTCAGAGTACCTCCTAACCCTAAAAGTATAATATCGTAATTTGGAAGTAAAATATGTTGTATGAAATTCTATACAAGTAATAAACTGCTGCAATCTGCTCATCAGTAATTGCACCGAACCTCAGACAAACATTGCAACCGGCCATGCAAACGTGTGGTGAGTGGGGGTATGTGTGCTGGTGCATGCATGGTGTGACGTCATTAGTGCAGATTGGAACGCTAATATGCCACTTGCAAAGTTGCAATTTTATAAAATGCTATTATGGATTACGTTGGGACTTGGGAGGGCCTGACGCGTTTCGATCCTAGCATAAAACTAAAACTAAAAGGATCTTTATCGAAGCCTCAGGCTGAAATTTCAATTATCATGTTTTCTTATGAACATTTTATTTACATTAACTTGCGATGAATATCAATGAATGAATTCTGGTTATTTTTGGCATTTTTTATTATTAAGATTATTTGTTTATATTATTATATTATTATTTTTATATTTATATTATTTATTTCAATTATATTTATTTAATTCAATTAGTCTGGAGAGCCCCTTTGACCGTGAATTTTTCCTTTTGGGCAATCCTTCGGGAGCTGATTGGATTCGAATGTAGTTACGTATTTATTTCGTCCTGTTCTACTAAAAGTGTAAATTGTTGTTCCTGTGCTTTGTAACTTGTTCTTCCCGAGAAATGAAATAAATAAATACTAAAAAAAAAAATTATATTAATGAGATATAATTAGTAACCATAAGACAAGTTGCCTTATACATGTACATCATGTATTCCTTCTCCACAGTTTATAGGCTAAAACTTGCAAAAAACAAAACAGAACGAAGTTTGAAACAACTGTAAAAATGGTGGACTCGAAAAAAAAAAGCTAGTAAAAAGTTATTAATTGGGCGGGCGCGGCCCATTCATGTTCTGCAAACATGCATGCTTAATTATCATACTTTGGAAGCATACCTAAATAGAAATCTTCACAGATTTACCTATAACACTATGGGCACCGTATGGGACTGAAATTTTCACAGATGACTGTTACTGTTTCTTCCTTGATATTTTTGCCCATGAATCTGCATTTCTTTGACAAAAACCAAAGTATGATATTACCTTTAAGCAGACATACTGAATAATTCATTATGTTCTAAGTGACGTAACCAAATAAATTATCATAAACAGCACTCTAGCCGGTGTGGAATAGGCCCAACAGTAACTACAAAATGAAAGATGACAAGCGGAGTTTGTGCACGGATTTTCTGTCGGTTTTTGCCTTTATTGCAATCTTCGGCCTCATCTGCTTCTGTAAGGAGTCAGCCAAGGCTTCAGTGGAACAGGGTGTGTAAGCACAGACATTTTGCAGTTGTACGGCGTAAGTTAATAGTAGGCCTATTACTAAAAATATTGTAAAGAGTAGGCCCACGTTGATTACGTAAACCACTTATTAACGACAAGTATACAGAGGGCGCACTTTAACCATACACTGAGTAAGCCTACTGTTGCGTAACTCTTGCAAGTTGGACATTTTGTGCTTGTTTTGGAAGTTTTGAGAAGAGAATTATCACCATACAAAGAAAGTTGAAAAACAAAATTGTTTTTGATATTAAAACCTAAAGACAAAGTAGGCCTACTAATGGGAGACTTTGGAGAACCAGTCTTCAAGTCAACAGCGCACGCGCACGCACAACACTCCTCAACATGCAGCGCAGGTTTAAAACAACGCGAGCATGCTCACAGATGCATGCATGCGTGTGCGCTGCAGTGTTGACTTGAAGACCGATTCTCCAAAGTCTCCCATTACTAAGTGATTCCCACGACCATGTTTTGGCTTAAGTTTTAATTTGATTTTGTGGTTCTGGACTTTGTCGACCGAGACTTTTATATTGCTGGATCTGGAGTCTACCTATTTGTTCTGTTTAGACCTGCATGTGCCTGTGTGAATTGTGATCTTCTGCAACTAAGATTGAGTGGAGGATGGGAGGGACACAATCAACAGGTGAAATTTCAAAGTTTTAATTTTTGACGTTTTAAAATTACGGTCAGTACAGCTAGGCCTACCCTACAGGATCTGTGAGTCCAATCATGGAGCAAGGCTCCATGCCTATGGTCTAATCTACTGCTCCTGTTAGTCTGGTACCCACAGCTTCTACAGTAAAGTAACTTGATCACCTAAAAAATATGTCTCTTCATCTGTTGGCTCTGGGTACAAGACTAACCAGAGTGGACTATTAATACGAACGTCTAATATTTTGTATTTTGAAGGGACGCAGTAAATCAAAATTTTGAATTGATTTCTTCTTGAACTTTGAACTTTATTGAAGTCTCCAATGAAGCAACTGCAAACCGAACCCACCTGTCAATGGGAGACTTTTGAGACGTCGACTGAAGTCTCTTTTTGCTATCTCTGAGTATGCACGCGCAATTGTGAATATGTGCACGTTGTTGCGCATGCATGCGTGTGCGTGCGTGCGTGCACTGTTGACTTGAAGATCAATGTTCCAAAGTCTCCCATTGTCATGTGACATGTCTGGGCAATAACTTATGGGTATCCGGGGAGGCAAATATCCAGTGTACCGGTATATTATTTTTGCCAGTGAGCACCAGCATTTTTCATGCAAACTCTATTGTTCCGTTTCTTACTCTTATTGGCCAGGCCCAATTAGCAGAAGCTTGGAATGTAGACCTCTAGCAAAATAACAAAATAGAAAAGAAGGCCGACATGACGTATCAATTATTAGCCAATCAGAAGAATGACAGTGCCGGCAAACTAAATATACACTTCCTATTAACTATAATGACAAATGAACACAATGTGATGAGTTCTAATGGCTAGAGGAAATTGGCAGTTTACCTTACCCAAATCTCACTCCTTCGGTGTGACAGTCACTCCTCATTGTTCTCTCTACATGTGTAGGTACATTTAGACAGCCTTTTATATAAAACTAATTGCATTAAACCGCTTGGCGCTTGGCTACTGGGGGGATAAGGCTCAAGTTAAAATTCTGTTGCGTCCATAAAGCGTTTTACTGTTTGCAGTTAAAGCAGATCGGTTTTATTTTTGGTTTTAAGAGGTCATACACTTTGCCTTGACCCCGTACGGGCTTCCAGTTCAAAAATAAAGTGCGTAGATTTATCTGTGTGTTGAATATAAACAAGCGCGCCACAACAGGTGTTACGTAACCAGCTGCCAGGCTTCTCTGCACTGAAACAGGATGTCGGAAAGTTATTCTGTCCTGACAGCGTTTTAGCAGTAAACTCGATCGTTTTTAAGCGCTAAACCCTCCTCCCGAGCAGTTTTAACTGGTGTTTTAGCGGCGGATAAAACCAATCGGTTTTAGATACATGTATAAAACTGTTTTAGAGCTTCCAGACCATAGAGCTATATTAAAATAACTAGAGCGCTAGCTCCGTGTAGAAAGTGATGCCTGCTGGGCGCATCCATGTTTGTGCGCAAACCTATGGGAAGCCCACAATTTTGTACGTTTTTTGTACGTTCATTTGCATACTGCGTTGTGTTCTATAAGGGTGCGTCATCGAAGCCAAATACGCCCGAAATCCGACGCACCCTTGGTAAATGCGCGTTTCATTTAGGACCGTGCGCGCACACGCTCTGCACTTAAGTCATGCAATGATTGCATGCGTCATAAAGACGCGCTAAGTACCATTCGCGCATACTTCAGCGTTGCATATATAGAGTACACTCTTCGAAAGGCATTCCAGTCAGTGTTCTTGTTCCACAGACACACACACAAATTCAAAATGACTGCGCCCAGACGGCTTCAAAACGTCTACTCACGGAGAATGGGGAGCTAGCGCTCAAGTAATTTTAATATATCTCTATGGTCCAGCACATTGTTAAAACCGATCGGGTTAAAACAGTTGTTTTAGTAAATTTAACACGCTTGTCTGAACATACCCTCTGATGGTCAGTAGAAAGTCTTGCTTACAGATTCCATGAAATAGATTTCCCGCATAGCATAGCAGTGCCCGTAAGCACAAAAATAGGCCATAATGGATTCATTGAAATTGGACCCTGATGTTTGTACACGCATCCACAATAAACACCCCAGGGCGTCTTCATTTTGAAGAATTCTGACGCCTGATAAGGATCGAGGCAAGTATAATTGTAGTGTAGCATGTGGGTGTTTTAACTTTTACAGATTTTATTTTTTTACCATCACAATTTTTCAATGTACATACTTGCTAAAGTTCCTGTTAAATTGCTTCAATGTAACAGTAACATGTGTATGTCACAACTATAGTTTTAGCGTAATAATGAATTCACTGACACCAAAAACATTTTTATTTCCTCGGTAGAATTTCTTGATTAAATTTTTAGACTCAGTCAGTTGTCAAATATTACATATATCATGGAAAAGCCTAGAATCATTGTAATCTGTTGATTCGCTTGGTTATTAAAAATAATGGTTAATAGAAATAAGATCAAGCCTTGAATTTAACGGAGGCCATTGCCTTCGATGCCCTGGTTTTTGGCCTTGGTGCCCCTTCAGATGTTTCCATAGACGTTATGATTTTCCAATGGAAGTGCCCCTTGCAATGGAAAAGTGGCCTTGCCCTTTTCAGAACCAAATTTAAGGCCTGTAAGATGTATGCTCAAAATAAATGTGGGTTTAAGGCTTGTACGTACATGAAGGTATTTGTACCAAGGTACACATTAAATTTCAAGCAAAAAAGAATTCTGATTATCTGATCCATTCTGAAAATAATTTAACCTAAATTTTGCACATTTATTTGCAAATGTTTGCACAGCCGAAACATCACTACTTTTCCAGCCGACATCTTAAGCCACTCAAGTAACTCTTGACTGAAAAATTTATTGTCAAACTGACCGTATACATCTACAATGAACAACATATTTCCTAGTAATAGGCCCTAAAATGGTTTAAAGGTAATATCATACTTACACTTACACGTTTTTCACTGTTTTTTTTCAAAAAGTGGACACAGTAAGGGACTGAAATTTTCACAGATTACTGCTGTAACATGTATTGCATCTTCCTTGATATTTTTGCCCATGAATCTGTATTTCTTTGACAAAAACCAAAGTATGATAATTATTACCTGTACAATGTGCTTTCAAGTTTTTACATGATGTATATGTAAATAACATTCTGGATGAAATATTTTACACTGATCAAATATTTAATATTCAACACCATGTATTATAAAATAGCCTTAAAACTAAGTTACGAAGAATTAAACAATTAATTGATAACATTGAAATAATACTCAAACTTGGTCGTTGTTTGTGCATATAAGTGCATGCTCATTAAAACTAATTTAAGTTAATGAAATTTGTGCATCTCATCACATTTGCAAGAGCATATAAATGGTTAAAAATGGTTTTGTTTGACAAGTCAGAATTGGGTGTACTTACAGTTGTGATACCAACTGTGTACACTGAGTACTACATACAGTAGTACTTATACTCTTGAAATTTAGTATTTTAGTATTTTTTTCATTTCTCAGGAAGAACAAGTTACAAAGCACAAGAACAACAATTAACACTTTCAGTAGAACAGGACAAAACAAATACATTTAACTACAATCTAATTAGCTCCCGAAGGATTGCCCAAAAGGAATTATTCCTGTCAAAGGGCCGGAGGCTCTCCAGACTAATTGAATTAAATAAATATAAATGAATATAAATAATCGTAAATTACAAATAATGTAAATAATGAAATATAATGTGTCATGTGAGGAGTGTGACAATCCTGATGGCCATCATGTGACCTGTTACACCATGATTCATGGAAGTGCGTATTATACGAAACTGGCACAGTATGTGCACATGTATAGATTTTGCATAGCCTGATTAGCCTACCAGCAGTTAAAACTGACATGAAAGTATGTTGGGAATGTACACTAAATGCCCTCAAGTTTTTGCCATTACCGGTAGTTAATCATTAAATTGAAAAATGTATGTGAGGAATATTTTATTGCTTTTTTTTTTTCAAAATGCTGGTGGCATACATGTATAATGCACGCAACGTACATGTACGTATGTTGACATTAATTTTCAAACAATTATCAATTATGTAAAATGAACAAAGTAATGTACATGTGTAAGGTACATGTGTAAGGTACATGTGTAAGGTACATGTGTAAGGTACATGTGTAAGGTACATGTGTAAGGTACATGTGTAAGGTACATGTGTAAGGTACATGTGTAAGGTACATGTGTAAGGTACATGTGTAAGGTACATGTGTAATGTACAAGTGTAAGGTACATGTGTAAGGTACATGTGTAATGTACAAGTGTAAGGTACATGTGTAAGGTACATGTGTAAGGTACATGTGTGCAGTGAGTAATGTACATGGAAATTGTATTTTACATGTAATGTACATGAATGTTATGCAGGCCCTTAACATGTACAATGTACATGTATATATTATGTTCTTACATCACATTCTTTCATCCATACATGTACATTTTGAGTAATTGATAGGAACAAACCATTTTGCAGACAGGGGTGTGAAATGAACCCATTCACAAACTAGCCCTCTTAACATGCACCCACAAGTGTTTTTTTTTTTTTTCCAATTTTAATTCAAATGTAATTTAATCATTGAATTACAAATTAATTTGTACAGTTCACGTGTACATGCACTAAGTTTTATTACTGAACTGTGTTTCCACAACTTTTTAGGCATTCTAGGCATAAACTAAATTAATAAGTCAGTAGGATTTTCCTCTTCTCTCTTTCAATACATAGTACATTTTGAACGTGTGCATGCATACATTTAGTGCCTTCCAGATCCAGAATGACTTTAAAGGTAATATCATACTTCGGTTTTTATCAAAGAAATGCAGATTCATGGGCAAAAATATAATGACAGATACATTGTACCGAAGTATGTTAAACAGTCATCTGTGAAAATTTCAGTTCCATACGGTGCCCACTTTTTTAGAAAACAGTGAAAAACAGCCACAATAGGCATATTTCTTAAGTCTTTTCTCTTTTGCTTAAAGTTAGGAGGGCCTGACTCGTTTCGATCCTAGCAGGATCTTTCTCAAAGCAGGATCTTTCTCAAAGGCTCTTTTCTCTTTTATTTGTTATCTTTAATTATTAAAGATCGGTCGTTGTTTTACTAATTTCTGGATCAATACACCATTTCAGGCGGAAAAACTTTAACGGTGTGTTTCTACCAGCACCATCTTCATACCCTGTAAGTTATGTGAACATTTCTGTTTTGGTTTCTTACCATACATGTAGTATGATACTACCTTTAAAATACATGTAATTACGTAGGCTCCCTACATGTATTTATTTAGTCAAATTTAATGCAATGAAATTTGTTTCCACATATATAGGCCTACATGTGCAACTCTTTTAAATACATGTACATGTACATGTGTGTAGCTTCCTACATTAATTAATATTGAATTAATTAATTACACATGTTGTGTCCTGTAATTCAATGCATCACTGTGCGTGAATTAAACTCTCCTTCACTGTCTGACCTTCAGCACACGTGCGTGACATTCCTAATATAATTTTTTTTTTTGGGATAAGAAATCTGTAACAGCTGTCAATGGAACAGTCCGCCGTGGCAGTGTCATGTACATTGTACAACATGTGTGACTCGCCATCCTACCCATCTATGTATAGGCCTGTGTTGTATTTATAATAATCTGCTTCCCCTTCAGTTCACACTGCAGGGTAGGGTACATGTAGGCTGTACCGTACTGCAAGCAAGCACAGATAGAGCAGGGACTACTGTCAGATCAGACTGTGGCTCTGAGTTGGGATGGGCTGGCCTGTACAGTTATAGCTGTGGCAGGATATTAAATGGCAAGCATCACCCAGTTTTCCTTCTAGATATGACCTCATTGCCTGTAGACTCATCATCACAGCCGCCTGACATCTCATAGTAGTAGAGAGCCATATCATCCTCAGTTCTGCTGTAAATTACTGTACAGCTAGCTCGGCGTTTCATCTTATAAACACCCACCAGCACGAACAAACTCTGAGATGTTAATTGCAAGAGACGTGTTGACTGCTTGAAGATGATGTGCAGTATATGTAGGCTCGTGTCCGTGCTGTACTACTGCTAACTAGAATTCTTCTGTATTATCGTCTTGCCATTGGGGATGCCTTGGGTTTAAGGCGGACGGAGGACATCAGTCAGTTTTTAGGTCAGTGAGGATGTATTCTCCGGCCCATTCAATGCATCGGACTTTACTGCTAGAAGCCAAGCGAAAGAAAGAATTAGGAAATACCAAAGTGGCTGTGTATAAAGCATCGGACCAAACAGGTACATGTAATTGCATTGTTTTACGGGTCTGTTTCAATGGTTGTGTGTAAATGTGTGTGATGATGTGATCATCTTTCAGTATTTGTTTGAGAATTTTTAGTAAAAGGACTAGTTGCTTGTACCTTCGTAGCGAGTTGATCTTGAAGTCACATGTACATGTAGGGTACATGCATGTTTATTCGCAAAGTATTCGCACGTTTGTGTGCATATATGTACAGTACTTGTACAGTATGTGTGCAGTTGTATGTTATGAAAATCAATGATAGCTTGTTCATAACTTCATATCATCTCCAATATTTATAAAAAGTATTAAAAAGAGTCATTTAAAGGTAATATCATACTTTGGTAGCATACCGAAACAGAAATGTTCACAGATTTACCTATAACATGGTATAATGATGGTAATGGTAGAAACATACCATTAAAATATTTCTGCCTGAAATGCTGTATTTACCCAGAAAAGAGTAAAACCAGTCACCAAAATTATTTTTTTATAATTTTTAATGGGACTGAAATTTTCACAGATGACTGTTACTGTATCTTCCCTGATATTTTTGCCCATGAATTCTTTGACAAAAACCAAAGTATTACCTTTAAAAGAAAAAAAAGGAAAACGGTGAATATACATGTACATGTAGTACCTGAGTATATAAATAGAACCATTTAGATGTTTACGTACAGTGATTTATAATCATGATTACGTGATAATGAATCATTTAGGCATGTAGTGCAGTACAGTGTTTAAGCAATGTTTTAGTGCAATATATCACTTACATAATTATGTAGATAAGTTCCAGTCCAGGCATGATGGTTATTCAACAGCAGCCTACGTGTGCACTGTACAATATCAAAGGGGTTGATGAGATGGTTTTCATAGGGTTTCATGTCCATTAAATACATGTAGAGCCATGTGGGCATTTCCACGGTAACTTTCGTTACATTTTTAGGGGTTTTAGTACACTCAAATGACTCTCACAACTGATTGCATATAGGTTTCAACTGTCAGACTTTTTATTATTTGAACACTATAACATAGGTTGTTGAAACATATGAAAACAAACTTGAAAGCTTTTTTTTTCTTTGAGTGACAATGGTTCAAACTTTGGTAACTTACGTTACATGAAAAGGACATGCCTTATTTTTGGAAAGACTAGATTTAAAAGTCTCCTCATACTGCACATGGAATAATGAAATTAATAAATGCTGTTTGTTTGTTGGCATGTTAACTAGTTATAAATAGGGTAAGAAGAAAAATCCATTTTACGATTTTGGTGATATAACCTAAAATAGCGGTAACTTACGTTACGGTAACTTACGTTACAGTTTGTCCATTCAACAACAAACTGCATGAAATGCTTTGAATTCAGAAATTTTATTTAAAATCCAATTGCTTTTGCTGGCAAAATTAATTTTAATGTCTTCTTGACATATGATGGCAATTAAATTTGCATAAAATATTGATTGGAAACTTAATTTTAAAAGAAATTGAATTTAAAATGGATTTTATTATGCAGTTTGCGCATGTGAACCTGTCGTTCGCTGACATGGTCATGCACAATAAGTTTATACAAGTATTTAAAAAGATTCCTGAAAAAACATAAATGTCCCATTGCCGAATACTGCATTCACCAGGTATTGAGCTTGTGCAGTGGCATTCCCATGGGCATTGCATTTGTTCTAGGCCTTCTCATTATCTCCTCTATAAGTCGTCACAATTTACATGTAGCAATTTCACTGCCTGGTTGTCTCTTTCCTCTCTATGCTCTTTCTTTTAGCCCTGGAACATTTTAAGACAAAAGACCCATTCCTCTCTCTTTCATATTGGCACATTTCCAAACATGAGCAGCTTGCCTCTTGTTGTAATTTCCACACTGGGCTTTTTAGTGCTTGATAATTAAGCATGCTTACTTGGAGGTATTTTGGCTCTGTTGAAAGAAAAGAAAAACTGACATTTCAATTTAAGATTTGTTTTCAAATGTATTGAAAAAGATGTGCTGAATCTATTAAAGACATTTGATGACAAAATGTGATTGAATTGTTACCCTGAATTTAAATGCCCCCCAAATTACATAAGATATAAAACTATCATTTAATGCTAAATCATCCCCAAATAATAATTAAAAGTGCAAAATAATGAATTTGTATACAGCATAATTGTACAATACATGAAATTTCTTACTCACCAAAGCAGGAAATTTATGAAAAGAAGCTAGAAGCTGTCATAAGCCGAAAGACAGTTCTTGTCTTAGTGAAAATCATTACATGTATAAACCTTACATACATGTACCATGTACACATTTTCTACGTATGTGTTCTAAAAATAGAAAACATGTTTGAAGTAACAGTAAATTGGTTACATTGATGGGGAAATCTACTCTAAACACTGCCTTCTATTGTTTTATGTTGCTATTTATTAAGTTTAATGCAAGTCATGAGCATTATATACACGTATGCAAAACTATGCATAGGTTTGGCACAGTAACTTACGTTACGTTTGGGTAACTTTCGTTACACGGTAACTTACGTTACAGATTTTGGCAGCTATTTTTTTCTATGTGGGTACATCTTGGTATGTTCCATGGTTTCTATTTTATTTGTCATGCTTAGAAGGAGGAGAAAAATAATCGCCAGATTTCAAATCCAACAAATAAACGTGTGATGTGAAAAAATGCATGTTTTGGTAACTTACGTTACATCGCCCGAAAGACCAATTTTAAGATTTTCTGCTAACTTCTATGAGCAAGATGAATAAATACAGTTACTTGGATATGAAAGGTTACATATCTGACAATACAAAAGTGAATAAATTCCATTGAATACTGACTGGCAAATAAAGCAAATGACTGGTTGTTACATTTGCACTATTTTAACACAATATTTGGGGGGAGAGTATCACAGAGGTATTCATGATTTTTGGGGGGAATGGGAAATAAATTTGAAAAATGTTTGTGCTTTCCATACACCTTGGGTTATGTACAACAAGTTAAGATGACATTTGGAATGTGAAATGCCATTTCAATTTTTAAGGCCATGTCCCTATTTTCATGGAAATGCCCATGTACATAATAATATATTGTATATATAATATGTTGTCGTACATGTACATGTACAATTTGTACACATACAGTAAGGATGACTATATTAAATTTGTGTATTGGAATTATTTTTAACTAAAATCATTCACGCCAAATCCACCTAAATCCTGTGAAATGAATACTAGTGAATTGTATACATGTAGTACATGTACTCGGCCTCACAATAGCGTTCCGCACTAATGACGTCACACCATGCATGCACGTGCACACATCACCCCACTCACCACACGTTTGCATAGCCGGTTGCAATGTTTGTCTGAGATCTGATGCTATTTTTAGCGTAAGTGCGCGGCGCTTTTGAATTCTTTTCAGATAATAGGCCTTTTCCCATTTGACCAATTCGGGGGTGGCCCCGGGGTGACGCAGGGGTGAAAACTTGAAATGTTAACCCCTCCGTCACCCCCGAGCCAGGGTTGAAATGTTCACCCTGGGGTGGCTCCAGGGTGAGTTTGCCCTGGGGTTAAGCGCTCTAGTGGGAAAAGGCCTAATTATGTAAATCTTTTTGCCTACAATTTTCAATTTCGGTATATGTGTTTGGGGAGTTGACCCTATGCTTTATTTTGATATTCTTACTGTACATTCATTTTGTTTGGGAATGATTGGTCAAGACAGGGGCCAATTTCATAAAACTGTTAAGCACAAACATTTGCTTAGCACAAAAATGTCTCTCCCAATAAAACAAACCACCATTAACAATTTCATTTGATATTCATGGTCAGCGAACAATAGCCAAAGAACAATCCCAAGTGATACACAATATGTGGAAATTTGGTTGGTAACCCTGTTTTTATTAAGACAGAAATGTCATGCTTAGCAATTGTTTGTGCTTAACAGTTTTATAAAATTGGCCCATGGCATAATAAGTTGAGTTTATGAATACCGTGGGAATGATTGATTACCAAGTATTGCTAGTTATTGCAAGTCAAATGCTGGTACACGCATACGTGTATGTACATGTACACATGTAGTTCTATCCTTCAAAATAGTAAACCAATATTGCCAGTCTGTTGGCACAACCTTTATTGCGACTGTAATGATATGCCTGGAACTCCAAGAATTCAGCTGATGACTGCTGTTTGCTTGCGCCCTTTAAGTTCATGCTGTAGTAATATACATGGGTTCCAAGTTCAAGCATACATATCATGTACATGTACATGTACTTATCTCCTGACTGTGTTTTAAAGGTACTATCATTCTTTGGTAGATACCAAAACAGAAATCTTCACAGAGTCAGATTTACCTATAACTTACAGGGTATGAAGATGTTGATGGTAGAAACATACCATTAAATTTGTTCTCCCAGAAATGCTGTATTTATCCAGAAAAGAGTAAAACCAATTGACCAGAAACAATTTTGATCTTCGGATGATAGAAAAATAACGGTGAAAATATTGTTTAAATACTTTTGGAGTTGTCTCCGTTTTCTCAAAAAGTGGGCACCTGTACGTATGGGACTGTGAATTGTACATGACTGTTTCTGTACCTTTCATGATATATTTGCCCATGAATATGCATGTCTTTGACAAAAACCAAATTGTACAGGTATGGAAAATAAAAGAGATGCATTACCAAATTGTAGTCAATTTGTTTGGACAATTACTGGTACTAGTCTATACACTACATACAGTGAACAAAAAGGAGATAATATCTGCTAATTTTAGAAGACCTTTATAACCTACGTGTTTTGAGCAGTTACATTGTACTAACGATTGTTTGATACATACATCATCATGAAAAACTCCTAAGGATTTGGGATTAACTTGAACAGCAGCCGTAGGTAATTTCATACTTTGGTTTTTGTCAAAGAAATGCAGATTTTCATGAGCAAACAGTCGTCGTTGAAATTTCCAGTCCCATACGGTGCCCATTTCTTGAGAAAACAGTGAAAAATGCCTTCCGAAGATCAACAAAATGTGGTCAATTTTTTCTTGATAAATACCGTATTTCAGGCAAAAAACTAAAATCTGTGAAGATTTCTGTTTCGGTATGCTACTAAAGTATGATACTTTATAGTACCTTTAAAACCCCAAAATGGCACGCCTCTGGTTTTACCTGTTTAACCTTTTAACCTAAGAGAACTTTGATCAAACTTGCTTTCAAGTCCCTGACATTAGCATTTAGCAAGGAATATTTGTTTTGCTAAACAAATAGACCTAACCTAAAATTCCAAAGTTGTATGCTATGCATATTTTTTTCAATCCTTTTGCCAAATAATACTGCAATTTATATAGTTGACCCCAAATGTATTATCTCGGTGGAATAGCCTTGCTATTCAGCAAATATTTATCTAACAAGGAGATAGCAGTCCCTTTGAGTTGGATAGCAGATGAAACAAAACCTGCCATACAATTACAAAATGGTTGCTACATGTATGTACCTTGTGTACTTAGCATTAAAGGTAGTATTAAGGCCGCAGTTTGTATCCGGTTAACCGGTTAACCGACCGTTCAAAAGGGTACCCGGGTACATTTTCCCAGTTAGGTTAATCGAAAAGTATCTTTTTAATGGCCTCTTCTTTTTGAAACATAGACACTTCTAAGAGTTCACAAAGAAAAAAATGTCAATGATCTTTTGAAAATTGGACCAGCAGGCTTATGCAAAGCAAAGACCAGACATTTTGCTATGTCTCCCACTGCCAAATGTTGTGACAAACGAATGTTGTCAACCAAGTTCCTAAAAGACCCAAACTTAATATTTCTTTGTTTTTCTTTGTTTTCTTTGTTATACGGGTAATCGTAACCGTAACCGAAAAACAGACGGGTAACCAGTTAAAAAATTATTCGTAAACTTACAGCCCTAGGTAGTATCATACTTTTTGTAAGAAACCAAAACAGAAATGTTCACAGATTTACATATAAGTTACACGGTATGAAGATGATGCTGATAGAAACATACCGTTTAAAATTTGTTCGCCTGAAATGGTGTATTCAT
Organism: Astropecten irregularis; assembly: GCA_963971285.1. NCBI lineage: Eukaryota > Metazoa > Echinodermata > Asteroidea > Paxillosida > Astropectinidae > Astropecten > Astropecten irregularis. Next base: position 35,289,709 of record OZ020244.1, on the reverse strand, counting down.
CCAGAAATAAGTACAAACAACGACCGAAAATCTTTTTGATCTTTTAAAAGATGAAAAATGAAAGAGAAAAGACGTAAGAAATAATGTGGCTGTTTTTCACTGTTTTCTCGAAAAGTGGGCACCGTATGGGACTGAAATTTTCACAGATGACTGTTACTGTATCTGTCCATGGAGCTATAAAACAGATAAATTTGCCCATGAATCTGTATTTCTTTGATTAAAACCAAAATATGATACCTTTAAAGTCTCTATAATAGTATTACAGTGCAATTGACATTGAGTCATGTATTCGCTATAGACTTGCCAATGCCATGTACATGTACATGTACATGTACATATTAATTCAAGTAAACATATTGTACATGAAGGTTATATGTCTGTCAGGAAGTATGCATGAATTAATTATTATACAGGGAATCAGGGAGTGGCAGTTTAATTAATTAAATATTTCTGAAGGTACACAGACAAATAGATTTAGATTAGGAAACATTTTAATTCCACTTAAATATTATCCTTATAAATTCGGTTGTTGAAAAAGGGGAAGACTCCATACCATATTTTGAATAGGCTTAATTCCAAAATATATATAAAATGTTTTCAGTTAGATCAGTTGTTAAAAATTAAATTTTTGTTTTGCTGTGGAATTATTGTATTGTTTTGCCACAAATGTATTGTGGCAACAACCTCCTGTACGGTATTCAGAAGGTCGCTGGCCAGAATCCCGCTTCAGTCTGTCAATATTTCTTTGTTCACTTTTCAATGTATTTTCTTTTTAAGGATTGTGTACAAATTTCCTCATAAAAAATGCAAACATTGATGTTTTGTTTCCTAAAAATTGTCAACATAAATTAAGAATTTGATGAACTTTTTAGTTTTACTGGTCAGAATTTATGACTTGAGCATTTTGGAAAACTAGAGTAATTGGAATGAATGATGAATATCCTGGAATACAACACAACCAATGATGCACTAAATATAATGAACCTCCAAGTTAGTATACACTACAGGGTGTCCCAAAAAGACGCCACACGTTTGTGTCGATAACTATTTTATGAAAATTAAACTGTTTATCACTTCAAGATTCAGATATGTGATACAGCTATGTCTTGGCTATCACCATCTAGAATTTGAGCAGAATTGGACTAAAATTGAGTGAAAAAACTAAGACTGATTTACCCAACCTCAAAACCTGATTTTCATCTTTCTTTCATACACATTATGTGTGTATTAACCACTATGCGCGTTATCTTTGCAAATTTGTTTTTAAGGAGTACTCTTTCAATTGGTCATATTTTCGCCAATTTCAGCCCAAATATGGGCTTAAATTCTACATGGTGAGAGCCAAGACATGGTTGTATCACATATCTGAATCTTGAAATGACAAACAGTTTAATTATAAATTAATGGGTCCCGACAAAGTGTTGCATTTTTTCTGGGACACCCTGTATAGGCCTGCTCATTATACTGTACATGTAGCATATTGTGCGTCAGCCATGCGTACATGTACGTGGCTGAGGCGTGATAGAACCCGCTGTCTTACTTGCCTGAGTGGTGTGAACATGCCGGGCTGTTGATTGCATGCATGAATACTTTCTCACGCGGGGTGCAAACAGGGCGATTGTGCAGGCGAGAATGTTATCAAGAGGAGCAAATTGAATCGGCGATCGAGAGTCCCGTGCCTAGCCCAGCCGATATTGAAGGACAGTGTAATTCAGACTTATCAGAACAGTGGAAAGACAATTGAAATTTGGCACACTTCTGTACACTCCAGCACCATTCAATGTAGTATTATGTGTTTGGCTACAATTTATAACTCTAACAGTTATCGTCCAATTTGATACAAAACAGACATCTTTTTTGATCTCCTCAATTCTCTAGACTCAGTGCTCGTTGACTTACAATCCCTTGTGTTTAGCAGAGATGTGAGACTTCAGATTTGAATCTGATTTAAGTTTTTGGGTTTTTTTTTTTTCAGATTTTAATTCAGAATTTCAGCTTTTTTGCTCACCTGTTATGTACAAAAGTATAGGAACTTTTAAATTTCATTTTTTTCCTTGGTGTTTTTTAATCTTATTTTAGACTTTTTTGTTAAAGGTATTATCACACTTTGGTTTTTGTCAAAGAAATGCAGATTCATGGTCAAAAATATCAGGAAAAATACAGTAAGAGTTATCTGTGAAAATTTCAGTCCCATACGGTGCCCACTTTTTGAGAAAACGGTGAAAAACAGCCACAGTATTTCTTAAGTCTTTTCTCTTTAATTTTTGATCTTTTAAACGATCAAAAAGATTTTCGGTTGTTGTTTTACTTATTTCTTGATAAATACACTATTTCAGACGGACAAATTTTAACGGTAGGTTTCTACCAGCATCATCTTCATACCCTGAAAGTTACATATGTATTATTTGAATTTGTGAATATTTCTGTTTTGGACTCTTACCAAAGTATGATACTACCTTTAAGACTTCAACTCAGAGTTTCAGCTTTTTTGTACATCTGCTATGTACAAAAGTATAGGAACGTTTAAATTTCTGCTTTTTCCGTGACGCATGTTTTTAGATTTTTTGGTATGGTCACTCACATCCCTGATTCAGTGGTACAATGCCTCAATCCTTATTAAATGGAACTTTTCAGTAGATTGATCAGATATTGGATACTCGAACAGCATTGACCGGCACGCACTCACATAGGCCCCTATGTACGTACAGGTGAACCACACACACGTACACACGGAGCTTTCACATACGTGCAGGTCAACGCAGGTAATCGGTTCTTTATTCGTACGTTCGAGTACGGTAATAACATAGTCGTGGACCAAGACTAGGCTATGACTCATTTCTGTCTCATCTCAGGGTGCATTTTCACAGATGTTTTGCATACCTTCAACTAGCCTGTGGCATACTCTAACCATGGAGAAAAAATCTTCCTCCATGCTCTAACCAAATTGTACTTCAGCCTGATTTAAAGCCTTTTGGGAATGATAATAATTTTGTGTGCATCTTCTGCCCGCATACTTTAGAGAAATGCACAAATTGTGCCAATTTCGTAGAATCGCTGGCATTAAAGCGCCCATAATCCAATCAGGATTTCACAGCGGTGATTTCAAAGTAGAAAAATCTGAAATGGTACTTGGACACGTAAACAGCCACAGAATTTCTTAAAGGTAGTATCATACTTTGGTTTTTATCAAAGAAATATACAGATTCATGGGCAAAAATACCAAGACAGATACAGTAACAGTCATCTGTGAAAATTTCAGTCCCGTACGGTGCCCACTTCTTGAGCAAATAGTGAAAAACAGCCACAGTATTTCTTAAGTCTTTTCTCTTTTATTTTTGATCTTTTAAAAGATCAAAAAGATTTTCGGTCGTTGTACTAATTTCTGGATAAAGTACACCATTTCAGGCGGACAAAATTGTGACGGTATGTTTCTACCACCACCATCTTCATACCCTGTAAGTTATACGTAAATCTGTGATCATTTCTGTTTTGGTTTCTTACCAAAGTATGATACTACATGTACCTTTAAGTTTAATGTGAAATACAACTAAAAAGCCTCACCCTGACACTGTCCAGGACACACGAATCCACCCTTAGGGGGATGGAGGGCATAATGCAGGGCCATTTTGTGGAGATTAATTTATAATCCTCGTGCACTTTAATGCAATTTAGAATTGTATGGTCAGTGCACTCACAAGCATTTTAGCTTTGAAAGACATTGTACACACCCTCCAGGGGGTGTGTACAAATCCTCTAATAAAAGTGGGGGGGGGCAGGAAGTTGTGTTTGGAAACAAGCTAAGGCCTTTTCACACTATCCCCTTTTCGATACATGTTGAAACCAACCCGGATCCACCCCGGTTCAGCCCAGCAAGTTTTGGAACCGAATCGAAGAGAAGCAACGTTCACATTACGTTTATAGTGAACCGGCTCAAACAACACAGATCAAGCGTCACATGGCGCAATAGTAGTTTGGAACTGGGTTGAGATTTTCAACCCTGCTCCCTCAACCAGGGTTGATTTCGATCCGGCTAGGCCTTCCTACCCGGGTTGGCTCGGGGTTGAAAATGTTCAAGTGTGAAAAGGGTTGAAAAAAAATCTCGGGGTTCGATCCGGTTCCAACCCCGAGATTTTGGATAGTGTGAAAAGCCCTCTAGACTAGAGTCATATAGGCCTACATTAATCTTCTTGAATAACATGTAAAATTTATTTGAGTAATTGGAGAGAATGCAGATATATACACGCATGAAACTTAGGGCCTTTTCCAAACGGAGGCTTAGGCTCAGGCTCAGGCTCCAGCTCTGACATCCATATGCTGAAAATATAGGTTGTGGTTTTTCATTGAAGCTGAGGCTCTGTTGTCCTTTACATACTAGAGAATCTACTTCAGAACCGCAGCCAAAAGTCTCTATTTTGATGCCCGATGTTTTGGAATGGATTCACGAAATGGAGCAGGAGCCTGAAACGGAGCCTGAGCCTCCTTTTCGAAAACGCCCTTTGAAATGAAATTAGAAACTGAAGTGAGCTGATGGGTATCATCCACTTTTACGAGGGGGGAGAAATTTTGGACATGTTTTGTTTTTAATCAGTGTGAAATTACATCTTTTGGTTTTGGTTTTGTTTTTATTTTGCATTTGAACCAATATCATGTGATGTGCCAGCATAGAAGTACCAGGCACACCATTGGTTTTGTGTTGTTGATTTGAGAATTTTAAGTTTATCTAAACGCAGTTGTACACCCATGTAAACCATAGAGTTATATTAAAATTACTGTACTAGAGCGCTAGCTCCGGGTACATAGTGATACCTGCTGGGCGCATCAATGTTTGTGCACAATCCTATGGAAAACACAAAATTGTGTACGTTTTTTGTACGTTCATTTGCATATCTGCGTTGTGTTCTATACAGGTGCATTATCGAAGCCAAATATGCCCAAAATCCGACTCACCTCCAGTAAATGTGCGTTTTCATTTTGCACAGTCCGCGTACACGCGCTGCACTTAAATTTTGCCATGACGTTGGATTTCATCAGCAGTCGAGTCACGTACAGCAGCAGCGTTCACGCGTACTTACTTGTGCGTTGCATGAGTACACTCTTCGAAAGGCATTCCAGTCAAAGTTATCTTGTTCTACAGACACGCACACAAATTCAAAATGACTGCGCCCAGCTAGGACAGCTTCAAAGCGTCTATGCACAGAGAACGCGGAGCTAGTGCTCTAGTAAGTTAAATATAGCTCTATGATGTAAACTCAGTTGCAATGAACATGAACCTGCATTAGACTAAGGGCCTGTTTGTTTACTGCACGGGATCACAGATTCTACTGATCCGGATCCCACTTTAGTGTACCCTGCATAGGCCAGAGGTGGATCCCCAAATCTGGAATCCTGCGCGTTTTAAAACAAATGAGAGATAAATGGATATCTTGTATCTTCAGCAGTGAAATTGAATGAGGAGTTCATTTCCATGTCAGAGTAATATTTCTCAGCATAATTCAATTGTATTCAGTTTAAATCTTAATTTCTTAATGGACATGTAATCCAGTTAACAAAAAAATTGAAGCATGATCCGCTGCATATCTACTTAAAGTTAATCAATAATCTGGAAAGGCAATTAATTACGGAGAATCCTACTGCACAGTGTGTGTGTACATTTCTGCTATTAGATCTCCTTTCTCAGAACTCTTCCTTGGAGATGGATGATATACTACTCATAAATCAGTTTGGTCTGGGGATCAGAGATGTTCATGTGTCTTTGGTACCATTGTAGATAGCCTACTGGTTAAAGGTAGTATCATACTTTGGTAAGAAACCAAAACAGTAATGTTCACAGATTTACGTATATCTTGCAGGGTATGAAGATGGTGGTGGTAGAAACATACCGTTGACATTTTTCTGCCTGAAATGGTGTTTTTATCCAGAAAGCGGCCGAAAATCTTTTTGATCTTTTAAAAGATCAAAAATAAAAGAGAAAAGACTTCACTGTTTTCTCAAAAGGTGGGCATCGTATGGGACTTAAATTTTCGCAGATGACTGTTACTGTATCTGTCTTGATATTTTTGCATATACAAGTAATAAACTGCTGCAAACTGCTCATCAGCCAAAATGACCTGAAATATATCAAATGCTTAAAGTTAGGAGGGCCTGAATCTGTATTTCTTTGATAAAAACCAAAGTATGATACTACCTTTCAAGCTAATAGATCGACTGAAAAACCTACTTTTTTTATTACAGAATTCCGGAGATGAAAAACTCAATTAGGAGAACAATCATTTGAGATATTTTGTACAATTTTGTCTACATTTATTTTATGTGTACTGTATGATGTGTACACATGTAGGCTCAATCATGTACATGTATACGTGTACACCCATTATACAGTGTACATGTACTTAAAGAGGATCTTCAACACTCAACAAACCTCGCTTTATTTGTTAGAACTATAATCATTAAATAACTTGACATGAGAAAAAAAAAATTTATCTCACACTGAACACAGAAAGAGAGTCTTTTTGATGATTTTTCTCTCCACATGCTCAACCCGCAAGCTAACCCAAAATTGAAACTGTCTGAATTTCGTCAATGGGGGCAGCAGACATTTCATAAAAAATACTACTATGAGTCTAAAATACTACTATGTACTATGACGTCATGAGCTATTCATTTAATGAAAAGCTCATGACGTCATAGTACGGAGCCTTTTCATGAAATGTCTGCTGCCCCCATTGACGAAATTCAGACAGTTTCAATTTTGATTTTTTTTTCAATTTTTATATTTCCACCTGAAATGCTGTATTTATCCAGAAATTAGTAATATAAAGACCTAAAACAGTTTTGATCTCGGGGTAAGATCAGTCGGGTTTTCGCTATTTTCTCGTGACTCAGTCATATGTCCGATTGAGCTCAAATTTTCACAGGTTTATTATTTCATGTACATGTTTGATCAGACAAAGTATGAGTGCTGTCCTGTGACCTTTACCAATCATGTATTGTACCTTTAAGGAGAGCGATTTGATTTGCAGCTCTCCTCATTTTTATCAAAATGAAGGCCTGCAAACTGGCAAAGTGCTGTACAAACTTGAACAAGCTATGTAAAAAGACCTTGTGCATGTAGGCTCATATATCACAGCATATTGTACCATACACCATGTACATGTACATCATACATTCGTGTGTAAGTATGGGAATGCTACTTGAGTCTACCTGCATTGCTTGAGGCTGGAAGTGAAAATGAGGAGTGAAAAATATGTATATGTTGTTTCTGATTCTCATTTGTTGCCCTGACAGCCTGAGTGTTGATGAAAACATGCTTCTTGTTTGCACACTGTGTGATGTACGTGTCAAGTGCTCACTGCTCTGCTTTTGTGGGGATTCACCATAGAGATAATATTAAAATTACTAGAGCGCTAGCTCCGCGGTCTTTGCGTGTAGATGCTTTGAAGCCGTCCTGGGCGCAGTCGTTTTGAATTTGAGTGCGTGTCTGTGGAACAAGAACACTTCGACTGGAATGCCTTTTGAAGAGTGTACTCTTTATGCAACGCACAAGTATGTGCGAAAGTACCGGTAGCCCGTCTTGATGACACTTGCAATCATTGCGTGACTGAAGTGCAGAGCGTGTGTGAGCACGGTGCTAAATGAAACGCGCATTTCCCGAAGGAGCGTCGGATTTTGGTCGTATTTGGCTTCGATAACGCACCTGTGTAGAACACAATGCAGATATGCAAATGAACGTACAAAAAACGTACACAATTTTGTGTTTTCCTTAGGTTTGTGCACAAACATGGATGCGCCCAGCAGGCATCACTTTGTACACGGAGCTAGCGCTCTAGTAATAATATTGTAATATAGCTCTATGGGATTCACTGACAATATTGTCCGTTCCTGAGTGATCAAATTCTGACCATCTTCAGCAGAATATCAGTCACTATAGCAGGATATACTCTGTCCTCAGCCCTCTGCTTGTCAACTGATCACGGGGATGAATTAGATACTGAATATGGGGGGGGAGATGATCCTGCACAATAGAACCACGAATCACTTTCCTCTTCGTGTTCTCCTCTTCGTGTTTTGAGTTTGACCAGACCCGGAGATGAACACAAAACAGATGGCTTTTCAGTCTGTGTAAATGTCAGTGGAGTATTAACATTTGATTCAATCACTCGGTCATAATGAGTCTTTTATTGCCAGGCCCGGCATCTGCCCAGTGCCCACGCTCATTCATTATGTAAATCTAGGCTCTGTTTGTACTGATGAAATCAATTTATCATCAAACCGTTATGTATATGAACACGTACCCCTTACTTCTTACGTATTATATTATGACCTTTAATTGAACTGGTACTTTATATCGCTGCAGTTAATCGCATCTTAGGTCATTCCACCAGATTGGGGTGCAAGTTGTAGTGTGTACGTGAAGCGTCGGCAATTACTTGTACCTTTTCATAAAATGAGTGTGTTATAACTCTTAAAAAGTTTCATGCTTTGTTTTTAGTTAAAGAAATGCAGATTCACGGGCATAAATATCAAGGAAGAAACAGTAACAGTCATCTGTGAAATTCCCAGTCCCATACGGTGCTCGCTTTGTGAGAAAACAGTGAAAATTGCCCACTGTACATATTTTTTAAACTGTTCACAGGATTTTTTATCTTTCAAAGATCAGAATTGTTTTTGGTCAATTGCTTTTTACTCTTTTCTGGACAAATAATAATTTTTTAAGGCAGAAAGATTTTAGCGGTATGTTTCTACCATCACTATCTTTATACCCTGTTATAGGTAAATCTGTGAAGAGTTCTGTTTCGGTATGATACCAAAGTATGATAGTACCTTTGAACTTGGACAAAAAAATCTCTACACCCTAAATAGAAAAAAAACAGCAATGTCAGATGTCATAAGATATGCAAATATAATACAAGCTTGCTGATGCCACTTGACACCAAACCAGTTTTCACAAACTCATGAAAGTTGTTGGAATGACCCACCATATGATACTCTGTGTAATATGCCACCATTCTGCAGGTATTATACACTGTATAATGGAAAAATGATTTAAAATGAACTTTACACTGCCAATAATAGAAATGCAGTTGTGCACATTATGGGAACAAAAATCCTGTGGGCCAATTTGCTTAAAGGTAATATCATACTTTGGTTTTTATCAAAGAAATACAGCTTCATGGGCAAAAATCTCAAGACAGATTTCAGTCCCATGCGTTGCCCACTTTTTGAGAAAACAGTGGGAAACACCCACAGTATTTCTTAAGTCTTTTCTCTTTTCTCTTTGATCATTAAAAGATCAAAAATAATTTTGGTCGCTGGTTTTACTCTTTTCTTGATAAATACACCATTTCAGGCAGAACAATTTTAACGGTATGTTTCTACCTTCACCATCTTTATACCCTATAAGTTGTAGACGAATCTGTGAAAATTTCTGTTTTGGTATGTAACCAAAGTATGATACTACATTTAAGCAGCAAAATGTGCTTATCATAAACACCTGGATATACCAGGTACATGAACACTAAATTCTCATATGTTACTAACTGTCTGTACACCTAACCTTTTACAGCCTGATTTCTCTTGGCAAGGCTCATTTTATAGTTATAAAAAGCAGCTTTATGAATTCTACCCGGACTCTGCCCCACATTCATTCTACACCTTTGTGGCACACATTCTACGGACCATTGAGCATAAATTGTTTGTTTTTTCGCACAGTGTCAATATATGACCTTGCCACTTGGCACTTTCGCTCTCCCCTCCGTGTCAAATTTCCCAGTCACGGAAGTCAAACGTCAGTGCAAGTTACTCAGCAATTTTCACACATTTTTTCCTTGTTCATTGTGTATATAAAGGCTCACATAAGTGAAATATATTGTTTGTCATAGCAGTAGCTTGATCCGTTCAAGGAAACAATTTGGACTTGAATTTGTGAGTGTTTAATTTTATGACAAATTTTTATAATTCTGTTATCTGATTCAGTTATCTGCATATCGTACATAAAATATGGTAGGTTTGCGGTGACACCATGTAATCTCTTCTGTGAGAGTGTGTGGTTCTGAGAAGAACCGTTGGTTACATATTATCTCAACGTTCCGAACAGTGTGCTCTGTTCGTCCTCAGGTTCGTCCTCAGGAGGGTGTCACTCTCCTGAGGATGAACAGAGCACACTGTTCGGAATGTCGAGATAATACCATCGGTTCTCATCAGAACCACACACTCTCACAGAAGAGATTACATGGTGTCACCGCAAACCCACCTTATTTTAGTACTTCCACCATGCATAGCTTCAAGTCTTACGTACTTGTACATGTATTGAAATCTTTTACATGTAGGAAGAAGAAGGCAAAAAATACTCCTCTTAATATTAATTTCACAATGATTTTATGCCTTTTTATTTATGGTTTGTTTTTTTCTTTTTCTTTTTTTTTCAGATTATTCAGCCAGAGGTGAATACGACATGTCTGTGGACAAGGATGAACTGAAGAAGCGATTGACGCCTATGCAATACAGTGTCACACAGGAACGTGGCACAGAACAGTAAGATGCATTCCTTTACACCTACTGTACATGTACATGTACTTCAGGGATTTGAAATGTCAGAATTTAATCTGATTTCAAATTGTTTTGTTTAGAATTTAATTCAGATTTTCGGCTTTTTTATACACCTGCTCTGTATAGGAAGTTTAAAGGTAGTATCATACTTTGGTAAGACACCAAAACAAAAATGTTCACAGATTTATCTATTAGGGTGTGAAGATGGTGGTGGTAGAAACATACTGTTCAAATGTTTCCGCCCGAAACGGTGTATTTATCCAGAAATTAGTAAAACAACGACCAAAAATCTTTTTGATCTTAAATAAAAGAGAAAAGACTTGGCCTTTTTTCACTGTTTTCTCAAAAAGTTGGCACCGTACGGGGCTGAAATTTTCACAGATGACTGTTATTTCCCTTGATATTTTTGCCCATGAATCTGCATTTCTTTGACAAAAACCAATGTATGATACTACCTTTAAAGGTTCAGTACAGGATTGGTAATATACCCAAACAGAAATGTTCACAGATTTACATATAACTGTCAGGGTATGAAAATAGTGCTGATAGAAACATACATGTACCATTAAAATATTTCGGCCTAAAATTGTGTATTTATCTAGAAATTAGCCAGACAAAGACCGAAAACAGGTTTGATCTTGGGGAAAGATCAAAACCTTTCTTTAGGCCTATGTTGTATAAGAAAAATTGAGTAGGTTTTTCGCTATTTTGTCTTGACTCAGATGTCTGATTGAGCTGATTGAGATTGATTGAGCAATCATGTATTATACCTTTAAATCAATATCTTTTGCTCCTTGATAAATCCTTGCAGTTAAAAAAATGTCTTCATGACAGGAGACATTTACCAGTTTAGAGTTTGTCCCAAAAACTATGCAACACTTTGTCTTGAACCATTATGTTAAAATTAAACTGTTTATCACTTCAAGATTCAGCTATATGATACAACCATGTCTTGGCTATCAGCATGTAGGAATTTAAGCAAAATCAGGCTGACATTGGGGAAAATATGACCAATTGCAAGAGTACTCTTTAAAAACAAATGTGCAGTATCCCAAAATAAGTGGTCATTGCAATACACACATAATGCGTATTGAAAGAAAGATGAAAATTGGGTTTTGAGGTTGGGTGATTCAGTCTTAGTTTTTTCACTCAAGTTTGGTCAAATTTTGCTCAAATTCTACATGGTGATAGCCAAGACATAGCTGTATCACATACCTGAATCTTGAAGTGATAAACAGTTTAATTTTCATAAACAGTGTAAAAGCTCTTGACACAAAGTGTTGCGTTTCTTGGGTGACACCCTGTATAGGTCTTGGCCAGCATTAAAGGTAGTATCATACTTTGGTTTTTATCAAATAAATACAGTTATAGGTAAATATGTGAACATTTCTGTTTTGGTCCCTTACCAAAGTATGATACTACCTTTAAGTGATGCACGATAATCATCAGTGTTTATAGTTTGTATATTGTTTCTCCCATCTTTCTTGTCTGTCTCAGAGCTTTCTCTGGAGAATACTACAAGCTCAAGGACGATGGCACTTACCACTGCGTAGTCTGTGATGCACCCTTATTTAAGTAAGTCTTGTAACAATGGCTGCTTTACCAAAGCAATTTACTAGTACTCATTTCTGTATTTTAACCAGTTCACGTCGGATGACGTGATATCTGGCGAAAAAAAATAAATATGTTCACATCCGGAGGACGTGATAAAGCGCCATAGGTTTTTTTTTAGAAAACAAGCGAAAATTTGCCGGATGACGTGAGAAGGCGCCGCACTTCATGACGCCAGTGGCGGATGACGCCTCGGTCGGAGCTTTCTCAGTTGCGGATGACGTGAGAAAGCGCGATAATTTCCCGTTGTTGTCACTGGATGACGGTATATAATGCGGGTTGGCGTTTAGACTCGCCGTGTCTGGCTGCACCCTTTACGGGGATTTTTCAAGCTTGGATACGGCCAGTTGTGTGTCCCACGGGCTATATTATCTATTGTCACAACTTGTCTCCATTGACATTGTATTCTGTTGTATTCTGCTATCTCGATGCTTGATTTTTATTTTAATATACAATTAGGAATAATGTTCATCTGTTCGCCTTTCCTCCATTTTTTGTTCATCTGGATGTTAATTTTGGAATTTCTTTTGACCGTCGTCTGTTCTTGTCTTACTTTTTTTTTTTCAGGTCAGAAACCAAATATGATTCTGGGTCAGGTAGGTTCTGAATACTGTTGATACTGGGCCCAATTTCATGGAATCCGTTACGGCCTATTTTTGTGGTAACGGGCTCTGCTATGAGTGAAATCTATTTCATGGAATCTGTAAGCATGACTTTCGGTTAATAGCGAAGAATTTCTTCGGTATAAACCATGATTATTTTCTGCTAACGCGCTGCCGTATGCATTCTGCAGAAATTCCTTGCTTATACTGTTACCAAAAAAGAAAACTCTCCCGTGAAATACGCTAACCATAACCAAAACAAGTCTGGTAACGGATTCCATGAAATTAGGCCCTGTTTTTCATACGTGTTTAGATTTGTTTGTCTTCTTTTACATTTGAAAATCTTGATATATAAATTATAAAGCAACTGGGCTTATTGGCCACCATAAAGCTACAAATTACCTTGCCATTTTCAAGGTGCCCCTTGATGAAATTCTGTAGTAGACATTTCAATTTATTTTCTTTAAACTGCCTTTGCCTGAGGAAATATGCTTTGTCCATTTGAGAGCCAAAGTTCCTGACAGATCAGTGGCATGTACATTGAATTTGCATACCGGTACATTTGTGACAAACCACAAACATGATTTATTTTGTTATATTTTTTTCCTGAATCCAGGATGGCCTTCTTTCTACGACCTGGCAGATAAAGGAGTTGTCAAAATGCACAGGGACAATTCTCATGGAGTGGTGAGGACCGAGTGCGTATGTGCCAAGGTAGGTACATGTACATGTATCTAAGGGCAATAAAGGGGTAGATATCTTACTCACACAAGGAATATAAAAATGGCATATTTGGCAAAAAAAATACTATTTTTTGCATTGTTCTTGCAATTTTCTGACATTTTGGGCTAAAGGTAGTATCATACTTTGGTAAGAGACCAAAACAGAAATGTTCACAGATTTACGTATAACTTTCAGGGTATGAAGATGGTGCTGGTAGAAGCCTACCGTTAAAATGTTTCCACCTGAAATGGTGTATTTATCCAGAAATTAGTAAAACAACGACCGAAAATCTTTTTGATCTTTTAAAAGATCAACAACAAAAAAGAGAAAAGACTGAAGAAATACTGTGGCTGTTTTTCACTGTTTTCACAAAAAGTGGGCAACGTATGGGACTGAAATTTTCACAGATGACTGTTACTGTATCTGTCTTTGTATTTTTGCCCATGAATCTGTATTCCTTTGATAAAAACAAAACAAAGTATGATATTACCTTTAAAAAAATTCATTTTGTTTTTTTCTCGTTGACAGTGTGGTGCCCATCTTGGTCATCTCTTCAACGACGGACCTAGTCCCACTGGCCAGCGCTACTGCATCAACTCATCTTCCCTCAAATTCAACCCAAAGAAGAAGCCGGACAAGTCAGATTTATAGCCGAGAGGACAAAAAAAAAAAGAGACATCCAAATCTTTATATTTTGATACAAGAAAGAATGTCATGATGTTTGAACAGTATGATAGAATTGTTATGTAAATAGAAAGAATGATGATCTTTTGGATGAAGGAGGAAATGGTGTTTTTATGACATAGGCTGCAGAAAAGGTTCAACATCAAAATTTATTGTATTAGATTGATAGTCCACTCGATGCAACAACCTTCAGTTTGGAAAGGGACCAGGGGGCCGATTTCACTAACGCTTTGTGATCTCGCTAAAGCCCAAATCCATCGCTAAACCCAAAAATGCACAAAATGTAGCAATCGATTTTCCGTTTAGCGATGGATTTGGGCTTTAGCAATGATCGCAAAGCGTTAGTGAAATCAACCCCAGGGTTCGATTTCACGAAGCCCTATGATTGATGGTAAGTCGAGTTATGAAGGATAAGATAACCCATCATATCCTTTGTACTGCGACGAATTACAAGTCTTACAGTGGATAGTAAGTTACGTTGAGTTTGGTGAAATTGACTCCAGGGGCCGATTTCACTAACGCTTTGTGATCATCGCTAAAAGCCTAAATCCATCGCTAAACTGAAAAATTCCTATGCAAAGTAGCGATGGATTTTTCGTTTAGCGATGGATTTGGGCTTTAGCAATAATCGCAAAGCGTTAGTGAAGTCGGCCCCATGTCAAGATGGAACCTGCATTCAACTACAAAGGTTGCAATACATTTTGCCATGAGCTAGGTCTAGGTGCCAGACCTGGAATAGGACGAGTATAAATGACAAGCACAAAATGTTTTTAAGTATTTACGTAAGAAGTCATTGAAAAGTGAACAAAGAAAATTTGACTGCCGTATCCTCTTTGAGTGATCCCCCATGTACCGTTCTCAGGTTGCAGCATTGCTGCATGTATCGATGAAATGATCCTTGGGATATAGCAGTGTGTGCATGGTTTCATGGCATCTGACTGCCAAACAAACAAAGATAATTGACTATATGGGACACCATCAACGTAGGGCTGGCTAGCCTGTTGGTACAGCGCCTGTACGGTATTCAGGAGGTCACCGGTTCAAATCCAACTCCAGTCAATTTTTCCTTGTTCACTTTTCATTGACTATAATTTCAGTCAGCCAGATTCCCTTGTGGTATTTGATGGTTATATTAACATAAAAAGGTAAAACATTATCATTGGTACACTGACTTTGGACCCAAAACCCACTTCTGTGCCCAGAGCCAGCTTCACATAACCACTTTGCACAATGATGTACTGTACATTGCACAAAAACTAACAGCAAATATTGGTTCCTATCAAAATTCTAAGCAGCATAATATTTATAAATTGGCTGGAACCGATTCTCAGCTGAATTAGGCTTCCTGTTCTATCAGCACTTTAGGCCTAAGCCCTTTATGAAATCTCAGCTCTGGCTCTGGCTAAGGCTTTGGCGATTGCCTCCATTTCTTATATGCATTTTGAATAAACAGATAAGCTTGTGGCTACGGATTCAACGTCGATAAGCTGTTTTTAAAGGTAACATCATACTTTGGATTTTATCAAAGAAATACAGATTCATGGGCAAAAAATATCAAGACAGATACAGCAACAGTCATCTGTGAAAGTTTCAGCCCCATATGGTGCCCACTTTTTGAGAAAACAGTGAAAAACAGCCACAGTATTTATTTTTGATCTTTTAAAAGATCAAAAAGATTTTCGGTCATTGTTTTACTAAAAAAAAAAATTAACTGTATGTTTCTACCACCACCATCTTTATACCCTGTAAGTTATACGTAAATCTGTGAACATTTTCTGTTTTGGTTTCTTACCGAAGTATGATACTACCTTTAAGAAGAAAATACAAATTCTATACTGTAGCCAAAAGCCAGTCATTATTTATTTCAGATTGTAACGATGGAGATGAATCCTGAGCCCAAGCTGAAGCCGGAGTCCGAAGTTTCAAAAAGGGTCCTATAAATGGACCCAGTCCTAGATCTCGGGGCAGAAATTATTTAGGTGTAGAAATTAACTAATGAGGAGTTTTAATACAAAATAAAAACCTCTTCCATTTGAAGTAGAGATAAAGAATTTGTCTTCAAATTTATCAAAGTTGTTAGATGTGAATCTTTATAAATTATGTCCATGAATAAAGTAAAAATAAGATGTAGTGTTTCAAATTGTAAGTTTTGAATTAAATGATGATCATTTGATTTCAGATATTACAAGTCCATTTTGCCATTGTTGTATTCCCTCATTCTTGTGTAGTCCTTGTCAGAATTTATATTTTGTATGCTATTTTGTTCAGGAGCTTTGTGAAATAGTAAGAACGACATAAGGGCGGTTTTCTGTACATGTTGCTGCAATTGCTAAACATTTTCGGCTGAATGCCTCAAAAAGTTAGTCATCTTGAACTTTACACTCTTTGCAGACGGAACTGCATGGTGCCCATTTTTTTCAAAATGGGAACTTCTAATTAAAGGTAATATCATACCTTGGTTTTTATGAAAGAAATACAGATTCATGGGCAAAAATATCAAGACAGTAATAGTCATCTGTGAAATTTTCAGTCGGTGCCCACACCGAAAATCTTTTTGATCTTTTAAAAGATCAAAAATAAAAGAGAAAAGACTTAAGAAATACTGTGTCTGTTTTTCACTATTTTCTCAAAAAGTGGGCACCGTATGGGACTGAAATTTTCCCAGATGACTGTCACTGTATCTGTCTTGAAACTTTTGCCCATGAATCTGTATTTCTTTGATAAAAACCAAAGTATGATATTACCTTTAAGTCTTTTATTTTTGATCTTTTAAAGGATCAACAAGATTTTCGATCGTTGTTTTAATAATTTCTGGATAAATACACCATTTCAGACGGAAACATTTTAACGGTATGTTTCTACCAGCACCATCTTCTTACCATGTGAGTTATACGTAAATCTGTGACCATTTCTGTTTTGGTTGCTTACCAAATTTCAATTGACACCATCACTAAACATGTGCACAACTAGATTTGATTTGTCAAGCAGAGAAATAGAATTGTGTTGTATTTGGGCATTTTCTAAAGATCAGAAGACAAGGTTGGCTGGTTTATCTTTAAATGATTCTAAGAATAGGTTAGCAATTTTGATTGTCCTCTTTCATTTGTAAGACCCAATTGCCAAATGTCAATCAACCATCACTAAGACCCCAACTGAAGCTTGCCACTTGTCATCCTTCACTATGTATGAATCGGTTGGCGTCTTTTAATTGAAAAAGCAGAACTTGGAAGGCCGTCAATCGGTTGTCATCCTTCCTCAGCATGCTCCGTTTTGACGTCAGCCTGCCTGCATCGGCCTTCCTCGCGTCCTTGACCGTCAAGAATTCGAACTGACACTTTACAATGGTGATCTGTCGTTCTTCGATTCAAGGTTTGAGTGGAGTTCAGCCGATTGTTAGGCCTACTTGTCCTTTAGAGTCGGCGACATGCCATTCTTTCGTATAAAAAAATTGTCTTTTGTCGTGTCCTTCCAATCTTAGATGATGATCCGATTTAGGAGTTGCAACTTGCATGTGATCAATCCTTTGGGGACAAAACTTCAATATGGTCCAGATATTTAAGGTAATATATCATACTTTGGTTTTTATCAAAGAAATACACATTCACGGGCAGAAATATCAAGACAGATACAGTAAAGGTCATCTGTGAACATTTCAGTCCCATTCTGTTCCCACTTTTTGAGAAAACACTGAAAAACAGCCACAGTATATTTCTTAAGTCTTTTCTCTTTTATTTTTGATCTTTAAAAGATCAAAAAGATTTTCAGTCGTTGTTTTACTGATTTGATGAATACACCATTTCAGGCAGAAACATTTTAACGGAAAGTTTCTACCACCACCATCTTCATACCCTGTAAGTTATACGTAAATCTGTGAACATTTCTGTTTTGGTTTCTTACCAAAGTATGATACTACCTTTAATTCAAAAAGCAGAACTTGGAAGGCCGTCGATCGGTTGTCATCCTTGGCATCAGCATGCTCCGTTTTGACGTCAGCCTGCCTTGCCTCGGCCTTCATCGCGTCCTTGACCGTCAATATAATTCGAACTGACACTTCACGATGGTGATCTGTCGTGACGTCGTCTTCGATTCAAGGTTTGAATGGAGTTCTGCACTGAACAGTTCAGCCGATTGTTAGTCCCACTTGTCCTTGGCTTGAGATGACAGAGTGGGCGACATTTCATTCTTTCGAATAAAAAGGTTGTTTTTTGTCGTGTGCTTCCAATATTTTATGATGATCTGATTTAAGAGTTGCAACTTGCATGTGATCAACCCTTTGGGGACAAAACTTGAATATGGGTAATATATATCATACTTTGGTTTTTATCAAAGAAATACAGATTCATGGGCAAAAATATCAAGACAGATACAGTAACAGTCATCTGTGAAAATTTCAGTCCCATACGGTGCCCATTTTTGAGAAAACAGTGAAAACATCAGCCACAGTATTTCTTAAGTCTTTTCTCTTTTATTTTTGATCTTTTAAAAGATCCCAAAAAAATTGGTCGTTGTTTTACTATTTTCTGGACTCATAAATACACCATTTGAGGCGGAACAATTTTAGCGGTATGCTTCTACCATCACCATCTTCCCTGTAAGTTATACGTAAATCTGTGAACATTTCTGTTTTGGTGTCTTACCAAAGTATGATACTAACTTTAAAGCGCCGTACTAATATCGTTCGGGTGAGGGCGCCTTGTGGAATTGGTTATGTCCGATTCAAACTGATCCCCCACACCCCTTTTTCAGTTTTGGAACAATCCTCCTCCTCATCCCTACATAATGTGTAATTTTTTTGGGCACGCCCCCTCGTGCAGATTAAAGAAACACCCAGTGCCAAGCAGACCGTTAACACTAACAGTTAAATTCTACCCGGAAATGCCACAATTAACGGATGACTTTGCCATTGTAATGTGAATTGGGAAGGGATTTGAACAATAATAGCTCTGAACAATGTGAAGATTTGCACTGTAGACAAATGCCCATAAAGTGCAAGGCCAGTACGGTGGGCATGGAGAACAATAGTCTTGGTCCACGACTATGTTATATCCGTACTCGAACGTACGAACCGATTACCCGCACGCACGCACGTACGTACATGTATTCGTAAAGGCCTATCTATAACATAGCGATAGCTCCGTGCGTACGTGTGTGCGGATTATCTGTACGTACACACGGATGGTCAGTGCGGTTCGAGTATCCACACCAATACCGTCTTGAACCAAGACTAGGAGAACAATCGCAACATGCTGTCAACGCTGAACAGGAAGTAAACCAGGAAGTTGTTGTATTGTGCTCGAAGGCATGGCATCGGTAATGTGGTATTTACTTCATACACTCAACATATTACCTCATTGACAGTGTCATTTGACAGGATTGAAAGTTAGGAGCAACAAACTTGCAGCGCTGAGTTGGTCAAAGACCAGATTTGATGATGATTTTTGCCTACCGATGAATTCTGATGTTGTCTGGGTTGATAATGTAGCAAACTTTCGGGCCATCGAGGATACAATTAATTAATTTTCTGCATATTGGTTGTTTGCTCTAAAGATCATACTCAACTGAAACAGTTTTGAGTTTGTTGGGTTTATTTTTTTTTGGACAATGGACTTGAACAACCTTAAGACGAGATTAAAAGAAGGATTTCTGGTGAAGAAGGTAAATATCATTTTAACTTTAAACAAGAACATAGACTAGAGCAACTTGCTTATGATGATGGCTGAGTGACAATCATGCTAGGACGTTTGGTAGGAGAAGTCTTATTTAAATTTAAGGTAATAATTATCATACTTTGGTTTTTGTCAAAGAAATACAGATTTATGGGCAAAAATATCAAGGAAGATACAGTAAAAGTCATCTGTGAAAATTTCAGTCCCATACGGTGCCCACTTTTTGAGAAAACAGTGAAAAACAGCCACAGTTTTTCTTAAAGGTTGTATCATACACATACTTTGGTAAGATGACCAAAACAGAAATGTTCACAGATTTACGTATAACTTACAGGGTATGAAGATGGTGCTGGTAGAAACATGCTGTTAAAATTGTTCCGCCTGAAATGGTGTATTTATCCAGAAATTAGTAAAACAACGACCGAAAATCTTTTTGATCTTTTAAAAAGATCAAAAATAAAAGAGAAATTAAAGACTTAAGAAATACTGTGGCCGTTTTACACAAAGTGGGCACCATATGGGACTGAAATTTTCACAGATGACTGTGACTGAATATTCCTTGATATTTGTGACCATGAATCTGTATTTCTTTGACAAAAACCAAAGTATGATACTACCTTTAAAAACTGTGGGCGTTTTTCACTCACGGTATTCTCAAAAAGTGGGCACCGTATAGAACCTGCATTTTTTTGACAAAAACCAAAGTATGATATTTGACCTTTCAGATTTCATTTGGACTATTACACCATGGAAAAACTAAGACACATTTATCCATGATAGCGCTGAAATGAGAATTGGCTTACTCATGATTTCTATCATTGTGTTTATTTAAAGCACAAGGACAAAATGTAGATCTAATTACACCTGCTGCCATTTTAATCATTTCTCTTTAAAGGGGCATGTCCGGACTAACTGGCGCACAAGATGGTTTGTGCTGTTCAACGATGCCTTGGCCTACTACAAGAAAAAGGATGATGAATTTGCCGCTGGTGCTGTGATGTTAGAAGGCTGTTCAGTATTATCCCCCTGCCCACAGTACTCAAAGAAAAAGGTATACAGTACATCGTTAATAGTGACCGCTGGGAATTGTGGGATGCACAAGGGTCGATCTATAGGGTGCCACCCATACTAGATATAAACTAGATGACCCACCCGTGCACAAGCCAATGGGAGCTATATCCGTCATGCAGAACGCAGCCATACTTGGGAGGGAAAAATGAACCTAAACATTCAAGCACTTATTAGAACGATCACGCAAGCCGCGCGTGGTGCCGGCCGTTACGCGGTACATGATGCACCAGAAACATGATGGAACGCCGTAGCTATATAATCGGTGGCTTATTTAGATTGTTTGTTGGTGATTCCATTTTAATTTGCCAATTTCATCATTTTATTTGCCGTGTTGTCATTCCGGTCGCAAATTCCATCATTCAGTTTGTCATTCTGTCATTCTGTTCGCAAATTTCATCATTCAATTTGGCAAATTGAATGATGGAATTACCGAAGCAAACAATCCATAAAAGAAGATAGCTAGGCGTTTCATAAGATCTTTGATAAAAACGGATTTGAAACACCCTTTACAAATGGCACCGTGAAAGACGCGTCCACGGGCAGCCAATGCGTCATCTAGTTTCTTTTATGGTGCCACCATCTACTTACGTTTGGCCACTAAGCAGGGCTCGAATTTTCGTGAAAAAAGCACTGGACAGCAGGTCTAGCAGCTGAACCTTTTTACTAGACCTAAACTTTTTTCACTGGACCTGTGGCATTCATGTACATAGGAAAACCGTAATTGTATGCAATATTGTGTCCAAAATCATCAATTTAGGAACCATTTTTATTTGTGCAAGGAAAACAAAATCACTAGACAGCCAGACTAGTGCAGTACACACTTTACTAGACCGACACTGAAATCACTAGACTCGGTCCATGGTCTAGTGGATATTTCGAGCCCTGCTAATAAGGGTGTTTACGAAAAGGAGGCTCAGGCTCCGTCTCAGGCTCCAGCTCCATTTTGTGAATCCATTCTGAAATGACTGGTATCAAAATAGAGGCTTTTGGCTGCGGTTCAGAAGTAGATTCTCTGGTTTGAAAAGGAAAACAGAGCTTCACTATACCTTCGATGAAAAACCACAACCTATAATTTTCAGCATATGGATGTCAGAGCTGGAGCCTGAGCCTAAGCCTCCGTTTTGTAAACGCCCTAAGTCTGAGTAAAATTCTCTTTGTGCACTGTGTCACATATGAACTTGCAGTTCGACCAAGATATATCCAATAATGCTTTGCGGAAGCGCCCTCTCTTGGTGAAAATGCTATTTTTCGGTATACCTTATGCTGCACAGAACAGATCGTTGAGGAATTAATGGCCAGTGTGTTCAGCTCCCTTTAAAGATTTATAAATATCTTTTGCCCCACTGGCTTAATTGCATCTGTCATCCCAAGCTACTTGCATGATGGCTAGATATTGTTAATTAAGTTTCAAGAAACGCTATCTGGCTGGCTGGCTGGCTGCCTCCACCCGCTCCTCTTCCTTGCCTCCGATCCCTACAGACTCCTCTGGCTGGTGGGCTCCCCTAGCCACCTTCCCTCCTTTTCCCTAAACTTGGCCTGCCTGGTTTGTTTGTTTAATTGGTTTGCTGTTTGATTGCTTGTTTGTTTGTTTGTTCAGATATTAGTTTGCTTCCTTCTTTTGCTTGGTAGTCTGTAATACATGTATTTGGTTGGTTGTTTTGAAATAACTCCATCTGTAAATCCATGCTGGTTAATTAGGGCTACTTTATTTTGACTGTAACTTACGTTTATGTATTTATTATACAAGTATTCTTTTAAAAGAAGCCCAAATTTCAAACAAATGGTTCTTTTAAAGGTAATAGCGTACTTTGGTTTTCATCAAAGAAATACAAAATTACAGATTCATGGGTAAAAATATGCATGAAGACAGATACAGTAACAGTCATCTGTGAAGATTTCAGTTCCATACGGTGCCCACTATTTGAGAAAACAGTGAAACAAGTAATCTTTTAAAAGAAGCCCAAATTTCAAACAAATGGTTCTCTTAAAGGTAATATCATACTTTGGTTTTTATCAAAGAAATACAGAATTACAGAATTCATGGGGAAAAATATCAAGACAGATACAGTAACAGTCATCTGTGAAAATTTCAGTCCCATACGGTGCCCATTTTTGAGAAAACAGTGAAAACATCAGCCACAGTATTTCTTAAGTCTTTTCTCTTTTATTTTTGATCTTTTAAAAGATAAAAAAAAAATTGGTCGTTGTTTTACTATTTTCTGGACTCATCAATACACCATTTGAGGCGGAACAATTTTTGCAGGAAAGCTTCTACCACCGCCATCTTTATACCCTGTAAGTTATACGTAAATCTGTGAACATTTCTGTTTTGGTGTCTTACCAAAGTATGATACTAACTTTAAAGCGCCGTATTTTTGATCTTTTAAAAGATCAAAAAGATTTTCGGTTGATGTTTTACTAATTTCTGGATAAAAACACCATTTCAGGTGGAAATATTTTAATGGTATGTTTCTACCACCACCATCTTTTTACCCTGTACGTAAATCTGTGAACATTTCTGTTTTGGTTTCTTACCAAAGTATGATATTACCTTTAATAGCGCAATGGCTATTTAAATTCAGTCTATTTGAGTCTGATTGAATTGACATTTTGCTGTGCAGATTCACACATCCAAGTGCCGTTTTGCCGTCAGCGAAGTAAATACTCTGTGGAAATTTTTATTTAAATTGTTTAAATGTAAAACTAAAATCAGGGTTTCCCCTTATAATTTAAGTAAATGTGTTGTTGTGAGATTGAACTTGGAACATGTACCAAGAATTGTTTTGCCTTATCCTCTTTGAGTGATCCCCCATGTACCGTTCCCAGGTTGCAGCATTGCTGCGTGTATCGGTGAAATGATCCTTGGGGTATGGTGGTGTGTGCATGGTTTCATAGCTTCCGACTGCCAAACGAACAAAGATAATTGACTATCGGGGTCATCACCAATGTAGGGCTGGATGGCTCAGTTGGTAGAGCGCCTATACGGTATTCAGGGGGTCGTCTGTTTGAATCCCGCTCCAGTAAATTTTTCTTGTTCACTTTTCAAAGAATTGTTTTGCTTGGAGCGGGAGGGCCTGACACGTTTCGATCCTAGCAGGATCTTTATCGAAGGCTAGAGCTTTTGAGCCTTTGAGAAAGATCCTGCTAGGATCGAAATGCGTCAGGCCCTCCTAACTCCTCAGCATTTTATAAATTTTAGGTAATTTTTTGTTGATAAGCTAGCAGTTTACAGCAGTTAATTACTTGTATAGGTTTTTTATACTGAGTGTGGGTTTGTCACATTGTGTTGGTTCTTTCATCTGTTATCATTAGGCCGTCTTTCAGTTGTCCACACGGAATGGCTTGGACCTATTGATGCAAGCCTCCAACGATGCAGAGCGAGATGAATGGGTCAAGGCCATAGGAGATACCATTCAGGCATGCAGCATTGGCAATTACGGCAGTGGGAAGACGACTAGTCTAACCCAAGCACAGATCCAACGCAAGTAAGATATTTGACCACAGAGTAGGCCTCCTACCTAGCTACAGTCAAAGTCGACCATGATGGGTACTTGTAGCACCGCCGCGGTTCGGCCACAAGACCCATGCCACACGAGGCAACTTACAGGCAATCTGTTCTAGCAATCTCCAAGAAAAAATGGCATCCATCTTTAAATCTTCTTATAATTTTGTTCAGGAAAATGAGAAACTATAAGAAAAATGACACAATAGCGCTCCGCACTTATGACGTCACACGAGTCCCCGGATGTCAGACAAATGACTCACGCACGTAGTGTACACCATGCATGCACGCGCGCATGCCACACGTTTGCATGGTTGTAATGTAATTTGTCTGAGATCCGGTGTGCTATTTTGTGCGCAAGTGCGGAGTGCTATTCTTCTCAGAAGACTTTCCTCTTGCATGTGGTGTAGTTGGTTGCTTCCACTTTGATTGTAAAAGTTGCCTCATGTGTAGCATGGCCATTACATTTTGCCATAAGGCCCACCTAAGGTAGTCTGAGTATCACACGTTCTATCTACTCCGTGTCACTACGTACGAACGTCTGATACATGCCTGCATGCAAATTTTATGCAACGCGGCACATCACCCAATCAGATCTGTTTTTAGACCATTTCCGTCACGATCATGACGGAGGATGTTGATTGGTCAATTTTGTGTGTCCGCGCAACAGCAGCTATATTCATAATAGACGCGCTCGCCAATTAAACGGTGCGATAGTACAGGCCCCCTGATTGGTCAAAGTTTAGAGCGGTCAGTGCTGGGTTGGCTTGCATAACTAGTCAGGAAATCTGCACGCTTAGTGATAGATGCTTCACATAAGGCAGGTTGCAGGCAACCAGTTTCAGTCTCTGAGAACCTGAGAAATAACGTCATCATTAATTTTTCATATAATTTTTCTTAGAGTTTCTAGTGAGAAACCTCAGAAAAAAAGGACTTTAGTGCTCCTGATATTTGTCTGGTTGCATTTTGTGTGGTTGGTCACCTCCAAGTTGCCTGTAAAATTTGCCTTGTGTGACATGGCCCTAAAATATAAATTGCATCAATTTACAGATGATTGAATAAGAGGAATGGAAAGCTACAATTAAAACTATTGACTTGGAACATATGTTCTTGAGAGAAAGTGGAAAAAATTATTCCAATTATTATCTTTCCATGAATGAGCATTTACAAAACAGGTTTGAAAAGTGGACAATGGACCGTTCCGGCTTTGCTCTTAAGCCCGCCCACCTTTAAGGTTGCTAATAGCAATGCCATGCATTTTACATACTGCACTTGACTAAGTTTGACCGTGGTAATGGATGGCAACAACTGTTTAGCAACCGTTGTTACGCTTTCGCGTCTTCCAATTGGTCAATGCGCATAGTTTGATTGACAGGCCAGAAGGGTCCATCATTGCTTTGTGTGATAATCACTTTTGTGATACATTCAAAAGTTTTGCAATGTGCTGTTTGCTAGTTGCCACACATCTTGAAGATTGTCTATATTTGTTTTTGTCCAAACAGTAAAGACATAATTCAGGCGATGCAAGACCCAGATGCCGGTATCAAACTGCAGACCAAGACGTTGGATGGGTCCTCCTACAAGGACTGCTTCTCAGGTACCGTACATTTTCAGGAATCAAAGCTCATACCACCTGCCAGAGGCCAGTTTTGCTGACCTGCTAAGGACCAAAAAAATCACCCAAAACATTGAAAGTAATTTGATGAGGACAACAACCTCTTGATCATCTGGCAAATATATGTGGCCAGACCATAGAGCTATATTAAAATTACTAGAGCGCTAGCTCCGCGTTCTCCGTGCGTAGACGCTTTGAAGCCATCCTGGACACAGTCATTTTGAATTTGAGTGCGTGTCTGTCGGAACAAGAACACTTTGACTGGAATGCCTTTTGAAGAGTGTACTCTATATGCAACATATAGTAATTTCATATGCGCTTTATACTTATTGCAAAAAAAATAAGGTTAACAGTCAACCTACGTGCAACATGCACGACGTGTGCGGTGCGGTAAGTTAATACGTCTTCTTCAATGTGATCGTCGCTTTCGGAATGCTTTTTACAATGTTAATTTTTAGATCAAGCATTTAGATCAAAAAAGCATGTTTTCTACTCAAATAATGAAATCCGGGTCAGTTAACCTTTAAAATCTCAGCACTATAGTCTACATGCACTACTACTCCGGCTCAGCGAATATGTGGCATGAGATTTATTCCTGGGAACAGGAACAAGAATATCCGGCATGGACAACATCTCCCGGATTTCCCCAATAGCGCTCCGCACTAACGCTAAAAATAGCATCCGATCCGACAAACATTGCAACCATGCACACGTGTGTGGGTGTGCGCGTGCATGTACACTACGTGCGTGAGACAATGTTTGTCTAACATCCGGGGATTTTGTGACGTCATTAGTGCGGAGCGCTATTGCTGATATTTTGCTTATGATTATCCGTATGGCCAGATTTCAATAAAAGATGGTTTTGTAATATTATTGCATTTATATGCAGTTTCCAATCAAGGACTGGGGCCAATTTTATAAAACTGTTAAGCACACAAATTTGCTTAGCACAAAAATGTCTCGCCCAATAAAACAAACCACCATTGAAAATTCCATTTGATATTCATGGTCAGCGAAAAAACAGCCAAAGAACAATCACAAGTGATACACAATACGTGGAAATTTGGTTGTTAACCCTGTTTTTATTAAGACAGAAATGTCATGCTTAGCAAATTTTTGTGCTTAACAGTTTTATGAAATTGGTCCCTGGTCCGTTGTACTTATAGGGCCTACAAGATCGATTGCTCTCTAGTAATAATAGGCACGTTCTCACACACCAAAAAGCGCGACTATTTGGGTCGCACTCCAAATCGCGACCTAAATAGTTGCGCTTTTTGTTGTGTTCCCACAGCCAAAAAAGCGCGACCCAAATCGTACCGGTACGATTTCTATCAAACTGCCCGTGCGCAGTGAAGCGTGACGTTGGCATGCATCCTGTGCTAAACTCGCGGGCCCGCCTTGCATGATGGGATATAAAAAACCGGTATTTTTTGGTGCACTGTCACACAGCAAATAATCGCGACTATTTGCAAAAAGACGCACTAATAGTCGCGATTATTTGTGTCCCCACACAAATAAGCGCGACTATTTGGGTCGCGCTCCAAATTGCGACCCAAATAGTCGCGCTATTTTGGTGTGTGAGAACGTGCCTATTGTCATCCTTTTGTTCTTGTCCTTGATTATGCGTTTACACAAGTCTATACCTATGCATCGATGAATGGCAGTGTTGTATCCAAGTCCACAACATCCGAGGCCAAGGCCGAGTCCGAGTCATGGGTCTCCGAGGCCAAGGCCGAGGCCGAGGCCGAATTTTTCACAAGCAGCCAAGGCCAAGGCCGAGTCCAAGTCATGGGTCTCCGAGGCCGAGGCCAAGGCCGAGTCACACACGAGCATATCATTTCACTCCGCGAGAGACTGTTTGCTAGTCTAGACGCGGTACCCGAACTTTCCAATGCAGTTTATAACCACACTAGCACAATTCACCATGCTCTCAAGTCATTACATTTGATGAATTACACACTAACTTTCTTTCTGTAAGTGTTTATTTAATGAAAAATTAAAAATTCTCCCCCTTAAAATGTTGGGAAACACATTTAAGTTGTAAATAAAAAATTTCCCTCCGAGGCCGAGGCAGCAAAATTTCGGCCTCAAGACCGACCTCGAGGCCGAGGCCGGCCTCGAGTCATACAACACTGATGAATGGAGTGCCTCCATTGTTCTTCTCTTTTTATTCTGTTGTTGTCCAACCTCTTATAAACTTAATACACAAACTTCCCTGTGGGCACTTGGCCAACTTTCACAGCATGCACTATTGTAATACTATAGGTTTGATACCCCACAACTTACTATCAATTTTGGAAATGTACACAGCAGTTTCTGCTTAACAAAGTTAGCATACTTCCCATTCTTAACCTTAATAGTCAGTTATTTGGTTTCTATATGTGGTTTCTATGTGGTTTCTATCCGCTAGGTTTGTAATAAAAACCGCTGCCTAACCATAAACAACTCTGGTTCTTTAAGAACTTGATAGTGATATACTTAGTATCATACTTTGGTAAGAACCAAAACAGAAATGTTCACAGATTTACGTATAACTTACAGGGTATGAAGATGGTGCTGGTATAGAAACATACTGTTCAAATTGTTTCGCCTGAAATGGTGTATTTATCCAGAAATTAGTAATACAATGACCGAAAAGATAAAAAATAAAAGAGAAAAGACTTAAGAAATACTTCAGCTGTTTTTCACTGTTTTCTCAAAAAGTGGGCACCGTACGGGGCTGAAATTTTCACAGATGACTGTTACTGTATCTGTCTTGATATTTTCGCCCATGAATCTGTATTTCTGTGATAAAAAACAAAGTATGATATTGCCTTTAAGAAGTATTACAAGTAACTATACAATTTGGTTTTTGTCAAAGGAATGCAGATTCATGGACAAAAATATCAAGACAGATACATGTACAGTAACAGTCATCTGTGAAAATTTCAGTCCCATACGGTTCCCACCTTTTGAGAAAAAGAGTGCAAAAAAGCCACAGTATTCCTTAAGTCTTTTCACTATCATTTTTTTATTTGTTAAAAGAACAAAATTCTTTTTGGTCTTTACTCTTTTACTCCTTTTTGGATAAATACAGCATTTCATGCAGAAAAATTGTAACGGTATGTTTCTACCATCACCATCTTCATACCCTGTAAGTTGTACGTAAATCTATGGATATTTTTGTTTCGGTATATGCTACCAAAGTATGATAGTATACCTTCATTAGTCTATTCGCTATTCAATTTCCCATGCAGGATTGCATTTTTAATTTATAACAGGCTTTTTGACATTTTCTTTCCTTCAAATCCTGGGTGATTCACGAAAAAATATCACACATATCACATTTGGGGCCTGTCCATAAAGTACGTACGCACGGAATGGCGAGTTTGTTTTTACCCCCCCCCCCCCCATTTTCCTCCGTACGCATGGCGTACGCAGTGGTCCCAACCCCCCCTTCCCCCCTGTTCTCATACGCATTCCAAATTAGGTTTTTCACTTTTTGTGGTACTGTACCTTGCTTTAGCATCATTAAAAAGTCAGAGTAATCCGGGCCGGTACCGTTATTGGGATGTCACTTTCAAATTCTGAAATGAATGACTAAAGTACAACAGGTTTTTACACATTTACAGACGTATTGTACTGTTTTTCATTATGTTGAATAAGAAAAAAAAAATTTTTTTTAAATCCCGGTGCTTTTTTCTCGTGTTGTTACCTCTCTTTTCGCGCGATAAGGCTACGCAAATTTTTCCTTTGCGTACGGTATGCTTTGGTCTGAACCCCCCTCCCCCTTGTACGCATGGCATACACATAAGTAACAACCCCCCCTCCCCCCTTCGTGCATACGCACTTTATGGACGGCCCCTTTCCTGAGTGCATATGAATCAAGAGTATATTGTTGATTTCTGTTCAAGAGTAGACCTAATGACATGACAGGATATGGTCTCATTGGCTTTACAGTCCAAAATCCCATTGTCATCATTACTCTGTACAATGACAGGAAACTGACTCTATTTATAGCTGTTTTCCTATCATCAACCAACTTGAAGTTCATATCCTGATCATGTGACAACAGCTTCACTGGTATCAGCTCAAAATGGTTTTAATCAAAGTGGCTTTTTAAATCATGTGACAAACTGGAGCTTATTAAAGGTAGTATCATACTTTGGTAAGAAACCAAAACAGAAATGTTCACAGATTTACGTATAACTTACAGGGTATGAAGATAGTGGTGGTAGAAACATACCATTAACATTTGTCTGCCTGAAATGGTGTATTTAACCAGAAATTAGTAAATGACCAAAAATCTTTTTGATCTAGTTTTAAAAGATCAAAAATAAAAGAGAAAGGACTTAAAAGAAATACTGTGGCTGTTTCTCACTGTTTTCTCAAAAAGTGGGCATCGTATGGGACTGAAATTTTCACAGATGACTGTTACTGTATCTGTCTTGATAATTGTTTCCATGAATATGTATTTCTTTGACAAAAACCAAAGTATGATACTACCTTTAATGGAAATCATCAAATAAGGCCAAACAAAAAATGATAGCCTGAAAACTATCAAGAAATGTTGGATGGGGGAAAAATTTGGACTCAATTTTTCTGTTTTTAACATTTCATTGAGGTATAGCAGTTACAAAATTACAAAAATTACCAAACTATACCATGCATGCTCTAGTGTAAAACATCAAACAATGTCATATCTTGTCTTGATTTGAGAGTCCTGGCACAAAGTGGAAATAGTTTTTGTAACATAAAGTCATAAGGGCCTATAATTGTGGAAATTCTGATGATCCATGGTTCTTACAGATGCCCTGTACCTGTAGTGTTGTGCTGTATCTATATGTCAGAAACAGCAGCCTATACATGCTATACAGCTTGTCCTCTCCAGGGTGTCGAATCAGGGCTCAATTTCATGGAATCGTTACGGCCTATTTTTGTGCTTATAATATGGGCACTGCTTTGCGTCAAATCAGCTAGGGTTTGATAAGCTTCCTGAAAATAGCATAAAATTGGGCTAAAACAGGGCTAAAACACATAAAATCGGGCTGAAAATCAATAAAATCGATGGTCACAAAAAATCCTGATAAATCACATCCCTGGTCAAATCTATTTCATGGAATCCGTAAGCAAGACTTTCAGTGCTTAATCAGTTAGCGAAGAATGTCTAGGCTGACCTTGATTTTTTGTTTCTGCTAATTAACGCACTGTTATTTTGCAGAAAGTCCTTGCTTACCATTACCAAACTGGAAAACTCTAGAAGTCTAGCATGGCAGCTTAAAAGTTTCTGTATATTTATGATGTCGCCAAGGTTTGGGGAGGCAGAATCAGAAGCTGTACACAGTGTCCTGACCAAAGATCCCAGCTAACACATTGATGTTATTACAACGTAATATATATGTTATGTGAAATGTTGTTGTAATATTGTATAATAATGTTATTGCGACATGCTCTTGGCGATATTATATTTATGTTAAAAAAACATTATTCAAAATGTTTTTTTTGACGTTAAAATAGTGTTTTACAAACATGACACTTGAAGGTCTTGATAATGTCATAAAAACATCTTCACAATTGCTAGAAATATCATCATAATATTTTTCCTTTACATTAAACTCATATTTTAAATTAATGTTATTGTGATATGCTCTCTGTGATATTATTTTGATGTTTAAAAAACGTTATTTAAAATGTTTTTGTGACGTTAAAATAACATCAGATAAACATGACACTTTAAAGTCATGGTAATGTCATAAAAACATCTTCACAATTGCTAGAAATATCATCATAATATTTTTTCCTTGACATTAGCCCTATATTTTATAATAATGTTATTTTGACAGGATCTTGGTGATATTATTTTGATGTTTAAAAAACGTTATTTAAAATGTTTTTGTGACGTTAAAATAACATCAGATAAACATGACACTTAAAAGTCACGATAATGTCATAAAACAACTTCACAATTGCTAGAAATATCATCATAATATTTTTCCTTGACATATCCTAAACATTTTTTTTTAAATGTTTTTTTGACATGGTCATGGCAATATAATTTAAATGTTGAAAAAACATTATTTTAAATATTCTTATGACGTTATCAAAATGTCATAATAACATGACACTTCGAAGATAAAGCAATGTCATATAAACATTTGCACGATTGATGACATTGTATAAATGTTTTTTTCTTTACATTTGATAGACATTATTGAATAATGTTACTGTGACACAGTCTCAGAGACTCACGTTCATTTGACATTTATTTGACATATATGTAAAATTTACACAATGTAACTTTAACATTAAAAATAAAAGTTTCTATATATTTATGATGTCGCCAAGGTTTGGGGAGGCAGAATCAGAAGCTGTACACAGTGTCCTGACCAAAGATTATATAGCGCTACGCACAAGATGGATAACTCTCCACTGAAACCTGTAATCGCCATGGGCGCCATTCTGGTGTGAGGGCAGGCGCTCCACGTACAGAGTTTCCATAGCATGATGTCAGCGATGTGTGCGGTACTTGCAAAAGTAGGTCCAGAAAACCACAAAAAATCGCCGTTTTCATATTCAGCTGCTTCACATCAATGTCAAATATTTCTATTTACAATAAACAATAGGTTTCAATCGAATTCAGGCCAAACTTTTGCCTAATAACTAGTAATACTCCCCTTTTCTTTGATAAATGTTCCATCCCCATATGTCCCGTGTACAAACTGAACTACTCGCTATTTGCACACCAGAATGGCGGATCGTGCACACCAGAATGGCGGATTGCGACCTCCATACAAATTACCACGCGCCCTATGGTCAGTTATCCATCTTGCACGTAGCGCTATATAATCTTTGGTCCTGACATCCAGGAGTTTGATTATAATGTCTTGTTAAGGCAGTTCACACGGGATATAACTGATAAATAAATTGAGATAAATTGTATTTGGATCCTAAAAGCAGAATGTCAAAAACACTGGGGGGTTGTTCTTTTCATTGTGCATTCCCTGAACTGTGGAATAAGTTGCCTGCTGATATCCAACAATCACAATCCATTGCTATTTTTAAACATAAAGTAAAGACTTATCTTTTTAAACTCGCTTTTTATTAATTGTGATGTAAATGTTTAATGTTGTATTTGTACATTTAGATAACCTCCTTGTTTTGTATTATTTCTCTCTTCCAAGTTTTAACTAGTGTATTATAGCCTTTATGACATTTTAAATTTGTAGACTTAAACGCTGTTGTTTTGTTTTTGAGTAAATTTAATTGAATATCATGAAATGCGCGATCAATCCTTGTCATGAAGACCGCGCAATACAAATGGTAATTATTATTATTATTATTAAAGGTAGTATCATACTTTGGTAAGAAACCAAAACAGAAATGTTCACAGATTTACGTATAACTTACAGGATATGAAGATGGTGGTAGTAGAAACATACCGTTAAAATATTTCCGCCTGAAATGGTGTATTTATCCAGAAATTAGTAAAACAATGACCGAACATCTTTTTGATCTTTAGATCAAAAATAAAAGAGAAAAGACTTAAAGAAATACTGTGGCTGTTTTTCACTGTTTTCTCAAAAAGTGGGCACCGTATGGGACTGAAATTTTCACAGATGACTGTTACTGTATCTGTCTTGATATTTTTGCCCATGAATCTGTATTTATTTGATGAAAACCAAAGTATGATATTACCTTTAACTGCCACTGATCAGAAGAAGATAGGGCTGAGTGAAATCTTGATGCACGAGTCTGAATGGGTGATTGGAAATTATGGAAATTTGCTGAAACAGAATACACACACACACAGGTATCTTGACAATTGTTCTTGATTTTTGTTTCATTTCTGTAGGTCAAGAGCTGATAGATTGGCTCTTGAAATGGTCATTTGCCGAATCTAGAGAGGAGGGCATCACTATCGCCACGATGCTAGTGACGGAAGCACAACTACAGCCATTGGTCAGATGTCGATCCCTCTCCAACTGCCGACAGGCACTGCTCGACGAACCGAAAGCTTTCTACAAATTTGTGAGCATTATGGAAAATAAGTCCAGAGAGATTTTTGAACTCATAAATACAATATCATTCTTTGGTTTTTGTCAAGAAAATGCAGATTCGACATGGGCAAAAATATCAAGGAAGATACAGTAACAGTCATCTGTGAAAATTTCAGTCCTATACGGTGCCCACTTTTTGTGAAAACAGTGAAAAATGCCCACAGTGTTTTTCAAATCTTTTCACCATTGTTTTTGATCTTCCAAAGATCAAAATTGTTTTTGGTAATTTCTTACTCTTTTCTGGAAAAATCCAGCGCTTTATTTTTAGTAAAACTGTTTTAACAGTATGTTTCTACCATCACCATCTTTAAGTTATAGGTAAATCTGTAAAGATTTATGTTTTGGTATGCTACCAAAGTATGATAGTATCTTTAGAGAGTAATCATCAAATAACCACAAGGGAAAATTACTGAATTTTAAAAGTCGTTGAAAAGTGAAGAAAGAAAAATTAATTGACTGGAGCGGGATTCGAACCAGTGACCTCCTGAATACCGTACAGGCACTCTACCAACTGAGCCATCCATTGGTGGTGACCCCAATAGTCAATTATCTTTGTTCGTTTGGCAGTCAGAAGCCATGAAACCACGCACACACCGCCATACCCCAAGGATCGTTTCAATGATACATGCAGCAATGCTGCAACCTGGGAACGGTACATGGGGGATCACTCAAAGAGGATATGGCGGTGTGTGCGTGGTTTCATGGCATTTTATTTGACTACCAAACGAACAAAGATAATTGACTATTGGGGTCAGCACCAACATCGTAGGGCTGGATGGCTCAGTTGGTAGAGCACCTGTACGGTATTCAGGAGGTTGCCGGTTCGAATCCTGCTCCAGTCGATCTTTAAAGAGTGGTATCTTATTAGTCATGAGTCTTTATAGCTGTAGAAGACTCTTATAACATGGATAGGGGAGACATACTAAATTAAATGAAGGAAATTCATTCCCTCGAGGTTACACCCAAGTAAATAAACTCCCATAGACAACAGTGAAACATCCTAATACTTCAAAAATCAAATCATTTAAAAATACTTAGAACTCAGGTGTTCAAGTTGCAAAAAAATGATGATGAACATGTCACCTTTCATTTTCTTTTCATTTTATGGTAGAGTGACCATTGAATTTTTGAGATATACTCATTCTCAGCTGACCACCCCTAAAACAAGGTATGGATCACTCCAGACAAAGAAGCCATTTAAAAAAAAAAACATCCCTCTGCAAAGCGGCTGAAATAGACCCACCTTCTCACCCAATTGCATCACAAATGGTCACAAATGGAAGCCCAGAGTCCAGGCAGGAGGTCCAGTGCCATATTTCTTCAATCCCTCAGTTTCATAGCTCTCAGAACTTTCTCATTTATAATATATTGAGTGCTTAACTTTTATTAATGAGCGCGGCGGACGGATTTTGGGACTATTTACTTGGGTGCACCCTTTGCTAGATTTCTTCACAATGTCTTCCATTGCGTTTCTCATGGTTTTGTTTTTGCGGTCTCTGTTTTTTTACAGTCTGCATTCCACATGTCCGCAATTAAGGCTCTCATGCCAAACAGCAGCGACTCGGACTCGAGTAACGATTCGGACACAGAGTCCACCAAGCCACGGCCCGTAGTGTCCACTGCCTCTCTGAAGTCGCTGAAGGGGCACGGAGGCAAGCCAGTCAAGCAGGGATTCCTGATGAAGAGGGTGAGTAATTAAAACATGATCTGGGGTGGATTTCACCAAACTCATCGTGACTAATTACTATCAATCGTAGGACTAATGATGCATTGCAGCCCTACATACGATGGGTTAATCTTCGTACTCGAGTTACGATCGATCGTAGGGCTTTGTGAAATCAAGAGCAGTGCAAGCAGGAGCATTGATAACCGTCATAGTCGGCCCTAGACTATTGATAGACGCACTCGCCGTACAGCGAGAGAGCATCAATCACATCAGGGGTGAATTTCACCAAAGTCTTCGTAACCGTACTATCAATCGTAGGACTTATGATGCATTGAAGCCCTACGTGGGATATAGGCCCCCTACGATGGGTTATCC
Organism: Astropecten irregularis; assembly: GCA_963971285.1. Taxonomy (NCBI): domain Eukaryota; kingdom Metazoa; phylum Echinodermata; class Asteroidea; order Paxillosida; family Astropectinidae; genus Astropecten; species Astropecten irregularis. The sequence continues at coordinate 35,253,613 of OZ020244.1, read as the reverse complement.
TTTGTAACTCGAGTTACGATCGATCGCAGGGCTTCGTGAAATAGACCCCTGTGCAGATTTCCTGATTAATTATGCAAGCCGACCCGGCACTGACTTCTAGGTTTTGACCAATCAACATCCTCGGCCAGATGGAAATGTTCTGAAAACAGATCTGATTGGCTGATGTGCCGCATAGCATAAATTTGCTAGCTTGGCGTGATGGTTCAGACCTAGGACTCTATAGTTGCTTCACAATAGCTCAGTTGACCTGGTATCAATTTCACGGCCCTGCTTAGCACGAAAATTTGCTAACGATGAAATTACTGTCTTTTAATCAAAACATGATTAACAACCAAATTTCCATGTGTTATGTTTCACTTTTTATTGTTCTTTGGCAGTTGTTCACTGCCCTAATGGAATTTTTAATGATGGTTTGTTTTATTGGGCAAGACATTTTTGTGCTAAGTAATTCTTTGTGAAAATTAGCAGCTCCGTGAAATTGACCCCTGGGCTAGCTATAAAAATTCAGTTACCAAACTTTGGACAGGCTAGCTAAACAAATAGGCTTGCTAGTCAAATATACAGCCTGGACTTGCACCCTTTTGACATCAGTGTCCAATCTAATAACCTTATTAGGGTATGTCATGCCATCCCTTGTGGGACCTTTCTCATAAGGCCGAAAAAAAAATTGTTGTGTTGCCCTCAAGTGGAAAAATTAAAATTTTGGGTCGGTCGGTCGATATTTATTTTATTTTATTTTTTTGGCCAACTTTCAAACATTTAAGAATAAATACAGGATGTATGGTCACCAGGGCTTTTAAATCAACGGTCTTGGGTCATTTTGAGGAGACATGCTTTTTTACTGCTAAATCTTACATTTTCTGTCAAAAATGGTGAGTTTTTATACTCTAAAAAAAAAATAAATAAAAAATCCGGACCTAAAGTTTTGGCATTTTACGGTCGGTCGCTGAGGGTAACACAACTATTTTATTTTTTAGGCCTAACACGTGGCAAGAGTATAAGAGCAAGGCAAACACATACATGATAATGGATGAGAAGATAGAACCATCAGACCAATGGTTTGTATAATATCTCTCTATAGGGGCACGTGAGACACACATGGAAAGCAAGACTATTTGTGCTGTGGGACGAACCACCATATCTCTTGTATTACAGGGGCTCAAAGGTTAGTTCATTTTAATAGACTATCAGTTTAGAAACAACAAAACTGTCAAGGTGCAAACAAAAATCCACCACGACCTGTAGTAGTTGATCATTCAATCTTTCATTAGGCCTATATATAGGAACAACTCTTTTTTTCCTGTTCAAATTATGTATAAAAATAGTAAAAAAAAATTGGTTAGTGAAAAAAAGTATTTAAAAAAAAGCTGTTTGCTGATGAACAAAAATGCACTGCCTATATTTTTTGTTGACATTTGTTGTAGTCATTTGTCCAGAATTTCTATTAGTGTAAGGTGACCATATTTTGTTGAGATGATCCGAGGACAGTGATCCGTGTCCTGGGGGAGGGGTATAACTTTGAAACAAAAAAAATTGAATCCAGATGGGTGCCTACATGCAAAATGGTGGCATCTATGGACATCTTGTCCAGTTGACATGAGTGGGTTACATACTTACATGTCTTAGGCGGTTGTCTTCGCATACTTCTCTGAAGAACGGATCTTCTACAGCACTTAGGGTGACCATGCATACACTTCGATCAGTTTTTTTTATTTGGGACAATTAGAATTTTCTGGGCCATTTTGTCAAATCGGGGACATTTTCGGGGAAAATTTTTCATCGGGGACGGCGCTGTCAAATCGGGGACTATCCCCGGAAATCGGGGACATCTGGTCACCTTAAATTAGTGCTGATGTTGACGTTACTGTTCTTTGGATTGCATTCGTGCATGGGAAAGAACAAGTGTGTATGCCTGTTCAAATTGGGGCCAGGTCTGCATCTTGGCATAACACTTTATAATAATAATAATAAATAATAATAATTACCGATAATGGGTACTTAGGGAGACATTCCCATAGGGACGTGCACACGACTTTACTTACCTTTTTCTAAACATCCTCCAAACCAATGAACTTGAAATGGAAATATGTTCATATTGAGAGCATTCTCTGTCTTCTATCAAAATATTCACATTAAAAATATGTCTTTAAGATGTAGAAATATTTTTGGGGAGACAACAAAATGTCTCCCTATTGATCGGTGTCTCCCAAATGTTAACTTTCAGATGCTAACCTGTCTCCCTATTATGCAATTTAGAAAAAAAAACATTTATACAGCGCTTAATAGGGCCTACAGGCGTTTCTAAGCGCTAACCAGATAATGATTGGTGATCAAGGTTTATTAAATAAGTGTGTTTTCAAGAGGGATTTAAAGTTAAGGACATCTTTGGAAAATTAGAGTGAAAATACCACAACCTCCTGTTGATTCAAGTTTTGCAACTTTGTCTTCAGAGCCTGTACAAAAATGAAAATCATTAAGGGCAAATGAGTGACTCATTTTGCACATATCACATCAAACTCAAATTGAAAGTCATGACTGGCAAAGTGAGATATGCTCTGTACCAGGAACAGGTTTAACATGAGAGATAAGATTTGGTTTTATTGGCGAGCTGCGAAGCAAAGCAAAGCCTATGTAGTCAGGTAGTAGTACCGTTCGTCCTTCAGGCTGTTCGGCCATCTGCGTGAAATGTTTTAACGTTTTTTAGTATGTGCTTGAACCCCAATTTTTTTTTTTTTGGGGGGGGGGGTACGTTGTCCAAAATAATGTTGTTATTATTGTAAATGAAAAGTGTTTTTTTCTATTGTTTCAAAATGGGTTTTTTTTGTTTTTTGTTTTTTTGGATGGGTGTGTTGTCCAAAATAATGTTGTCATTTTTGTAAATAAAAAATGTTGAAGTTTTTTCTATTGTTTCAAAATGTTGATTTTTTTTCTAATGTTTCAAAATGTTGAAGTTTTTTCTATTGTTTCAAAATGTTGCTTTTTTTTGGGGGGGGTTGTCCAAAATAATGTTGTCATTATTGTAAATGAAAAATGTTAAGTTGTTTCTATTGTTTCAAAATGCTGAAGTTTTTTCTATTGTTCCAAAATGTTGAAGTTTTTTCTATTGTTTCAAAATGTTGATTTGGTTTTTTTGGATGGGTGTGTGTGTGTGTGATGGATGGGTGTTTGCTATCATGTTTGTAACTGCACATAAGGCTGCAGCGAGCCATGACAGCTTTGCTGTTCTAGTTTACTTCATGTGTTTGCCCAGAAATCCACACTCATTCACACCCACGCACTCATATTTGTGTCCGTATAAGTCATCCCTATAGCTGTGTGCATGTCTTCCAGCAAGTTCAATAACAACCTAGATTTGATATATTTATGACCTTGCTCCAGTATCCTGTTGGTAGAGGATGTTGTATCTAGAGACCTACTGTTATTCCAGTACTGGCGGCTACATGTATTGCGTGTCTGTAATTGGCCTTGGAGGTGCAGACCAGTAAATAAATTCCCATAGGCTCCCATGCTAAATAGCCAATTTCAAAAAAAAAAAATTAAAAATACTCAGAAGTTTCTCAGACACTCAAGCTATACACCAAAATGAAGCTGAAAACTTCAATTTTCATTTTCATTTCAATTTTCTATAGGGTAACCAATGACTTTTTGAGGAAAATCCATCCAAAGGAAAATACCCTGAAAACGGCCATGTTGACTGGTGCCAGACTAAAAAAAATGTACCCCTCCCCTACATGCCCAAGTAGAGCGAGTTTAGGGCCAGAATTCATCCAAACAGCTCAAAGTTGCAAGTCCAAACTCTGGCGACCGGGTTCCATCCATTTTGTTTACAAGACTACCCATGTAGGGCCCAGCAAATGATTTTATAAAAAAGATTTTGAGGGTATACAAAAAATTAATAAGCTCCGCGGACTGATCTGGACCTATTTACTGGTCTGCACCCTTGGGTTTGAGGGTTTGAGGTTTGTTAAGTGATGTACACCTACGTGTACCAGCCGCTGGGTGTGGTATTTGTCTCCTTTTTTCTCTCAATTTCTTTTTGTTGTTCTATTTCTTTCTTGTTAAAAGGTAATATCATACTTTGGTTTTTATCAAAGAAATACAGATTCATGTGCAAAAATACCAAGACAGATACAGTAAGATTCATCTGTGAAAATTTCAGTCCCATTAGACGTTGCCCACTTTTTGAGAAAACAGTGAAAAACAGCCGCAGTATTTCTTGAGTCTTTTTTCTTTTATTTTTGATCTTTTAAAAGAACAAAAAGATTTTTGGTCGTTGTTTGACTAATTTCTGGATAGATACACATTTCAGGCGGAAAGATTTTAACGGTATGTTTCTACCACCACCATCTTTATACCCTGCAAGTTATACGTAAATTTGTAAAAATTTCTGTTTTGGTTTCTTACAAGCATGTATGAAAATTAGGCTTGCCCTTCACCGAATTGGATGTGCAAAATCATTTAATATTCATGATTAACCGTGGTACCCGCTGTGATATTGGGTTCGATTCACCCCGCGGACCCCAGCTAGCTCGGTACTGTGGCCTAGCGGTATGGCATCTGCACTAGAAAGCAGGAGGTCGTGGGTTCGAATCCCACCTGAGCCAGTACTTACCGGTAATTTTTTTTCATGTGCACTCACAAGCACTGATGAGTATGCAGTGCTCATCCAAGTGGGTGAAGGGCAAGCCTAATTTGCATATTAGTTATCTCCGGACCAAAATCATTCAATATTCATGATACAAGCATATATAATTTCTCATCCATTTCTAAACACTCATTCCCTTCAGGCTGGTGATCGTGATGAGAAACCACTGGGTGAAATCTCTCTACGATGGTGCAAAGTGGACATTGTGGATGCAAGTCAGGTCAACACAGGTACATACATGTACAGGGTGTCCCAGAAAAAACACAACACTGTGTCAGGACCCATTATGTTAGAATTAATGTTTATCACATTTGGCTGAATACCGAACATCATGTTTGGCTCACAATTTTTGTATGCAATATGTATAGGCCTGCTGAACATTGTAGTTTAAAGAAACGACTACCGGTATATACTGTAACAAACAATTTGTGTTTCGGCATGTTCGTTATAGTGGCGTTCCACTTACTGTATAAGGATACAGCCAGGGGCCAATTTCACGGCGCTGCTAAGCACAAAACTTTGCTTAGCACAAAAATGTCTTGCCCAATAAAACAAATCACAGTTAAAAATTCCATTTGATGTTCATGGTCAGTGCAGCGAACAACAGCCAAAGAACAATCACAAGTGATACATTACACGTGGAAATTTCGTTGTTAACCCTGTTTTTATTAAGACTGAAATGTCATGCTTAGCAAATTTTTGTGCTAAGCAGCGCCGTGAAATTGGCCCCAGTTCTCCTGATGAGGACTAGAGCAGACTAGTCGAAACGTTGAGACCTTAATTGCGAGAAGTGCGAACGATATTATAGAAGTGCGAAAGTACGAACGATTATCACATGGTGTTTCCGCAAACCGATCCACAGATACAGAAGTTGTCTGTATGCAAACCATGACGGTGGCAATGAGAGTGGCTCTGTGGATATGCACAAGCTGAAAAAATGAGTGCGATATCAAGACCACTAGCTGTATTTATGCTGTATGTATTATGACATTAAAGAGAAAAATGGTGCAAAAAATGGTAAAAATTGAAGTTTAATTCTTTACCGCCCATTTTTATTTCCATTGTGACTTGTCATCATCATCAGACGTTTCCCTGAAGAACAAACAGCGCCAGAATCTTTTCAGCGTGACGACTGAGAAGAGCAAGATGTACGTGATGCAGGCGGGCAGTCCAGACGAGAGAACAGAATGGATGAGAGCCATCATGAGCCCCAGTGATATTGCACAAGAGCAGGAGAAGAAAAAGTAGGCAAATTAACCTCAGAGTGCATCAGTGAGTGGGGAGCAATGGACAAATGGGGGCTACCATGGCGGGGGGCCATCGCCTTATTTATACAGGGTGTCCCAGAAAAAACGCAACACTGTGTCGGGACCCATTATGTTAAAATTAAACTGTTTATCACTTCAAGATTTAGATATGTAATACAGCCATGTCTTGGCTATCACCATGTAGAATTTAAGCATATTGGGGCTGAAATTTGCGAAAATATGACCAATTGAAAGAGTACTCCTTATACACAAATTTGCAAGGATTACATGCACAGTGGTCAATACACACATAATGTGTATATAAAAGAAAGATAAACATTTGAGGTTGGGTAATTCAGTCTTAGTTTTTTCCATCAATTTCAGTCCAATTTTGCTCAAATTCTACATGGTGATAGCCAAGACAAAGTTGTATCACATATCTGAATCTTGAAGTGATAAACAGTTTAATTTTCATATAATAGTTCTCGACATAAGTGTTGCGTTTTTTGGGGGACACCCCGTATATCAAACCAGGTTAAACTCTACTCAGGACGTGTTCTTGATTCTGGTGGTGACTGATGAAGATAAATAATTTGACAGAGTCTACACTTCCAAGTTTTCTCATTTGAAAGAATGACAGTTTGATCAGTCACCCTCAGGACCCATCAGTGACTAGCTGGATTTCTCACTTGGTCTTCTAATAGGGCTCTGCGCTCATGACGTCACATTTAGAAGTTCGGACAAACAAGTCGCACGTGGCCCAATTAATTAATTACACGTAAACGTTGTGATATTTGTCCGAACATCTGGGTAATATAGCTGTTGATGCAAAGGGCGTATTCTATAAATAGCTCGAGCGCAGAGCCCTATTGAAACTGCAGTGGCAGTTTTGTTCATTGTCGCCCATTCCACGTGTGCAAAAGAAACATTGTCTTTAGGAGTATGCACAGATTTAATGTTCATTGACGTGCAGTATTTCTGTCACTGTAAATTTCTCTTATATTATAAGTTTCAAATTTTAAATTGAAATTATTATTATCATCAGTGAAACAAGCCTTCGCTCTTTGATGGGTACGTTGAAGTGAATATTTTAATTTATTTTTGTATCGTAATCGACGACTCAATTGATGAGTATTATATCGCTGCTTTTTAAATCGAATTTGGAGTGAGGAGATATATATTTACTGTTTGTATGTGATTATTCTTTATACAATATCTGTTGATTTTATAAAAAATGATGCACCATCACTGCTATATAGGGAGACATATTAAGGGGAGACTTTAGGGGAAACCGGTATTTGAGTCAACAGCGCACGTACAACAAAGCGCGCATGCTCACAAATGCGTGCATGCGCTGTTGACTTGAAGACCGGTTCCCCAAAGTCTCCCATTTCTTTGAAAACTGAATACAGTTCTTCAGATATTAATTGCACCATTACAACTTTCACCGTGTCTTTTAATATTTGAATAAATCGGGTGACTTTTTACAGTATCCAAATCTGTTGGTCTATTTCTTAGTTTTGTTCGTTCGTTTGGACAAGGGGTCGACTTAAGGTCAGCGGATTCAAGACCATAGTTGACCCAGGAACTGACCAGAAAACAAGTGGTGTCCATCAGTACGGCCAAACAGGCTAGACCATGCCAAATGACATAACAATAAATAAATGTGGCTATAATCATATTTCCAGTAGGAGGAGATTGAATTATTTATTTAATTTATTGAAACAAAATGGCCAAAGTTTTCATTATAACTGCCAATGACCGAAAACTATTAAGCAATTGCGCTAATGGCGTCCTACAAATGTTTACTGGTACTAATATGAAACTTGACTGAAACAAACCACTACAAACTGCTCCAAAAATGAACAAATGTTCAAACTTGCATAATTATTGAAGTAAAAGTAAAACACTGCGCTTACGTATACATTACTGGGAATTAAGACAACATGAAAAAGCTCAGCATCAATTAAGCTGTACACAAAATTGACATAACTTTACAAACAAGAACGAACCTGTCAATGTGAAATGGATAAATGCCTAACAAATTTAAACAATAATGGCATCTCCTATTAGAACAGGGCTTATTAAAGTAGTAAGTGATCTTAATCGACCTGTTACAATAACCTAGATACTTTTCTCAAATTCAATACCCAGTCCTTACAATACAGTCTTCATATGTACAGCATACTTATACCTACCATCAATCACATACAAGCTTCATATAGCTACCATCAATCACACACAGGCTTCATACGTATAGCTACCATCAATCATACAAAGGCTTCATACGTATAGCTACCATCAATCACATTCAGGCTTCATACGTATAGCTATCATCAATCACATACAGGCTTCATACGTATAGCTACCATCAATCACACACAGGCTTCATACATATATCTACCATCAATTACACATGGGCATTATACGTATATCTACCATTAGTCACATACAGGCTTCATACGTATAGCTACCATCAATCACATACAGGCTTCATACGTATAGCTATCATCAATCACATACAGGCTTCATACGTATAGCTACCATCAATCACACACAGGCTTCATACGTATAGCTACCATCAATCACATACAGGCTTCATACGTATAGCTACCATCAATCACACACAGGCTTCATACGTATAGCTACCATCAATCACACACAGGCTTCATACGTATAGCTACCATCAATCACACACAAGCTTCATACGTATATCTACCATCAATCACACACAAGCTTCATACTTATATAGCTACCACCAATCACACACAGGCTTCATACGTATAGCTACCATCAATCACATACAGGCTTCATACGTATATGGCTATCATCAATCACATACAGGCTTCATTCATATAGCTACCATCAATCACACATGGGCTTCGATGCATACACCTACCGTCAACCACACACAGGCCTGTTTCCTGAAAGCTAAATCCACCCCGCCTAGATATATGTATTTTCGTAACATAAATGTAATACATACACATTAAATTAATCAATTAATTAATTCTTAGTTGGGATACAGTTGCAACTTAATTCATTCTAAACTATATAGTCCTTCCCGAATTCTAAAGGAATAGTACAGAAAGGCATTTAATTATGGGTACTGAAAAAGTTCATCCCCTCAATTCATTCACCATTTTAAATCTAACTTAATATCAAAAATATTATTCACATGCTGAGCTTTCAGTACCTCATTGAACCTTCTATTAAATGGTTCACATTCTACTTAATTATTATATAGAAAATGCTGTCTACAAATAACTGAAGCCATCAAAAAAGTTCAGTCAGTTTCCCTTGTGGTTATTTGATGATTATATTAATTAAAAAGCCGTATCCTCTTTGAGTGATCCCCCATGTACCGTTCCCAGGTTGCAGCTAGCATTGCTGTGTGTATATCATTGAAACGATCCTTGGGGTATGGCGGTGTGTGCGTGGTTTCATGGCTTCTGACTGCCAAACGAACACAGATGATTGACTATTGGGGTCACCACCAACAAAGGGCTGGATGGCTCGAGTAGGTAGAGCGCCTGTACGGTATTCAGGAGGTCGCCGGTTCGAATCCCGCTCCAGCCAGTTAAGAATTGTTAGTACATTTTGGCACCGTAGTAAAATCTTTGCTTGATCCATAACGATCCGTGACTGTATTGAACAATGGGTGGTAGGTCGTGGCAATTTTATACATGTACGCCTAGTTTTCATAACTTTCCTAATCATTTTTGAGCTTACAAACTGTGGCTGGTACCTTGTTGATGAACCTCGGATGATACCATGCACCTTGATCACTGTATATCAAGTTCTATCCATGAACGGTACCACAGAAGAAGTGAAGTGCATGTCTCTGGATGGGATAGGGCCACCAGTTGTCTTATCGTCATGTGTACCAGTGTTGGAGTCGAGTCCACAACCTCCACGGCCAAGACCAAGGCAGAGTCATGGGTCTCCGAGGCCAAGGCCGAGTCATGAGCATTCGAGGCCGAGGTCAAGGCCACAAGTGTCCGTGGCCAAGGCCGGTTGTTTAGTGCACACACAATATATGTAGGATATTTTTTACTCAGAAACCATCAGATTTTCATATAAACTTCTTGCTCCAACCCCAAAACTTTGTTTGTGTTACATACAGTCTAGTGTGACGATCTGCGTTTGAATAGTTGGAGAGTCCAGACTCAAAATGCGCGTCGCACATGGCAGCGCGGTGTTTATGATCCGTGCAGATCAATGGGTATCATGTCGAGGGTCGGATGTTAACATGACCTACAGAGTGAAGATTCAACTGCGAAAACCTAAAATAAGTGTTGGGAAATTTGAGTCCAAACTGGCGGCCTTGAACCGGCCTAGGCCCATTTTCCGAGGCCAGGAGGTGCCGAGGTCAAGGCCAAGACCAAGTCATCATACAGCAAGGACGAGGCCGAGACCAAGGCCATTCAAAACTGGCCTTGAGACCTCCAACACTGATGTGTACATCATGGCCTGTCATCTAGAGCTTTTTCAGTTTCTTCAGCACATTAACAGGCACATTAACTCTTGCCTGGGGTGGAAGTTCGGTAATTTTCACAACGTCAAAAGGTGCATGTTTCCACTTCTTGTACGTCCGAGCTTCACCAGTATTCAAATTCTGCAGGCTGAAACGGGCAATCTTGACCGATGAATAGTACGACGCTTTGATGCGAGTCAGTGATCCCCAATCGTGCCCACACTTGATGCAGAACATCTTCCCAATGATTGTCAAGTCTACGCCTAGCTTCTTAGGCTTGGGGTGCTCTTTTATTTGCATGCGCTTGTCAAAGCCTGGGTCTAGTATGAGATATTGAGAGTCGCTAAAGACCCTTACGTCACAGGATAGGAAAGCTTGCATGCTGCAGCTGATGCAGCAAAAGGCGAAGAGCTGGCCCTTGTTGTCTCGCAGTACGTCCTGCTTCTGCTCCTGCCTAGCTTGCCTCTCTGTACGCTCAATTTCCTGTTGCTGTCTCATCAGGTCATGGAACTGGAGCTGATCTTTGGCCTTGAGGTCCTTGGCAGCCTCCATCATCATGGTCTCCCGTCGACGGTTGGCTGCGTCACGGGCAGCACCATTAGAGTCCACCAATGTGATCAGGTAGCTCCTGCCATCCTTTGCCCTGGTACGGCCTAAAACAACAACAAGAAATGGCTCAGGTTGAATGAAGCATTGTTGCGCGTATCGATGAAATGATCCTTGGGATATAACGGTGTGTGCGTGTGATTTCATGGCTTCTGACTGCCAAACGAACAAAGATAATTGCAGGCCTTGAATTTGATTCTGAAAGGGGCAAGGCCACTTTTCAATTGCAAGGGGCACTTCCATTGGAAAATCATAATGTCTATGGCAACATTTGAAGGGGGCACGAAGGCCAAGAACCAGGGCAACGAAGGCCAAGGCCTCCGTGGCCTCCTTTAAATTCAAGCCTTGTAATTGACTATTAGGGGACACCACCAACGTAGCTGGGCTGGATAGCTTATAGCTTAATTGGTAGAGCACCTGTACGGTATTCAGGAGGTCTCCAGTTCGAATCCCACTCCATTAATTTTTTCTTTGCTCACTTTTCAATGACTTCATATTTAGTCAGTTTCCCTTGTGGTTATGTGATAAAATAAAATTCTGTCACAAATGTTGAACTGTGAAATTTACAGTCAAGCAAAGACAATCTTTTGGCAATCAGGGATACCATCCAATTTAATTACCAAGTCAATTTGAAATCTTTAACCTATGTTCAGTGGCACACCCAGGGGGGAGGGGGGCTTGAGCTCCCCCACCCCCAAGAGGATCCCTGAAAAAAAAAATGGGGGAGAGGGAGAGGAGGAGGGGGGGGGGGAGTCACAAAATGTTTGTTTTTTTAGGGGGCTAGAAGAGCCATTATTTTTTTTTTTTGGGGGGGGGGGGGGGGCTAGAAGACCCAATATTTTGGATTCTTTTAACACTCACTTCTGCTATGTTTTATTAGGGGTAGAAAAACATGCATATTATAGCCTACACAACACATTTTTTTAAATGTAATTGGCACTTAATAACTGAAAAAATCAAGTATTTTCAAAAAAAAAATTTCATTTGAATTTTTTTTTGGGGGGGGGCCTAGCAAATGTAATCCATTTGGGACCACGCTAACCAAGATATATCGCATGCTTAAAGTTAGGAGGGCCTGACGCGTTTCGATCCTAGCAGGATCTTTCTCAAAGGCTAAATGACAAAAAACACAAACATGCAAGTGAAGAAAGCATACATAAAATGGATCAGAGGATATGGACAAAGGGAAGGGGTGGTATGAGAGTCAGGGTGGGTAAGATAGGTCAGACAAAGGGTGGGGGTCAGGTAGGCAAGATCAAAGGTAACAGACTACAAAAGGGGGTTGGAAAGTGTGGTGCTGGGGGTGGGGGATTAACAAAGGAGTTAATTAGAGGATTGGAGATCAAGATGGGCAAGAGGGAGGAGAGGAATACAAAAATCAGGAGGGATTAGAGAGTACCTGTGGATGAATGAAAAGGAGATAAGTAAACAAGAATATTAGTCATTGCCTTCCTGGAGGTTTAGTCCGTATCGTATCGTGTGGCATGTATCGTGATACGTATCTTATCGCGACACAGGCGTATTGTTTCAGCCTTACTTTATGCCCTGTCATTTTACCTTTAATCTGCACATGGCCAAAGTCACTTGGTATGTAGTCCAATCGTATGACGAGGTTACAGGCTGGTACGTCAGTGCCCTGCTCGAGCAGGTTAGTAGCTACCAGCATCTTGTGCTGACCGTTGCGGAAATTCGCCATCACTGCATTCTGCTGTTTAGAAGTCATGTCTGAAAGTGAAATTTGTGTTGGTATTCTATCAAAGCTTTGAAGTCTAAGACAACTTCTAGAAAATAGCTATCTATTTTAAGGAGAGAAACCTTAAAGGTAATATCATACTTTGGTTTTTATCAAAGAAATACAGATTCATGGGCAAAAATACCAAGACAGATACAGTAATAATCATCTGTGAAAATTTCAGTCCCATACGTTGCCCACTTTTTGAGAAAACAGTGAAAAACGGCCACAGTATTTCTTAAGTCTTTTCTGTTTTATTTTTGATCTTTTAAAAGATCAAAAAGATTTTCGGTCGTTGTTTTACTAATTTCTAAATAAATACACCATTTCAGGTGGAAAAATGTTAACAGTAGGATTCTACTAACATCATCTTCATACCCTGAAAGTTATACGTAAATCTGGGAACATTTCTGTTTTGGTCTCTTACCAAAGTATGATACTGCCTTAATGCAGGTTCGGTATTCCACTGAAAAGCCAGGCCACGACCTGGGCTCTTGCCTGGGGTCTTGGGCTTCTAATTTGAAGCCTTGAACTATATCAACTTCAAGCTCCTGCTTTGTCCTGGATCATAATTGGCACTAAACCTGATTGACAGATCATTGAGTCCACTTTAATTAAGCAGATCTAATAATATTAAAGTTCAGGCGTGACAAGAGGAGGATTATAGGCAGTCGTTTCAGTAGCTATGGGCCCGACCGGTATTAAAGTTTCTTGCCCTAATGCAATTTAAAACTTTATACAATGTGCTGGAAGTGCCTTTATCAGTTATCTGACAAGTTCTGGGCCCAATTTCATGGAATCTGTTACCATTAGCAAAAATTCCTGAAGAGTTTCCTTTTTGGTAATGGTAAGCAAGGAATTTGTGCAAAATGCAATACGACAGGGCGTTAGCAGAAAATGATCACGGTTACCCTAGAAATTCTTCGCTAACCGAAAGGTCTTGCTTACAGATTCCATGAAATAGACTTCACACGTAGCAATGCCCATATAAGCACAAAAATAGGCCGTTACGGATTCCATGAAATTCGGCCCATGACATCAAACAAAGCTGGTAAGGCTAACCCTCAGAACAGAACTCTACCGTCCCATCGTAATTCACCTCAGAAGTGTCATAGAGCATGGGAAGGTCTTCACGACAGAGTTGTAACGAGTCACTGTTTTTTGTGACTCGAGCTAGTTAAGTCATTTTAAAGAAGTGATTCAAGTTGAGTTGAATCATGTTAAAGAAAAGACTCGAGTCGAGTTAAGTCATTTTAAAGAAGTGACTCAAGACGAGTTGAGTCATTAGGTCAAGAATGATCCCCATCCCACCTTCCTGGCCTGTACACTGACCTCTTGATCCAGCGATCCTCCCAGGATTGATGTCCAGATGTTGTAACTCGGGAGCCTCCATAATCCAGTCTTGGAGTGCATCGGTAGTGTCTATCGTCTTCACAAATAGAATGGCTCGCGAGCGTGGACGAGTCCTGTACTCTTCCTGTATAATCCGGCTGAGTTCCCTGAGCAGTGGGTTTTCATTCTTGGGGTCGTCTTTAATCAGTCTCAAGGAGCGCTCTTCATCTGCAGACAATGTGTCAGGATGTTGGATTGAAATAAAGTGTCTTCTCTTCCATATGCATTAATATGTCAATAAAAACACCTACAGTGGCCGGAGCGCCACTATAACAAACATGCTGGGACGTACAGAAATTGTTTGTTATAGTGGTCGTTTGTTATAGTGAATAATGTATAAGCAGGCCTATACATTGTACATGTATATTAGGAGCCAAGGATGATGTTCGGTATAGCCAAATGTTTGGTATAGCGAAAAGTTTTTTTTACTAAAAATTATTACTACTGAAATGAGGGTGATATCAGCCCATTTTAAAGATAGTATCATACTTTGGTAGCAAACAAAACAAAAAATCTTCACAGATTTACCTATAACTTACACAGTATAAAGATGGTGCTGGTAGAAACATGGTGTTCAAATGTTTCTGCCTAAAATGCTGTATTTGACCAGAAAAGAGTAAAACCAGTGACCAAAAAACAATTTTTATCTTTTAAAGAAAAAAAATAACGGTGAAAAGATTTGTAAAATACTGTGACCATTTTTCACTGTTTTCTCAAAAAGTGGGCATTGTAGGGACTGAAATTTTCACAGATGACTTCTAGTGTATCTGTCTTGATATTTGTGCCCATGAATCTGCATTTCTTTGACAAAAACCAAAGTATGATATTACCTTTACGTTCACTCACCCACAAATAGACTCCATAACTGCTTGTCGTTCTCATCAAACTGTCCTCTTCTGTCGTTCATGGTGTCCATCATTTTGTCCAAATGATTGAAAGCATCTTTGGTACGTACCTGCTTGTTGATAAGCAGAGCCGTGTTGTATTCCTGTGTGATGAGCAGATAAAAAGTGTGAACCCGAGACCAAGAACCAAGGGAATCAGTGGGGGACAAGTCAACCTATCTTTGAAGTCTTATCTTTGTAAAGCAATAGGCCTTTTCACACTATGAACGTCCGACCCGTGTTGAAATCTACACAGGTCCGATCCGTGTTGAATTCTTAACATTTCAACACGGGTCACTTTCGTTCCGTTTTCACACTACTCAGCGCAACACCGGTATCTGCTCGACACGTGTAATGTTTCGACCCGTGTATTGCGCGACCGTTTCACACTACACATGGGATCTCGCTTTCAACACGGATACAAAATTCCCCATACAATTTTACGGCGCATCGGGCCTTCATTCGTCCAAGATGGCGGCGCCCGGTAATTTTCAGACGATGTTCGTGTTGTTCATGTATTCCGAGTCTAGCAAGCCTGAGATATAATATTGAAATGAACACACACAAAAATCGTGCGGAATTTTTTGACAAGGATTGCTTGCAGCAGGCCGGTCAAAGGTTACTTATTATTTTGTTCGTTGCATGCAAACCATTACCAAAGATGAGCTCCGCGACGCTCTATCTATACTACTACAGTACTGCCACATAATGTGCTCTTGGCTGCTACGCCATGGTTACACGGATCGAACTCAACCCACAGACGTTCACACTACAGGTTTCAACACGTGTCGAACTTCTCAACACGGGTCGAGAGTTCTCAACCCACCTCCCGAGCAGGGTTGGTTTCAACACGTGTCGAGTGCTCAACACGGGTCCACGCCGTGTTGAAATATTGCAGTGTGAAAAGGTCAGTCATTTCTACACGTGTCGGACCCGTGTACAACCCGGAGATTTTTCGTAGTGTGAAAAGGCCTAATGTATCATCCCTAAAACTGGTCATTACTTGCTTATCATAGAATCGTAAAATCAGCTACAAAAACTTCCTTGGTAAAGAATTTATGTCTGAAAGTTGACCTTGTCTTTTACAGAATTTACCGGTAAATAATTTCCAAGCTGGAGCCCAGATCTGCTACCCAAAAGATACATGTCTTTTTTTTGTCAGACGAGTGTGGTTGCTCTGAATCCTTTAGATTCAATGAAATAACCCAAGCAACTCTTAAAGGTAGTATCATACTTTGGTAAGAAACCAATACAGAAATGTTCACAGATTTACGTATAACTTTCAGGGTATGACGATGGTGATGGTAGAAACATACCGTTAAGTTGTTTCCGCCTAAAATGGTCTATTTATCCAGAAATTGGTAAAACAACAACCGAAAATCTTTTTGATCTTTTAAAAGATCAAAAATGAAAGAGAAAAGACTGTTTTCACTGTTTTCTCAAAAAGTGGTCAACGTATAGGACTGAAATTTTCACAGATGACTGTTACTGTATCTGTCTTAATATTTTTGCCCATGAATCTGTATTTCTTTGATACAAACCAAAGTATGATACTACCTTTAAAAGTATACTGGTAATACATGATTGGTAATGGTCACAGAACAGCACCCGCACTTTGTCTGACCTAGCTTTTGTACATAACATAATGAGCCTGTGAAAATTTGAGCTCAATCTTACATCCGAGTCCAGAGAAATAGCGGAAAACCGATTCCTTTTCTCTTATAAAACGTAAAGAATGTTTTTGATCTCGCACAGACGTAAAACTATTGTTTTACACTTTCATATTAAATGAATATAGCAGAAATATTTTAGCAGGGGGTTTTTATCATGTCTATATTTTTGCCGTGCAAGTAGTTATAGGTAGATTTGTGAACATTTATGTTTTGGTTTGTTACCAATCCTGTATTGTACCTTTAAAGATCAATTACTTCTCCAGGTCATAGAACCAGACTGCCAGCTTTATTTTGGTGATGTTTATATGCAACTGAAGATGCTATATATCTGGCAAATTGGTGGGCAAAATAAGATTGTCCTGTTGCTAAAATCTGATGAGATTATCACTTTCATGTTGTTGTTTTTGTAAGAGTTGCTGTCTGGAGAGCCTTTAAAGCCGTGTTCGGCCCATTGGACTTTTTTTTTCCGCGGCCACACGGTAACTTACCGCTACATTCCTTCATGTCAATCTACTGTGCGTTCCCACTTGGACTTTTATTTACCACCGGGGACAGTTTATTGGCCGTAATAAGTGCACACATTGCGGACGGTGGACAAATCACCTTCGACCCGAGCAGGATATGACTCATTTCTTGACGTAACTTTCGCGCGTCGGCAATAATTCTTTCCAGTCCTTTTCATAAAAAGAATCCATGAAATTGAAAGAGACCAACGTGTCAACGTGAAAATAAAACAAGCTAGCCGCCAGCTAGATGACAGGAAAATGGAGTCGCCGAATTCAACAGACGCGCCAGTACTATCTCGAGGAAATACTGACGGTGCCAAAGCACGAATTTGGCCTACAACACACATGACTACCAGTAAGAATGGGGCCCCTGCAGAAACCCACATCTCGAATCAGTGCCCAAATCTGTCAAATCTGACACCGTGATTTTAAGTATTTGAACGAGAAACGTACGTTTTTCAAGGCACGTTTGCCTGCTGATGTTGATGACATGTGTAAGGAGACAGGGAATTGTAGTGCAAGTATTTTCGTGCGCTCGTGTGTACTGGTGATGTAATACAGGAAGCTGCACTGTTTTACAGCGTGATCGCGGTACGTTTACCCACGGGAAGTGTTCCCATTGGACTTTTTTGTGTCCCTGTTAAGTTACCGTGGCTGCGCGGAAGTTTTCCGCGACCACTTTCGGCCTGTTAGTTTTACATCACGGTCGCGGTAAGTTGACAGGGACGTAAGTTTACCGTGCGTTCCCATTGGACTTAATTTTGTCAATTTACAGGAAAGTCGCGGTAGTTTAACCAAAATAAGTCCAATGGGAACATGGCTTATGTGTCAAAAACTTGATGGCCGAGACAAAAGGAAGAATCCCTTACCATCAAGTGGGTGATGCTCGTTCGTAGCATCCGGTACAACTCATCCTGTCCGTTCTTGATGAATATCTGCGCACCGCGTTTTGTCCTGTCACACCACTGGCGGTAGGCCTGGCTTCCACGTACAACGGGCACCTTCTCCTCATTGACAAGTCTTTGCACTTCCCTGCCTGGGTTCATAATAAAGCAGAACCATCAGGTCCAGTGAGATGATGTTTTGTTTTCCTCTTGCATGTTTTTCAAAGGTACTATCATACTTTGGTAAAGTTCATAGAACAGATAAATGGTTTTTCTTCTTGGAGATTGCCTGGAACTGCATTGCCTGTAAACTGCCTCATGTGTGTGGCATATGCGCCTAATTAAGTCTACAGATGTGAGAGAAAGTGTCTTCAATTCATTTCACTGAAAAAGAACTTCAACAAAAGAAGCTATGAACAAAAGAGCATGTGCAACATTGGTAAAGGTGACAGAGCAGCTACAGGCTGCTCATAATTTGATTTGTCATCACGGTCATGGAATAAAAACAAACCTGTGAAATGTTCAGCTCAATTGATCATTGGCAACAGTAGAAAAAAGCGAAAAACCATTGGAATTGGTGAATTTGTGAGGAAATAGCTTTGATCTTTAAAAGATCAAAAATGCTTTGGTGTTTAGATTGACACTTTCCTGGGTAAATACAGTATTCCAGGCAGAAATATTTTCACACTATATGTTTCTACCATTACTGTCTTTATACTGTGTAAGTTATGGGTAAATCTGTGAAGATTTCTGTTTTTGGTTTTGGTTATATGCCCTTTGAGAATATCTACAAATGTCATCACCATTTGTCAGCAGATCAGATTAGGAATGTGCCTCAACTGTGAGGCTGATATTGAATCCAATTTCAAATATATAACCTTATTCACACTTTCTTTTTGATGATGTTTCAATGCAATTATGTATTTTTTCCCAGAATGTGGGTACGATAATTTCTCCCACCTACTTGCATACCACTAGTAAATAAAAAAGCCAAATCAAAATCAAGTTTAAAGCTAGTATCATACTTTGGTAGCATACCGAAACTTAGAAATCTTTACAGATTTACCATTAACTTACAAGGTATAGAGATTGTGATGGTAGAATCATACCATTAAAATATTTCTGCCTATAATGCTGTATTCCAAAATCAAATTCATTTTTTTTTTTGACCTTTTAAAGATCAAAAATATAAGAGAAAAGACTTCACAGTTTTCTCAAAAAGTGGGCATCGTATGGGACTGAAATTTTCACAGATGACTATTACTGTATCGTCCTTGATATTTTTGCCCATGGATCTGTATTTCTTTGACAAAAACCAAAGTATGATGTTACCTTTAAACAGAATCATCAGGTCCAGTGAGATGATGATTTTTTTCCTCTTGCATGTTTTTTTTTATGGTACTTTCATACTTTGGTAAAGTTCATAGAACAGTTTAATGTTTGTTTTCCTATTGGAGATTGCCTGGAACTGATTACCTGCCAAATATATAACATTTTCCACATTTTCCTTTTGATGATATCTCAATGCAATTCTGTTTATTTTCCCAGAATGTGGGTACGATCACTTCTCCAATAAAAATCAAAATTAAAAGTTTAATCAGGGATGAGATCAGGGATGAAATCAACTGACAAGGGGCATAAACAATTTATTCTTTTGTACACAGCCTTTGAGGAAAAAAAATCTGAAATCCAAAACAAAAAAATTCTGAAATCAAATTGAAAAAATCTGAGAAATCTCATCCCCGGTTTAATAGATATCCAAGCAGTTATTAAAAAAAAGGGGGTTGGAAACTAATAACAATTCCTTTTTGCTAAATTTAGGTTAAAGACTATACACGGGTTTACACTTTGAAAAAAGCGCATGCGTGATAGTGCCTCGTTTTGAAGTCGCGATCAAAACCGCCGAAGTGTAAACCCGTGTATTGTCTTCGACAATGGACGGGTTTACACTTCGAAGTGCGCAAGCGTGGAAGTGCCTCGTTTTGAAGTTGCGATCAAAATCTGATATGGCCGCCATGGTGTAAACCCGTGTATTTCAGAATAACATGGGTACTTACTAGAATATGCTTGTAACATCTTCTCAATTTTCTCCATCATTTCATTGATCTTGTCCACGAAGCCATCAACGCTTCTGCATCTTACTTCAATGGGTTCAACTGCAAAATATAAATGTATTGCATTTCATACAAAAAGATTTCTCCTGATCCTAATTCTTTTACATAAGCAACACAACATAATAATGTTTATATACAATTAAGCCATGCATTCTCTTAAAGGTAGTATCATACTTTGGTAATAAAGAGACCAAAACAGAAATGTTCACAGATTTATGTTTAACTTACAGGGCATGAAGATGGTGGTGGTAGAAACATACCGTTAAAATGTTTCTGCCTGAAATGGTGTATTTATCCAGAAATTAGTAAAACAGCGACCAACAATTTATTTTTTTATCTTTTATAAAAGATCAACAATAAAAGAGAAAATACTTAAGAAATGCTGTGGCTGTTTTTCAATGTTTTCTCAAAAAGTGGGCACCGTACGGGACTGAAATTTTCACAGATGACTGTTACTGTATCTTCTTTTGTCGACATCGGAGTTTTTTCCCCTATACGTTCAACGTTATTGCTAACTCTTAGGTCGTTTTGTGCGTTTATTTCACGAGTTATCAAAATGGTTTATGTTTGCGAATCTTTCGGATGCACAGCACACACATCCAAACTGGAAAACTTTGAGAAATATCTATGGATGAAAGATATACGGTGGGTTAAATGGCGAAGACGATTGAACGTATAGGGGAAAAATCTCTGATGTCGACAATTTCCCATCATGCACCGCGTAAATCGGCCTCTCCCTGCTGCCCTCTTGGTGGCGCTCTAAATTGTGAAACGCCCGTATTGGCCGTAAGATCCAAGCCATGATGACCCACCCTCTGTCGGGATGCTGACGCGTGCCTTAAGAAATGCAATATTCCTCTCCACCATAGAGATACTGTGGGCGTCCATATTGGCACATATCTTGGCAGCATGAAGGTTGGCTTCAGACTGGCTTTTAGCCTTGCCAGTCCCCAGACTGGCAGTCATACCAACAACCTGGAGAACATAGTGAAAGTATAATGAGCGCTTGTGAGTTTATAATATAATAATAATAAACATTACTGATAATGGGTACTTAGGGAGACATTCCCATAGGGACGTGCACACGACTTTACTTACCTTTTTCTAAACATCCTCCAAACCAATGAACTTGAAATTGAAATATGTTTATATTGAGAGCATTCTCTGTCTTCTATCAAAATATGGACTGCAAAAATATGTCTTTAAGATGTAGAAATATTTTTGGTGAGACAACAAAATGTCTCCCTATTGACCGGTGTCTCCCAAATGTTAACTTTCAGATGCTAACCTGTCTCCCTATTATGCAATTTAGAAAAATAATCTTATATAGTGCCAAATCCATCAGAGATGTTCAGGGCGCTTTACATTAAGAAGAAGAAGAAACAAAAAGTGATTAAAAATGACATAAAAAACAATTTATACAATTTTATACAAGATAAATAACAGTTTGGGTAAAATCACAATTTAAAAATCACATAAAAACTTCCTAAGTTTCGTTACAGTAAATAACAATAATAACAAAAAGTTTTACTTACAATAAGTTAATATCGATAAAACAATTATAAGCATATAAGCATTATACACACAACCTATTAAAGCCAATAAGCAAGACACATCAAATTATTGTTATGTGAATCGGTTTGCGGAAACACCATGTAATTGTCGTTCGTACTTTTGCACTTCTATATCGTTCGCACTTCTATATCGTTCGCACTTCTCGCAATTAGGTCTCAACGTTTCGACTAGTCTGCTATAGTCCTCATCAGGAGACCTAGAGCAGACCTAGAGGACTAGAGAGGAGTAGTCGAAACGTTGAGACCTAATTGCGAGAAGTGCGAACGATATAGAAGTGCGAAAGTACAAACGATAATTACATGTTTCCACAAACCAATCCACATACCAATTGTCACCATGCAAAGCCTCAAATCTTTCTTCAAATTATTGTTGCTAAAAAAAATTTAAAAAAAGTTTGGATTTTGTTTATTGGTTAGTCAGTTTTTATTTGTTTGTTTGTTTGTTGGGGTTTTGCTTGTTTGTTTTGAAGGTTCTAGGGTCAATTTTGACCAAACTCATCCTAACTAACTATCAATCATAGGACTTAAAGGTTATATCATACTTTGGTTTTTGTCAAAGAAATACAGATTCATGGGCAAAAATATCAAGGAAAATACACTAACAGTCATCTGTGAAAATTTCAGTCCCATACGGTGCCCACTTTTTGAGGAAACAGTGAAAAATGGCCACATTATTTCTTAAGTGTTTTCTCTTTAATTTTTGATCTTTAAAAGATCAAAAATAATTTTGGTCACTGGTTTTACTCTTTTCTGGATAAATATAGCATTTCAGGGAGAAAAATTTTAACGGTGTGTTTCTACCATCACCATCTCTATACCCTGTAAGTTATAGGTAAATCTGTGAAGATGTTTGTTTCGATATGCTACCAAAGTATGATACTACCTTTAAGATGCATTGCAGCCCTACCCAGGATACGATGGGTTACCCCTCATAACTCGAGTTATGATCCAAGCCTTGAATTTAACAGAGGCCATGGAGGCCATGATGGCCTTCATTGCCCTGGTTCTTGGCCTTCGTGCCCCCTTCAAATGTTTCCATAGACATTATGATTTTCCAATGGAAGTGCCCCTTGCAATGGGAAAGTGGCATAGACGCTTTCAGAACCAAATTCAAGGCCTGCAATCGATCGTAGGACTTCATGAAATCTACCCCAGGTTTTTTTGTTTTATAGCTTCTTACTGTTTCGCAGGGGTTGGGGTGGATCTTTGAAATTTGAAATAGTTGTTTTCACTTTTAACATAGGGTGCATTCGTTAATCTCCCCCGGGTCGACACCAGTCGACCTCGTCCCCATTCTCTCGCTTGTTTTGTGCAGTAAAACACGACCGTTCCCAGTAAGGGCTGACCCGTGTTAGCTAAACGAATGCACCCATAGAATTCACGATCTTAGAGGTAATATCAGTGCTGTATGAGGGTCGTGAAGCAGTTCTCTGGTGGTGATCACGTGTTCATTTGAATAATTCAGCTTTTTTGATTATGCAAGACAGGAAACTGCACTGAAAGTATTGACAATCCAAAATGCAGAAACTCTGATTGAAAAACGTACTGGTTAAAATTCTTAGGACATGGAATGATATATTATTTATACAGGGTGTCCCAAAAAAAAAAGCCTGCAACACTTGTGTCGAGAACTATTATATGAAAATTAAACTGTTTGTCACTTCAAGATTCAGGTATGTAATACAGCTATGTCTTGGCTATATCACCATGTAGTATTTGAGCAAAATTGGACTAAAATTGAGTGAATAAAATAAGACTGAATTTGAATTACCCAACCACAAAACCTGATGTTCATCTTTCTTTCATACACATTATGTATGTGTTGACCACTATGCGCGTTATCCTTGCAAATTTTTTTTTTAAGGAGTACTCTTTCAATTGGTCATATTTTAGCCAATTTCGACTCAAATGTGCTTAAATTCTACATGGTGATAGCCAAGACATGGCTGTATCACATATCTAAATCTTGAAGTGATAAACAGTTTAATTATAACATAATGGGTCCCAAAACAGTGTTGCGTTTTTTTCTGGGACACCCTGTATAAAGTCTAGCTAATACATGCAACGTGCATTGGAACAGCATTCAAATAAGTTCCTTCAAAAGCGCTCCGCACTAATGACGTCACAAAATCCCCGGATGTCAGCCAAACTGTCTCATGCACGTAGTGCACATGCACGCGCACACGCACGCACGTTTGTGTATTTGCAATGTTTGTCTGAGATCGGGTGCTATTTTTAGCGCAAGTGCGGAGCGCTATTGTTTGAATAAGTTTTGTCACAGATGTTCATAAATATTTGGCATCATATGGATGCCTGAAGTGTTACCTGAGGTAAGGAGTTTTTTCCCTGTAGCTTTTGATCCAAATAGCAAGACATGATAGTGTTGTAGGCGTGGCCTTTCTGTTGATATGGAGAAACAAATCACAAATAACACCAAATGACGTTCACAATCATGCCTTGGTTTAGAGAACATTGTGAAAGTTGCGAAAGAAAATGACGAAAACTTTTAAAAAGAAAATGCGTCTAAAAATAAAAAACGTAGTCAGTTCAGTCAGTTTCCATTGTGGTTATTTGATGATTATAAAAAAAACGTAAACAAATTAACAACTTGATGGAGAAAACAACAATCTTGTACATTATTTGCAACTGAAACATAGGGCCACTGATTTTCCGTTTCAGAAAAGTGCAAATTCCATTTCCAAAATCCTTGGATTCCGTTTAAAGGGTCTCTGCAATGGGAATATTATGGCTTGAACATGTGCCAATAAAAAAACTGTACATGGCGATTGTAATTTTACCCACTTCCTCACACTGATTCAGGGTTAAAAACAGGTTTTTTTAGTTTGTATGCTAATTAGCATTTCCATATTCATGAGCAAAACTGTGATGTCATCTGGGGAACTGAGAGCAGTAACCCAATTGATTTGTGCACAAAAAGTTGCAGTTGTTTCATAGGTTTTCTGACAGACCTTTTCCTCCTCAATGGTTTTATTTTGCCAAATATGTTCCTTTCACTCAACTGGTGGTGTAATTCTTTTACCAAACCACTTCTTTAGGTCAAGTTTGCCTCTTCATTTGTTTATGTTTTTTCATTATATTTTGTTGGCTGTTGGCTCCCTACATGACTGTGCATGAAAATCCCCCATTTTGCAAAGCCGTTCAAAACAGTGGCGCACCCAGTGGGGGGTTCAAAACAGTGGCGCACCCAGTGGGGGGGGGGATCGGGGGGCTTGAGCCACCCCCCACCCCCCAAGAGGGTCCCTGGAAAAAAAAAAACGAAAAAAAAAAGAGAAAAAATGAAAAAAGGGGGGGGGGGGAGAGGGAAAGGGAGAGGAGAAAGGGGGGGGGGGGGGCGCGGGCCCCATGTATTTGTGCACAGTTGATTCAATGTGTGGACGGGCAACATCTCCGAAATCCACACATTAACCACATTTTGTGGTTAATGTGTGGATTGGGCAACATCTTGTTTTCAATGTGTGGATTTGGTCAATGTGTGGTCATGGTTATTGTGTGGCTTAACTTATTAAGGTTAATGCCCTGCATATAACTATTATTTTTGTTACATTTTTAACCGGCTCATTATTTTATTTTATAAGGAAATATACATTTTTTTTTTTAAGCATAGTGAAAATGGTATTTTTATGATTCAATTCATGCATCTTTCAGAAACAATGCTTGCTTTAATAATTTTGCTGTGAAATTTGCCCAGTCCTCAATGTGTGGTTCGGCAAGAATTTTTTTAGTTCTAAATTGCCACACACTTTGAAAGGCATCCTTTCCGACATTTTAATTGCTATTTTCAACAAAACTTTATTGGAAAGTGAGGTTCACATCATTGTGCTTCTCAGCGTAACATTTGGCTCATGAATGTATATAACAATAATTGGAGATGAGTAGACACAATCTGGATGGGCATTATCATAATGTTTACATTACAATAGATTAGTTGTAAGGGCTTAATTGGTGATGGATACATTATTTTCAGTGACGTTAAGTAAGAAATGTGAAACTACCCGTTGAAAGATATTTTTCATCATTACCAAAAAGCCCACATGCGTGTATACTGTGCATGCTATGACATACGGCTTGAAAGAAATCGTGTTGACTATTCAAGGGTATATAGGTTGTTCCCTTTAAAAGACAAAATACAACACAAACAACTGTCATTGCTTTTCACAATTATGAACACTGTCCATTCATTTATTTACAAGCCATTACAATCATTGTGCGTATAGTTACTGCATGCATTAAACGTGGGGGACAACGCGCGTGACACATTTTCAACATTACTGCATTATGTAGTTGATAAGAAAGCATGAGGTCTGTCTGATTATTCAATTTCGTATGGAAATAAAGTTTCGTTTCGAAATAATTTCACTTTTATAGATTATTATGCTATGTTTTCGTAGACCTCATTCATTCAGTTCGTTATCGGTTTGATTAGAGTCATCAACAGGCAATGGTTTGTCATATCATGAATCTTATTAATGCGTACGGCATGCCCAACATTGTAGTTAAATCAGATGATTTACACAAAACCAGAACATTACTAACAACGTCTTGCTAATAACAAAATGCAAAGACAAACAACACAATCCTTGTGAAATGTATCGCTGGTGTGCTCAAGCTGCCTATATAAAAGCTCAAGTTGTATGAGAGTGGAACTTGGAACAGAGTTCTTAAACCTATGTAAAAACAGCACAAGGTCATTCAAGACAATCAAGAACAGTTAGAAAAGCATGTCGAAACAGTAATGTTTGCTCATAAGCAAAATAGCACAACCTTTTGTTTATAAGATGCATGATGCATGATGCAGTTTATGCTATATTAAAATCTTTAAGAGCTGATTATTTTAAGAGAACACATGATAATAATAATAAACCACAAATCACAATAACTAATGTCTCTATATTTGCCCCATTGTACCTGTCAACGCAGGACCAAATGAATTTCTTATGGCCTTAATCTTCACCTTAAATTTAGCTGTAAATTGATCGAATGTGAGAAGAACTCCCTTTTATCTAAAAGGTCACGCACTTAATAAATGCCCTTATCACTCCAGTGCTTATAATGTACACAATAATTGTGGTTAATTATAATGCGGTGATTGTACCACAGAACGTTATAATTAAGGTAATCATTTTTTTCAACGGTCTGGTGACTTTGTACAAAAGAGCTCCAATCAGTAAGAATGTCTATCCAAAAACCGTTGGGATGAGCAGACCTCTGAAGTGTTTGTGCATTAATGGCCCCCTCGAGGAGAAGCAAGTTCTTAATGTTGGATAATTACATAAATAGAAATCCCCAGCCCGTAGTACAAGCCTGTGTATCCATGTACACTTCAGAGCACTGATCGTAGTTCCAACAGTGTAACCCCTCCTTGGGTATTATTTTGAATCATTGACCCTGTCAACCCCTTTCCAAATGAAATTGAACAACAGAGAATCTAGATTCTTGATAAACAATTTTGAGGGGTCTCAAGAAATGTAAGCTTCGACAAAATAAGAGATTTAACTATGGTAATTCTGCCCAGTACTGTCAGGTGATATTGTAGCTGGGTCGTACTTCCATATACGTTTGTGCACGAAATCAATGCCAAGTGCTCTTTATAAAGCTACCCTGCTCAATATCAGAGCAAATACCTTTGTTTTCTCTTGTTACCCCCAATCCACATTGCATTAGTCTTTTCAATATTTAATTTAAGGCCAGACATACCAGCAAAATTCTCTAAAAGTTTAAAGGCTCTAGTATGGAGGTTCAAAAGTGGACATCCGCTTTTCTGCTCTTCAAGTAACAGAAAAGCAGATCGAACGCTTTTGTAAAATGCACTTTTCTACTTTTCTGCTTTTCTGCTAGCAGAAAAGCAGATCGAACGTTTTGGTAAAATGCACTTTTCCGCTTTTCCGCTTTTCTGCTACCAGAAAAGCAAATGTTACTTTTTACCCGTAACTGGCAGTACAAAAGTAGACATCTGCATTTTCACTGTTCTTACTACCAGAAAAGCAGATTGAACGTTTTTGACGAATCCACTTTTTTGCTTTTCTGCTTTCCAAGGAAGCAGATTGAACGCTTGTGGCACAGCGGTTCAAAAGAGGTCATCTGCATGCTTTTCTGCTAGCAGAATTGCAGATTGAATGTTCGGGATAGATTCACTTTTCTGCTTTTCTGCTGTTTTAGCAGACCCTGTCCGTGGACTGGTGGATGTGAGTAAAAACGGTCTGCTAACAACCGTGACAAAACTCAAAAGAAACAAAACATTTGAAACAAGGATTTTATACAGTTCCAGGTGATCTCCAGTGAAGCTATAAATAAACTTCAGGAACAGAAAGGGAAAAACATATTCTTAACAGGAAAAATATTAAACCAGAATTCCCCATCAGTTAAGATCCCCCACAGCGTCAATCAAAAGCATGATCAAAGGGGGGATTCAAAATTCAGAATAAGTTTTTGTCTGCACAATGTATGGTGCACTGTTGTTTTCTGGCCGGGAAAATTCTCAATTTTTGGGACCTGATTAGTTCTGCCACCGTCAGTTCTCATAAAACACCAGAGTTCTTGGAGCATGCATGCAGTCCATTTTGTTTGGTGGGTGTATAGACAGTAACGGTGATGGGCACTTTTACACCGTTGGGACAAACATGTTCGGCCTGCTAAGACAGTGAATCTATCCCAAACGTTCAATCTGCAATTCTGCTAGCAAAAAAGCAGATGGCCACTTTTGAACCACTGTGCCGCAAGCGTTCAATCTGCTTTCTTGGAAAGCAGAAATGCAAAAAAGTGGATTCATCAAAAAAGTTCAATCTGCTTTTCTGGTAGTAAGAACAGTGAAAATGCAGATGTCTACTTTTGTACCGCCAGTTACGGGTAAAAAGTTACATTTGCTTTTCTGGTAGCAGAAAAGCAGAAAAGTGCATTTTAAAAAAACGTTCGATCTGCTTTTCTGCTAGCAGAAAAGTAGAAAAGCGCATTTTACAAAAGCGTTTGATCTGCTTTTCTGTTACTTGAAGAGCAGAAAATGGGATGTCTACTTTTGAACCTCCATATTATGCTATGGTAAAAGAAGTTTGAACAGTCTAAGAAAAACACAGTATCATCTGCATATTGGAAAAGCCTGAATTCGGAGCCCTTAATGATCGTAAAACCTCAAAAATCTTATCTCTGCGAACTATTTTCCCAAGAATTTCAGCAAACAAAAGAAACAAAAGAATTTAAGAATTAAATCATGGAAGACCGAATCAAAGGCTTTTTCAAAATCAATTAGCAAACCGGGATTTGATTGTTTTCAGTGTAATTAAGAAAATCATACATTATTCGAATATTTTCGCCTATAATACGCTCTTCTAAAAAAAAAAGCCCTTTTGTTGTTTGATAATATCACTCAAACATGTTTTGATTCTTTCCGCTATACAAAGCTATACAAAGAAGAAGCCAATTTGTTCGTAATATTTAATACGGAAATAGGTCTCCAGTTCTTCAAAAATTGCCGCGGTTTATACCCTTTTGGCAGTAGGGTGATGATTCCATAATTATTGCTGAGTAACTGAAAGTTTTCCTGTTTCATAACCAAAGTTCAACAAAAACCAAGACAGGTCTGAAAAGAAAAAATTGAAAAACTCAAAGGTAAAACCGCATCGGACCCGGGAGACTTCCCGTTTTTACTTTTCTTCAGGGCGTTTAAATCTCCTGATGCGACAATATAGTGGACCTTCAATACTTTCCCGAGTCAAGTTTGAAAGAACTGGAGAATCTGGATTGTCATAGAGTGACTGCAAACCTTCTTGGACAATATCTGATGGCGAAAATAATTTTTTGTAGAAGAGCCTAGCCTCATCGAGGATATTACAAGATCTCTTCAACTCAGTGTTTTTTCTGTAATAATGCGGTACTCCTGCTGACGCAGTTACGTTTTTCCATATTGAGAAAATACCTGGATGGTTATAACCCATGTTCCATCCATCTAGTTTTGGTCCGTAACAAACACCCACCATTTTCTTCTTTTAACATAAGCAAAAGTCGGCAGAGCCCAAAGCAAAGCAATCGTTGAACTCAAAAAATGAATAACAAGGCATGGGCAATACAAATAGAGATCCGCAGTGGTGGAGGTGTTGCTGGTCCACATCCCATCTCGAGTTGTCCAAGTCAGAGCACACACTGGTCGAAACGTCGAGATATTTTCTCCCACCGGTCCTTCTCAGCACCACGCAACTTCCGAAAAGAGTGGTATCTCCGCAAACTTTACCTATATACATGTATAATTATATAAGTACTATACATACGGCGTACCGACTCGAGTTAGCTAAGCGCAACCACTGACCTATATAAGCACGTCAGCCATTTACTGCTGACTGACCATCACGAAAGATTATTGTTGATAATTTCTTCTTTCCGTAACACTCTTCCCCTTAAAGATTTGATCAAGGGGTAACTTGAAAGAGATTATCATTTCTCGTTTGTACATCGCTGCTTTACAAAAAGTGACACTACATTACACATTTCGATCGTTACAGAAGCGTTTGTTGGAACGTGGATGATAAGCACCCCCTATAGATGTGACTTAAAGGGATGGTACAGAATTGGTAAGACAAAATACACTTCAAGATCACAGATTCACATAAAACTTACACAGTGTAATGGTGATGATAGGAAAAAACATCCCATGAAATCTTTTTGTCTGAAATGCCATATTCGTTGAGAAAATTAATATGTGAAACTATTTTCCGATTGGAATAAATCGCTTCGAAGCGTTTTATTCAATCGTTGAAATGTGTAAACGGGTTTTACTATTTTCTCGTGACCCAGAATGGTTGATTGACCTCAAACGTCTACAGGTTTGTCGGTTAAGGTATATGATGGATTACATAATGTGCTTTCACTAACAACGGTTTTGTCGCAAAAACCAGTTCTGTGCCATCCCTTTAAGTTATACCCATCTTTTTAAATTGTTCACGAAAACGGGTAAAACATAATAATGATGAATGCCTCGACTACGGGTTTTGCTTTTCTGGATCAAGGAATTGCCAGCAAACTGACAAAATAGCACAGTGTCGGGCAAGTGCATGTACATTGAAAGAACATGACAATTGACATTATGGATATTTTCTTTAACACAAGCAAAATTCGTCAAAGCACAAATCAAAGCAATTGTTGAACTCAAATAACAAACAAGGCAGCAAAATTTATGACATTGGCCAATACAAATAGAGATACCGCCGCTCAATCTGTCTCGGGGCTCGAGAGAGGGAAGTCCAGCACAGTCACCACCCCAAACGGGCTTTCATCACTGCCAGGACCTCTTTAGATTGTACCATTCCCAACCAAGGTCGGACAGGAATCACCGGGGGAACTGCCAAAGTCACTCCCCCCAGATACAGCCAGGAAGACATCACAGTTCAGGGCGGTCCGATACGTCGGCCACACCCGGTATTGACAAGAGGTGAAGGGTAGTACGGTATATCGTCCGCAGTGGTGGAGGTGTTGCCGGTCAGCATCCCATCTCAAATTACCCAAGTCAGAAAGAGGGCGAGGCCCACACATAATTTTGCAACCTTAAGTTATACTATATAGAACTAAGTGTGGCTTGCGGAGACACCGTAATATAGGTTTTCCCGGCCAAATTCAGCAAAAGAACGTCCATTTTCGTGAAAACGCATTCAGATCCGGACAGTTTTTTCATCGCTGTGAAAACTCAGCTTTCTTTTTCCTCATTATTACATTCTATTTCGTGTTTGTGCATTCAGGATTAGTGTCTTACCATTCAGGTTCACTTTGGTGCGTTCTATTTCGTTTATAGGCATTCAAGACCACACTCGATCCAACTAACCAAAATAAGATCTTTTCTATCTTTTCACGATAGGAGCAATCAAATTAAAAGCCAGGGACCCGAGCACGGTATTTTATCTGCGCGTGCTCAGTTTTCTTTTTCGTTTTCAGACACTCTATTTAGCACTTTAAAATGTTCGATTTAATAGATGTCACCAGGCGCGGTTCTGGAGCCAAAATTTTCTGGGGCTAGAAGAGCCAATATTTTTATTTGTTTTTTTTTTTTTGGGGGGGGGGGAGGGGGCTAGAAGAGCCTCTT
This sequence comes from Astropecten irregularis, assembly GCA_963971285.1. Classification (NCBI taxonomy): domain Eukaryota; kingdom Metazoa; phylum Echinodermata; class Asteroidea; order Paxillosida; family Astropectinidae; genus Astropecten; species Astropecten irregularis. The sequence goes on along the minus strand of OZ020244.1, from coordinate 35,221,801 downwards.
ATTTTGGGGGGGATAGACCCTTCTTCTACCACTGGCTTCTTCTATGTCTCATTGGGAATAGAAAAACATGAACTATGCCTACACAACATGTTTTTCATGTAATTGGCGAGTAATAACTGAAAAGAGCCAGTACTCAATTGCATTTTTGGAGGGTGGGGGCTAGAAGCAATTTTTTTTTTTAATTGGGGGGGGGGGGGGGAGGGTGGCGTCAAGCGTATGTACGAAAAGGTTAAAATTTCAAATTTTGTTTTTAGCCCTTTGTACAGTTTTTGTCTGTACGTGTTTAGTTTCTCTACAGTTTCTATACAGTAATTTGCATAGCCCTCAATTTCCCGATGTGCAAGGGATCTTGCCATATAGATTGTTTTAATTTGAATTTACATGTTTGAGAGGTGAATGCTTATTCACCAAGTTGGATGCTTGTCAGATCGCCGTTTAAGGCCTCAGTTGACGAATTTGAATGCACGACAAGACGATATGAATTTGAATGACCGGATTTATGGCAAGAATGCTTCAATAACGAAATTGAATGACTTAATTTTAATTTCGAAAGCCCATGTGGACGAGCATTCACTTTCAAAACGAACTTGATTGAACCCCGTGTTTGCTGAAATTGGCCGGGAAAACCTATATATATTACACTCTTTGTCGGAAGGTATGTGCATGGTCCATAGAAGGACTGGTAATTATGAGAGAATAATTTTTTGTTTACATTTTTTGCAAAAGTTGAGTGGCATTTTCCCTTGAGATTTTTAGGTACTCCATCGCTACAACAATGGTCCCTTCTCCAAGAAGGACCTTGCTGATGTACTCGATTTTCTGAAATGATAAAAGGGAGAAAATAAATTGAAATACTGGATTAGAGTTGATTACTTTTGAAAAGTGCTAAAAACCAAACTTTTTAATCCAATGTTAATTAAACGAAGCACCGAGATTTAAGCGCCTTAATTATAATATCATATTTTGGTTTTTATCAAAGAAATACAGATTCATGGACAAAAATATCAAGGCAGATACAGCAACAGACATCTGTGAAAATTTCAGTCCCATACGATGCCCACTTTTTGAGAAAACAGTGAAAAACAGCCACAGTATTTCTTAAGTCTTTTCTCTTTTATTTTTGATCTTTTAAAAAAGATTTTTGGTCGTTGTTTTACTCATTTCTGGATAAATATACCATTTCAGGGGGAAACATTATTTTTAACGGTATGTTTCTACCAGCACCATCTTCATACCCTGTAAGTTATACGTAAATCTGTGAACATTTCTGTTTTGTTTTTTTGCCAAAGTATGATAGGCCTATACCTTTCAAATATTAGTGTCGGAGGAAACAGTGGAGGGACCAGATAACTTTAGCGGCGATGCGGGGTGGTCCGGTATAAACCTTTCTTTTGTTTACAAACATTGACAAGCTGGTTGGCAACACTTATGGGCGGCCAAATGTGGCAAATCATTTCGTCTTCTTGACAGACGGCGTGACCAAATTTAACATAATTAGCAAACTTTCCATAGCTGTACAGATACATGCCATCATTGCTTGTGTTGTTTCCATTACATTTCAGCAATATCTTACAACGTTTATGAAACTGATGATCGATGTGTTCAAATTGTGGTTATTTTTTATGCCTGGCTTTGATGGCTCTCCATAGTTTCCGCCATGCTGGTTGGCAAAAACTCGGTCTGTGACGTTGCAAAAGAAAAGTCTATAATAACGGGTGCGTGGCCGGCCAGTCTTGTCTTGCCAGTCTTGTCTTCGGTCCTAGTTGAGTCTTCGTCCAGTCTGCACATAACCTTCATTGTATCTGGTATGTAAACCTCATTGTATATTCATTGTGTCTGGTAATGTTAACCTCATTGTGTATTCATTAACGTAGAGCCTAAACCTTATCGTGTTTATTATGTAACCCTCAACCCGTATGTGCGTCAGGCGCGTATCTACGGGGGGGGGGGGGGGGGGGGGCTGTCTAGCTGTCTAGCCCCCCCCCCCCCCCCCCCCAAAAAAAAATGCAAGTGAAAAAGAAATTCTTGAAAATACTGGATTTTTTCAGTTATGAAGCGCCAATTACATTAAAAAACGCGTTGTGTGGGCTTTATGTGCATGTTTTTCGACCCCTAATGAGACATAGCAGAAGAACCCAAAATATTGTGTCTTCTAGCCCCCCCCCCCCAAAAAAAAAAATAATGGCTCTTCTAGCCCCCCCCCCCAAAAAAAAAAAAAGAAATGTTGGCTCTAGAACCGCGCCTGATATGCATGCATGGAGATAGAAGCTTCCCAGCAATATTCCTTAAGTTCTACTACCGTTGTTCTCTGGAAACTGAATGTGTTGTGTTGTGTGAGTTGTTGAAATTGAGTGCTCCTAGCCTTGTCTTAGGTAACAATCCTCTAGCTTGGTATCATTTCCAAGAGACGGACAGGCCTTGGACCTTTTTGTTCTCCGCTCGTAAGAGCAGTTTCTACCTCGATCCATCATGGTAAGAGGATCCCCTGTACGTGCACATAACCGCTCGTGTGGCCGTGCAGGTACTTTGTTGATCGTTCCAACCGTTGTTCACAGGGAAGTTGAGAGCGCACTGCAAGCACTTGTTTGTACATTTGCAAATAAGGTTACCAGTTTCAAATGTTATGAGTTGCTGTATTGCACTAAGTACCTGGGTTTCCATGTAAATCCATCTATTTCAATAAAAGGATTTTCTTTTACTCACACTTGTGTCGTCTGCGAATTCATCGACAAACTCTTGGAAGATGACCTCGGAATTCTCTTCCGTGAGTTTGCCGAACATGGCACACGGCATTGTTGCTTTAAAAACAAAATAAATAATGACAAATCATTATAATGGTTTGATTGATTTTGGTGCTACAGGTCGAAGTGTGCGCATGTCGTTGATTGTGGCACTTGATTGCGCGTTACGTTGCTCAGCTTCTCCGGGCGAACGTGGAAGGGATCGGTGTATAATAGTCGGGTTCACAGATCAAGAATCTCCGACTATTGTCTGCCAATTCTAAGATTTTTAATAAGGGTCGTCAGGGAATTTTTTGGCCGGAAACAACACTATCGGTTATTATTTACAGGTGCGTAACTAAGAATACATGTAATAACTGATTGGATGGTGGGAATTTCACTAAGGGCATGAAGGTTATTTCCTCGAAGAATTATGGGGTTTTGTTTGGCTTAGGATCCTTGGCTTTAGCATCGACTTGTTGGCTACCACAAAGCTTCCATCTAAGTTGTCCGGCTAATTGTTTTATTATTATTTATTTTGATATTGCAGTAATACATCAAACAATTATTTTACCTCTGCGCAAACCTCCACGTTTAAAGTCTTCGTGCTTCTGGAAGAAAACCTGGAAAACGAAGTTTGGAAATTGTATAAGTTAAGGGTGGATGCTCGGGTGTGTGGTGGTTGTTTCGTTTGGTTTGATTAATCTATTAGTACATTGATTATTTGATCAGCCAAGGTTTGCTATAAATTCGAATAAATATAAATTTGGTGTATCCCTAATGTTTTAGGTACCTTTTATAGACACATTACTGTCCATTTTTTTTTTAGAAAACAGAGAATGCTCTCAATATGAACATATGTCAATTTCAAGTTCTTTGGTTTGGAGAATGTTTAGAAAAAGTAAAGTTTAGTGCACAAAGTGACCCTCCCCGAGGTCACATTTATTGTACAAAATTTATATAGCGCCCTAATCCAAAAGAAAGGCGCTTCATAAACAATCAGTTTTTTTATCGAAGGAATGATGCGTTCATAATTATTGATCCATGGATCAGTGGATCTATGGATGGAGGGAGGGATTGAGTTCAGTAACAGACTTCATAGTCTTACCTTATCATTGACTATATCCCTGAAGTAGGCCATGTTCTTGTGCAGGTAGTATCGCACGTTCGATTCTGATATTGTGGACAAGCATCTGGAAAAATATAATTGAATGAGTGCATTGTTTTATGGGCTGACTGAACTTGAGCAATTTTTTAGTGATTTCATAAAGAGCTTGATAGTTCAGTTGGTATGAGTGCGATACAATATTCCGGAGGTTGCTGGTTTGAACTCCTGCTCCAGTAAATCTTTCTTTGTTCCCCGTTTAATGATTTTATTTGATGATATCACTGATATGTCTCCTTATACTCTTGGGATATCATTCAGAATTAAATTTCTTACTCAACAACTTCGATATGACTTACCTTTGGTAACTGGCGCCAGTTGTTGCCATCCCTGCCGAGAAACAGAACGATATTTGTAGTACATGATTTTATACTAGTATGACAACCTCTTGTGCGCATAAAATGAAATGTCATTCTGATCACGGATAAGAATCGATTGACCATCTAAGATTGCCGATGATAATAAGAAGAAAGGTTTATGATACTGTGCAATAGGCTAGGCCTATTCCTTCAGTGTCAAAATAAGGCGAACTCTTATCAAAAACATAAAATTCGGTTTTGGTCCATTATGCATGAATGATACAATGCATGGGAAAGTTGACTTTATTATAAAGCTGTACTGTTGGGGTTAGCTGTCCTCTTTTCTGCTGCAAGATAGCTTATTTTATGTTAGGGTAGTTGAATTAATCTCGGAAAAGACGACGCTTTAAACAGATAGAACTTAAACGATTTACCTGAGCATGTATCCTTCGAATGACGAAGCTTGTCTGCAAGCTGCTTGTCTGAGAAATTTCTCAGACAGGGCTCGTGCTGCTTGATATATCGTGCCTACATTTGAAATGAGAATAAAACAAGCATGGACTTTTCTATTTTTCGGGGAATGTAGAAATTTCATATTATATTCGTACCAGCAAAATATTGAATGGTAACAATCTCACATATTTTCACAAACACCATGCTTCAATCCAAATATATGTCACTAATACCGGTATTGCCTTTGTGTTTTTTCGTTGATATGAAATACACTTACAACTTCGGTATAGGGAGCCCCAGGACTCATTTTAGCATACTCTTCTCGTCGAGCCGCCATCCGCCGAAGCACTTCCTCCGGGTATTTCTTGCTCTTACTCACTCGAGTCAGCTGCATTGTTTTGTAGAACTCATTTACCTGCCGAATGATATAAGGTTATAGTCGATTTGCGATTATTAAATCTATGCCGCGAAGTGTTCATTAACCATTTTGTCCACTCGACAACAACGAGTGCAGCGGCACCAACAAAACCAACAAAAACATAGCTACGTTGCCATCATTAAAAAGCAGAATAGCTTACATTCATGGTTACAGCAGGGGCTGATTTAAAGGACGTGCTTGGCTCCTGTGGATTGAAATATTGTGAAAAAAGTATATTATGATGGTGATGACAGTTATGACAAAGTATGTAAAAGTCGGAAATAATACAATAAAACATCAATCATAGGAACAAGAGCAACAGCAGGGACAATAATAACATGCATGAAAAGCACCAACATGTCACAACAAGCAAAATAACAGCAACAACAACATGCCATAAACGACAACAATAACAACTCGGTGAAGGGAGGGCCTAATTTGCATATTTCTATCTCCCTGACCGTCATTAATATTCATCATTAATTGCGGTACCCGCCACAGTATTGTGTTAAATTATTCACCACGCTGACCCCAGCTAGCTCGGGAGTGAGCATGAGGTTGTGTGTTCGAATCCCACCTGAGCCCGTGCACGAATTTATAAGCAATTAGTATATGCAGCGCTGCGTTGGTGAAGGGCAAGCGTGGTTGGCGTATGAATAACGACAGTAAAGAAAACAACAGAATGGACAACAACGAGAATAAACAACAACAAAATGTATGCATGCATGACAGCAGCATCAACATTAGCAATACAACCGAAACATATATACAACAATATATACATAATGTAGTTAATAAATAAGTATATAAGTTAATAAAAGTATAGCTTACGTTTAAGGTTACTGTCGGGACCGGTCCATGGCCATGGGATGTGCTTGGCTCCTGTGGATTGAATGATATTTAAAAATATTAAAAGTTCATTCAACGAAAAGGACAACAGGGACAACGAAAAGGACAACGGGAACAGCAACAACGGCAAAACTGTAACTTACGTCCAAGGTTACTGCAGGGGCCGGTTCGTCAAGGGACGTGATTGGTTCCTGTGGATTGAATGAAACTTAAATTATTACAAGATGATTAAAGGGTCATGCAGTGCTTTTTTCAGTCAGGTTATTTGATTGTCTTCAGACAGAGAATATACTGACAAATAATGAATGGCAAGGCTTATTTTGGTTTCAAACCACGATTTGTTTTTCGTTTTAATGGCTTTGCAAAATGGGAGATTTTAATGCTTGTTCATGTAGGGAACCAACAACAAAAATATAATGAAAAAACATTAAAAAAATGAAGAGGCAAACTTGACCCCCAGAAATGGTTTGGCAAAAATATTACACCGTCTGTTGAGTCAAAGGAACATATTCAGCACACAAAACCTATTCAGGAGAAAAAGGTCTGTCAGAAAACCTATAAAACAACCCCAACTTTTTGTGCACAAATCAATTGGGTTACTGCTCTCAGTAACCCAGATGACATCACAGTTTTGTTCATGAATATAGAAATTCTATTTAGCATGCAAAAAAAAAAAATTATGGGTAGCCGTGTCAGTCAGATAACAATATAAAATAGAAAAATACAAATAGCACTTTATTGACTAACGTAACTAGAACTAAAATGTGTTTTAATTCTATAGTTAGTCAATAAAGTGCTATTTGTATTTTTCTATTTTACTTTAATAGCAATAACTCACGTTCAGACTTACTGCAGGGGCCGATTCGATGGCAGTACATGACTTTGTACTTGGTTCCTGTGGATTGAATGATATGCATGATGAAAAGGGTGCATGATGATGGTGATGGCAGTTATGATGAAGTATGAATTTTGGAAGATGGTGATTGTGATGTACGAATAATAATATTGTTGTGTTGGGATGGTGGTGATGTTTGATCACCAGTACATGTATACAGTTTTGTTTCCTGTGAGCGAGAAATATTTGGAATTATCAGTGATTCTTCTCGATGTCATGTTTGTGATGTGTCAGTGGACATGACTGACTGAAAAATAATGTGTTTTTTTATAATAATCATTATTACAAGTAATAAACTTCTTATCAGCCAAATTAATCACCTGAAATTTATAAAATGCTTGGAGTTGGAGGCTCTGGCGCGTTTCGATTCTAGCAGGATCTTCAAAATAGATGGCTCAATGACAAGCTTGTCATTGAGCCATCGATAAAGATCCTGTGTCAGGGCATCCTAATTCCAAGCACAATACATTTAATTTTTAAATTGTACTTACTCTTGCTGACTTTGGTAGTACTATCGAAGAAAACTCCTAAAATGAAAATAATGTATTGTCAATATAATTATGGTAGTTTTGTGTAATTATTGGAAATGGCTTTGTATACAAAAGCAACTAATCTATACAAAACAAATAAATAAGTCCTACCGAGGCAATGATGTCGCCTATCTTTTGCCATGCCCTCATCTTGTCGGCCAAACCCTGTGTTGCTACATAATAAGACCTTTGAGTCGAGGGATCATGCTCCATCAATTGGGCAACGTTGTCCGCCTCCTTCTCCTCCAGTTGTTGCACTGCCTGTGCAAAAAAAAACAAGCTTATTAATTGTTTTTACCAATCGTAAATACGCAGTTATTCTAACTTTCTCTATTAATAATCTGACTTTGTCTATATAATCTTAGATAAACGTTTGTACAATTTCATATGACAAATTCATCAAAAAGGGCTGCTTCAAAATCGTCTTGAAATTGTTTGCTTACATACCTTTGTTGCCGCAGTCTTCCTGATGATGGTGGGGTTGCATCCTCCCGGCAATCCCATGGACCTCCATGTCTGTTGCACAAGGGATGCAACTTTGGTAACAGGCCGGCCATTGGTCATCAAGAAGAGAGGACTCTCCTCTGCAAGGATGTCAACCCCTACGTAAACAACAATAAATAAATGACATGTTTGGTTTGGCAGAGTATACCGTGTACTCACTTAATAGTTGTGATTTCATCATTGTTTGTTTGTTTGATTACTAATACTCACCCCAGGTCCAAAAATTATTGTTATCCTGTCGATGTCTGTTTTGTACTTATTAAAGTATATAAACAATTATTTATGTATGTAGGCCTATGTAAGTATGTATGTATGTATGTATGTATGTATGTATGTATGTATGTATGTATGTATGTATGTATGTATGTATGTATGTATGTATGCATGTATGTATGTATGTATGTATGTATGTATGTATGTATGTATATATGTATTTGTGCGCGTTTGTGGTGATGAGTTTAGATTATTTGAAGGGGTTCAGTTGCAAACCAGCATTATAATAAAACTAACACCATTACCATTGCATCCGGATGCTGGACGGCCGTACTTTACGTAGTGTCCCATGTGCAGCTTTAACTTGTCATCCATGAAAAGACTGGCTGGTCCAGCCCTGGCCGTCTTGTGCTTGGCTACCTATGTGTGTGGAGTAAACACAAATTGCTTTAGAATTTGACGGAATTGCTACGATGAGGCAAAATTCTGAAATTATTTCAGTCAGTTTCCCTTGTGGAAATTTTCATTTCATTTTTTTTTTGGTGAAATTTATGGTTAAAAATAAAGAAGATGTAAATTTATACTTTTTCTAGGCTAACCAAAATTTCCAACTAAACATAAAAAGATCATAATAGTCGGGTGCATGGATTAATAATTGGTTGATGGCAGCATCATCTGGCAAACATAATTTAGAATAATAGACAGGTATACAACAAATTAACACGGTGATTAACTTTCAAAAGTGGATGCATACCTGGAACATGGTGACCTCCTCAAAAGTATCAGGCATCACCACATTCCTCCTTGCCCGGTACTCGCCTATGGTGGCATTTTCGATGACACCTGCTCGGGGGGCTTGAGTCAATATGAGTTCCATAATGAGCAGGTTTCTAAGTCGGCTGGCCGTGTCTGGCGTCAGTTGTGTTCCTGAAAGACATTACATCATTATTATAAAGAAGGATTTTTGATCTTGCTTTTGGTGTTTAGCTTTACTCTTTCTGGATAAATACACCATTTCCTGCGGAATTATTTTAACGATAGGTTTCTACCAGCACCATCTTCATACCCTGAAAGTTATTATCTGTGAACATTTCTGTTTTGTTTTGTTAGCAATATGTTGTATAGGCCGTGTAAGAAATACTTTGGGTGAAAACACTTTGGCATTGAAGGAACCAAAATTATGGAGACAACGTGGCCGGTATGTTTGGACCTCGAGGTCAAATTATTATCTGAATTATTAAGCAAAATCAAAATACTGAAACTTTGTTTTACTCGGGACGAACAATTTTTATGAAAATGAAATAAATTGTGAACTCTTTTTGCATTATCTTACTTTGGTTCGTCAGTGATTGTAGCTCGGTTTGAGCTCTGCTCCTGAAGGTTCGGATATATTTCCCATCGATCACCAGTCCTGCACAGTATCGGAAAGGGACACATTATTATAGTTGTAATGTAGGAGTTGGTGATTTGCTTCTTCTTTGATGGGGTGTATCGACAGTCCATCAATACACTATAACCCGAACTTCAACTTGCTTAATATGTGTGTATTGTATTAATGCTTATTTAATCTCACCTCCAACTTTTCTCTTATTTTCTTTGGTCCTGGCGACAATGTTTGGCCTCACACTTTTCATGAAGTGCACGGCCAGGAGGCTGGTTTTGGCCATAACTGCTGGGCGCAGTTTACAGTGTGCTGCAGCATCATCCTCCAGTTGGAGGAAATCGATAAACTGCTTTATGGCCAGGAGATACTTATATATAGTCTGAGGTTGCTTTTTCTCTTGCCGCAACACTGTCACAAGCCTGAAAAAGTTTAATCAAATAATAAATGCACCACATATTACAATGTACAAAGGACTTCACGTGTTTAGGTCACCAACAATTCAAACCAGAAGTAGGTCACCCTGGCTGTCGTTGGTGCGCACCGGAAGTACGGCCTGGCCCCTGGGAATCCAGGGAACAACTTATTTTAATAAGTTATTAAAAGGTCGTGCGTCGCAAGCGCGCGGACACTGTGTACAACTTTTTTACAAGGCGGCGTGGGTTCTGACAGGCGTGATGCTGTTTTAAAAGTGGCATGACGTGTTCTACAAACAGTCGACTTTCTGAGAATGTGAGTAGTTTTTCATTCATCATTTCTATAAAATATGGTACTTTTATGTGTGTTTTACTACGGGTAGGCCTACATTGGGTCGATCTTTATTCATGCTCGGAAATATTGTCTGTTTCGTGTCGTGTGAGGCACAATAATCAAAATTCATCAGACGAAACCTTCATTAATTTTGTAAGCCTATAAAATTATACTCACTTCTGTGGGATTTTGGGTGACACAACGTTTGGAATGGTGGTGCCCATTTTGCTGGCGACCAGCTCTAACTGCCTGACAGTGTTCCTTGCTGTTCGCATGGCGCCATGCGTGCCACCCTTCTCTGTGTGCATGAACTCTCTGAATTTTATCATCAGATCTGTAGACAAGGAAAATTGTTATTGTTTTTACTTTTATGATAATCCTTCCAAAATATAATTAATTATATCGAGTGGTCAAAGCCCATGACTATTGACTGTGTACTTATTTAGCGAAGGAGCTTCGGGGTCTTGGCATGTTTAAGATCCCTAAGAAATGTTTGTATTCATCCATGATGGCATGGATGAACTAGGGCGTGATTAACGAGGGGGTGTTGGTTGGGCTGTGTACATAATTGGGTCAAATACCCCCTCCCCCCCCCCCCCGAATTTCATTTTGTATTAGGGCGCCCCTTTTTATTACTGTGGTTCTCATTTCCGACCGACCCTTTTTGGGGGCTCCGACCGAAGGAAAAAAAACCTTTTTTTGCCGCCGACCCTGTCTAGAATGACATAATATAAATTCAAGAAACAAATTTTGAAATGTTCAAAATGTTGCAACAGAAATAAAAAAAAATATTCAGACAAGATTACAGTGAATACAATTAACATTTCTCATCATTTTCTTAAGGTTTTTTGTGTAAGTTCAGCCACATTTTTTCCACCAAACTTTTGTTTTGTCCGACCGACCGACCGACCCTCTCCAAGGTGAAAAAGAAATGAGAACCACAGTTATAAAAAGGGGCGCCCTTATTGTATGATAATGTTGATAACATTCGTGACAATTTCAATTATCTTCACCATTTTTATAAAAGGAAATTAGTATTGCCTCCGATGCAATATTTAAAATCAACAATTATTCTGGTTTATCTTTCTAAGTGCACTTTCCTGTGCACTTCCAATTATTTGACTTACCGTTCTTAGGTGCCACTCCCGACGTGGATGGCTGGTCAGCGTCGCCACATGAGCTGCTCAACTGGGTTGACTTGTACACGGAATTCCGCGCCTTTGTCAAATAGAACTTGTAAGCTGATGACCCAAGCTGTAACAGGTGAGATTTGTTCAAGACAAGATTATTTTAAGGTCGATGAGAACATGTCCATGCTCTTAGAAAATACATTTTTGGTTATATACATAATGTGGTCATAATTCTGCTCTCCTTTTCTTTAATGTATTATGTGGAGCCACGTGCTGATCTTAGTCTTACTCTTTACTATAATTTTAAATACTCATATAGCCTCGGCCCTTATCTATATGGACAGATGTTTTGGGTTTTTGTTTTGGAAATGAACTTAACAATAATAATGACTCTGGCAGATCTCTAGCTGCGTGTGTACTGTTCTCTCGGAATTAATAAAAATGTCACTTTCATTATATTCTATCCATAATGGTCTATATTTAAAAGTTAATATACCTTCAAGTCATGCTGCCCTCTCAGATGAACATCCAATCTTTTAAGTCCCCGAACTGGGCAGTTCCTAATGGGACATGGGAGTGTAGTCCGCCTGGCTTTTTTGGTTTTAGGGTGGTCTATTGGTTGTCTGTAGAAAAAACAATCTTGTAATTAAATAAGCATTTCGACATTAAAAAAAATCAATTAGGCCTATATAACACGATCTTTGCAGAATTGATTAAAGCTGTTGTAGAAATAATGTCTTTACAGAAACGCTATTTCAGCCTCTTGTTTTATTTTGGCCTAGGGGCTATATAAACATAATGCGCATGGTTGCATAGCTATGGAGTCACTTATAATTGATTGTGTAATAATGACCGCATAAAATGATTTGCCACACCGTCTTTTTGACCACACAATATACATGTACACTACCCATTACATCTATGGAATTGTATACAATGATATATAATTTTTTTATAGGGCCTATTCACCTAGATCGGACATTAAGGAGACAAGGTTTGCTATAAATTTGACCTTAGGGAGACACAGAACATAAAGGAGACATTATACAGACTTACCTTTCCCTGGCCTTGCCAAGTTCGATAAGCCTCCTCTGACGGTTTCTTATCCGATGTATCCTTTGAAGGTGTTGTGAAAGGTAAACAAACCTTCCACTGCACATAGTACAGTCTCTTGCAATCCTGTTTTTCTGTTGTTCGAAGAGTATAAAGAGGCACATTTAACTCAAGAGTCACTTTCCCAAATCACAACAAAGACAATTAAAATTTGTTTGTTTAATGGTAGTCAAGTTTAAAAAAATTAAAATCGACTGAATAGAAAGAAATGTATTTACTACCTTTTTCTTCCTTTGCTTTTCTCCAGCATCAAAGGAGGTGGATGGAGCATCAGCCTCGCTCTCGACTTGATCATATTCACACCGAGTGGAATACTAGTGTGTCGACAAAAAGAAACAGGGAAAGAAAGTTTGTGTATTAACTGTGTGCATCAGAACCACACTTCGATAAGCCACCTCTGACGGTTTCTAATCCGATGTGTCCTTTGAAGATGTTGGGAACACAAACATTTCATTGCCCATTCAGAGTACAGCCTCTGGCAATCCTGTTTCCCTATTGTCGGAACACAAAGAGTGGAGGTACATTAATCTTAAAGAATTAATTAGGGAGTCAGTTGGTAGTGTTTTTATGCAATGACAGCAAATCAAATGCCACTGTTCAATTTGATGTGTTTCAGTTTGTTTAACAGCAGTCTTATAAATAATAATCGAATGAAAAAGAAATAAAGAAATATATTTACTGCATTTTTCTTCACATGCTGTTTTCCATCATCATGGGAGGTGGGTGGAACATCAGGCAAGTCATCGTCTTCGCAACGAGTGGAATACTAGGAGTATTTGGACATAGAGAAACACTTGGTAAGTTGGGTTTGATTGATTGATTTGGTACTCAACTTTGTGTTCCTCGTAATCTCAGAAAACGTTCCTTAAAGGTAATATCATACTTTGGTTTTTATCAAAGAAACACAGATTCACGGGCAAAAATATCAAGGAAGATAACAGACATCTGTGAAAAATTCCCAGTCACATACGGTGCCCACTTTTTGAGAAAACAGTGAAAAATAGCCACAGTATTTCTTGAGTCTTTTCTCTTTTTATTTTGATCTGTTAACAGATTTTCGGTTGTTGTTTTACTAATTTCTGGATAAATACACCATTTCAGGCGGAAATATTGTAACGGTATGTTTCTACCAGCACCAACTTCATACCATGTCCGTTATACGTATCTGTGAACATTTCTGTTTTGGTTTCTCACCAAAGTATGATACCGTTACCTTTACGTTTTTGAGGATTGACAAAATTTTAATTTTAGGTTAAAATTAACAAAAACGGCAAGGGATACCCCTTGCCGTTTTTGCCTATTTTGAAAAAACAAATTGTCCAATTTGAGAAATATTACACTGATAAATATGTTTCACTGTCAGTAGAGTACCGTTACACCATCAAACTTGAAGATCGAAAAGCCATCAATTTTAAGACAGGCCGTTGCCGCTGCTTCTGTTAACCCTGGTCGGTCGTCCCTAGCGTCCCACTACCGGTTGCACCAGTATAGCCCGTAGTTCGCCTATCCAGAATGTTATCAAATTTTCTCCAAAACGAGAAATAATATTGATTTGGTACTCGACAATATGTTCCTCGTATTCTTGAGGATATTGGCAGGCGCGGTTCTAGAGCCACAATTTTTGGGGGGCTAGAAGAGCCATTATTTTTTTTTTTTTTGGGGGGGGGGGCTAGAAGACCCAATATTTTGGGTTCTTCTGCTATGTCTTATCAAGTTAGGGGTCGAAAACATGCACATTATAGCCCACACAACGCGTTTTTTTATGTAATTGGCGCTTAATAACTGAAAAAATCCAGTATTTTCAAGAATTTTTTGTTCACTTGCATTTTTTTTGGGGGGGGGGGGGCTAGACAAAAAAATTGGGGGGCTACAGCCCCCCTTCCTCCCTAGCCCCCCTTAGAACCGCGCCTGGATATTGGCAACATTTTAATTTTGCGCCAAAATGGACAAAAACGGCAAAAAAAAAAAATTGAGTAATATTACCCTGATAGGCCGTTTCATGGTCCGTAGAGCACTGTTACATCATCAAAAAAAATTAAACTTCTTGTTTTAATCGAAAAGCCATAAATTTTAAGACCTTAGTTTGTTTCACCAATAGGCTTAAGCAAACAATTTATAGTCTCATGGTGTTTGTTTATTTCCAATTATTTGTGACTCGAATTGACTCGATCTAAATAACTGACTTAGCTCGACCCGACTCGCCATTCTTGACCTAATGACTGGACTCGAGTCACTTCTTTAAAATGACTCGACTCGAGTCACAGAAAACTCTGACTAGTTACAACTATGCATCGGCCTTTTACATTAATTTATTCAGTCTGTTTGTTTGTTGTGTTCGTTTTATTTGTATTGTGTTCCCGATTCACTTAAAACCTCATAAACAAGTTGCTTTTGACTTGCATTTCTTGACAAACTTCGGCTTGTTTAGAAAACACAGAACTGAACTTTTTTTTGATGAAGCGAGGGGGTCGGCAATTGAATTTTATGCAACGTCAACCTCACAAGATTAAAAGTCTACGGAGTCTCTATACACCGATCCGACGGCACGATATACTTTTCCGACATTACTGCAGTGTCCCCGCCATGCCTTTTTTTTTTCGGCAACAAAAAAATTTACTCTCCACCGCACTCTATAATTGCTGGGTATGCGTCCCCGATCATAGGATGGTACACATTGCAAAAAATAGAGTGCAGCGGACGTAAATTATTTGGTTGCCGGACAAAAGGTGGGCGGGGACACTGCAGTAATGGCGGGTGTTTCCTACCTCCATGGTCGTGCCGTTGGATCGGTGTATAATTTTTCCATAGGCTATAGCCTAGGGCTATACTTTCTATAGCCTGTAACGTTAGGCCCTATAGGGGCCTAGTATAATTTATTAATCCCTTTACTTACTTTTGCAAATGAATTTGAAAATATTACTTACAGTTGAAGCGGGCCCTGCATCCCCACCACTAACACTTTCATCTGAGGTGCCATCTTCTTTCCAGTCACTGTCGCTGTCATCTTCACGGTCTTCTGGCTCCTCTTCTTCCCAGTCACTACTGTCGCTGTCGTCTACTGGCTCCACTTCTTCAAGTTCTTGCCAGCCACTGTCAACGTCAACATCGTCGACGACGGTACCTGGAGTAGGACTAGCGGCTGTGGCGGTTGTGGCTGTGCCCGGGGTCTCCAACGTTAGACCTGGCGACTCTGACTCTGAGTCTGATTTGTCTGACTCCTCCTCATTCCCATCCATCCTTCTTAAATACCATGTAGCCTTTTAACAATATCAAAACAGAACGTGTTGTGGAAAAAAGTCACACACATAGCCTTGGCCTTGGCCTGGGCCTAGCCTAACCAGAAGAGTAGGCTAGGCCTAACTCTGGCTTGTGTAACTGTTAGTGATTATATTTGTAAATGATTGCACCATTTGAATTTGATTAGCATTTGTACATTTTGATTTTAGGCTAGGCTAAGTAACGTTAGACCTAACGTTACATGTCACAGGCTACACTAAAGAAGAAGAAGATGGGACAATTGTTTTGTTTTATTAAAACACACAATACAAAAAATGTTTTTATTGTGTGCATCTTATATTCTGGTATTAAAGTACTTACATTCCGATGCATGATTGCGGCAAAAGTAGTAGAAATTGCAGCTGGAATAATGCAACTGTCAATTTCAGCTGTCAATCATTCATTTGAAAAAAGTCTAGTACACCGACTTAATTGTATGTCACGCGTATATATTGAATAATCCCCAGACTATAAACTTGATGTTGCTATATCACGTGATCATGTGTCACGTCACTCACATAGTAACGGACGTGTACAGTGGGCGGGGCCCTGGGTTGTTCGGCGTTCATGGGCAAAAGGGCAATCCGCGTCAATAAAACAATTTAGACTGAAGTGTAACAATCCTTTACATGTTATAATTATCATAATTATTGTAATTTGCGTGTGCAATTCTTGTTCAAAGAAGAATTTTAAACAATGATATGTTAGCAGTTCCGACATTGCTGACGTCGGCCGGAACAGCTAGGTTTAGTTTTTGTTCGGAATGTTCACTATTATTATACTTTATGTCCCGAGTTTTGTTTATTTCTAATTTTTTTCTAATCTTCTTATCAGCTTATAATTATGAGGTTTCTATCTTATGGAGGCTAAGTTATAGGGTTAAGTTTCTAAAAAGACAGAGCTTCTTAAATTGTTAATTAATTAAGCATGTGACATGATTTATATATTATATATATACATAGTTACATACACATAATTTGAATATTTAATTAGTAAATTTAGTAAATGTAATAATGTACTTGTGCAAGCTGCCACGAAATTTACCGTGACGTCATCATGACGTCATCAAAACGGCTGATCTTTTGTAAGTAACATATCTCAAGAACGGAAAGTGTTACGATAATGATTCTTTTTGCAAAAGCTTTCTAACATCATGTTGTTGTGCATGCTGCCACGAATTTTACCGTGACGTCATCATGACGTCATTAAAACGGCTGAACTTTTGTAAGTAGCATATCTAAAGAACGAAAAGAGCTACGGTAATGATTTTTTTTGCAAAAGCTTTGTAACATGTAGCTGTGCATGCTGCCACGAAATTGACCATGACGTCATCATGACGTCATCAAAACGGCCGATCTTTTGTAAGTAGCATATCTAAAGAACGAAAAGAGCTACGATAATGATTCTTTTTGCAAAGTTTTGTAACATCATGTAGTTGTGCGTGCTGCCACGAAATTTACCGTGACGTCATCATGACGTCATTTAAACGGCTGATCGGTTGTAAGTATCATATCTAAAGAACGAAAAGAGCTACGATAATGATTCTTTTTGCAAAAGCTTTGTAACATGAACATGGCTATATGCTGCCATGAAAAATACATTGACGTCACCATGACGTCACCAAAAGACTGATTTGTATTTCATGCAATGGCAATTTTTATTTCATAAACGGCAAAACAGTGCCAGGTGACATGATTGCTACTCAATTCGGTGAATGCGGTGTCAGTGCTATTTTTCATCAAAATCTGAGATGCGTCATGATGACGTCATCAACTACATGTACATAGGCCCATATGATTTATTTGAGATGTTATAATGTGGTTTGGAGACTGTGTGCAGTAATCCACGCACTCTGAGATGACGCCGTCCTCGGTCAAGGTATAAAATCAATTGCATTCATTTACAATCTGCATTCAAGTACGGCATGATGCTCAAAATCCAAATATTCAATGAAGTAATCATGACGTTCCTGCGTTAACGATTTATTTATCTATGATGATTGTCGAAAAGCGGCACCTGCACCTAGACGAGTTTTATACATAAAAATGTATTTGGCCATGGGTAGTATGCACAAAATTATAATTGTAACTGTACATGTGCTGAAGTGACGATTCGCTCAATTAATAGCAATCTTCAGGACAAACAATATGTGCTTCATAAATAAATGGCAATTGTTGACAGAGGATGGCATTCCCATTTCTCCGCAAACCACAAAATAACCAAAAAACAGCGCCCTCTGTTGATTTCAAACGTTTGGGGGCAAGAATTCCATATGGAGAGAAGAAGTTGCTTTGAATTGTTTAAATACTCTTTCTTCAAAATGTTCTCAATTTTTTGTACTTACAAATGTGTACGTTTTATCTCGGCAGAACGATTGAGTGTATAACATTTATAGAAATTCGACTTTTTGTAAATCTGAAAAGTTCTTGCCAACCACACATTAACCAAAAATGGAAATGAACGAGGTATTAAAAAATATAAAAATAAGGTAAGTTAGTAAAATTTTTATATGACGAATAGCTGTAATGCCTGTTGATGATACTCAAAGGAAAATAGATTATGAAACGTTTCATGTTTTGACATAAAGAGCCTAATACATTTGGCGAACCACACAATAACCACAAATCACGCGAATTCGTAAGGTTTGTATAGCTCTTAGAAAATTAGATTTTAAGAAAAATTGAGGCTTTAAACCACATATGAAAGGGGTTTTCTAATTCTAGAATCATTGCTTTATCTTAAGAATACATTTATAGCTCCTTATTTCGAATATTAAGAAGAATTGTGAAACTGTTTGCGTTATACACCTTTGCGCAGAGCGGGGCCATAAACCTGTTTAACATTATGGGGTAGGGTACATTAGGGTTAGGGTTAGTCTTTTTGAAAGCGTGAATTAAATCGTAATTGTTGGAAAATACTTTTTTCCACAGGGAATTGAGAGAGCTACCTTATTCCGGCCTCCTTTTTGTATTTAGATATTCAAAAGTGACTCTTATGATACGTTTTAAGTATAATCCACACATTGACAAAATTATTGCCGTTCTGTTCTCCCTCATTGAGTGGATTAGTAATGATGCGCACTACTACTACACTGAATATGCCGCGGTTAACAGTCTCCATACGTCCAATGCTGCCTCTGATTTTACTTAATTTCGAACTTTTAGATGTAACTTGTGCTTAAAACTTCCGAATACGATCTCCCTTCTTATTATTACGACCCCCGCCCCTTAAAGGTAGTATCATACTTTGGTTTTTATCAAAGAAATACAGATTCATGGGCAAAAATATCAAGACAGATACAGTAACAGTCATCTGTGAAAATGTCAGTCCCATTTGCCCACTTTCAAGTTGTAATCGAAACATTTGAGGCCGTGTCCAAATTCATACTAGCATGAAAAGTTTGTTAGGTCCACCTTCTTCTTGATTGCGACTTTAGGATATCATCAAAATAGCACTTTTTTTATTTCAATCCCCTCCCTGTTTCCTGAAAGGGCGCCCGTCTTACAGCCTCTGTCAAATACGAAAAAGGAACATGCCCCTGTGACAGCCCCCAAACGGAGAGTCGAGCTTCTATTGCCTGGTGTCCTTACCTCCGGGGAGGGGTGGAGGCTACTATCCCCCCCTTTGATGTCAGAGCCCCTCCCCAATTTGATTGCGTGTTTAGAATGGACCTTTCCCATAAAATATGCTAATTAGATACGCGCACGCATCACTGCCTTGGCAAACTACATGTCCTCGAGATCTGCGTTGTATGTGGTACGGTACACATGTACGCACAAGCTTAATGGACCTCCAACTTTCTTGCCAACCAGTAGTGTATTTTGCGCATATCTAATTAGCATATTTCATGGGAAAGGTCCATTGCCTTATTGAGTTTAATTTATTGTGTCCAGTACCCCCCCCCCCCCCACCCAGCATGGATGCACACCTTGTGCCACTGCCCCCAAGGAATTTGACTCCAGTTAATTAGGCTACTACTTTTGTCATGTAAGTGGTCCCTGGAATACGTTATGATTGACACTACCACTGCCGACAATAACATTGTTTTTGAAACTCTCAGAACAGCAATTGACTTTGGCTTCTATATAATCTACTTCTAAGCCCCCATCTCCCCCCCCCCCCCAAAAAAAAAAAAAAATTATGTAATTATTTTTTTATTTTGGGACAATTTTCATCATTTTCCATTAAAGGAATACAGTGGAGGTAGTTATGCAGAAATTCAATGTCCATGTGAAACTAAAAACGACAAATAACACAATGTAGGATAGAACAAGAGGCAGTTAACACAATCAGGTTTTCTTTTGTCATTTAATCTCACTCTTACAAGAGTTAGTTGTTTTATTGCTCACAGACTTTGCATAATCAAGTGAAAACATAAGATTAATTTCTTTTGTGTCAATCATAATTAAACCTATCATGGCTGGAATGTTTTGCTACACATATTTATACATGAACTTCACGCTCTGATGCAGATTTGAAAATCTGCAGAGGTCGATTTCACGAAGCACTAAGATTTATCTTAAATGTTAATTGATCTTCATTGCTAATCAAGCTTTTTAATCGAATACAAATCACTTCATGGTGGACATCTTGACAACTCCAGAAATTGTTGAGCATTAACACTAACTGCAAAATAATTACAAATTTAACATGTAAAAGTGAAAGGTTTAATCAAATCCATGAGGTGCCAAGAGGGCATGTACGACACTAAGATCAATCTTAACTTTGTCTTGTCGGTATCACCATAGTGATTTGCATTTTGACATCACCCTTTGCTTGACAATTAAAATTGGCTTCACTGGACTCAATAGGGACCGTGGTTTCATGTCCCACTACTACTCCCAGTTATGACTCATCAAGGACCCTTATACCCATGTTGATGATGATCCACTTCATTACATCTGAGGAAGTAGTTGTTACTACGAAAGCTTATGTAGTTTTTCTCATAGTTAGTCTTTAAGTGCTACCCTATTAAAATTCATTCACTTTTAAGATAAATCAAAGTGTTACATGATACATGATAACAAGATGGATATCTATCTAAGTTTGAGTTGATATAAAAAGTAGTGACTAAAAAGAAGGTAGGTTTGCAGAGCACACTGTTCGGAACGCCAAGACAGTACCACCGGTTCTTCTCAGAACCACACACTCTAACTGAAGAGATTAAACGGTGTCACCGCAAACCTACCTTCTTTTAGTACATGTACTTCCACCATTAATAGCTTCAAGTCTTATTTAGTAGTGACACAGTTAAAAAAAAAATATTAAAAGATCTAAAATCACCATTATACAAATATATCTAAGAGGTGGGATGTGCAGTGGAATAGTGTGGGTACGCTGCCAGGTCGAGATTGCTGTCGAGAAGTGCACCTGAAATTAAAAAAAAGGAGAGCTTAATCGTATCTTGTAATGAGTTTTTTTTGTGACTAGAGTTGAGGCGAGACATTTTAAATAAGTGACTCGAGTGTCAAGTCGTGTCGAGTCACAGTGTGTAGTCGAGTCGAGCTAGAACATAATGCAGAACGTACACACTTGCACAATAACGCTGACTTAACAAGTGACAGAGTGCGGCGGGCGCAAAAAAGACCGCTCACTAACAGACTTGACCACAGGGTTACAAACAGGGCACGTGTGTCTAAATGTTTTGTGTTCTCTTTTTTTTCGGGGGGGGGGGGGGGCTGCAGTCTTATTGGTCTTACTCGAGTCAAGTCATTCTGGTGAGAGACTCAAATCGATTTTGAGTTATTTGCAGCATAATGACTCAAGTAAAGTTTAAGTCATTTAGCCTTCGGGACTCAAGTCAAATCTAAAAAAAGTAAGAGTAAGACTCATCAACTCAAGTCATAACTATGCAATACCTGACACACACATGTGCGCAACATGTAAAACATGTAACGTACACAAAACTTTGAAACCCCAAATTTATAAGTCAGTGAGTTCACAAATTAATAACAACCAACATTCATTTAAAAGAAAGTCCATTCTTTTCTTTTGCAATACATACATACTGTATGTATACAGAAGCATAAAGTTATGCATTATAATGTTGTTTGTCACAAATGCACAGGTATTAATGTCATCGAGCCACAATCATCTCCTATTATAACCTTATCTGCCTCAGTGTCCCTTACAAAATGTCCCCATACCCATTCTGATTTATTAACATCAATGGTACATTAAATGTACTTACAGTATGACCATGCAAAAAGCCAGCTGACTCAATATAGTAAGGGGCTTGAAGTTTGATGGGCAAACAATCATATCATCTTCAGTTGTTCAGTTGGTTACAAGGTTGTAGGTCACTCCGAAGGTTTATCTAAGATTTTAAAACAAATGGAGGAAAAGAAAAGATGACATCAAATGTTAAGCTGGTAGAACATGTTAATGATATTACATGTACACTGTAATAAGTTTTCCTGAATTATGTAAGGACTGAACCGACTTCAGTGACGTCATGTCTTGGGAACACTAGATGTATTGTTATTGTTGGTTGTCAAAGAGGTCCATGACTTTAGTGGTTGTATGTACAGCACACAGGCATGACAGGAACTAGGACGACAGGGTCAATTTCCAAAATCTATTCCCTGCTCAGCTTAGTATCACTTTCACAAAGAGGTTTTGACAGGCAGTATGATTAGCGAATTAGCAACTTTGGTTTTTGTGCTCAAATGATTTTCTGGAATTTCCTCCACATAAATTACGTACAAATTACAAAATATTACATGCGTATTCATGAACCCTTCCCTTAGTTGTGTCATTGAGGAAGATTGTGTGATTTATTTGGAAGGCAGTGACTGTAAACATGTAATTTGGCACAATTAGTGTCTTTTACGCCACCCATATTATTTTCAGTATTTATTTGGGGTAAGGAAACTTGTTGGGTTTTTTACTGAAATATTGCCAAAATAATTATGTTAATTTTAGGGTTTATAGGACCCATGAATATATTTGCTTTAAGTAACAAATCTCATTTTGGAACAGTAGAAGCTTAATACTAACTGGGCCAGTGGCGTAAAAGACACTAACCCCTGTTATTTGCTGGAAGTGGCACCAGCATTCTTTCCGCGAATGCTATTTTGCCATTTCCTTACTCCCCTTTAGAGTTAGATCCTTACTTTGATTAGTCAATTTGTAGTATAAGATTAAGAATCTATCTCCGGCAAAATAACCTTTAATAGTAAAAGTCAAAAAGATCAGAAGAATGACGGTGTCGGCTAGGCCCAGCAAAATATACGCTTCTTTTAGAAGATCTGTAATCTGTAGGTAGGCCCCCTAGGCCTAATGCAGAATGTTTTTCTAAAGATCTTTTTCCAATATGGCGGCGCGTCAGTTAGCCGATGTACACAAAGTACATAGGCCTAGGCTATGCTACATAATCATAATCTACATAGGGCCTATGTACATGTACAGTACATTACATGTAGGCCTACATGTAATTCTTGTTGTGAACACAATTTTCGACCGCGAAATGCCCCGACCTTTGATCATGTGTTGCCTCTTGCCTCTTGGCACTAAGTCTTAAACAATAGAGATGACTTGCGTTTTAAGATTCCGTCACAAATCCGCTTCAGAAGCGCACACGATCATAAATGCGATCTGTTATGGGGTCTAGAAAGAAGAAGAACAACATTACGAGCAAAGCCGTGTGGGTGCCATTTTCAACCCAGCGCTAACGGCCTACACGTCCTAGTATTATTAACGTAATACACACACGTCGATCGTGACATGACCAGACCAACATGACCGAAGCTCGCCAGTATCGGGTTTTGATCAGCATTGTTTTGTATTACTTGTAACGTTAGTCAGACCTATACCGAGTCCAATTAATGACAACAAAGGAACAACAACCCCTTGAACTCAACATGAGCTAATCTCCGCGTCCCGACTGTACTTACCACAGCAGTCAAGACAGTGTTGACAGACAAAACTTGAAACAGAATTACTGTTTCCACATCCTTAGCTAGGCTGGGAAGATAGGTGGACGTCTGTTCAATATGCCACTACACGATGTAAATAGGCCATGGTTATTTTACTTGAGCATCACAGGTAGCCTAGTTCACTACTTAGGCCTACTTCCGAACTTCGCCGAGCAATATTTTATTCGATATAAATACTGTACAATGCTTGCAAGCGTATGTATCATCATAGCATGTACTGTACGTACGTACATACATGTATGTATGATGTGGCCGCACGTCTCTTCCTAGCTCCATGGTCCAAGCCACACAATACACGGACACTATGCAATATGTAATTTACTGCTGTGGCCGGCTGTTGTTACGGTGTACAGCTCCAGGCACTACTTTGTTAACTTACGATAAATATTAATTCGCCGAAACCACACATTGACCAATAGGTCACGACGGTTTCAAAGGCGTGGGATCCACACATTGACACCCGCAGGAAGGTGGGGGGGAGTAAAAAAATGTTTTGTGGGAGAAAAATTGTCTTTAAGCCCCCCCCCCCCCCCCAAGACAAAATCCTGGGTGCGCCGGTGGTTCAAAAGAAAATCAAATGCTGGTTTGAAACCAAAATAAGATATAACATGCAGTAAATCGCATACTGTACTGACTGTGTAGGCATGCACTGGGAAAGTGTCATAACTTTTGCACAGTGAAGACCAACTTGTCAGACTGTGTTTTGTCACAAAAACAGTCACTTATTGCAAGATCAAACCATGATTCAGTTAGCTTAGGAAATGTATAGCAATCAGATCACATAAATGATGCATTTTTTAATTTAATTGGTGAATTTACTTATTCCGTTTCGAAAATGGAATTCCGTTTCAAGACGGAGATTCCGTGAAATCCGTCCGTTTTCCGTTTTTGCAGAAAATCAGTGGCCCTAGAAACATTGTTTTCCAGGTCACCGTGAGTTGAAAAATCACTGTTTCACCCAATATTTGTTGGATTATAGTACCGTGACATTGATACATACATATGAAATCATATGGTCACATACCGACAAAACTGTTCTTTTTGCTCAATGGCAAGTAAAATTGATCCATAGGGGGTTTACGAAATGGAGGCTCCGGCTCAGGTTCTGGCTCCGGTTCCATTTCATGAATCCCTTCTAAAATAACGGGTTTCAAAAAGGAGGCTTTTGGCTGCGGTTCGGAAGTAGATTCTCTGGTTTGAAAAGGAAAGCAGAGCTTCAGCTTCAATGAAAAACCACTACCTATAATTTAATTTCAGCATAGAGATTGAGCCTGACCCCGAGTCTGAGCCTGACCCCGAGTCTGAGCCTGACCCGGAGCCTGAGCCGGAGCCTGACCCCGAGTCTAGACCTGACCCCGGAGCCTTAGCCTTAGCCTGAGCATGACCCTGAGCTCGAGTCTGAGCATGAGCATGAGCCTGACCCTGAGCCTTAGCCTGACCCTGAGCCTTAGCCTGACCATGACTCTGAGTCTGACCCTGAGTCTGAGTCTGAGCCTGACCCTGAGCCTGAGCCTGAGCCTGACCCTGAGTCTGAGCCTGACACTGAGCCTTAGCCTGACCATGACCCTGAGCCTGAGCCTGACCCTGAGACTAAGCTTCTGTTTCGTAAACCCCCATATACAGTCCCGATATCCAGCCAAGGTTTATACCTGACAAAGATGGCACTCGTCAAAGACAAGGAGCGAGAAATAATCCAGTGGGATTTTCCCCAGTGCATTCTCTAGGAGCTGAGCTGTCAGTACAATCACATTCTTGCTGGCTACCTCCTCTTGTATGGACAACTCGGAGGATCCATGCATCCCGACAACTGAGAACAAGTCCGTTGGTTTGAGCAGGTCTTTCAGCTTTTCCCCTTGTTGTTCAACAAGATTAACCTGCATGAAGAAAATTAGTGTACCAGTAATCACTTATCTCTGTCCAGCCTTGCAGTAAGTACACCATCAACAGAAAATAAATATGTTTCAACACCAATGATGGCAAGACCTAACTGCGAGACGTAATTTCCACCTGAACACTCTGGTCTATAAGAGCTTAAAATTGCAACTGCCTCCACAACTGTGCAAGTTTTTCTGTCTTATCTCTGATCATCACTCCCATGCATAGCACAAGGTATGGATCACAAGGCAGCTTAGTTCTTCCGACTTCCAAATCTAATTCATATCGTGGGGTCCTGTTATTTAACAACCTGCCAGTAACACTCAAACATCCCCTGCCTTCAACTAGTTTTAAGCGCCAGTACAAGAGTCTTATGTTTTTACTGTATTGTTTTGATGTATGTATTTTGACTATTTTAATGTTGTGTTCTTAACAATAATTGCTTACTAGTAGTTTAACTTTTAGCTTATCTAGTTTAATTTGAGTATTTCATTATAGGGCCCATTTATATTTCTTTTAAAACATTTTACGTTTTATACTGTAAAGCTGGGCACCTTTGAAAAACAGTGTTTCACTGAAAGGTTTCCCCCAGGGTAAATAACAAATAAATAAATGAGTAAATACCTTTGAAATTACAAGTGTTACAAATGTGATTTGAAGATATACTTAGTCTCTGACAGATTTGAGTTACAATTCAAGCCCTTCTTATGAATCTATCGCTTGCTTACCTTACTATTTTCTGATTGTCGTTTGGCTTTAAGACCAATGCAATGGCTAGTAAGCAGACAACATCATCAGGGGCCAATTTCACGGCCCAGCTTAGCACAAAAATTTGCTAACCATAACATTTCTGTCTTTAATAAAAACAGAGATAACAACCAAATTTCCATGTGCTGTTTATGACTTGTGATTGTTCTTTGGTTGTTGTTCACTGACCATGAATATCAAATGGAAATATTAATGTTGGTTTGTTTTTATTGAGCAAGACATCTGTGTTCTAAACAATTTTTTGTGCTTAACAGCTCCATGAAATTGGGCCCAGGACTTGAGGACTTGATGCAATTATATACCACCTTCCCAATTCAGCCCCAAAGGAAGTTAATTGACCCCCTGGAGAGTTGTTTCCCTTCTCAATGGCAGAGTTAATGAGCTTTTAGCCTCTGGGCACATATTTTCACACATCCTTAATCAGTGTCCCTATCAGGTCAGCCACTGTGGCCTGATGAGACTGCAATGGTGAATTCAGAGGTTCCTATTTGCGAGATAAAAGCCCTGTCCGCACTGGGCATTTTTGGGCAAAGTAGCCGAGATGCTGGGTACTTTACCCATTTTAAGTCCAGTGCAGAAGTCTACCAGTTACTTTGCCTGAGCCACGCTGGTATTTCTACTGGCCAACTTCTGCCCGGGTAGAATGACCGAGACACTTTACCCGAGACGAAAAGTCCAGTGCGGACAGTGTGAATCGGGTACCCGCATGAGCCTAGTATTGTCAGCTCGGTAATTCTTCCCTGCGGTGCACGGTTAAATTACCCGAGTCAAAAGTCCAAGTGCGGACACCGGTAATATTTGCCCATTTTTCATTTACCCATCAGCTCGGTTAAATCCCCGGAAAAAATAAGTCCAGTGCGGACAGGGCTAAAATCAAAGTTTCACAGCAAAAGTTGATTCTAGTCACTGGATGGCATATTTCCAGAATCCACAGTGCAATAACAGAACAGTTTGAATGTCTGTGTCAGTTATGACATTTCAAAAATGGTTCCACAAAAAGTGGTAAGCCTTGATTTTTAAGGAGAGTGAGAGTGATCACTCTCCTCCGCTCTCCTTAATGTTTTCCAAGGAGAGTGAAAACAAGAGCTCCTTAACAATTTCAGTAGAGCTACCTTTTTTTCAAAACATCACGTAAATTTTTTCCCAGCTGACATTTACACTTTACAGAAAATAGTAATATGTTTTTTGTAATCTTTTCCAACAGGACTAGCAAAAGTTTGCATGTTCTCTTTTTCCAACACCATAAACATGCGAAAACTAGGTTTAGCGCAAGAGCAAACTGCTCTCGTTATTCACTAGTAAAGAGTATAGGCCCTATGTTGATTTAAGGAGAGCAATTTGCAGCTCCCTCCATTTTTATAAAAATGAAGGCCTGTTGCAGTATTAATTAAGTAGTAGAATAAGGTGACCAGACGTCCCCGATTTCCGGGGACAGTCCCCAATTTGACAGTGTCGTCACTGATGAAAAATTGTCCCCGAAAATGTCCCCGATTCAACAAAATGCCCCCGAAAAATTATAATTGTCCTAAATAATAAATGCTGTGCTGAAGAAGATCCATTCTTCAGAGAAGTATGCAAAGACAACCGCCTAAGACATGTAAGTACGGTAACCGACTCATGTCAACTGGACAAGATGTCCATAGATGCCACCATCTGGATCCAATTTTTTTTCAAAATTATACCACTCCCCCAGGACACGGATCACTAGTCCCCGGATCATCTCAACAAAATATGGTCACCTAATAGTAGAATGAATTTTTGAGTATTGTGAATACATATATCAAAGATCAAGTATTTAATATTTCAGATTATAAAAATTGAAAAGCATAAGCTCCAAAACACTAAACACTGACAAACAAATGTTAACAAAAAATTAGGAAAACCTTCTGTAAACAGGCCTATGGGATTGCAGACGGATTTCAACGTACAGTATTCACGAGGAACAACGCTCTCCTGTTCTCCGCTGGTTTTGACGGTCGATCAGAGAAGAAGTGATCGTGGATGATGTATGCCGCTACGTGCGTCTTGCCCGAGCCCGTGGGGGCAACCAGGACAGTGTTTGTCCCTCGGGTCGCATCCTCAGCTAACTCTAATTGGTCCGGAAATAAAATCGGTCGGTGGAGCTCCGCTGTGCTCCATTTGGCTGCAAAAACATCAACAACAACAATTTGTCCTGAAAAATTAACTGTTGCCGGATATCTAAAATCAAGTCCGGTTGTTGGTAATTTGATGAACAACACTAATAAAAAATCAATGTCTTATTATACCGTATTCATTTGTCAAATAAATGAAGATCCATGAACAAAAATAACAAGAAAGATACAGTATTAGTCATCTGTGAACATTTCAGTCCCATTCATATACGGTGCCCACATTTTGAGAAAAAAAAACTGAAAAAGGCCCACATTATTTTGTTGATCTTTTCACAGGATTTTTGATATTCCGAAGATCAAAATTGTTTTTGCTCAAATGGTTTTACTCTTTTCTGAATAAATTACAGCATTTTCAGATGAAAAACATTTAACGGTATGTTTCTACCATCACCATTTTCAAATTCTGTTAGTTATAGGTAAATCTGCGAGCATTTCTGTTCGGTATGCAACCAAAGTATATGTTACCTTAAAAAAAATATGAAAACTACACTGCATTTCTTTGCTAGCAGAAAGAATGTTTTTCTGGCATATTCTAGAAGAAAATTATGTGCAAATTGGAGGATGGACATTCCATTTCCTGAACATGAAGATTGCCTAGATCTGGGGCCAATTTCATAAAACTGTTTAGCACAAAAATTTGCTAAGCATGACATTTCTGTCTTAATAAAAACAGGGTTAGCAACATCATTTCCACGTGTAATGAATCACTTGTGATTGTTCTTTGGCTGTTGTTTGCTGACCATGAACATCAAATGAAATTTTCAATGGTGGTTTGTTTTATTGGGCGAGACATTTTTGTGCTAAGCAATTTTTTGTGCTTAACAGTTTTATGAAATTGGCCCCTGGTTGCCTGTAAAATGGCCTCATAGGCCTATGACATGGGCTTTACATACAAACCATATCTATTCTACACTAAGAGACCAATTATGTGTGTGGGGTGGGGATATAATATCTAAAATCACTAGGCTAAGGTGACCAGACGTCCCCGATTTCCGGGGACAGTCCCCGATTTGACAGTGCCGTCCCCAATGAAAAAGTGTCTTAGACAACCGCCTAAGACATGTAAGTATGTAACCCACTCATGTCAACTGGACAAGATGTCCATAGATGCCACTATTTTGCATGAAGCACCATCATCTGGATTCAAAACATTTTCAAAATTACACCCCTCCCCCAGGACACGGATCACTGTCCCCGGATCATCTCAACAAAATACGATGGTCCACCACGTAAATACTGTATCATGGCCAGGTATTATGGTGATTAAACTATGACCTGTGATGATCGAGGGCTTGAAATAATGAAATTTATCTGGTGTGCAAAGTACTGGGGCCAATTTCATAGCGCTGCTTTAAGCACAAAATTTGCTTAAGCATGAAAAGTCTTCCTTGATAAAACAGGGGCCAATTTCATAGAGCTGCTTAGCACAAAAATTCGCTAAGCATGACATTTCTGTCTTAGTAAAAACAGGATTAACAACCAAATTTGCGTGTGTTGTGTATCACTTGCACTTGTTCTTTAGCTGTTGTTCGCTGATGTTCGCTGTCAAATGGAATTGTCAATGGTGGTGTGTTTTATTGGGCAAGACATTTTTGTGCTAAGCAATTTTTTGTGCTAAGCATTTCTATGAAATTGGCCCCAGGATTAATTACCAACCAAATGTTCATGTGATGTTAACTGCTTTTGACCTGTATTCGAACATTGTTTGCTGAGCATAACATTCACAAGGAGTTTTGGCTGGCATACTGATTTTATTAACAAAGGATTTTGGTGCATAAAGGTAGTATCATACTTTGGTTTTTACAGATTCATGGGCAAAATACCACGACAGATAGTCATCTGTGAAAATGTCAGTCCCATACATTACGTTGCCCACTTTTTGAGAAAACAGTGAAAAACAGCCACAGTATTTCTTAAGTCTTTTCTCTTTCATTTTTGATCTTTTAAAAGATCAAAAAGATTTTCGGTCGTTGTTTTACTAATTTCTAGATAAATACACAATTTCAGGCGGAAAAATGTTAACAGTAAGTTTCTATTTGCACCATCTTCATACCCCGTAAGTTATACGTAAATCTGTAAACATTTCTGTTTTGGTCTCTTACCAAAGTATGATACTACCTTTTAAGCAGCTGTATGAAATTGGCCCCTGTTGTTCCTATACCAACGTTCGATAAAATGGTAGTGCCAAGGCATAATATATCAAGCTTACCCCTATGTGGATATCCGTTGTGAGACAGTGAACTGTGTACAAACCCATCATCAGTTCTCCGAGTCGGCGTATTAGCAGCAACAACGGGCTCGTCTTCCCAACGAGTACGATCGCCTTGTCCAAATTCTGTATTTTCTTCCAAATAAGAAAAACCCAACAGTCAATCGCTATATCACAAAACATTGATCATTCTAGATCCAAAGATAAGTATTCAGTTCCTTTCATCAACACCCATGAAACTAATGAAGTTGCTTAATTGTCTATAAATTGTATGCCATGTCTTTGTAGCCTGGTAAACTAGTGATTTGAGACTTTGTTTCAAGTTCAGCCAATACTTATCTAGTCAATATCAAAGATTATATAGCGGTACGTGCAAGATGGAGAACTGACCATAGGGTGCCTGTTAATTTGCATGGAGGTCGCGATCCACCATTCTTGTGCGAAACTGGCGAGTAGTTTTGTACATGGACATATTTGGGGGCTAGAAGCTTTATCAAAAGAAAAGAGGAATGTAAGGCAAAATGTTGGCCCGGATTCGAATGAACATTTGACATATTCATGTGAATTAAGCCACTGTATATGAAAATGACAATTTTTTTGTGGTTTTCTGAACCTACTTTTGCAAGTACTGCACACGTCGCTGACATATCGTGCGTTCGAAACTCATAACACCGAGAGCCCGCCCTGACACCAGAATGGCGCCCATGGCAATTACGCATTTCAGTGGAGAGTTCTCCATCTTGAACGTATAGTGCTATAAAATCTTTGGTCAAAATCATGACTTTCACTGAATCTGTAGGCTGCCAATAGGGGTTTTGAAATGTGCCACAAGCTTACCGGTACCTTGGTATGGTGAAGGAAATCCATTGTAGAGTGGTGAGGCATGGACATCATGTACATGATCATCTGTTCTTGACCTCCTAGCGTGATCGGGCTGGTCCTCACCACAATGACGGCCATCTTGGTTTAATTCTGCTTCCCGTCCTGGACGACAAGTTTTTGTGAGAATTAAATGATCAAGAATCATTTCAAAGTTTGCATTTATACTCAAAGTTAATCTGTATGTGCGGTGACCATGAAAAATAGGTTTGGGCGATTCCAACATTTTCAGAATCGATTCCGATTCCAAGCTGGAATCGTGATTCCATTCGGAATCGATTCCAATCTTCGCCGGCAAAAATAACATTGAAATAATGGCAAACTTCGGGAGGTGATATGCGGAGTTCATATCGAAACAGCACTATTTGTGGATGGTTTTGCAGACAAAACACAGACAGTGCCGCATGCGGTTAAGTTCTTCGATGCGTACAAATCACCCACGCATAATTTCTTTGAAGAATGTCAGAATCGATTTGGTTCGATTTGGTTTGGTTCAACAATCCAAGAATGGTTCAGCGCATTTTGCAATCGAAACTCAAAACTCAAAATCGATCAATTCACAGAATCGATTCCTCAATAAAGTGGAATCTATTCTCATCGATTCTAACATGGAATCGCCCAAGCCTAATGAAAAATAACTGGGTGGACTGTTTAATTAGCATCAATTGAGTTACCAATGAAATTGGAAGCTATCTGGTTTGCATAACAATTTAATCCAAGCAATTCAAATATCAAATCGATATGAAATTATTTAATATAATTTTCACCTGACATAAACCACCTTTTATTAATCAGCCACAATACAAGTGGAAGTTTAAAATAAAACAATAAAGGAAACAAGATGATATATATTTTTTTTGGGGGGGGGGGTGTCTCTCTGACTTCTATTTTTTGTAGAGTTTAGGTTAATAGTGGTTGCCACAAAAAAAATCAAAAAGTAAATATACAATGATGGGAAACTTTGGAGAACCGGTCTTCAAGTCAACAGCGCACGCGCATACGCACGCACACGCAAAACAACGTGTGCATGCTCACAATTGCGCAAGCATGATTTGCGCGTGCACTGTTGAGTCAAGACCGGTTCTCCAAAGTCTCCCACTGGTCTATGAATTGTTGGGTTGGTTTATCAGCGAGTACCAAAGTTTCTTCCACAAAATTACATCTGTGATGCCAATTAGAATACAGAAGACCGAATTAGACTTGTTTTTACCTGGCATATGCGAACTCTCTGCCTTTGGATGTGATCCTATGTTCATTGTGTTTCCTTCTCCGCCAACCATTGCTTTAACGTCGCGACTGTTGGTTATATTGACTGTGTTGACAGTCCTACAATCATTATAGATGTAATTCCGTGTATTAAATCTAACTTGTTTTTTGCTTGAACCTGTAAAAGGATGTGAACAAAAAATAATAAAAAGAGTAAATGTCGGCAGCCGGCTTCAAGGATGGGGGGGGGCACATCACAAGAACAAAGCACAAATATATAGCAAACAGACAATGGACCCTTCCGGCCTGTCAATCAAACTGTGTACATTGACCAATTGGAGGACGCCTTTTGATCAGGTGACAACGAAAGCCTCGGTGGTCAAACTTTTTCACATGCGGTATGTAAAACACGCACGTGGGCGGTGCTTAAGAGCAAAGCCGGAACGGTCCATTGAGTTTGAGGCTTTTAAGTTTGATGATGGAGGGGGGGGGGTATAGCTACTTGGGGGAGGGGCCTTGTTGGTTGCCGAGCTCTGGCAACTTCATCCTTGTACCCTATTTGCTAATTAATCCTTGAACACTGACAAGCAAAAATTACATTTTGTTGTAAGACACTCTGTGAACAAGTGAAAATGAGTATGTGGCACAAATGTATGACAATCTGAGCATTAAAGGTAATATCATACTTTGGTTTTTATCAAAGAAATACAGATTGATGGACGAAAATATCAAGGAAGATACAGTAACAGTCATCTGTGAAAATTTCAGTCCCATACGGTGCCCACTTTCTGAGAAAATCGTGAAAAACGGCCACAGTATCTCTTAAGTCTTTTCTCTTTTATTTTTGATCTTTTAAAAGATCAAAAAGATTTCCGTTCGTTGTTTTACTAATTTCTGGATAAATACACCATTTCAGGCGAAAACATGTTTTAAAACGGTATGTTTCTACCACTACCATCTTCATGCCCTGTAAGTTATACGTTAATCTGTGAAAATGTATATTTTGGTTTCTTACCAAAGTATGATACTACCATATGAGACTGCCTGATAATTTGTGTGAAACTACTTTGCAAAGTAAGACTTGAAGCTATAATATTATGACATGTACATATAAAATAAAGTTCCACATGCTGTTTTGGTTGTTTGCGACTTTTTTATTTCTCATTAATTTGCAATAAACACTTCATTTTATCCAAAATTCACGTCTTTACCTTTGCTGTTTTCCCCGCATTTGCTTAGTATCCCACTGGATGAACTCCTCTGATGCGGTTTTGCTCTCCCAGGGCTCTTGGATGACTTCCTGGCTTTGGTGCTCTGTTTCCCTGGCCTGCTATTTGAAAGTGACCTACTCCGAGCGCCCCTACAAAACAATAATGTTCATGTATGAACTATTATCAACCATTACAACATGTTCAACTATAAAGGGTGTCCCAGAAAAAAACGCAACACTGTGTCCGGACCCATTTTTTTTATAATTAAACTGTTTATCACTTCAAGAATCAGATATGTGATACAGCCATGCCTTGGCTATATCACCATGTAGAATTTAAGCATATTTGAGCTGAATTTGGCAAAAATATGACCAATTGAAAGAGTACTCCTTAAAAACAAATTTGCAAGGATAACGCGCATAGTGGTCAATACACAGATAATGTGTATGAAAGAAAGATGAAAATCAGGTTTTGAGGTTGGGTATTTCAGTCTTAGTTTTTTCACTCAATTTTATTCCACTTTTGCTCAAATTCTACATGGTGATAGCCAAGACATAGCTGTATTACAAATGTGAATCTTGAAGTGATAAACAGTTTAATTTTCATATAATAGTTCTCGACACACTGTGTTGCGTTTTTTTGGGGACACCCTGTAGTGTATAGTATGTCTTATTCCTGTATAGTGTTTCCTCTGCTGTCCATTTTCACTTTCTTATCTTATTACAGTGCATAGTGGTTTTAGCCTAATTATTTATTGTGATATATGCAAAACAAGTAAATATCTTTATACATATAGAGCATACTCTTGCTAAAAATCACTCAAAAATGAAATCAGACAATATTAAAAGAAAACCTGATACAAATATAACCACCTCATTCAAGAGAATGTGTTCTAACCATAGAGCCATTAACTAAAGCCCTAGCTCTATGTACAGAGTGATGCCTGCTGGGCGCATCCATGTTTGTTCACAAACCTATGGAAAACACACAATTTTGCATGTCTATTTGCATATCTGCGTTTGTGTTGTATACAGGTGCGTCATCGAAACCCAATATGCCCAAAATCCGACACACCTTCAAGCTTCCGGTAACGTTCACGCGTATGGTGTACTTGCGCGTTGCATTTTTAGTACATTCTTAGAAAGACATATTCTGGAGTCAAAGTGTTCTTGTTCCACAGACTCAAATTCAAAATGACTACGCCCAGGACGGCTTTAAAGTGTCTACGCACGGTAAGAGCTAGCGCTCTAGTAATTTTATTATAGCTCTATGGTTCTAACTAATAGGGCCCACTTTCAAGGCTCTGTTCATTGCAGAATTCTGCGCTTATGACCCTCATTATATGCTTACAGGGTAAGTTTTGAATTTTTTTTGCTAGCTGAGTAAGCAAGAAGTCCTTACTTACCCCAACTATGCACAATGCACAACTCAAAATTTCACCCTCATCCATGAAATAGAATCTTGTAAGCACAGAAATTCCAGTTTATCGGTAAGCGCGGATTTTATGCTTACAGTACGCAGAGCAATGAAATTGCGCCAAGATGCTTACTCTGTAGATGAAGTCGTTGTTTGTGACTGTCTACCTCTGTCTCCTTCAATTTCCATTTCTTGTTGCATTTCCTCTGTGTGCAAAAAGCAGTGAAACTAGCTAGTGGTCAGACATTTTATAATTCTACAAACAGAAATGAAATAGCAGTACTTGTATACTTGTATATCATAAAATGTAGAAGCAAGTTTATAATTTCACCTTTCTGTAAACAGCATTTAAAGACACTTTACCCGATTCCAAGACAAATTTATTTGATATTCACTCATCAAGCTCCATCAAAATTTAAACAAATTCACAAAACTGAAGCAATTTCGGTTGCTGTCGTGATGTCCTTGTTCCAATGGTGAAAAAATTGCCTGATGAGTATTGTCAGTATTCTCATTAATCTGTGGTTATTTTGCAGTGTTGGAGGCCGGCCTCAAGGAAAATTTTCGTGGGCATGGCTTTGGCCTCAGAGAGCAGCAGCCTCAGCCTTGGGGGTAGTGGCCTCGGCCTAATTGCCCTTGTGGCC
Organism: Astropecten irregularis; assembly: GCA_963971285.1. NCBI lineage: Eukaryota > Metazoa > Echinodermata > Asteroidea > Paxillosida > Astropectinidae > Astropecten > Astropecten irregularis. The sequence continues at coordinate 35,185,807 of OZ020244.1, read as the reverse complement.
TTGATTTGTGGTTATTTTGCAGTGTTGGAGGCCGGCCTCAAGTAAAATTTTCGTGGGCATGGCTTTGGCCTCAGAGAGCAGCAGCCTCGGCCTTGGGGGTAGTGGCCTCGGTCTAATTGCCCTTGTGGCCTTGATTTGTGGTCTTGATTTGTGGTTATTTTGCAGTGTTGGAGGCCGGCCTCAAGTAAAATTTTCATGGGCATGGCTTTGGCCTCGGAGAGCAGCAGCCTCGGTCTTGGGGGTAGTGGCCTCGGCCTAATTGCCCTTGTGGCCTTGATTTGTGGCCTTGATTTGTGGCCTTGATTTGTGGCCTTGATCATTTTGAGAGTGGAGGAGGCAACAAGATCAAGGAACCATTGTTCAGCTTACTGTACCTGTATCCTCAAAGTCCAGGGGCTCCTCTGGCAGCCAATCCAAGCTCTCCCCAACTGCTTCCTCTGACAATTGAACAAAAGAAGATAAAAGGCCAGTTCCATGTTAAAGGTTATATCATACTTTGGTTTTTATCAAAGAAATGCAGATTCTTGGGCAAAAATATAAAGACAGATACAGTAACAGTCATCTGTGAAAATTTCAGTCCCATACGGTGCCCACTTTTTGAGAAAACAGTGAAAAACAGCCACAGTATTTCTTTTTCTTTTATTTTTGATCTTTAAAAAGATCAGAAAGATTTTCGGTCGTTGTTTTACTAATTTCTGGATAAATACACCATTTCAGGCGAAAAAACTGTAACGGTATGTTTCTACCAGCACCATCTTCATACACTGTAAGTTAAACGTAAATCTGTGAACATTTATGTTTTGGTTTCTTACCGAAGTATTATACTACCTTTAAAAAAGAATATTAATGAAATAGATTTGTTAAGTTATTACTAAAAAAGTTATTATAAAAATGCGCGGCATATAGGCTATAGGTTGCTTTTCTACAATAACACATAGCAGAAGCAAATGTTAAAAGATGATGTCACGTGCGAAGGGCCCCCCCCCCCCTCCTCCCCAAAAAACAAAAATGGCTCTTAGGCCCCTATAGTCCCAAACAATATTGCCTTTTAACATGGGTGTAGATCACCGGGGGGGTGCCTAACCCCCCCCCCCCCCCCCCCCCCCAGGTTTTCACTTTTTATATATATATAAAAAATGATTTTGTGCACAAACATATATGGAAGTACGGCCGAGCTATAAGATCAACCCCCCCCCCCCCCACCCCAGGTCTGAGGACGTGTCTACACTACTGCCTTAGAATCACACCTGAAGAGACTTCAATTTGCATTTTCACTTTCGCCTTCTAATTTTCAATTTTTTTTGCAAAAATTTCCTAGCTGTGACTGTGAAGTGTCCACCCCTTGAAATCAGCCCTCATTCAGGCATTGTATACCTGCTTCGCTTTGGAGGTCTGCCCTCATACGTCCTGCAAGATTCCTGTGACCAGTCTCTTCCAGGGCATTCAGAAATGTCTCAAACCATCCCTGCTCCAGCGTTCTTAATGTCAGCTGCACCAAGAGGATGTGGGCCAAACCGGTCTCTCCACATTCACACTTGCGCATGATGTTGTTTTGATCTTCCAGATTGATGTAATTGAGGTGGGGAACCACCTCCGCTGGATTCAGATTCTGAAGGCCTTCTAAGTGCTTCTTGATGAGTCTGCGTTCTTTGCGATATTCAGGTATGGTGCGGCGTTCCTCAATGGCGTCAGCTAGTAGTGCATTTGTGGCATCGTCTGAGAAAGACAGAAAAGTAAGGATTAATTGGCTGACAATAAACAAACAATTTTATCCTTAGATCTGAATCGGTCTGTTGACTGCATTTTAGAGGCACTATACCGTACCAGCCATTGAAAACACAGAAAATTTTCCTGGAGCGGGATTCGAACCAGAGACCTCCAGAATACCATACCAGCGCTCTTACCAACTTTCCCCTTTGTGTTTATTTGACAATTATATTGATTATCCTCTTTGAGTGATTTCTCCCATGATTTCTCAGGTTGCAGCATTGCCAATTCTGCAGAACAGAAATAATAATCATTGACTATTAGGGACACCACCAACATAGGGCTGGATGGCTCAGTTTGTAAGAGTGCCAGTATGGTATTCCGAAGGTCACTGGTTCGAATCCCGCTCCAGTCAATTTTTCTTTGTTCACTTTTCAATGACTCAATAAAGAATTAATACAAAATGTTACACCACATGACACTTGAATTGATAATTTAAAGAGTGATGATTCAATTCAATTCAATTCAATAATAACATTTATTTCCATACTTTCAAAAACGGCAATACAAGTCAGGTTGTATAACTTAAGACATAAGTAGGTAATTACTTATAATAAGAATGATAGGAATGAGAGCACAAACTGAATGAACAATACAAATAAATTATACTGTAAGAAATAAAAGTTGAATAGGGAGAAAGTATGGGGCTGTTCATATAAGCCAAGGCTTGTAGAGAACAGCCTACACAGACAATTACATGTATAGACGTTAAGTACAAAAAAAACAAAAACAAAAACCCAATAGGCCTATAGAACAAACAACAATAAGAAGGAGACATATACAAACAAGATACTAGACTGGACAATTATACAGAAACAAAAAGAGTGATGACAAGATAATAAATGACAATGAATAAAATCAAATTAATAAGTTAAGAAACAAAGGAAATAAAATGAAAATATGATACCTGATTGTTTGAGAGCTTCAACAAGCTTTGAGGGGACGTCTGCTTTTCCGCTTTTTCGTATCAGCTGCCGGATGAGTAACTGCGTTGCCTCACGTGGCCCACGTTCTTTGAGACAGCTTGACAGCAACCAATTTTGATCTGAGGGAAAAAACAGCACTATCGAGGTCAAAACAACAGCTTCTAACTCCAAAGAATTAAATTTCACAGGCACAAGAATTGTGTGACTATAAATTGCCAGAATACATCTGAAAAGAAAGCGAGTAATATCTAGCAATAGGATAACAATAAATTGCTTATGCTAGGAGTCCACTGGGCCGGCGCCAGTTGGTGCCAGTTCGCGCCAAAGATTATATAATTGGCGCGTAGTGGCGCAACTTGGCGCGCACCATTACATTAAAGTGGATTCCAATAGGCGGATTGTTTGCGCCATTTGGTGCCACTTGGTGGACACTTCGCACTGGTTGCTCGATGCAAGTGCCGCGACGAAAATTTCAAACATTTTGAAATTTTCATGCCGCCTAATTAAATTTTTGGCGCCGTTATGGGCCACCACGAGCCAGTTGGTAGGCAGTTTGAACCACTGCAAGCCACTAGGCACCTTATTGGCGACACTAGGCGCCACAGCAAATTGCATTGGCGCAAACTGGCACCAAATGGCGCCGGCCCAGTGGACTCCTAGCATTACTGAATTATTCTCCTGCTCATATGACATGGGCAAGATCTGACACCGTAACGACTCAAATTCTGGTTTCTCGGCTATTATCATATAGCCACTCCAAGGCAATCACAATTATAACTAAAAGGTAATATCATACTTTGGTTTTTGTCAAAGAAATGCAGATTCATGGGCAAAAATATCAAGGAAGATAGAGTGACAGTGAAATGTTCAGTCCCATATGAGGCCCACTTTTGAGAAAACTGTGAAAAATGCCCACAGTATTTCTTAAATATTTTGTCACCATAATTTGTTATCTTTAAAATATCAAAGTTGTTTTTAGTAATTGGTTTGACTCTTTTCTGGATAAATACAGCATTTCAGGCAGACAAAGTTTAACCGTATGTTTCTACCATCACCCTCTTTACACAGGTCTGTAAGTTACAGGTAAATCTGTAAAGATTTATGTTTCGGTATGCTACCAAAGTATGATAGTCCCTTTAAGTTACCACCTCGATTCTATCTTCTTCTCTCTTTTTTGTACATTAATGGACCGGACCACTCACCAAAGTTTATCAGATCTAACTGCACCATCTTGGTCAGGAACTTTGGGCCTATGGTAAGGTTATCACACAGTGCCACACACATGTACGTGATGCGGTTAGCTTCAGACCCTGTATTCTCCATCGGTGTACATGTATTGCACACAGGACTCGCTATCCTAGTGTCCCTGCTTCATCTGCCCTTCCAAACTTCCCAGGCTTGTAGATTCTACATGCTAAATATAATACAACCGTAGTAATTAGGGAATTAGCAATAATAGGAAGTTGTACAAAATCTCTTCACTGACATATAGCAGGGGCCGATTTCACTAACGCTTTTCCATCATTGCTAAAGCCTAAATCCATCGCTAACTGGAAAATTGCTACACAATGTAGCGATTGATTTTCCTTTTAGTTTTAACAATGGATTTGGGCTTAATTGAGTGATGATCGCAAAGTGTTAGTGAAATCAGCCCCAGGGGTCAATTTCATAGAGTCCACAAGCACCTACATTTGCTGAAACTGTACAAAATGCCTTGTTAACTAAAATAAGATTTAAAGGTGATCAAAGAAAAATTGACTGGAACAGGATTCGAACCGGCGACCTCCTGAATACCATACAGGCGCTCTACCAACTGAGCCATCCAGCCCTACGTTGGTGGTGACCCCAATAGTCAATTTTCTTTGTTCGTTTGGCAGTCAGAAGCCATGAAACCACGCACACACCGCCATACCCCAGGGATCATTTCAATGATACACGCAACAATGCTGCAACCTTGGAATGGTACATGGGGGATCACTCAAAGAGGATCCGGCTTTTTAATTAATATATACGTGAAATAACCACAAGGGAAACTGACTGAGTTTTAAGTCATTGAAAAGTGAACAAAGAAAAATTGACTGGAGCGGGATTCGAACCGGCGACCTCCTGAATACCGTACAGGCGCTCTACCAACTGAGCCATCCAGCCCTACGTTGGTGGTGACTCCAATAGTCAACTATCTTTGTTCGTTTGGCAGTCAGAAGCCATGAAACCACGCACACACCGCCACACCCCAGAGATCGTTTCAATGATACACGCAACAATGCTGCAACCTGGGAACGGTACATGGGGGATCACTCAAAGAAGATATGGCTTTTTAATTAATATATACGTGACATAACCACAAGGGAAACTGACTGAGTTTTAAATCATTGAAAAGTGAACAAAGAAAAATTGACTGGAGCGGGATTCGAACCGGCGACCTCCTGAATACCGTACAGGCACTCTACCAACTGAGCCATCCAGCCCTATGTTGGTGGTGACCCCAATAGTCAACTATCTTTGGTTTCATGGCTTCAGACTGCCAAACGCCTACGCGGCCAGTGCGGGTAATCATACATATTCGGTTTGTTCTAAAACCCCCTCGACCCCCACGACCCCCTCGACCCACGACCCACGACCCCCTCGACCCACGCTACCACTGCTACAGTACAATTTTGCAATGCCATGCATATCTCATGGCCGACCGGAGCCTGAATAAGATTAGATCCCAACTGGAACCTACGTTATCGCCAGACTTCGATTACGGCCAACTCATTAGCGTGAATTCAGCGTTCGATCGGTACTGGTTTCAATATAAGTCTGGAAAGTATAGTTCCTCGCGATTTCGCTACGTGGTTTAGTTGGAAAGAGGAGAATATAAGCTATCTTTAAGTGACACCAAGATGAACCAAATCGGACGATGTTTCGAGCGCTGATGTGCTGTCAAAAATTTGAAAAAACAAAAACGAACTCAAATTTGTCTTCCGCCATTCTGGCGATGCGCGCGGATCGCACGCTCGATCATCCGCATTCTAAATTGGGGACTTATTATTACTCGGCCATAAAGCGATGTTCCGATGAATTCGAATTTGGGACACGTTTCGATTATGGGGTGAACGTCGAGGGGTCGAGGGGTCGTGGGTCGTGGGGGTCGAGGGGGTTTTAGAACAACCCTACATATTTAACAGTGTGTCATGGAGACGACGTAGCGCACTACATAACAAGGTGCGCACGCAACTCACGGCCCTTACACGACTCCCAAGACTATGTCAGAATAGTAAACAAGGAGTAATAATAGGGCTAAAGTTACTGCAGCTACGGATTAGCAAGCATGATTAGTCCACAACAAAGGCACAACCAACCGCACAAAGATTGTTTTCAATCCCCATAATTTCCCTAAAAATCAAAGCCAGGCTAATTGCCATCTTTCCACAAATTTTACCTTGCTAACATTGAATTTGAAGAGGAAACCACAACTATTCAACATATTTACTAATTACCAGGCGAGTTAGTTTACTGTAGAAGCCATGTCTGAAAAAGATTTGTGAGTTATGGACTGAAAACCCCATAAACTAGAACTTGGCATCGGGGCCTAACATGCCTAACGTTACATTACAATTTACATACGTACTGACAATAAATGTGTAATTCAAAATCAAATTACGATTGAATTGAATCCTATGTAACTCACTCTTCTGGTACCACTGAGTAGCTCAAGGAGAAGGGATCCGTCCGAAACCGCTTGACTGTTTGCATTACTTCTTCTTCGTCTCAGTTAAATTCATAATTGATGGTCACCAAACAGAAACAGTCATCGAAACGTACACGTTCGGCTAGTCAGTATACATTCATTGTCACACAATTTTAGGCCCCTCCAAATTCATGGTCAATGAAACCATTTAGCGAATTTTGTGTAGGCCTACGATGATGTTTTTCACCCAAAGACCACTAGACCAATTGGTAATGGCTCGAAATGGATCTCTTTTATCCTCCGTACCGCAATTAAAACAGAAAGAATATCTTGACTCAACTCAACTGGCGCCGTACTGCGATGAGAAATCGTGGGGAATTCCCCAACTAAATCTATGCAATAATTTCAGCCGAGTTTAGTAGGGCGCCCTCTATATGGATCACGCACCCTGTTACGTGGCTAGGCTCTGTGCTTCATTGAGTGTTTCGGATCGGATCTGGACAAATAATGCTGAAAAACAGCCACAGTATTTCTGAAGTCTTTTCTCTTTTATTGTTGGTCTTTTAAAAGGATTTTCGGTGTTGTTTTATTAATTTCTGGATAAATACACCATTTTAGGCGGAAAAATGTTACCGGTATGTTTCTACCACCACTATATATCTTCATCTTCATCTTCATCTTAAGTCATACGTAAAAAAAAAAAGTCTGTGAACATTTCTGCTTTGGTTTCTTACCAAAGTATGATAGGCCTACTACCTTTAAAGAGGACTGTGCCAAGGAGGCTCCTTGCGCTGACGTGAAAGTGAAGAGGAAGGTTACGACCGGTTTTTTTCTTTTCGGGGACATTGAAGACGGCATATCACTCACTGTGCCAAATGATGGAACCAATGACATAGGCCGCGGCATCTCAAAGAAATACTCCTGCTGTTTAAACCTACTATTGTTCGTAAATGGGGTGGACCATGGTTATGATTATGGAGGACGAAAAGTGGCCATCTGTTTTTCTGCTCAAAAGCAGACTTTACGTTTTGGTTAGATGCACTCTTCCACTTTTCTACTTATTTGCTACCTTAAAAGCAGACTTATCTTTTGCCAGAAACAAATTTTTCTGCTTTTCTGCTACCGGAAAAGCAGATCTTAATTCGGCGGTCGAAAAGTGGCTATCGGCTTTTCTGCCTTCATAAAGAGAACCGCGCCCTCCCCCTACTTGCGCTGAACCGCATCTCAAAGAATCATTTATATTAGCATAATTAATTAATTATCTAGCCATCAAATCAAATATAGGCCTACAGCCTGCATACTCGAGAAACCGTTCATAAGAATAATACATAGGGTCAGGGTGGACCATGGTTATTATTGGTTTCCACAGCGGGCGTATTCAATTTCCAGTCGCAACCTTCCTCTTCACCGTCAGCACGTGTAGGGCGGCCACTTTTCCGGTGACGAACTTTTTTAATTCACCTGCTTTTCTGGAAGGGGAAAACAGATGGCCACTACGGTTCGGCCGCCAGCATAAAGAGGAAAAGTAAAATCTGCTTTTCCGGTAGCAGAATAATTGGTTTCTACAAAAGTTCAATCTGCTTTTGAGGTAGCAAAAAAAGTAGAAAAGTGGAAAATTGCGTTCAACCAAATCGTAAAATCTGCTTTTTTGCTACTCTGAGAGCAGAAAAACCGATGACCAGTTTTTGTCCTCCATATTATGATATCCACGATAAAACAGCACATCGATCAGTTGTTGTTCAATCCATTTTTCTGGAAGGGGAAACAGATGGCCACTTTTCGTCCGCCAGCATCTGGAGGACTAGTAAAAATCTTCTAACTAAACTACAAAAGTTCAATCTGCTTTTGGGGTATAGCAAAAAAAGAAGAAGAAAAGTAGAAAATTACATCCAACCAAAACGTAAAATCTACTTTTTTTATGGCTACTCCCATCTGTGAGCTAAAAAAAAAATAGATGGCCACTTTTCGTCCTCCATAATGTGAAGAAAAAATAAAATCTTTTTTTTTTCGGTAGCAGGAAAACAGAATAGCAGAAAAATGAATTTGTACAAAAAATCGATGTGCTTTTGAGGTAGCAAAAAAGTGGGAAAGTGGAAAATCTGCATACGTAAAAATCTGCATTTTTGCTACTCTGAGAGCAGAAACACAGATGGCCACTTTTCGTCCTCAATACCCGAACAGACGAACACTCATTTTGATGAAATTTAGTAGTTCACGTCACCTGCAGAGCGAGCTGAGTCAGTAAGGCGTCACGATCATTTCGAGAACTTTAATCTCGGTTTTTTTTTCTCACACTTGTAGAAATAAAACTTATCATCAACAGCGAAAAATACATAAAGGATAAACGTATTGAAAAAGACATAATTATCACACACTATAATAAACAGGACTTTGACCATTATGTACTGTATATGTAAACGCAGGCTGCCCAACCTTGAGCAGTTTGTTTACGATGACTCATTCATAATTCCCTGTTTACAATCATGGCGCATGCTCAGTTAGTCATTTACCATATATGGGCATGCATACAGTTCCCACCTGTTGAGTTAGACGTTAGCACAGCCGCAATACAATTTCGTGAAACTTCTTCTTTTTTTTACTCAACCTTTTATTCGTTTCTACATTTTACTTTCTCGGTTGTTCTGTGAAGGGGTGAACTGTATAAATTGTATAATGGTTTATTTTCCTCACCGGTAAATAAAATAATATTTTTAAAAACTGCGCAGAATATCCGTAAGGCCGATGACGGTATTTAGTACCTGAACTTCTGAAGACGAACAGAGCTATAGCACACTCTTCAGAACGTCGAGAAAATACCATCGGTTCTTCTCAGAACCACACACTCTCAAAAATAGATTGTCACCGCAAACCTATACCTTAATATTTTACTATGCATCCACCATGCATACTATCTTCAAGTCTTATTTAGGATAACCTTTGGTGACTGATTAAGAGGCTACGTATCATAACAATAACGCAGGCTTCGCGCTTGCCGATTTTTTTCATAGAAGAGTACACACTGATGATATACATACATAATTATTTAAAAATCAGGGGCTGTCATCTTACTACTGCGCATGTGAGATTTGCAAATTAGTAGCTGATTTTAATTTGAGGAGGGGCTACTGATATTGCCTTATAAGGTTATGGGGTAAATAGGTCCAGGGAGGCGCTGGTCAGGGCTAGCTGTGCCATCATCGATCAAAAAATACAACCTACATCACCAACCTGTGTGCACAGGGTAAACAAAGCTATCCTACATTGATATCATTTATCCACACTGCACTGGCAGCTTTCCAGTTACCCGATATGAATAATTCATCTTACTCATCAAATGCCAACAACAAGACCTCACGAAAAAAATGATGTAATGTTTCATCTTCTTCGACATATTTGGTCATGTCTTGGTTTTAGTGATGGGTATAAATATGGGTAGCTTGCCCACTAGTGGAGCAATTAAACCTCTGGCGTTAATACAGCACAAACTTCACTTCAGATCGAGAGAGCTGCAGCAGACTTGAACAGTTTTCGTCAATTTTATAGAAGTTATCAACTCAGACACCGTAACCTCAACTCAACTTGTTACAAACGGTCACAGACACTACGAGAGCACTTGTTAAACTTGGTAAGAAAACCACCTGGGGAGTTTAAAAGTAATATCATACTTTGGTGTTTGTCAAAGACTGATACAGATGATTCATGGGCAGAAATGTCAAGGAAGATACAGTAACAGTCATCTGTGAAAATTTCAGTCCCATGCGATGCCCACTTTTTGAGAAAACAGTGAAAAACAGCCACAGTATTTCTTAAGTCTTTTCTCTTTTATTTTTGATCTTTTAAAAGATCAACAAGATTTTCGGTCGTTGTTTTACTAATTTCTGGATAAATACCCCACTTCAGGCGGAACATTTTTAACGGTAGATTTCTACAAGCATCATCTTCATACCCTGAAAGTTATACGTAAATCTGTGAACATTTCTGTGTTTGTTTCTTACCAAAGTATGATGATACTACCTTTAAATCGTTTCACTCCTTGGTAGAAAAATATTACAATGTGCCCCCTTTCCTCATACACAGCACAATTAACCGCCAAATAGAAGCATTACTTTTATCATTAGTTCGTGTGATTGTTAATTGATTTATTTTTACCTTGCAGAAGACATCAGCGTTCCGGGTATAATTATTCCTTCAAGCCAAATCCACTCCATCATGTCCATGTACGATGAAGATGAAATTGCCGCCCTCGTTGTTGACAACGGTTCGGGCATGTGCAAGGCAGGATTCGCTGGAGACGATGCACCGCGAGCCGTGTTCCCGGCTGTGGTGGGAAGGCCTAGACACGAGGTAAGCCCAAAAAAAATCCATAAAGTTACTTCAGAGCATTGTCATTATGTTTAAATGTAATTTCATACTTTGTTTTTTGTCAAAGAAATACAGATTCATGGGCAAACATAATCAAGGAAGCTACCAAAAAAGTCGTCTGTGAAATTTCAGTCCCATACGGTGCCTATTTAGAGAAACTAGTGAAAAAGCCCACAGTAATATATTTTTTTTCAATCTTTTCACCGTTTTTTATCTTTAAAAGAGCAAAAATGTTTTTAGTCACTGGTTTAACTCTTTTCTGGATAAATACAGCACTCAGACAAAACAAATGTTAACGCTATGTTATAGGCTATACGATCACCATCTAATTTATACCCCGAAAAGTCATTGGTAAATCGTATTGGTAAATCTGTGAAGATTTCTGTTTCGGTATGCTACCACAAGTATGATAGTACCTCATTTTCAAAGTATGGGACTTTAATGCAACAAAATATCAAAACACGGAAAACATTCCGAGACTCAGTTTCAGTACCTTTTACTCGTCTCTTGTGTTCATCTCAAAAGGCTATACTGAATGTTCATTGTTCGTACATTTTTCCTCACGAAGGCAATGATGGTTGGCATGGGCCACAAGGATACTTACATCGGGGACGAAGCCCAGAGCAAGCGGGGCATCCTCACCCTGAAGTACCCCATCGAGCACGGCATCGTCACCAACTGGGACGATATGGAGAAGATCTGGCACCACACCTTCTACAATGAACTGCGAGTGGCACCCGAGGAGCACCCCGTGCTGCTGACTGAAGCCCCTCTGAATCCAAAAGCAAACAGAGAAAAGATGACGCAGGTTCGTTAATAACTAATGCCTTTCAAATTATTGAAAAGACACTTCCATGGCACTTTTAAAAAGCTGCATATTCAGATGGCACTATTTGCTGATTATGAATAAACATCATAAATACTGCACCATTCATCTTGCTATTTGGGCGTAACGCGTCATTATCCTCGTCAAGGAAGCTCTGTAGTAGTATACAAAATAGGGGTTCTGGCACACCCCTAATGTTAGCACTCAAATACAAAGAAACCCCTTCTATTTCAAACGGAAATAGCGCGACGCCGCGCCTATGCCACAGGCAGTACGGTGTGCACAACCGGCGAGTCTCTAAAGTTTTCCGAAGATTTTCTGAAATATTAAAAATTTCTGGATAGATGTTGTTGTACACACCGTACTGACAGTACTGTCGCGGGCCCCATTATCCCCGCGATGTTTTACCAACCACTGTGAAACAGTAAATAGCGCGCCGCGTTGATGATTAGCACCAACACCAATCATTTGCCCGAAGAGGCATTGTATGGTTAAAGGCTACTCCTGCATGGGTTATTGAACCATTTAAACATACCTGTTATGATAGGTATACCTATAAGGTATTATATTATAGCATATGATGAAGGGTAAAAACAATTGTCAGTGGCTCGTTCTAGGCTCTACGAAGCTTTGTGGTCGCAGTTGCCTTTTTGAGCATTGCAAAATTCACTTGGCTCGACTTCGAAAAGGCAGGACAACTTATGCATGTCAAGTTTGTGGGATAGGGGTAAAAACAACCCTGGCTATGTGCCGCGCCTGTGGTGTTGACTGCATTCGGAAGCAGGTCTGGCGTGAAAAGCAACGTCTCTTTAGATTAGAGTTTAAACGTCTTGCAGCTATAAAGATTTTCAATTAGAGAAATGTGGTCCCATATGAATACACTCATCACGCACCATGCCGATGAGCGCTGAAGAAGCACGAGTGAGACGAAACAGCCTTGCGCGAGCGCGAAGGGCCCGGCGCACTCCAGAACAGAGAGAGCGCGACAGCTGCCGCGCGCGAGAGCGAAGGGAGCGGCGTACCCCAGAACAGCTCGTAAGAGCAAACAGCCTTGCGCGAGCGCGCAGGGCCCGGCGCACTCCAGAACAGAGAGAGCGCGAAAGCGAGCGTCGTGCTGCACGGCGTTATCGCGTGCCGCATCCTCACGACCCACAGGTACAACCGCCGGTGGGTCCCAATCGTGAAGATGACCGCGCGCAACAGGAGCAAATAGAGCGAGACATAGTGCCCGCTCGTTTGTTTCAAGAAGACGATTTGGTCTTCCGACAGCTCTCATTTGAGCTGAGAGGTTTTCTGCGGGGTTGGGGGCTGAACATCCCCCAGGGGCATACCCTCGAAGCAGACCCCCAAGCCCTCCTAGAAGGCCTGCGCCCACAGATTCACAAGAAGCTCGAGGATGAGATCAAGGATCTGAAAGGGGTGAAGTTCCAGTTAGCCCTCAAGGTCCAGCTTCGAAAAGACAAGCCAGATGGTCACGAGGAGTATACAGACCCTGTGTTTCGACACAAACAGGAACCGCTTCTTCAGACCGGTGAAATCAAGGAGGCGCTCGACAGATCTTTCCCAGTCGTCCAGGAGGCCCTTGAGAAATGGACACAAAGGGGCTCTGGGTGGGTGGTTGACAGAGTGATGACTCTATGGCTGAACATCGCCAGATATCAACCCCTCAGGGGAAGATCCTATATCTCACTACCCCTAGAGGTGAAAAAGAAGAAGGCTGTTATCAATGTGAAAAACAACGATGACCGTTGCTTTTTATACGCCATTCTTTGTCTTCTGTTTCCTGTAGCCAAAAACCCGCAGAGGCCCTCCAAATATCCCACAGATCACGGTCTCAACCTCGATGGCATCACATTTCCGGTCACCATCGCCATGATTGATAAGTTCGAAAAACTAAACAACCTAGCCATTAACGTCTTTGGCTGGGACAAGGGCGTTATTATCCACCACATCAGCAAGCAACCAGGTCCCCGGATCAACCTGCTGCTGATCGAGAAGGCGGGGAAGTCCCACTACACCGGGATCAAAGATCTCAATCGCCTACTATTCGATCAGAGCAAATACAAAGGGCGCAAGCACTTTTGCGAGCGCTGTCTTCACGGCTACACCAGAAAAGACCTGCTGGAGGCCCACAAGCCAGAGTGCAGTGGCATCGGGCAAACGGCGGTGAGAGTAGAGATGCCTGAAGAGGGCAAAAACAAGTTGGTATTTCAGAACCACCAAAAACAGCTGCCAGCCCCATTTATCATCTACGCCGACTTTGAGGCCCTAACAACCAAACTGGAGGGCCCTGAGCTCGACCCAACGAAGAGTAACACCAGGAAGACGCAGCAGCACGAGGCGTGCAGCTACTGTTTTACAGTCGTCCGCTGTGACGGCCAGGCACAACCGCCCGTGGAATACAGAGGCCCGAATGCAGCGGAGCACCTCCTCAAAGCGCTCCAGAAAGAAGAGAGAAAAATCAAGGCGACGCTGACCTACCCCCAGGCCATGCGAATGACCCGAGAGGACTGGAAGTCTTACAACAACGCGACAACCTGCCATGTGTGTGAGAAACCCCTAGCTGGTGATAGAGTCAGAGACCACTGCCACATCGTTGGAAAATACAGAGGGGCAGCCCACAACGCATGTAACCTCAAATTGAGGCTGAACCCGAAGACAACGCCCATACCAGTTGTCTTTCACAACCTTCGGGGCTACGACTCCCATCTGATCATGCAGGCGATATCGAAGGTAGAGGGGAAGGTATCGTGTATCCCCAACAACACGGAGAAGTACATCTCCTTCTCCCTCGGGCAGCTCCGCTTCATCGATAGTGCGCAGTTCCTGCTAGCCCCGTTGGACAAGCTCGCGGCGGCCAACCAACCCGAAGCATTCCATATTACAACCAAGTTTGAGCCCGACGTAAAAAAGCGCGAGCTGCTGCTGCGCAAGGGCATCTATCCATACGAGTACATGGACTCCTGGGAGCGGTTTGCAGAGCCAGCGCTCCCGCCTAAAGAGGCATTCTACAGCAAACTCTCTGAAGAACGCATAAGCGCGGTCGATTATGCCCATGCCCAAAAAGTCTGGGAGACCTTCGGATGCCGCAACCTGGGAGATTACAGCGACCTATATTGTCGCACCGACGTCCTACTTCTGGCGGACGTCTTTGAGACCTTTCGAAAGACATGCCTGCGACAGTATGGATTAGATCCCGCCAACTACTATACGAGCCCCGGCCTCTCCTGGGACGCATTGCTCAAGAAAACGGGAATCGAGTTAGATCTGCTGACGGACTATGACCAGCACCTCTTCATTGAAAAGGGGATGCGCGGCGGGATATCTATGGTCTCGAGGAGGTACGCGAAAGCGAACAATCCCCTAGTCGAGGGATATGACTCCTCTAAAGAACTTAGCCACATCCTCTACCTCGACGCCAACAACCTGTATGGCTGGGCGATGAGCCAGCACCTGCCCACAGGCGGCTTTAGGTGGATAGATGATTGCGATGGGCTCGCCGCAAGTATAGCGGATCACCCGGCAGAGAGCCCCAATGGCTACATCCTGGAGGTAGATCTCGAATACCCGGAAGAGCTGCACGAATCGCACAATGCATATCCGTTGGCCCCAGAGCGCATGGTGGTCCAAAAAGAGTGGATGTCGGAGTATCAGCACAACCTTCTTGTTGCCGGGGCGACGCCCACTGAGGTTGAGAAGCTGGTCCCCAACCTTCGCAATAAGGAACGCTACGTGCTTCACTACCGCAACCTACAACTCTATCTGTCGATGGGCATGCGCCTTAAAAAGGTCCACAGAGCTCTATCCTTTAATCAAAGCCCCTGGATGGAGCCCTATATCAGAATGAACACTGAACTCCGGAAAAAAGCAAGCAGCGACTTTGAGAAGGATCTCTACAAGCTGATGAACAACAGCGTCTTCGGCAAAACCATGGAGAACCTCCGCAAGCGGGTCAATGTGAAGCTCGTCAGGGCCGATGAAGAGGACAGACTCAGGCGCCTCATCGCCAGCCCAGCCTTCGCGCGGGCAAACATCTTTGATGACGACCTTGCGGCCATCCAGGTCCACAAGAGCAGACTAGTTCTCAATCGCCCGGTGTTCGTTGGCATGAGCATCCTGGACCTCTCCAAACACCTTATGTACGACTTTTACTACAACCAGATGAAGGGTCAGTACGGAGAGCGCTGTCAGCTCCTTTACACCGACACGGATAGCCTACTTATCGAGCTCCAAACTGAGGATGTGTACCAAGACATGACAGAGCGTGCACACCTCTACGACACGTCCGGCTACCCCGAGGAGCACCCACTACGCAGCAATACGAACAAAAAGGTGCTAGGTAAGATGAAAGACGAGTGCGCCGGGCGCCCTATCGCCGAATATGTTGGTCTGCGCCCCAAAATGTACTCAATCCTAGAGGCTGATGGCAGAAACATAAAGAAGGCCAAAGGTGTGAAAAAGTCCGCCGTGAAGAAGCGTATTCGCCACGAGCAGTATAAAGAAGCGCTCTTAGATAAAAAGACTTTTCGCCACAGCATGGATGTGCTCCGGTCCGAGCGCCACCGCATCTATGGACAGAGCCTGAACAAAGTATCTCTATCACCCTTTGATAGCAAGCGCTGGATCGCGAAAAATGGGGTTGGCACCTTGGCCTACGGACACAAAGATGCGATCCCTGTAGGCATGTTCGATATTAACCAATTACTAGACGAGCTAGTAGGCAGGTTCGATATTACCCAATTCATCGCCGAGCTCTTAGCGCTTGAGGACCCCATCCGGCGGTAGCTGGGTATCAGGAGGCGTCACGAGTAGCTCCTCCCGGACAAAGCCACGGGCAGGTCCATCCAGCAAATAGTAGAGCACGGGCTCGTTGGGCTTGGTCACCGAGCGTCCGAGCCGGTACACATCCAGGGACCACGTTGGATCGGTGGCGCGACGGCGGCCGCCCTCCAGCTCGCCGGGCTGATACAGATAGCGAACACCAACGTCTGAAGGGATCCTTTGCTCACTAGAGCCAACGGGGCGGCCTGGAACGACGGAGGAGGGCGTTTGCGTCACCGTTTTAGCCTTGATGGCCTCAGACGGTCTTTTACCAGTCAACCGAGTCACTTCTCCATTTAAGGCAGCAACTACAGCGGGCAACCGGGCCACCCATTCAGTCGACCTTTGGCCCTCAGAAAGCCTCATCTCTTGAGCGTATTGGTACCCAAAGAGCCGCTCAGCCAAGGTCCGATTGAATCGCTCCACGATTCCCTGGTCTCGGTGAATGTCAACACGGCCTCGCCTGACCTCGACATTGTGCTTCGCGAGCAGCTGATTGACCGCACCCATGAACTCACGTCCAGGGTCGACCTGAAGCAGCCTGGGCCACCTCAACGGGCCTCGCTTGTAAATGCGAGACAGGGCGTCGGCAACTTCTTTGGCCTCCTTCGTTGCCAGAGGCTCGGCTTCCTTATAGCGCGAGGCAACGTCAACGACGGTGAGTGCGTACTTGTACGTCTTGCGACGGAGGCGGTCGCGGGGGAGAAAGAGCAGGTCAGCTTGGTGAACCTCGTTGGGCACGGCTACATCGAATTTTGGTCTTGGAATGTGCCTCGGAGCGGGGAGGTAGATCTGCCAAATTGCCTGCTTTTTAAGCCAAGCCCGAGCAGCCTCTTCAGAGATCTTAGCAGCAGCCGAGAGGTTTTTAATCGCCGATAATCCCTTCCAGTAGCCGCGGGGGCTATAGTAGATGCGAGACAGCTTTGCTGCCAAGCGAGCAGACATTGGACTGGCGGCCATGCCTTGCGAGATATTCAAGCAACCCGATCAGTCTCCAACAGGCCGGGCTTCCGCGCATCGCGCGCTCAGGTAGTTTTTTTAATTCGATTGCCGATGCAATCACCTGGTGAGCATATAGGCCGCGACCGAAGTGGCTCCCAGTCCCACGACTACAAAGGCGATTTCTCTATCGCGCTGCTCCGGCGATGGTTGGTAAAAATCTGACAGCCTGGGTTCCGGTTCCTGTGCTAGCACAACGCCGCTGCCAGCAGTGACAAGATTGTATTGGCGGATGGCTTCATCAACATCGCGGAAAGTGTGCACGGCGTGCCCCTGGCGGCGCAGCTCTTCATTGATCCAGTTAAGACGTTCAGCCCGCTTGCGCGACCATTCGGCCTGTGCAGCTTGGAGTTGTTCAATGGCTTGGTCATGCCGTTTTCGCTCCTCGCTGGAACCGCTTAACGACGAGAAGAGAAAGTTTGACCCTGAGAACGCGAGCGCGTTCACCAATGCTCCACCTACAAGCATCGCTATAGACGCCATCTTGTCACGACCATACAAAGCGTTTACTTCAATATGTCAGCGGGGAGTATCCCCTGCTTCACGAGCATATCCTTGGTGGCCATGGCCAGGCCCACATCCAGAATGACCATGCCGACATCGTACGGCACAAAGTCCAATTTTGGCGTAGCACCTTTCGTGATTTTTTTCCCAAGAGTGGCGTACCCCATTGCGAGCCCACTCACAACGGCGGAGTGATATGCCAAATTGGCAAGCTGTTTGCCGTCTGTACTGGGAGTAGACATGGTGGCAGCAGCGTTACTGCATATGAAAGGGGTCAGATTGTTCGTCTAATAGTACATTTTTTCTTGCCTCGACAGGGGCGGCTTTTGCCCGCGCGTCTTTATTTGCAGCAGGGGGAGCGGATTTTTGCGCATATAGCGCGGCGCCAACAGCGGCAGCTGCGAGGACTGCACACGCTATCCATGAGCCCTGCGGCTGAAAAGTCGCTGTCCCAGCAGGCGCAGTTTCAGCGGTTTCGGCGGGCTGGGTGGTTTGAGATGGCTGGAGACCCTCTTTGGCCTTTTGAAGCTGTTTAAGTAGCGCTTCTTGTTTTGCTTTTTTGGCCGCCGCACCCTTTTGACCAGCCGCGACTTTCTTCGGGTTCTTACTCGTCACCCTCTCTTGCGTTGGAGGGGCCGCCCCCTGGGCAGGTTCTTGCGGGGCAGGTTCTTGCGGGGCCGTCTCTTGCGGGGCCGTCTCCTGCGGGGGCATC
Organism: Astropecten irregularis; assembly: GCA_963971285.1. Classification (NCBI taxonomy): domain Eukaryota; kingdom Metazoa; phylum Echinodermata; class Asteroidea; order Paxillosida; family Astropectinidae; genus Astropecten; species Astropecten irregularis. Next base: position 35,167,217 of record OZ020244.1, on the reverse strand, counting down.
GATTTCAATGTCGTCTCCTCCATCTTCCGTATTTGTAAGAGATACCTGCTCTCCAAATCGACAGTGTTTAGCTGTGGTCATCGCCGCCGTCATCGGAGCTAGGTAAATCCCATAGCGATAATATAGCTCGCAGCAAGCAGTAGTCAGTGCATGCTGAACAAAGGGGTCTTCGGAAAGGTCTGCGACAAGCTGGGGCCTATTTTCAGGCGGAATGGGTAGAACTCCGCCCGCTAACATCGCATACATCTGCAGCGCGGCAGCTCCGAGCGTTTTTGTCATTGAGGCCCCAAGGCGTGCCTCATAGCGTCCATAGTGTTTGGAGACCTCGTCATCGGTCATCTCGTCAACTTGTGCGAGAGTCGGCTGTTTGCCCAGGTATTTCTGTGCTGTACCACCAGCTACGATTGCCGCCAGACGGGCTCGTTTTTGTTCTTGTCCCACTGGGTCGATTGTTGTCGCTACAGGGGTACCCGCGCTTTTCTCTTTGGCGCCCTCTTGGGCCAACAGCTGGTCGATTAATTCATCCGCGTTTGCCATGTTGCGAACAGCACTTCGCACGTATGTCATTCCGCGCTTAAGTCTAACATACTCCAACAAAAGATAACATAATAAAATAGAATTAGCAACAACTGCTATCAGCGTTGTCGTCTGCATCCAAAGCTCCAACATAGTTGTTCAGCAGTGCTGAGCAGTTGTTGAGCAGTGCTGAGCAGTTGTTCAGCAGTGCTGAGCAGTTGTTAAGCTTATGTTAACAACCGATAAGCAGCTGGCTGATCAGTCTTTAGTATGAGCTTAGCATGTTTAGCTTCAGATAGCTGTTTCCTTAGCGCAGCTCGCTCTTCTTTTGTTGGGATTACATCGTTTTCTCGGAGGCAATCTTCGAAGGAATCCCTATCTTTGCAGTGGAAGATAGCGATCCACTTTGTCTGCTCACGGAGGTCTTTAAGGACCGAGTTATACTTCTGCGTTAAGACCCACACAGATTGAGAGGCATGGCGGCCCGAAAATGCAAGCTCTGACAACACATCTTTCTTTTTTGTCAGGGCTTTATTGGCCGAGCAGTCGTCAATGATGTACAACGTTGGTTCACAGGCAAATATCGAGTAAAAAACTCCCAGATATTCGTGAAGTTTGTCGCCGGGGTCGACAATGTAAACCTCCGGGTCGGTCCAGACCCAGCGCCGCTCGTGGTAACTTTTGTTCCAGCGCGCTGTAGGGCATAATATGACGATGTGCGCAAACGTGTCTCTGTAACCACCACGAGAGCTGGGTAGCTCGAGGAGGTCCAGGGTAAAGACCGTTTTGCCGCAGCCAGTCTGCCCGCAAATAATCGCGTGACCATTAGTACAGAGCGTTGATAAAACGTCCATTTTCAATGTTGATCTGCGAGTCCATGATGACGTACAGGTACATGTTCAATGCGCCCGCCGTTTCCGCCTTTTTGGTGATTTGGATAGTGATTTCTCCACTCACTATGCGACGGCCACTGCCGTGCAGCGAGTCGTCGTCGCTGGTTCTCATATCCAGCCATAGCCCGTACTTGCTCGTTAGGTACTCCCCTATTTTTACATCGGCCAGTCCAAGGTCTTTGGCGACTGCAGCGACGTCGGGGTGGCGCTTTGTCGAAGGGGCGCTGGCGAAATATTTCCTGGCCTCATCCCACTGCTGGTGCGCCCGCATTCCTTGGGAATACAGCTGGTTTGGCACCCCTTCGATCGTGACCTCGACTTTTTCAATCTTGGGATTGTAGAAAGATTCTGTGTTTCGACCAAACGCCGCTTGCGCATCTTCAAACAACATGAGTATTCCCTTCAAGCTTCGAGCGGCGTTGAGCAGGTTTACATTCCACAGAGTCTCACTCTTGTTGAGGGTAACCCTGCGAATGCGCAATATGCGGTCATAGAGGATGGCAAGCCGGCCATTATACCGACTGCGAATCATGCGGGCCAGGCTCGGCTCGCTCACAGTGTCAAACTCGAGAGAGATGTTGTCGATGGCGTAGGTGGCCTTGGCCTTGTTTTCACCAGTTGTTTTGATAACGCGGCTGTATTCGTTGAAGGTCAGCTCGTACTCCAATCGATCGCCAAAGGCTGACTGAAAGAATGGCATATGGGACTCCAGTAACTCAAAGTCTAGCGGGATCGCGAATCGGTTGCCATAAGCATCTGCGATGGCCTTGTCTTCTGTCTGGGATTCGTCGCCGTCTTCAGCATCCACCCTCAGTTTCAGCATGTTGCCCGCTGCCTCGTCAATACCCTGATAGGCATTAGACTGCCGCTCTCGTTTTGTTTTCCACAGGTCGGAATAGCAGTTGATGATATCGTTATCGTCTACAGACATGATCTCATTGCCACTTATTTTGATTGTGGTCTTTCTCACAATCGCCCGCCCAAGATTCTGGACAACTGTTCGGTTTTCATCGGTTGAGTCCAGAGAGATGGTAAATGCGAGGCGGGCCGTTCCAGGAACAATCACATCTTGATCAGAGAGGTTGGGAAAGCGGACATGGAGCTGCTGATTCTGGTCGACGGTAGACGGGTTGTTGGGTACAACCACGCTCTTTCGGATGCCTTTGATCCCGAGCGGTTCTTTTAGGCTTCGGTAAGGATTCAGTTTGCGTCCATACTTTGACGACGCCATGGTTTTGCCTGTATATTAAACACTCACATTATCATCGTTTAATATACAGGTTTCTTCCAACATGGCGGAAGGTGGCTTTGAAATGGGCGATTTTGGTAACCCTGAGGACCTGCGCGGCCCAGATGAAGAAGAGACAGGGTTTATAGACGACTCTGACAACATGTATTCAGCCCCGACAACCACGCCCTCATGGGCAGGTGGCACAGATATGCCTGACGAGCTTAAAGAAGGAAACCTCGCATCTCGCGATGTCCATGACGAGGTCTTGACGGAATTCGAAGCGGAGCGGTCAAAATACGCACGGCCGGCTAATCTCGAATTCCGAGTATCTAAGTCTAGAGATTTGTGGGTCAAGTGGGGTCGTAACTGGAAACTATTGACATGGAAAAATACTCCAGGAAATTTTCTTAGCAGAGCTTCAATCGAGAGATATGGGGTAAGCTTGGCCCGAGCCTTGGGAGTGACACCCGATGGCGCCCCACCAGCCCGTGAACTGCTCAGTGAATTGAGAGAAAAGGCTGAAACGACTGACCAAACAATCGATGATGATGATGATACGAGCATTGGTGACCTTAGTTTATTAATGGATCTTTATCTCGCGGAAAACAACACCCTGCCTACTAGAGAGCTTCTAGGACTCGACAAAGCTATGAAGACTTTGCATGGCGCAAAAGCGGTGCAAGAGAGCAAAAAAGTTTCTCTCCAACTTACAATCGATCATCTTCGCAAAGATCTTGAGCGCCCAGGAACGAGTGAGAGAGCTGACCAAATCGAGCGTGAAATTCAAAAGGGAGAAGAGCAGCTCGCAGCAATCCAGGATAGCATCGACACCCTCAACCTACAACTCCGATCGCAGGTCCGCCAAATCCGGGAGACTATAACTAGGGTCTTAGACAAAGACACGAGCCTGGCCGAGCGGCTGCGGACTCTGTTCCGCGAACAGGGCGTCACCATAGCCAGCATTATAACTGCGCTGGGCTTCATCATCAGCACTCTGGTCCTCGCCTTGACTGGCGGTAGGGCTAGTGTTAAACCATCCCCCAAGCCCCAACCATCTCCCAAGCCTCAACCATCTCCCAAACCTCAACCATCTCCCACACCGGGGATAAAAGAGTGGGTAAAAAACCACTTGCAGGCTCTCGGACGCCTATTGGCCACACTAGCTGGAAAGGCCGCAGCTGCGCTACCCGGCGTCATCGGAAGCATTATATCTTGGCTCCTCAACTTCTTGAGTAAAACTGCCGGCTGGCTCGCAGAAAACCTGTGGGCACTCGTGGTTGCCATCGGCGGCCTGTTGCTCGTCATTGCGCGAGGTTGGCTAGCGTAAAGCGAGCCAACCGAGGCCAACAGCAACACCAACAACAACCAGTGCGGTGAGCCCGTCGTAGTGGGCTTGCACCTCCTGTTGTATTTCAACGGGCACATGGACTGGTGTGGCAACGGGCGCCTTGACTAGATGCAACTGTGTTGTAGGTTGTATCGCAACGGGTGCCTCGACTGGCCGTGCTGGCCCTGCTGCTGGACCCTCCATATCGTTCGGCTGTGATGGACGCGAGGCGTTTATATTGGTGTTGACACCTATTTTTTGCCTCGGTCCCGCGATGACTATCTCGTTGTTGTAGTCTTGAATGGTTCCAATCTGCAGCTCCATGTCGCCGGGAGCCATGTACAACCCGACCCCAAACACGAAGTTTACCTTAGAGCGGGCGTATCGAAGCACGTCCTGGTAGCGCGCTATCGCACTCGGGAGGTCCACGGGACTTGCGATTGCATCTTCAACGTTCGCCAAGAACTGTTTCTGGGCGTCAAATGCGGTGTCAGTGCCGAGGATGCTCGTGCGGGTCTGGGCCTGCGCGCCTAGGATGGCCCAGACGTATGTGCGAATAGAATCGTTGATTCTTTCAACCCCGGTCCGGGTAAATCCCTCCGACTTGCCGAGTATAAAGGTCCTCCAGGCCGTTTCTCCAACATCGCCTTGGTCTATATAGTCTACAACATATGGGTTTCCTGCGACACCAGATGCTGAAAATGACATGAGGTCTTTCCGATATGTATTTGACGTCAGGCGTTTGCTCGGTTCAAGGATATTTCTCATCATGTCACTCACTTGTTTGATAGGTCGCACCTTTCCATAATACCAGTGATATGGTGTTCCAAGCCCATTATTTTCGCTACGTTTTTGTCGCCAGTCGGTGTGTGGAGAGACACCAAACTCCGCGCAGATTCGTTCATACGCCCTCTGGTTGTAGGGGGTGTCAAATGCATCCCACGTGTCGTCCTGTGGGAGCGGCACTTGCATTTCCTCAATAATCCTGCGTATCTGGTAGTACGCATGAAACCGATAGAGCGATCGCACCATTGGGTTCTCAGAGTTAATATGGTCCTCTAGAGAGACACCGCACCCTGTGGTAGCGCACCACGCTGCAAAGTTGACCTTGTTTTGCCAAAATTTCATAGGGCTTGACCTCCAATCCTGGGCAACTTTGTCCGAGGTCACCCGCGGCAGACGATACTTCTCGAACACGTCGGGGTACCGCGCCTCAAACCATTTGTCGTCAAACTCGCCGGGAATGCTAGATCGCACTATCTGAACGTGGGCTACGACGAGTTGCGGTACACTCCCCACGCCGGCCTGCACCCCAGGCTGATAGTTCGCATCGCTATTAAACTGAAACGTTTGCGCCATAATATATAGCAATCATGTTTATTACACTGGCTGATCTTCAAAATGAAAAAAATACGACTCTCCATTCGCCTTTAGACAATACGGGCGGCAAGCTCCATGTTGCTCTCAGAGAGCTCCATTATGAGGTTGGCTATGAAAACGTGGGTTCATCGGCTAAATTTAGGTGGAGATCGCATGAAATTGGTGTTGATCATGGTTTTAAAGAAAAAATATTTACGGTTCCTCCTGGGTTGTATACGTTTGAACGGCTATCAACATTTGTAATGGACGCGATTCCCGGTCTAACGCTCGACATTAATAAGGAAACTGGTCTGCTCACACTCGTAACCCCAAATGGAGGAGTATTGCACACCTTTTGGTTCAGTCATGATTTAATCCAGATTCTGGGTCTTTATAAAGATGATTGGTTTAGAGGAAAAAGCACATACGAGGGAGTCAGACCGGCGAAATTTATTCTCCCCCGTTGGATTTATATTTATTTGGACCAACTCTCATCCAGCTCTAATTATATTGATAGCTCTCCCTCGACCCTGCTTGCGATAGTCCCATACGCAGCCGGTGGTATTATAGACATAACCCCCCCATGCCCCATGTATAAAAAATTAAAGACTGGGCACATACACGAATTGAATATACGTATGTTACATGAAGACGGTATGATAGTAAAAAACCATAACAAATCCATAACCGCAGTTCTTGAGATTCGAAAACATTCCTAAGCTACCGACAGCGCCGCCGTCCTAGCTTTTTAAACTAAAAACAGTTACGCCATAATACAATCATGTTTATTACACTGACTCAACTACAACATGAAAATGCTACGACTCTCCATTCACCTGTAGACAATACAAGCGGCAAGCTCTATGTCGCCCTCCGAGAACTCCATTATGAGGTTGGTTATGAAAACGTGAGTTCATCGGCTGAAGTTATGCTTCGCTCTAGGGCTAAACCTAGTGTCGATGATAAGATTATGGTTCCACATGGGTTATATACCTTTGAAGATCTATCAAATTTCTTCACGGAAGAGGTTCCTAGTTTAACTCTCGAACTAAACAAGTCAACTGGTATGGTTGTTTTAACTATCCTAGATGATATCGAGATAAAACTCACTAAAGATTTACGCAGGATTTTTGGTATTGAAGAAAAAGGCTGGATTGGTGGGAGATATGCAGGAGACAAGCCGGTACAAATTCTTCCCTACAAGTGGTTTTATATTTATCTCGACCAACTCGCAACCAGCTTTAATTATGCTGATAGTTCTACCTCGACCCTACTTGCGATAGTCCCAGCCGCAGCCGGTGGTATTATAGACATAACCCATCCAGCTCCCATATATAAAAAATTACAAGTTGGACATATACACGAATTAAATATACGTGTGTTTGATGAAGAACGTATGGTATTGAGGAACCGTCAGAGACCCGTCATCGCAGTTCTTGAAATTCGAGAAAATGCCTAAGCTGCCGACGGCGCCGCCGGAGCCGATATATCCTACGCTACCCGAGCAAGACGAGGGATCCAGCTTTCGTCTTACTGAAATCCGCAACCTCGAGCGACGCCTAGATCGCGAGAGAGATGAAAGAGCCAAGCTATACAAAAAATACAGAAGAGCTTTCAACATCGTTGATGGTGTTGACACAGTATTGGTCGCATCTAGTATGGGAATGGGCGCGGCGGGTGTGGGCCTGCTCTCTACGATCATAGCCGCACCCGTCGTCGTTGCGCTCGAGGCGGCTGCACTCGTTTGTGGCCTGACCGGACTTGCTGGAAAATATGTTTCCAGGCGGCTTCTAGTAAAAGCCAAAAAACACGACGAGATTCACGTCCTCGCCCTATCTAAGCTCAACAGCGTGACGGATTTAATTTCAAAAGCGCTTAGCGATGGGCACATCTCCCCCGAGGAGTTTAAGCTCGTACTCGACGAGGTGGAGAGATATGGCCAAATGAAGGCCAATATCCAGAAAAAAACTCGCGAAGCTGCTCGAGAAGTGTCAAAGAACGAGCTCATGGCCGAGGCTCGGGCCTCAATAATGAAAGAGCTCGCTGCAGCCAAACCTACATCGAAATAAAATGTGGTTGCTTCAATCTTTTCCATACATCGAGCACATCAGCTGATCGCCCGCCGCCATATTGCGTAGACAGCTAGAGCTAGTGGGCTGGCGGCATTTTTTGTCATCTACAGGTATCAACAAAAATACGCTCCTTTATAAATCATCAACGCGGCGCGCTATTTACTGTTTCACAGTGGTTGGTAAAACATCGCGGGGATAATGGGGCCCGCGACAGTACTGTCAGTACGGTGTGTACAACAACATCTATCCAGAAATTTTTAATATTTCAGAAAATCTTCGGAAAACTTTAGAGACTCGCCGGTTGTGCACACCGTACTGCCTGTGGCATAGGCGCGGCGTCGCGCTATTTCCGTTTGAAATAGAAGGGGTTTCTTTGTATTTGAGTGCTAACATTAGGGGTGTGCCAGAACCCCTATTTTGTATACTACTTCTGTATTAATACATCTGTCTTCATTTTTCCTCCTAATAGATCATGTTCGAGACTTTCAACGTACCTGCCACGTACGTTGCCATCCAGGCTGTGTTATCACTGTACTCGTCTGGCCGAACCACAGGCATCGTATTTGACTCCGGTGACGGTGTGTCTCACGTTGTCCCCATCTACGAGGGCTACTCCCTACCTCATGCTGTCCAGAGGCTTGACCTGGCCGGGAGGGATCTCACAGACTACCTCATGAAGATCCTGATGGAGCGAGGCTATTCATTATCCACTTCAGGTTAGTAGGACCATACATTTCTATTGGTTTAGGCCTTTAGCCAGCTTTATCGAAGTCATAATTTGTGAGCGAAAGGGTTGACAAAACAATTCTCGAGGGAACGAATTTTATGAAATTAATGTTTGCCCAACCAAAAAGAATGCTTAAAGTTAGGAGGGCCTGACGAGTTTTGATCCCGGCAGGATATTTCTCGAAGACTAAATGACAGAGGACCTCTGTCATTTAGCCTTTTAGAAAGATTTTGGCTGATGAGCAGTTTGCAGCAGTTTATTACTTGTATCAACCAAAAAGAAATAAGACACTCACATTTTTGATATCGGGAACGTAAAGCACCTTCATTCAAAACGAATTAACCTCGTTGTAGAAGGCTGAAGAAAAGGCCGCGCGCCGCGGACCAACTTCCCTTCATCAGCCAACTTTCGTTTTAAAATGATAGAAAATTTCCTAGCGGTTAATAAAACGATCGATTTAAAATTTAGAATCATTATCAGTTCTTTTTGGGAGGTATAGGTATTTAATTGAATGAAAACCGCTTGATTCGAATAAGTAAAATAAAGGCTTTCCGACATGATTGTCTTTATACCCTGACGCCTGAAAGGGTCATGCGTGGTGCATGCCTTCAAACTTGTTAATTACTACATTTTTTATTACATCAGTGTATAATTACTTTCCTCAACGTCCGGTCATAAAATAAAAACAAAAGCCAATATATCTCTTCTAACTTCATAAAACAAAACAGGCAGGCTTAGAATCAAGCGAATAAAGATTTATTGAAATCCAGTCGATTAGGATTTTTCGATAGACAGGCCTTACCCTGACGAAAAAGGGTCGTGCTTTCATGGTGTGTGCCTTCAAACTATAATGTGTGATTGAATCACTAAATCCTTGTATGTTGGTGTTATTACAGCTGAGAAAGAGATAGTCCGTGACATCAAAGAGAAGATTTGCTACTCAGCTTTGGACTTTGACCAAGAGATGGAAGCATCCCAGAAGAACTCCAGCCTGGAGAAAAGTTACGAGCTCCCGGATGGTCAGGTCATCACCGTTGGTAACGAGAGATTCCGTTGCCCCGAGGTGCTGTTCCAACCTTCCTTCATCGGGATGGAGTCCGCTGGTATCCACGAGGCGGTCTACAACAGCATCTTGAAGTGCGACATGGACATCCGCAAGGATATGTACAGCAACGTCGTGGTGTCCGGTGGAACCACCATGTTCCCAGGAGTTGCTGACCGGATGAGTAAGGAGCTGACAGCCCTCGCTCCAGCCTCCATGAAGGTCAAGATCATCGCAGCTCCAGAGAGAAAGTACTCGGTGTGGATTGGTGGATCAATCATGGCGTCTCTCTCGTCCTTTGGTCAAATGTGGATCTCTAAGCAGGAGTACGACGAAAACGGACCTGGAATCGTGCATCGTAAATGTTTCTAGACTTCTAGTTGCCGGACGGACTTGCAATACTTTTTTGAAGACTGAAATTCTGATTGCCTTTTCAAGTGAAGCTTAAATTTGATTTTTAAACAATGGTCCAAATGTAAAGTCATCATAGTTTTACAAAGTGTCTAGTCAGCAAAATAGTTTATCTGTTTTCCAATGTCTGCTGACACCAATCTTTCATCTGTCCGATAATGATTATATATACACTGTATAGCTATTATTATGATTCACTTGTTATAACATAGTTTGCAGCTTGTTTCGTTAGCCAATGTAAAAATGTAAAAACATCCCACATTACATAGACATTTTATATGAATGAAAAGGCACATAATTATTTAAATAAAGCTTGAAATGGGTTCATAATACATGTATACTCAATTATAAATTGTGTTCATAATGGAATGCCTGTGTTATTTTTGTTTAAATGCAACATAACCTATATTGTAATTTTTCGGTGTGTTTATTAAATTTATCATTTATTAAGCTTATAATGTACACCCACACGTCAAAGAAATGAATTGTTATTGTTGAAACGGTCATTATTTATTATCATTTATTATTTTTGTACAGAAACGATTTGCAGTGCGTTTTTATTAAATTAAAGATCGAATTAAAGATCAACTTGTTTTTGGTTATTGGTTTTACCATATTCTGGAAAAATGCAGCATTTTAGGAAGAAACATTTTAACGGTATGTTGCTGCCATCACCATGTAAGTTAGAGGTAAATCCGTGAAGATTTCTGTTTCGGTATGCTATCAAAGTATAATGATATACCTTTAAAAGTGACAATAACTATAGCGCAGCGGAGATGTAGAAGAAATTAATAAACAAATCTAAAGATTATAAAAGAAAATGTTATAATGAGTGAAGTATTGTCAGGTTTTGTCTTTCAAAAGAACATAAATATTCAATCGACACCCATAGAAGCACCGTAGAAGCATTCAGACAATTTTAGTGAAAAATGGGACATTTGGAAATTTGAGGCTAGATACTAGCTATTCCATTATTTTAATCAGATTCCTATTCAAAATATTTTTTGTAAACATGATGCAGGAATATATGAGTCTACCCTGTAAGGAAATAAATAATCACGTAGGCCTAATGATTGTGGTTTCTACACTGTGTGGTCTATACCTTTCACGGAAATCACGCACTATACACCCCAAAATGGCCACTCATTGATCGAACATTTTTATAGACAAAGAAGAATGTGTAATTGCAGGAGGAATAAATATTTGAATGTGTTACGACACTAAAATGTCTCCTCAAAAAGAAGGAGAAGTACCAAAAAAAAAAGGTTGTCAGAAGTGGGATTCGAACCCACGCCCCCATTCGGGGACCAGAACACTCGATCCACTGGTACAATGGAAGGTTATTAACCTTGAGTCTGGCGCCTTAGACCGCTCGGCCATCCTGACATCATGTCCATAAGCGAGAATCCAATGAACTTATAGTTCAAATATACAATTGTTTAAAATTTTGTAAATTGATTGATTTCCATTGAAAAAATTAAGTAATTTATTGAGAATTAGTTAGGCTGATGCGCGTTATTACAAATAACGTAGATTAATTTTGTCACCATACAAACGAACAAGCGTAATCCCACGGACAGAGTACCTGCCTATTTTACCCTCAATTACCATGCGATGCATTGTCAGAAACCCAGACGCATGACAAAGCGCGCGCTCGTCTAGCATAGCCTATGTGTACGGTGTAAAGTCCGTATTAGATAGCATTCACGTTCATGCTTAATTAGCTAGCGTACGGATATAATTGTCCAATAAAACTACTACTACTATGCCTAATAACTTATATGAAATCATTACTGTACGTATGTACCTTGTTTTGCTTCCGTATGGTTACTGTACGTCCATGGCACACTTTGTTTCGGACGAATCCTGCGGATCTGGATCCCGATCCCATTTTTCGGATCCACCTCCTATGCAGGGTACGCTAAAACGGGATCCGAAGGATTCATGATCCTTTGCGTGAAACAAACAGGCCTATACTAGCCTACGCTTTCATTCTTTCGCTTTGCCGCACTATCCTCCGCTATGCCTGGCATTGTGGCAAGACTCGTGAGTCGACGGTGTTCCAAATTAGGGCTAATCACTGACAAAAAGTGTCATGTCAAGCTGGTACAGGAGTTTGTGTAAACAATTTTAACAAAAATTGCTCCACAATGCGATGCTGTCAACCCCCAAACATTAAAAAAAAAGGGGGGAATTCAGCATTCCAGGAGTCCAGGTAGGCCTACTGGTACTGTAGATGCCTAGCCTAGGTCAGAGACTGGCAGCTTGGAGTGAGATTTTCCCAAGTGATGAATATTAAATGATTTTGGTCGGGAAATAGATAATATGCAAATTAGACTTGCCCTATGAGCACTGCATACAAGGTGCTTGTGAGGCCACGTGAAAATATCACATGCTGGCTAATTAGGTGGGATTCGAACCCACGACTTCCTGCTAACTGGCCTACTAGTGCAGGGGCCGGTTTTTATAAAGCTCTGCGACGCGTCGCAACTCGATTTGCGACGCATCCTAGTTGCGACGCGTCGCATCTATGCGGCGAGTCCATAGAGAAAGGATGCGTCTTAACTCTGAGGCGCATCGTAAGTTTTATGAAATCGGCCCCTGATGCCATACCGCTAGGCAACTGAGCTAGCTTGGGTCAGTGGGGTGAATCGAATCCAATATCGTGGTGGGTACCGCGGTAAATCATGAATATTATCATTTAATACTCATGCTATTGCTAGCTCGGTGGCCCAGCGGTATGGCATCTGCACTAGTATTAGTAAGCAGAAAGTCGTGGGTTAGAATCCCACCTGAGCCAGCATGTGATATTTTCATGTGCTCTCACAAACACTGCTCATCCATGTCGGTGAAGGGCAAGTCTAATTTGTATATTTTCCAAAGTGAGCGTTCGCAATGCGAGGGAGCCATTAGGAGCCGGGCGCATTATTACCGGGCCATTGGCTCGGAGCGGCCTGATATCTAACCACTGTAATGATAAAATATACACCAACCAAACTTCACAGAGATCCTAGGTGGAAATTTTCTGCTTTATTGAACCCGCAACAAAATATCCTAAATATTTTCCATGTTCTCTCTGATAATTCTATTTACAAAATTTATATAATATTTAAATCTTCTTGGCCTCAGTCTCCACATGACTTCCAATGCAGCTTCGATGAAGAAGAAAAAAGACGGATGGCATGATTCTGGAGAAGGCAGGGCTGTGATTGGCAGAGATAACCCTCATCAATCTACTAATTTCCTCGGATCAAATCCCTTTGCCTTTTGAAAGCGATATTGAAACAAATCAACACACGAAATAACAGAAATTGGCTGTTCTGCTATTCATCCTGTCATTGTGACATCAAACACTAGTTTACAAAAGTTCAAATGTTGATTGCTTTTAACGTCGGTCCAATTGTCTTCTTGTAAAGCCAAATTACACCTCGGGAAATCCTAGCAAACATATAAATTCTTCTTGGCAAAAATGATCATGGCTTCCTGCACCCAAGGCAAAGATATTTCAGCCAAAATGGAAGCCCAGTTAATATGGCTGTAGTGTATGATGATCAGCACACAGATGCTTCCTCCAGCGGGCTCAGCTTCAATTCCAATTGAAAACTGCGACGGTCTGCTCAACCCCTGCGCCTCCTCCAACCTCCACTCCGCCCTCCCCCCGAAAAAAATTCCAGTCAAACAGCAACAATGGGAGACTTTGGAGAACCAGTCTTCGAGTCAACAGCGCATGCTCATAATTGCGTGCGCATGCGCTGTTGACTTGAAGACCGGTTCTCAAAAATCTCCCATTGAAAGCAATGAGCACCTTTTTTTCTCCTAATTCCATCTTTTTCAAAAGCTGTCCTAAAAAAATGGAATCAAATCAACATTACTTAGTAGATAATCATAAAAATTGATGGCTGTTTCACAGCTCCAGCAATAAAATTAAAATATCATCTTTTAAAAAGAAAAGAAAAAAGAAAGAATTTAATGGAAACCTGGATGAGCTCATTTTTTTCCTGTGTAGTAATTGGAAGGAACGAAGGGCATCTTCGTCACTTCAGCACCGATGGTTTTCTTGCGAACCTGAATCTTAACCTTAGTTGAGGTCTTGGAGTGTTGAGTCTCCACATAACCCATGGCAACATTCACCTTGAGGGTCGGCGAGGGACAGCCGCTAGTCACATGACCTATTTCTCGGTCTGCCTCGTCGAAAATAATAGCACCAGCTGTACAAGTAGGAAAAATGAGAGAATTCAGTACAAAAGTGTGGCATGAGTTTGCAATGGGAGACTTTTGGAGCAGGCTGTCGATTGAAAACTTTTTATTATCCAAAAACTTTCCAAAAGTCGCAGAAAAAGCTGTAAACATTAAATTCAGGCAATTAACAATTAATTTTGAGCTTCACACTGCCACCCACCCCAATTTTAATTCCCGAAAACACAAAGTGAGATGAAATTCTTATGTTTGGCGAGGAATAATGTGCTCAGGTCTCGCTTGCCAAAGTAAAACCTTTGTGCACAAAACACTATGCTTTTTGCCGTCAACCACCATGATCGTTTGTAACTCGCCCTTTTGAAGGCCAATCTCCACAGATTCTGCATTTCTTTGTTCTTGGGGAACTGTCCTCACTTGCCAACAAATAAACCAGTCACTGCATAGCATGTACGAAGCATTTTCAAGGGATTATTTACGCCAGTTGTGTTTACGACGAATATTCGTGCACAAAAGCAATGACAACACAATCGACAAACTTTTCCCGAGATTGATGAAGCGCGCCCTCTTTAGATAAACAATGGTCAGTCAAAAGTCTCCCATTGATTTTTTTTTTTTATTAACCCAAAACAGTGACTTCTTAACATTTCAAGAGCAAAACAAGAAAATCACTGAAATTATCAACTCTTTCTTTGGTTCATTTCAACGCTAAAGAGCAATTTGCGATAGTCATTGTTTTTCGCTTTCATGTCCCATGGATTAACTCCATCTATGCACAAAAATGCTTCATATTATTTGTAAAAAATATCAAAATTGTCCAACAAACTGCAGTGCTCTTGACCACAATACAATGTCTAACTATCACACGGTAGCCCGAAACAGTAAATGGTGAAGTCGTGGTGCGGATATTTTACCTCCTATATCAAGCTGGAACATACACCTTATTCATAACGCATCCATTTTGGTCACCTTCCTTGTATACCAGTTGGAAAAGATCATACCAATTCTAAAAAAGAAAACAGGTACCAGACTACTTTGAATCCAAGCCTCGGTTTGATTGCACTGCTTCAAATGTAGGATGGATGCACCATGAATAAGGTCTATTGTGATCACATTATGACATGTTATAAAGTTCAAGGTGCTGTACCTCTGGGCGGAGCTCCCTTTGATACCAGGCCGACCCGTTTCCGTTTAGGCTTGTCCTTGAGTTCTTTCAAGATGGAATCAGCGGCAGGGAAGTC
This sequence comes from Astropecten irregularis, assembly GCA_963971285.1. NCBI lineage: Eukaryota > Metazoa > Echinodermata > Asteroidea > Paxillosida > Astropectinidae > Astropecten > Astropecten irregularis. The sequence goes on along the minus strand of OZ020244.1, from coordinate 35,152,204 downwards.
GGCCAACTTTCTCCTCCTCTTGGCTATGGATCGGGGACAAGAAACCACCATAATAACTGTAAGGTTTGGGCTTTGTCATGGGGCCATTACGAGAGCTCGGCTTGGGCTTGGGCTCTGGCTTATAAAGGCTCCATGTCTTACATCCATTTTAAAGGTAGTATCATACTTTGGTAAGGAACCAAAACAGAAATGTTCACAGATTCACGTATAACTTACAGGGTATGAAGATGATGCTGGTAGAAACACACCCTTAAAATGTTTCCGCCTGAAATGGTGTATTTATCCAGAAATTAGTAAAACAACGACCAAAAATCTTTTTGATCTTTTAAAAGATCAAAAAAAAAAGAGAAAAGACTTAACTGGAAATACTGAGGCCATTTTTCACTGTTTTCTCAAAAATTGAGCACTGTATGGGACTGAAATTTTCACAGATGACTGTTACTGTATCGTCCTTAATAATTTTGCCCATGAATCTGTATTTCTTTGACAAAAACCAAAGTATGATACTACCTTTAAAGTATTAAACAGCTATCAAAATAGAGGTTTTGTGTATGGTTTTGAAGTACATAGGTGTAACAGCTACAGACTGAGGACCAGAAAATTAGGCCAGAAAAGAAAGTGGACTTGTGCAAGAAGGCTACCAATGATATGAACCAAAAGGCACAACTGTATGAGAACTTGAACCGAACCTGGGGCCAATTTCATAAAGCTCTGCAACGCGTCGCAACTCAAATTTGCGACATGTTGTAGCTGCGGTGCGTCGCAACTATGCGGTGAGTCCATAGAGTAAAGATGTGTCTTAACTTTGCGACGCGAATCGGACCCTGGGCCCTTTTGGGAGGCTTTGTTACCATCATCTCCAAGCCGAAAAGTCATTGGAGTTGGAACTCTACTTTGTTCCTCAAAACAGAGTATACACATGTATCTTTCTCAAAACCATAGCCAAAAGCTGCAGTTTATCACCTGTTCCTTTATAATGGATGCACCAAATGGAGCAGTGGCGCACCCGGGGGGGGGGGGGGGGCTCGGGGGGCTTGAGCCCCCCCCAAGAGGGTCCCTGAAAAAAAAAAAACGAAAAAAAAAACGGGGGAAAAAAAGAAAAAAAAAGGGGGGGAAGGGAAAGGGAGAGGAGGAAGGGGGGGGGGGGGGGAGTCACAAAATGTTTTGTGGGAGAAAATTTTTCTTTGAGCCCCCCCCCCAAGACAAAATCCTGGGTGCGCCGGTGAAATGGAGGCTGAGCCCTAGCCAAGGTTTCAAAGTGAACTGAACAAACTTATGATTATATCATGAATATTAAATGATTTTGGTTGGGAAATAGATAATATGTAAATTAGGCTTGCCCTTGACCGACGTGGATGAGCACTGTATAATCCGTGCTTGTGAGAGCATGTGAAAAAATCACATGCTGGCTCAGGTGGGATTCGAACCCACGACCTCCTGCTTTATAGCAGTATGGCATCTGCACTAGTAAGCAGGAGGTTGTGGGTTCGAATATCCCACCTGAGCCAGCATGTGATTTTTTTCACATGCTCTCACAAGCACTGAATATATACAGTGCTCATCCACGTCGGTGAAGGGCAAGCCTAATTTGCATATTAAATGATTATAGCTGACAGTGGAGGGCGCTCTCACCAATGGTCCATGCTAGGCTGGCCTCGACTGGTGAGGTATTCTCATCAATGTCATTCCCGTACAGACACATCCCAGACTCCAATCTGAGGGAGTCCCTCGCACCGAGGCCGCACATTTTGACTGTGGCCTCTTGGGAGCCTAGTAGTCTCTCTGTGAGCTCCACTGTCCTACCGGCAGGTACTGAAATCTACAGAGATACCATTCACGATGGAAAAATTAAGGTCATAAATTGTTGCATGCATTGAATGGCATTTGGGCACTCTGAATATGCTATCCTCTTTTAATTTGCATTTTTAGCATGATGTTTGATGATGAAAGTGATAAACGAACTTTCTTAGTAAGCAGGAGGTAGTGGGTTCTCCAGCTGGCAGGAGACTAGACCCCCACCGGGCGCTGACCTTCCTCGCAAGAACTGGGGCCAATTTCATAAAACTGTTAAGCACAAAAAGTTGCTTAGCACAAAAATGTCTTGCCCAATAAAAAAAACCACCCATTGAAAATTCCATTTGATATTCATGGTCAGCGAACAACAGCAAAAGAACAATCACAAGTGATACACAACACGTGGACATTTGGTTGTTAACCCTTTTTTTTATTAAGACAGAAATATCACGCTTAGCAAATTTGTGTGCTTTTAACAGTTTTATGAAATTGGCCCCTTGTCAACACTAAACAGGATACAGACGGGTGTTGGCCGATTCAACGCCAACATGCACCGTTGGGGTCTGCGCCCATCAGCAGCCTGCCCATGTGGAGCCGAGGAACAGACCGCCCACCACATCATCCACTAGTGCCCCACCTTTCCCCCACCCAATAACCTGAACCTCGACAATCTTAGCCCAGACACAGTGAGCTGCCTGCAGCGGCTGAGCGACATTTCTTAGCTGCCTCATACGAAAGAAGAAGAACAAACTTTCTGAACACTATGGACAAGCTGAAAATGAACTTAAACAAAAAATATGAATCCATTTCTAACCCTTAATACCTTGTGGCTTAATTGGGCAAATGCACTTCAACTTGATCCATGCATGGGCAATGGGAGTCTTTTGACTGACCATTGTTTATCTAAAGAGGGCGCGCTTCATCAATCTCGGAAAAAGTGTGTCGATGTGGTTGCCATTGCTTTTGTGCACGAATATTCGTTGTAAACACAACCGGCGTAAATAATCCCTTGAAAATGCTTCGTACATGCTGTGCAGTGATCTGTTTTGTTGGCAAGGGAGGACATGAGTTAAATTCCCCAAGAACAAAGAAATGCAGAATCTGTGTAGATTGGCCTTCAAAAGGGCAAGTTACAAACGATCATGGTGGCCGACGGCAAACAGCATAGTGTTTTGTGCACAAAGTTTTTACTTTGGCAAGCAGGACCTGAGCACATTATTCCTCGCTAAACATAAGAATCTCACCTCACTTTGTGTTTTCGGGCATTAGAATTGGAGTGGGGGGCAATGTGAAGCTGAAAATTAATTGTCAATTGCCTGAATTTAATGTTTACAGCTTTTTTCTGCAACTTTTTTGGACCATCACCGTACTTAAAGCGTGTACAAAAGTTTTCAGGAGAACAATAGTTTGCTGCCCTCTATCGACAGCCTGCTTTAAAAGTCTTCCATTGAACATGCAAATTACTTTGAGGGTTACCTTTCCACAGTACTCAAATCTTTCAAAGTTTTCAAGACAAAGCGAGAAGAGTTTGCGGTTTGAAGTGGTAGTTTCTGTTGGATGATAAAATATATAACCTACCTCCACCCCATCCTCTCCAGTGTAGCCACACCTGGTTACACGGCAAGGGATCCCAAAGACGTCAGCAGTGGTGGTTGTCATGAATGTCAGCTGGCTCAGGTCGTGGGACATCCCTGATTGCAGGACCTTCGCTGCCAGGGGACCTGTGTGATGTGGGCCGGTATTAAGTGTACAGTCCAAAGATTAGTTTGGGAGTATTACCAAGGGATGAGTACTACATGTTATCAAAAAGGCCTTTGCACACAAGAGTGTTGAAACCCAAGGCTGACTCAACCAACGGTGGGAGAGGGGCCAACCCAGGCGCGGTCATAGAGCCAAATTATTGGGGGGCTGGAAGAGCCTTTTTTTTTGGGGGGGGGAGGTGGGCTAGAAGACCCAATATTTTTGGTTCTTCTAACACTCGCTTCTTCTATGTCTTATTAGGGGTCGAAAAACATGCACATATAGCCCACACAACACATTTCTTTTTTTACGTAATAGCGTTCCGCACTAATGACGTCACATCATGCATGCACGTGCACACATACAGCTCAGCATGGCCAGTTGCAATGTTTGTCTGAGGTTCGGTGCTATTTTTAGCGCAAGTGCGCTAAGTATTTTCAAGAATTTTATTTTTCAATCTTTGAGTACGCAGATGGCTATGTCATGACGTGGTTGATAACGGTAAACCTTAACGCACGCAGAGAGCAGCTGGGGCAGTATAGTCCACACTGCCAAGGGTGTTAAGAATATCAGACAAGATTGATAAAGTGGAATCTTCCTCGGGTTATGAAATGTCATAAAATACACAATTTAACATGATTCCTATTTACATGCGACTTAACAGTCAATGCGTTATCATACATCCTCTGTCATACATTACAATAATGCAATGGCATACATGTACATACACTGTACATACATACATACATGTAGAACCTATTGCCATAAACCATGCACCTGTATAGCAATACACGAAGCACCTGCCACTATTTACAAACATTATTATATAGATTACCAGCACAACTCTCTTAACCTTCTTAAATCAAATATCGCATAAACCGATCAGTAGTTCTTTGCTCCTAGCGTCTAGTGGTCCTGTACGATAACTCTCATCAAGCTCTCTAAGCTCCGGACTTGTCTCCTTCGTCTTGATGTTCAACCTTCCTTTTTTTTGCTCATGTGTTGAAATTGAAGCAGAAGGCCTGTCGATTTTGGGGAGCGAGTGCAAATGTACATGTATGTAGGATTGCGGGTTGGTGAGATTTCAAGCTTTTCACAGGCGATGTTAGCGCACGACAAGGATAATTTATGGTGACACCATGTAAACTATTTTGTGAGTGCCAGTATATGTGGTTCTGAGGAAAACCGATTGGACTCAAAGTTTCAGAATAGTACGTATACTCTGTCAGTTGTCAAGAGATCTCTGTGTGGACTGTGGTGCGTGTCATTCTCTCCTGCACTAGTAAGCAGGAGGTCGTGGGTTCGAATCCCACCTGAGCCAGCATGTGATGTTTTCACATACACTCACTAGCACTGAGTATACAGTGCTCTTCCACGTCAGTGAAGGGCAAACCTAATTTGCATATTATCTATTTCCCAACCAAAATCATTTATAATATTCATGATTTACTGCGGTACCCGCCAGCCGCGATATTGGATTCGATTCACCCCGCTGACCCCATCTAGCTCAGTGGACTAGCGATATGGCATCTGCATTAGTAAGCAGGAGGTCGTGGGTTCAAATCCCACCTGAGCCAGCACGTGATGTTTTCACGTGCACTCACTAGCACTGAGTATACAGTGCTCATCCACGTCGGTGAAGGGCAAGCCTAATTTGCATATTATCTATTTCCCGACCAAAATCATTTATAATATTCAGATTGAGTATACTGCTCCAAAACATTGAGTCAAATCGATCTCGTTAATTATATACTCACAAAAGAGGTGATCACCACAAACTATCCCTGTCATAAGATGACTGGACTGAACAGTGAAACCATACATTACCCTGAAGTGCTAGGAGACCCATGTCATAAACAGGCTCAAATGTGACATCATGACCGGAAGACTTGAAATTTGCCAGCTTGCTCTGCCAAATAAAAGCAAACACAACCATTGTTTATTTATTTCTTGTTTACCCTGGGTTTACCTGCTCAGTGAAACACACACTGTTTTCTAGAGGTTCCCAACAATTACAATATGATGGATGGTGCTACACGTGACCGAGTATCAGGCTTTCATGGGCGCCCTTTGGCAGCCATGCAGCCACATCAACCCATATATGATCACGAAGCACAGCTTAAGATCAATGTGTTTGGTTTTTGTGAAAGGAGGAAAACCGGAAAATTTCAGTCCCATACGGTGGCCACTTTTTGAGAAAATAGTGAAAAATAGCCACAATATTTCTTAAATCTTTTCTCTTTTATTTTGGATCTTTTTAAAAGATCAAAAAGATTTCCGGTCATTCTTTTACTAATTTATAGATAAATGCACCATTTCAGGCGGAAAAAGTTGAACGGTATGTTTCAACCACCACCATCTTCATACCCTGTAAGTTATACGTAAATCTGTGAACATTTGTGTTCTGGTTTCTTAATACCAAAGTATGATACTACCTTTTATAACCCTACATAAGATAATGGGAGACTTTTGGAGAGTCGGTCTTGAGTCAACAGCGCACGCACATGCACGCGTAATACAACGCGGGCACGCCCATAATTGCGCAAGCATGGGGCGCAAGCATGGTTTGCGCGTGCGCTGTTGACTCAAGGCCGACTCTCCAAAAGTCTCCCATTGTCCTTCTCAACCCCCACTGCAGACAAGACATATAGTACTTGGCTTGTTCCTGCAACATATACCTGTATATGAGCTAAATCTTTGTCTGCACATCCAGCATTGGTCACCATGTATATGTAGCCTTGATCCGTCTTGCTGACGACCAGGTCATCGATGATTCCTCCGTTGTCATTCAGTAACAGACTCAGGCTTCCGGAATTCTCCTTCAACCCCTCAATGTCCACTACAAGGAAATAGTAATAGGATAGCACGGTCAGTTGGTAGAGCAGCTGTACGGTATTCAGGAGGTCGCCGGTTCCAATCCCGCACCAGTCAATTTTTCTTTGTTCACTTTTGAGGGTCTGACTTCATTATACACCGCTATTTAGATTCAAAATTATGACCCCTGTCTAGCTTGCTGTCTGTCTGCAAAAACAAATTGACAACCAGCTGTCAGATGTTTGAAAGACAGTGGACACAAATCAGTCAATTATGACTGACGTACATGTATCAAAGGGAGCATATAGGATAAATTATTGCAAGGCCTCCAAAAACAATTATTGAGTTTGAGACAGAAAATGGACTCAACAATTTGTAAACAGTGCAAACAGTCACCATGGGAAATCTTGGTTCATCAGATGCTGATGTCAAATATTTGTAAATTTATAATAAACAATCGGTTTCAATCAAATTCGGGGCAAAATTTTGCCTAACACCCATTTCTTTGTCTTTGATAAAACTCCCAGCCCCCATATTTCCCGTGTATAAACTACTTGCTATTTGCACGTACCAGAATGGCGGATCGCGACCTCCATACAGATTTCCACGCGTCTTATGGTCAGTTAGCCATCTTGCGCGCATAGCGCTATATAATCTTTGGTGCTGACTTGGCAAAACAACTTGCCTAAGCTGAGCAAAATCAAAAAGGGAAAGAAACAAAAAACTGTACCTACCAACTGTCAGACTCTCAACAAACTTAGCCCGGTCTTTGCCGTGGATTTTGCTCTGCAGCATGTGGGACACGTCAAACACGACGGCCTGGCTGCGGCAATGAGTGTGCTCACTGACTACCCCTTCCTTGTAGTTGACTGGCATGGACCAGCCAGCGAATGGGACCATTTGTCCACCTGCCGCAATGTGGAAGTCATACAGTGGGGTCTTTTTCAAGGGTGCCTGTAATAAACAAACAAATGGGGGACTTTTGAGAATCGGTCTTCAAGTCAACAGCGCACGCACAGGCAATTGTGAGCATGCACGCGTTGTTTTGCGCGTGCGTGCGCATGCGCTGTTCTGCGTGCGCTGTTGACTTGAAGACCGATTCTCCAAAGTCTCCCATTGGCATATAATAATAATTGGGGCCTATAATCTGAAGCACTTTGAAGCAATTTGGGGACTTACTGAAGTAATTCTTAAATAAGAGATTAGCCCTACTAGTACCTCCATGTCTAGATCAAGAGTAAGTGGAGTCCGAACTCCTTCTTAACAATTTGGACATGAACATTTTATTTTGGGCTCAATTGCAGAATACACCACTACTCACCTCTCCCTCATTGAACTCGTGTACAACGCTGTTCTTGACTGCTCATATGTTTATGCACATGGTTTTTGAGTGGCGGGTCTTTTGCAATTATCCCATTACTGGATCCATTTTATCAATATCATGACAAGCCTATTACTATGCTCTTGGTCAAACATCCTGGCCTGGCTTTTTTGGTCATTGAACAATGGGGTCGTCCATAAAGTATGTACGCACGAAATCAGGGTTGATAAAAATCATGATTTTTATTTAAAAAATAAAATGAATCGGATTTATTTGATTTAAATCAGATTTTTTTTATTTAAATCGATTTTTTTGATTTAAATTAAAATCTTAATTGTTTTTACATAATAACATCTTACTATCATAACATTTTGCTTGAAAAAAACCCATAAATGCTGCCAAATTGCTTCTTCTTGTCGCTTTGGCATTGTGGTAATTAAAATGTAGCCAAAAAAATCAAAGCAACAAAAAACAGAAAATGTTACTGACTGCCACTACAGGCATACTTACTGCTTCCTCGCTGATGTTTAAGACCACATTCAAAGATGTTTCATGGCTTGTATATGTGCCAGTGGTCCATTTGCATCACAGTATATGTGTATTAGAGCTAATAATGGCAGTATTACTGTGCAATGTCAAGATGTAGTGATGTACCAAACAAAAATTCTGTGCAGTTGCAGGTGTGAGTTACATAGTATGTACACATGTATATGTACTGTATGTAACATTATACTGTGTGTATAACTCTATTCATTGTACAGATTACAAGTAATGCTGTACACATACTTCAGAATACTGCCTCATTTTTCATACTCGAGTGTATATATACGTGAATGGATGAATGCGTATTTTGTACAGTTAAAACTCATTGTAAAAACACAACATAAACTGTTTTAAGACACCCTGTTATAGTGGAAAAATTAAGCCAAAAGTTAATGCAAGTCTTCTTTCAGAAAGATTTTCTGTTTTGTGTAAAAGCAAATCAAGACATAATGAAAAAAATCATGATTGATTTTTTTGAGCGATTTTTAAAAAAAATTTCCATTGATTTAAATCGAGTGATTTAAATCAAACAACCCTGCACGAAATGCCGACTTTTCAGACCCCCCTCCCCCTCTGTATGCATGGCGTAAACAGTGGTCCCCCCCCCCACATTCCACATTCCACATGGACCTAAGGTCGCAGTCCCCACGTCAGACCTAGGGTTATGATCATCGCAACTAACATCCCCTAATCATGGTACGTATACCCTGCAATTATAGAGTGCAGCGGAGCGTAAATTCTTTTGTTTCCGGACAAAAGGCAGGCGGGGACACTCCAGTAATGGCGGACAGTAATGTGCCGTTGGATCGGTAGGCCTACTAAAGTTAGACCATAGAGATAAATTAAAATGACTAGAGCGCTAGCTCTGCTTTCTCCGTGCGCAGACGCTTTAAGCCGTCCTGGGCGCAGTCATTTTGAATTTAAGAGCGTGTCTGTAGAACAAGAACACTTTGACTGGAATGCCTTTCGAAGAGTGTACTCTATATGCAACGGGCAAGTCTGTCAAATGGTACTGGTAGCACGTCTTGATGATGCATGCAATAATTGCGTGACGGAAGTGCAGCACTGCCCTAAATGAAACTTGCATTTACCAGAGGTGCGTCGGATTTTGGACGTAGGCCTATTTGGCTTCGATAACTTACCTGTATAGAACACAACGCAAATATGCAAATGAACGTGATGAACGTAGTCGTACTCGTACTGTCGTAGGGTCTACAAAAAACGAACAAATTTTGTGTTTTCCATAGATTTGTGCACAAACATGGATGCGCCCAGCAGGCATCACTTTTTACATGGAGCTAGCTCTCTAACGTTAGTAATTTTAATATAGCTCTATGAGTTAGAACTTAGTCCTAATTACTGCTTAACTTTGTGTAGGGCCTTTGAGTTTTTGCATTCATCTTGAACTCGCATGTCTGATCATGTCATGTGGGCAACTTACATTGTCACTACGAAAACGTCTGCAGATACGTGGAACATTCCATGTTCTCTGCCTGAAGAGACCGCTCAGGAACATGGCTGTCCTTGTCGCTTCAGTTCCAAGCATTTTGACATTTCTTGAAAAGTTTCCAGCTGGTACAAGTGGTAGAACACCACTCTGCAGAAACTTCGCTGCTGTTCTAGCAATCAGCTGACAAAAAGTTTCCACTATTTTGAAAGTGCGCCCTCTCGGGTTAAACAAAAAATCGACTTGACCTGGAAACAATTTTTCATAGAGCTGCTTAAGCACAAAAATTGCTTAAGCATGAAAAGTCTTTCCTTGACCAAACAGAATGGCCAACATAATTTTCATGTAATGTTTATTGCATTTGACTTGTATTCAGCCATTTTAATTTGCTGCGCATAACATTCGCAAGGAGTTTTGGCTGGCATACTGATTTTATTTACCAAGGTTTTTGGTGCTTAAGCAAATTTTTGGTGCTTAAAGGTACACGCCGGCCTCGTTGCGCTATTTTGGGGCGCTTTTTGGCGCCAATGCATGCCTTTATCATGACTGGAAAGGTCTTCCAAAAGTAGAATAGAACATTCCACACAAATAAACGGTAAAAAAGGTTTTTTTACTTGAGCTACATGGAGTTTTCAATTTGTAAATTAATGACATTATTTTCTGTATAAGAAAAATGGGAGGCATTCTGCACTCACTCAGATACATGAGATTGAGATATTTTTTTTATCCTGTGGCCAACTGGGCTCCGGTCCTAAATCGATGGAGTTTGCCACTTATAGTTTCAAGTTTGCATGGTTTTAAAGGTCAGTACATAAAGGATTGGTGACATACCCAATTATATGAAGATGGTGCTGGTAGAAACATACCGTTAACAAATTTCCGCCTGAAATGGTGCATTTATCCAAAAATGAGTCAAACAAAGACCGAAAACAGTTTTGATCTCGGGGTAAAATCAAAAATAAATATTCCTTATGTTTGATAAGAAATATTTAGTTGGATGTTCGCTATTTCCTTGTGACTCATGCAGATGTGCGATTGAGCTCAAATTTTCACAAGAGTGTACATGCTGGATTAGGCAAAAGTGTGAGTGTTGCACTGTGACCTTTACCAATCATGTATTATACCTTTAACCTACATGTAGCCCATTTTTTTGTATTATGCACAGTTTGAACCCGGGTGGACTAATTTGCCTAGAATAAAAAAAAAATTGTGAAAAATAATGTATTCCCAGGTTAAAATCACGCAAATTTGGAAATGGCCACCTAGTCAGGGAAGAGATTCATATAAGATGTTAAATTTTCAGTTCCAAATTAATATTTACTAGGGAGAATGCATTGAGCAGAATAAAAATACTGCAATTCAATGAACTTGTTTCATCTCTATACATCGACTGTTTTATTCATACATGTCAATTTTAATTAATATAAGCCTTGTGCATAAATTAATGAATTTTGCATTAAATTAATCAATTTTGTTCTCAACCAGAAATACATTCACTGCATACCTTTCGAGGTATAATTTTCTTTCAAGTATTTCAGTTTTTCGGTATATTCTCTAAATAATTTGTGATATTAATTGGTAATAAGGAAATATCAAAGTGCAAAATAATTTGAATTTGGAGATATCCGGCGTGGCAAGGCAAGCTACGGAAGCTTATAGTGACCATCCGAGTTTCCGCGTTAACAATAAAAAATATATTTTGGAAAGGACATATCGCTTCTCGGAAAGACGTCTTTTCGGGAAATTATCTTGGAAACTCGGAAACTCAGATGGTCACTATAAGCTTCCGTACCAAGCCTCCATGCAGATAAAAATGCGTTCACTCCATCTATCTAATTTTTTTTTTCATCTAAGATCCGTGCAAATTCAATCACAATTCAGTTGCAAATAAAATGCCAAATATATACAAGCAATTTAGTGTCAAGTGTTGCGTCTTTAAAGGTAGTATCATACTTTGGTTTTTGTCAAAGAAATACAGATTCACGGGCAAAAATATCAAGGAAGATACATTCACAGTCATATACGGTGCCCACTTTTTGAGAAAATCGTGAAAAACGGCCACAGTATTTCTTAAGTCTTTTCTCTTTTATTTTTTATCTTTTAAAAGATCAATAAGATTTTCGGTCGTTTTTTTTTTTTTTTTTACTAATTTCTGGATAAAAACACCATTTCAGGCGGAAACATTTTAACAGTAGGCCTATGTTTCTATACCTCCACCATCTTCATATCCTGTAATTTATACGTAAATCTGTGAAAATTTCTGTTTTTGTCTGTTACCAAAGTATGATACTACCTTTAAGTCAAATTATCGAAAAAGTGCTTCCAGTGGCATTTGCTGATTTTCCGTGGCTTAAAGGTACTACCATACTTTGGTATAGCGAAACAGAAATCTTCACAGATTTACCTATAACTTACAGGGTATAAAGATGGTGATGGTAGAAACATACCAGTAACATTAACCTGAAATGCTGTATTTATCCAGAAAAGAGTATAACCAATGACCAGAAACAATTTTGATCATTTAAAGATAAAAAAAAAAACGGTGAAAAGATTTTCGAAATACCGGGGGCGTTTTGCACTGTTTCAAGTCTCCAAAAAAAAGTGGGCACCGTATGGGACTGGGAATTTCACAGATGACTGTTACTATATCTTTCTTGATATTTTTGCTCATGAATCTGGATTTCTTTGACAAAAACCAATGTATGAAATTACCTTTATTTATCACCAGTCGCGCCGAATAAGGCCAAGTTTGACCAGAAATCATTTGCCAGTGCTGAATATTGCCTGATGACCTTTGCATTCCATATTCATAATCCATGGGCACCAGGCTCAATCAATACCAGCGGTTTACAGACGGTCGCTGGTCGAACTTGGCCGAAATTGATCATATTTGCAAAGTCAGAAAATATTTTTTTTAAAGGTTCGCATAGTCTCTCAGCTGTCCATTTCCAAAGATTTCAGAGGATAAGAAATGTTCTACATGTATAACGGACCATTTTAAAATCTGAGCCTAAAGTTCCAAGTTTAATTTTGTTGACAGAAAAGTTCTCGTTGCTACTGCAGTTAAAGTTAATGACGCAGCATGCATGCAAATCAAGCTGAAGTTGCGATGTGTTCGATCGAGGATAATATAGCTATACTGAGGTGAGTCAAGTAATGCGATGGCATATAAACTGCATTGAAGAAAATAGCTTTATTTCGTGTTCGTTTGGTCTTGTTCTTGTTTCACTGCATGCATGTGCCGCACTGAGATCTTGCGAAGGAGAAACTCGAGGGAGAGGAGTTTATTTTTGAAAGCAAGACTCGTCGAGCCTTCCTGATGCGCCGACGGTGAAGCAGTGCATGCGAGCTGGTTCTTGTGCCCGTCTGCATATGGCCGGGGATGAATGGTCACAAGTGTAGTCCATCCACCTCCCCTCACTTGAAATGACCAGACCAACACAGTCCTCGTTGCTGACATCGTTGGGTTCGCCGGATCTCCAGTTTTCGAAGCCGACGGGACCGGACTTCCCGTAGTTGCAATCCCACTTTCCCTCGGTGACCTGATCGTTGCATCCGATCCAGACGAAGTCTCCCACGGTGTCGTCCTGGATGCCGAAGCTCACTATGAATTCGGTCTCGTTTAGCGAGCGGGGCGCGGCGATCTCTCCCCCCATCTCCTGGCAGGACGTCTTGTCGTCGTTCCAGGGTTTATTGGTGGTGAAACGGTAGCAGGAATCGTGCCAGGCGCGCCAACCGCTCAGGCATCTAGGGGGACACCGTTCGGCACAGGGATTGTTCTCGAACTTGTCGAGGGAACCGCCGACAAGGAGGACACCGTAGAGGATGCTCAAGAGGTGCACTGAGAACATCGTGCGAGTCCGAGTGTGTCGTTAGGGAAAAGCGATATAATTAATGTGTATAGGCCGGTCAAAATGTGCACAGTTTGCTTATGATTTCGACAGTCAAACGTATCTTCAAAATTCACGATGCAAACATGCATATGCAGCAACTCACCAATAGCTATAGACAATACAGCATAAAGTTATGAAGTCGAATCTGTCTCCGCTGCCGTTTTAATAAAAACAACCTTTTGTTGTGGTTGTGTGCGCTGCCTGTAAAATGTCAAGCCCTTTTAAACGTTTTTCAAGGCTTTATCTGCAGAGAAAAAAGCAAAGGAAACAATTTCATTGTTCCTATCGATTCGCTGATTAAAATCTTAGCCACGGCATGTACAAAATGCCTAAACTGACGCCAATGACGTCAGTACGTAATTACCTATTGATTGGTGCCCGTGTGAACGAAAAACATAAGATAAACAGTGGACTCTAGGCCTTGGTAAAATTCGGCTTCTTTATTACTGTATGGAGGCTAGGAACCCGACGAGCCAGATTCACTTGATAAAAGTTATGGAGTGTTGCGAAGTTTCCAGAAAGGCCAACTTTATAGTGTATTAAAAAATGCAATTATTGGTTTTCGTGCTCATACATCCAAACATAATAGGCATATAAAATTCAGGACAAAGTTATAGTGAAAAAGGGTGCCTCCATTTAAAGGTAGTATCATACTTTGGTAAGAAACCAAAACAGAAATGTTCACAGATTTATGTATAACTTACAGGGTATGAAGATGGTGATGGTAGAAACATACCGTTAAAATCCCCCCCCCCCCCCGGAAATGTTGTATTTATCCTGAAATTAGTAAAACAACAACTGAAAATCTTTTTGATCTTTTAAAAGATCAAAAATAAAAGTGAAAAGACTTAAGAAATACCGTGGCCGTTTTTCACTGTTTTCTCAAAAAGTGGACACCGTATGGGACTGAAATTTTCACAGATGACTTTTACTGTATCTTCCTTGATATTTTTGCACATGAATCTGTATTTCTTTGATAAAAACCAAAGTATGATACTACCTTTAAAATTGCAAATATTCCCAACCCGTGTGCTCCATAACAAAAATTGACCTATAAGTTGCGCCACTATACAAAATATCGTACTATAAACACAAATGAAAACAAACACTAATTTGTCTATTTAACAGGGCCTATTTTGATTGGTGGATTTTGTTTTGGATTGGATGGCTACAGATTCCCATGGCAACCATAATACACAATCAGGGATCCTATACATCGTGTCCCAGAAAAAAAACCGCAACACTCTGTTGGGACCCATTATTTTATAATTAAACTAATATGCAAATTACGCTTGCCCTTCACCGACGTGGATGAGCACTGTATACTCAGTGCTTGTGAGAGCATATGAGAAAAAATCACATGCTTGCTCAGGTGGGATTCGAACCCACGACCTCCTGCTTACTAGTGCAGATGCCTTACCTGCTAGGCCACCGAGCTAGCTGGGGTCTGCAGAGCTCGGGGTCTGCAGGGTGAATCGAATCCAATATCGCGGCGGGTACCGCAGTAAATCATGAATATTGATGATTTAATATCATCAATATTCATGATTTACTGCGGTACCCGCCGCGATATTGGATTCGATTCACCCAGCTCTGCAGACCCCAGCTAGCTCGGTGGCCTAGGTAAGGCATCTGCACTAGTAAGCAGGAGGTCATGGGTTCAAATCCCACCTGAGCAAGCATGTAATTTTTTCTCACATGCTCTCACAAGCACTGAGTATACAGTGCTCATCCACGTCGGTGAAGGGCAAGCGTAGTTTGCATATTATCTATTTCCCGACCTAAATCATCAATATTCATATAATTAAACTGTTTATCGCTTCAAGATTCAGATATGTGATACAGCCATGTCTTGGCTATCACCTTGTAGAATTTAAGCATATTTTGGGCTGATTGGCGAAAATATGACAAATTGAAAGAGTACTCCTTAAAAGCAAATTTGCAAGGATAACGCGCATAGTGGTCAATACACACATAATGTGTATGAAAGAAAGGTGAACATCAGGTTTTGAGGTTGGGTAATTCATTCTTACATTTTTCACTCAATTTTAGTCCAATTTTGCTCAAATTCTACATGGTGATAGCCAAGACAGCTCTGTATTACATATCTGAATCTTGAATTGATAAACAATTTAATTTTCATATAATAGTTCTCGACACAAGTGTTGCGGTTTTTTGGGAGGACACCCTGTATACTACCATCCATGTCCACAGTATTTTAAACTCTAGTAAGTCAATAAAGTATTCGTGAAATAACCACAAGGGAAACTGACTGAGTTATTTTAAGTCATTGAAAAGTGAACAAAGAAAAATTGACTGGAGCGGGATTCGAACCGGCGACCTCCTGAATACCGTACAGGCGCTCTACCAACTGAGCCATCCAGCCCTATGAAGTCAATAAAGTGCTAGGTCCTACTTGTATTTTTTTTTTACCAATATTTTCATACACTTTTTCCTGCAAGCATTTTACTCTATACAAGTTTTAGTTTATTGAGTTACATGAGTTTATTTGCCATTTTCTTAATTTTCTTGAAAGGGGTAATTGAATTGTCAACAATTAATCTATTGTGATGGGTGCAGTTTTGAACTCCCTTCATGACATTGTTTAACAAAAGAAACGGATTGTATGGTAAAAGGTAGAAATGTTTCTTACCTGTTATCCTTGTTGCTGCGTGGAACCATGACAAATGCGACGATAAGAACACGGATGATCTGACGCCACCGTAGGCTACCCGTGGAGCGATAGATGACATGACGAAGCTGTCATAGCCAGGTTCTGCCTGCATTATATAAACACCACTGATTGGTTTCCATGGAAATAATTGTCCATCGTTCTACTTTTGGCCTATAGATGTTGCATTTCTACCGTCAGTAATTATGAAAACAGAAAGACACATGCAGCAAGTAGCCTTGGAGGGTGCGGCACTGAAATAACAATCATTATAATAGACCATTGTGTATAGTAAATACATGTTTACTTTATAAGCTTCCCTGGAAAGGTTCCAGTGAAGGAGAGATACATAAAATGCCATGACACCATTATTAATAATTTCACCGTATTTAAAGGTTGTATCATACTTTGGTAAGAGACCAAAACAGAAATGTTCACAGATTTACATATTTACAGGGTATGAAGATGATGCTGGTAGAAACATGCTGTTAAAATGTGTCCTCCTGAAATGGTTTATTTATCCAGAAATTAGTAAAACAACGACCGAAAATCTTGTTGATCTTTTAAAAGATCAAAAATAAAAGAGAAAACAGAAATACTGTGGCCGTTTTTCGCAGTTTTCTCAAGAAGTGGGCAACGTATGGGACTGAATTTTTCACAGATCACTTTTACTGTATCTTCCTTAATATTTTTGCCCACGAATCTGTATTTCTTTGACAAAAACCAAAGTATGATACAACCTTTAAAGGTAATATCATACTTTGCATTTTGTCAAAGAAATACAGATTCGTGGGCACGAATATCAAGACAGATACAGTAACAGTCATCAGTGAAAATTTCAGTCCCGTACACCATAATACATAAAATATATAAAATGGGATGTCAAAACATGTACAGGGTGTCACAGTGTCACTGTGTTGGGACCCATTATGTTAAAATTAAAATGTTTATCACTTCAAGATTCAGATATGTGATACAACCATGTCTTGGCTATCACCATGTAGAATTTAAGCATATTGGGGCTGAAATTGGCGAAAATATGACCAATTGAAAGAGTACTCCTTAAAAGCAAATTTGCAAGGATAACGCGCATTGTGGTCAATACACGCATAGTGTGTATTAAAGAAAGATGAAAATCGGGTTTTGAGGTTGGGTAAATCAGTCTTAGTTTTTTCACTAAATTTTAGTCAAATTTTGCTCAAATTCTACATGGTGATAGCTAAGACAAAGTTGTATCACATATTTGAATCTTGAAGTAAATAGTTTAATTTTCATATAATAGTTCTCGACACAAGTGTTGCGTGTTTTTTTTTGGGGGGGGGGACACCTTGTATAAGAATATGATTTCAACAAGAAAAAAGGGCGTTGATCGTTGGGTCCATAGAGAACGACTGAGGAAACATTTCGATTTCACTTTATATTACTAATAAGCGACGGCGCTTATTGCAAAATGGAAAATTGAAACCTTGATTATATTTATTAATCGATCGAACAGAGCCACAAGGAAAACTGACGAATGGACTTTATTTCAGTCGTTGAAAAATGAACGACGGAAAAAATACGGGGTCGCTGGTTCGAATCCAGCTCATCAATTTGTAATTTGTTCACTTTTCAATGACTTAAAATAAATTCAGTCGGTTTTCCTTGTGCTTATTAATTTTGATGATTATACCAAAGCCGCATGTTCTTTGAGTGATCCCCCATATATCTTTATTTCAGGTTGCAGCGTTGCTAATGCTGCGCGTATCTTAAATGATCCTCGGGGTATGGCGGTTTGTGCGTGGTTTCATGGCTTCATGGCTGGATAGCTCAGTTGGAGAGCCCCGGTACTGTATTCCGGGGGTCGCTGGTTTGAATCCCGCTCCGGTCAATTTGTCTTTGTTCGCTGGTTTGAATCCCGCTCCGGTCAATTTGTCTTTGTTCGCTTATACGCAGTTCATATTATATACACAGACTTATAAATGCATCTCATGTAATTTTTTATGCAAAGCATCCCGAACTGGTTATGTTTTGTCCAAACTTTAGACAATTCCAATGATTCTAAAAATATTACTATACACACAGCAAACGTTCAGAATTGACTTGCGGTTGGACAGTTGGTGAAACGTTATGATGCCATACCTCCCATTTTTGCTCAATATTTATCTTTTATGACAGTAGATAACGCTCGAGTTATATGTGTAAAATGGAGGGTTTTTTTTTATATTAATTCTGCTTTTTGCGTCACCGTTTCAATAAACACACAAGGCAATCCGTACTGCGAATTCGACAATGTACAATTCGATGTACAAGACCGATAACAGTTTTGGTCTCGGGGTAAGATAAAAACCATTCTTCCTGTTTTATAAGAAAAATTGAGTCGGGTTTTCGCTATTTTCTCGTGACTCAGACGTCCAATTGAGCTCAATTTTTCACAGGATTATTATTTCATGTACAATCATGCTTGATCAGACAAAGTATGAGTGCTGTTCTGTGACCTTTACCAATCATGTATTGTACCTTTAAACCATGGCCAGGACCATGAGTGAACAAAAAACACATATTTATGTATTTTGGCTCGTCCATGGATTCGAATGAACCCACAGACCCTAATACGGGCTTGACGGCCATGTTGGTCGGCTCAAAGTAACCAGGGCTTCACCGGGGTTCGAATCCCATCCAGTCCCATGAGACACTAAAAGACATTTATACAGGGTGTCCTCAAAAACGCAACACGGTGTCGGGACCCATTATGTTAAAATTAAACTGTTTATCACTTCAAGATTCAGATATGTGATACAAACATGTCTTGGCTATCACCATGTACAATTTGAGCAATTGGACTAAAATTGAGTGAAAAAACTAAGACTGAATTACCCGACCTCAAGACCCGATTTTCATCTTTCTTTCATACACCTTATGTGTGACCACTATGCGTGTTATCCTTGCAAATTTGTTTTCAAGGAGTACTCTTTCAATGGGTCATAATTATGTTCGCCAATTTCAGCTCCAATATGCTGAAATTCTACATGGGGCCAATTTCATAAAACTGTTAAGCACAAAAATTTGCTTAGCACAAAAATGTCTTGCCCAATAAAACAAACCACCATTAAAAATTACATTTTAAATATTCATGGTCAGCGAACAACAGCCAAAGAACAATCACAAGTGATACACAACACGTGGAAATTTGGTAGTTAACCCTGTCTTTATTAAGAGAGAAATGTCATGCTTAGCAAATTTTTGTGTTTAACAGTTTTATGAAATTGGCCCCTGGTCAAAGCCAAGACATGGTGTATCACATATCTGAATCTCGAAGTTATAAACAATTTAATTTTAAAATTTTGCGTTTTTTTCTGGGACACCCTGTATAGAATATCAAAAAAATGAAATCAAAATAATGTACATGTATTTTTTTGTGTAAGCAATGCACACAATACATATTCATCTACGTGTGGGTTTTTCGGTAGAGCCAGTAATTTGGGGGACCAAGGCCAACTGAGCTCCACACAGCGGCCTTCTATGATTACAGCTATTAATGTCATTAACTTCACCTGCAATTATAATTATGACGCACCAGTATGACCACTTGTGTTTGATTTCATCGTATTGTTATTTTTATTACGGAGTCCGAATGCTATAATCAATTGGCGCCTTGGCGGTAAATTAGCAATAATTGGTCAAGCGGTGTGACCTTTGCTTATTGCATCGACATAATTGGACTGGCGATCTACCCTGGCTCACTGAGGGTTACCTTCATTTCAGTGTCGAGGCTCCGCGTCAATAAGTCCCATTGGATTGTTAAAGGTAATATCATACTTTGGTTTTTATCAAAGAAATACAGACTCATGGGCAAAAATATCAAGGAAGATTCAGTAACAGTCATCTGTGAACATTTCAGTCTCATACGGTGCCCACTTTTTGAGAAAACCAGTGAAAAACAGCCACAGTATTTCTTAAGCCTTTAAGAAATTAAAAAGATCTTTTAAAAGATCAAAAGGATTTTCGGTAGTTGTTTTACTAATTTCTGGATAATTGACACCATTTCAGGCGGGAAAATGTTAACGGTATGTTTCTACCACCACCATCTTCATACCCTGTAAGTATATATACGTAAATCTGTGAACATTTCTGTTTTGGTTTCTTACCAAAGTATGATACTACCTTTAAAGGTAGGCCTACAGTGCAGGATTGGTAACATACCCAAACAGAAATGTTCACAGATTTATGTATAACTTTCAGGATATGAATATGGTACTGGTAGAAACATATTTCCGCCTGAAATGGCATATTTATCCAGAAGTTAGTAAAACAAAGACTGGAAACTTGCAGATTTGAGGCTCCGAGTAAAAATATAGTCTTGGTTCCAAGACCTTCGTTGTTGCTTTCCAGCGGCCCATAGGGCGCCCCCGCGCGGCGAATATGGGGGAATTCTGTCTCGGACTTCTGGACCGTCACGAAGGTCTTGGATTTTTGTAAAGCGATGTTTAACTTTTTCTTTACTTTTACTTTCCGAATCTCCCTTGGATTTCCAAAGAAGCCAATCAGCGAGCGAGTTTCAGCTCACATCATGAATTATTCATGTGAGACAACTAAGTTCACCGTAGGCGTATAGTTACGTAAGTAGTATATGAGGGTCGTCTGAGGTTCCAGAGGAGGTTCCGGAGGAGGAAGATGAGGTTCCAGAGGAGGTTCCAGATTAGAGGAGGTTCCACAGGAGATTTCGGAGGTTCCGGAGGAGGTTCTTGGGGAGGAGGAAGAAATTGGCCTCATTGAGTAAAATGAGCAGGTGAGTGAGTAAAATGAGCACGAAATGAGTAAAATGAGCAGGCCAATTTCCTTCTCCTCCTCCTCAAGAACCTCCTCCGGAGGTAGAAACGGTATCATTTTGTGCAACATCTGCCGCCAACAAGTGCGAAAGAAAACATGTGCCATTTAAATGATTTCGTATCGTTGAAATGTTTAGGCCTATGTCATATTCATTTTTTTTTTTCATTTTCTTGATTTAATTATTTGCAAAATCATCCCAAAAGCCGCATTGCATATCCTCAACATCACCATAATGTTGTCGCCTATAATTATTGCAATGCCTTCAAGGGAACGAATTGGCCAAGACGCCCACGTCCATGCACGCCATGGCGTGTAGGCCTATAAGGTCAGCTCATATTGTCTCATTAATTCATGTAGCTGGCATTTTGCATAATCAATCAACATACGTCATACGCGCTGTGCGTTATTACCATAATCTTATCTGGCCCCGCCCACAAATACAAAAATATCCAAGACCTTTCCAGAAGTAATTTCCCCCTATTCGCCGCGCGGGGGCGCCCTATCGCGGGAAAGCAACAGCGAAGGTCTTGGAACCAAGACTAGGTAAAATAAAAAAGAACCTATTCTTTATGTTCTACATGTATAAGATAAATTGAATCGGGGTTTCGCTATTTTCTCGCGTACTATAGCTCAAATTTTCACAGGTTTATTATTTTATGTACATGCTGGATCAGACAAAGTGTGGGTGCTGTTCTGTGAAAATTTACCAATTAATAACCTTTAAGATCGTGTGTAATTACCATAGAAGGTCGATCTTGGCGATTCTGACCCCTGCTGCCGGAGATTTCAATGCCGGAGTTATTAACATCAGTTTCAGAGCGAGGAAAAAACCTTGCCCTTATCGGTTTAAAGCTAGTCCATCGATAGTACGGTTCCCAGACCCAAAAAGCTCCCGACTATTGTCTGTCAATTATAGAATTTTAATGAGAGTCGTCAGGGAATCTTTGGGCAGGGAACCAGACTAGTCCATCGATCATATCAGATGCTACGTGACCACGCTTCATTTCATACAAGCAGTCCTTGCCCTTCCGTGAAATGATACTTTCAATATAGGGGCAGAGTTTTCCCTTTCCATTTATTTATTTACCCATGCAGGTACGCCCAATTAATACACAATGAAAATTATGTATTAGAAATAATAGACAATATCATAGTGCACAAACTCAATTAGGGTTCATCAAAAATAACGCGGACCATCATTTAGCTTAAACACAAAACGTGCATGCTTAAAGGGATGGTCAGAACTGGTTTTTGCGACAAAACCATTGCTGACAGTGAAATCACATTATGTAATTCATCATATACCTTAACTGACAAACCTGTAGTTTGAGGTCAATCGGGTATCTGGGCCACGAGAAAATAGTGAAAACCCGTGTACAGAGAACTGTACACATTTCAACGAATGAATAAAATGCTTCGAAGCGATTTATTCCGATCGGAATATAGTCATTCATTTATTTCTCAAAGTATATGGCATTTCAGACAAAAACATTTCATGGGATGTTTTCTCCTATCATCACCATTATACTGTGTAAATTTTATGTGAATGTGTGATCATAAAGTGTATTTTGTCTTACCAATTCTATACCATCCTTTTGATTTGATTTTGATTAAAATCTTATTATAGGTTTCCCGCGGTCATTTTTGACAAATGACCGGACAACTTAAAACGCTGGGTCATTCCATTTCGCGTGAAACTGCAAGGCACCTCAAAATAGTCGATTTCACTTCATGTGCAATCAAAAAGTAAACTAGACATTGTGGTTGTGGGAACAACCACTAGGTGTTCGGGGTCTTATTTCGTAGTGGAATTGTTATGTGAACATATTGGAACGTATTTTGATCAATCGTCCCTGATGTAATGGCATATCGAAATACATGTACACTAAAACTGCGTGACTGAACAAAAATACTGATCATACTGATTGCTGTATTAGTACACTGACTGAAAGAGTATAGAAAATGGTGTCACCTTTAAATTATACATAACATTGGCTGGACAATAACTTCCGGTCAGTTCATCACAGCTAACTGAACATTTACAGAAGTCATTGAATGCATACGATGTATATATTTTACAATTTTCACCGATGTACGTCATGTAAATACTGAGTAAACAGTATTTGAATAATTACATAATTTTCCCTTTAAATGAGCATAACTTCCGGTTGAATGACGTCACAGATTTGAAACTTCACGAACATGTCAAGATGCAAAAGAGCTTCACACATACTAAATTTGGTGGAAATTCATTGTTCACTTTCGGATTACGTAATCACTGTATATCTTTAATCAACCGTAGAGGGCGCTATATAGCCCGTATGACGTCATCATTTATGTTTTCTGAAAGCCCAAGACCTTCTCTA
This sequence comes from Astropecten irregularis, assembly GCA_963971285.1. Lineage (NCBI taxonomy): Eukaryota > Metazoa > Echinodermata > Asteroidea > Paxillosida > Astropectinidae > Astropecten > Astropecten irregularis. The sequence continues at coordinate 35,128,806 of OZ020244.1, read as the reverse complement.
TCTTTGACCCATTGAAGTTTTTTTTGCCCAAATCCTTCCGTTTTCGAGTTATTTTGAGTCAAACTTCAACTTCCGGTAACACCGGAAGTGGAGGTCATTTGTACACAGCACTGAATATATTAATTGTTGAGATTTACGTGTTGTGTAACATATGTCAATATCAAAATCGTAGGTCATGTAGTTCTGAAGTTATTGGGCACCAAAGTTTTTCCTAAAAACACGTGTAATTTGATACCCGATGACGTCATCATGACGTCAATCTTCTAAATACAACTTGGGATCACGACCGAAGTTCCCACCAAGTTTCAAGTCAATATCTTGTAACCGTGATATAGAAGTCCTGCTGACAAGTTTGGGAGGAAAAAAAATGGAAAAAACTAGACATTGTGGTTGTGGGAACAACCACTAGGTGTTCGGGGTCTCATTTCGTTCTGGAACTGTTATGAGAATGTCTGTTGGAACGCATGTGTGGCATATTGAAATACACTTAAACTGTGTGACGGAGCAAATGATCATGCTGAGTGCAGTGTATTCGTATTATGTACACTGACTGATAGCGTATAGAAGATGGTGTCACCTTTAAATAATGTAAAATTGCCCGGACGATTACTTCCGGTTAGTTCATCACAAACAACTGAAGATTTGCAAAAATCATCGTATGCGTACGATGTAAACAATTTGCAATTTGCACTGATGTACGTCATGTAATTACCGAATAAACAGCATTTGAATAATTACATCATGTTTCCTTTAAAAACACATAACTTCTGGTTGAATGACGTCACAGATTTTAAACTTCACACACATGTCAAGTTGCATTAGTGCTTCACACTCACCAAATTTGGCGGAGATCCGTTGTTTACTTTTGGATTACGTAATCACTGTATATCTTAAATCCACCGTAGAGGGCGCTATACAGCGTGTGTGACGTCATCGTTTATATTTTCTGAAAGCCCAAGACCTACTCTATCCTTTACCCAGAGAGGTTTTATGTGCCCAAATCCTTCCGTTTTCGAGTTATTTTGAGTCAAACTTCAACTTCCGGTAACACCGGAAGTGAAGGTCATTTGTACACAACATTAAATATGTTAATTGTTGAGATTCACGTGTTGAGTAACATATGTCAATATCAAAATCGTAGGTCATGTGGTTCTAAAGTTATAAAGCACCAAAGTTTTTCCTAAAAACGCTTGTAATTTGATACCCGATGACGTCATCATGACGTCAATCTTCTAAATACAACTTGACATCATGACCGAAGTTCCCACCAAGTTTCATGTCGATATCTTGTAACTGTCATATAGAAGTCCTGCTGACAAGTTTGGGAAGAAGAAAAATAAAAAAAAGAAAAAAAACTAGACATTGTGGTTGTGGGAACAACCACTAGGTGTTCGGGGTCTCATTTCGTACTGGAACTGTTGTTATGAGAATGTTTGATGGAACGCATGTATGGCATATTGAAATACACTTAAATTGTGTGACTGAGCAAATACTGATCATGCTGATTGCACAGTGTATTCGTACAAGTACACTGACTGATAGCGTATAGAAAATCGTGTCACCTTTAAAAAATGTAAAATTGTCAGGGCGATAACTTCCGTTTAGTTAATCACAAACAACTGAAAATTTGCAGAAATTATCGAATGCGTCCGATGTAAACAATTTGCAATTTGCACCGATGTACGTCATGTAAATACCGAATAAACAGTATTTAAATAATTACATCATGTTTCCTTTAAAAATGCATAACTTCCGGTTGAATGACGTCACAGATTTCAAACTTCACACGTATGTCGAAGTGCATCAATGCTTCACACTCACAAAATTTGGCGGAAATCCGTTGTTTACTTTTGGATTACGTAATCACTGTATATCTTTAATCCACCATAGAGGGCGCTATACAGCCCGTATGACGTCATCGTTTATATTTTCTGAAAGCTTAAGACCTACTCTATCTTTTACCCCGCGAGGTTTTATGTGCCCAAATCCTTCCGTTTTCGAGTTATTTTGAGTCAAACGTCAACTTCCGGTAACACCGGAAGTGAAGGTCATTTGTACACAACATTGAATATATTAATTGTTGAGATTCATGTGGTGAGTAACATTTGTCAATATCAAAATCGTAGGTCATTTGGTTCTCAAGTTATAAAGCACCAAAGTTTTTCCTAAAAACGCGTGTAATTTGATACCCGATGACGTCATCATGACGTCAATCTTCTAAATACAACTTGGGATCATGACCGAAGTTCCCACCAAGTTACAAGTCAATATCTTGTAACTGTGATATAGAAGTCCTGCTGACAAGTTTGAGCGGAAGGAGAAAAAAAAAAAAAAAAAAAAAAACTCCAACAATTACAATAGGTGTTCGGCTTGAACCCGAACACCTAACAAAAAAAACTCGAACTAGACATTTTGGTTGTGGGAACAACCACTAGGTGTTCGGGGTCTTATTTCGTAGTGGAACTGTTATGTGAACATATTGGAACGTATTTTGATCAATCGTCCCTGATGTAATGGCATATCGAAATACATGTACACTTAAACTGCGTGACTGAACAAAAATACTGATCATACTGATTGCTGTATTCGTACACTGACTGATAGAGTATAGAAAATGGTGTCACCTTTAAATATACATAACATTGGCTGGACAATAACTTCCGGTCAGTTCATCACAGCTAACTGAACATTTACAGAAGTCATTGAATGCATACGATGTATATATTTTACAATTTTCACCGATGTACGTCATGTAAATACTGAGTAAACAGTATTTGAATAATTACATAATTTTCCCTTTAAATTAGCATAACTTCCGGTTGAATGACGTCACAGATTTGAAACTTCACGAACATGTCAAGATGCAATAGAGCTTTACACATACCAAATTTGGTGAAAATTCATTGTTCACTTTCGGATTACGTAATCACTGTATATCTTTAATCAACCGTAGAGGGCGCTATATAGCCCGTATGACGTCATCGTTTATGTTTTCTGAAAGCCCAAGACCTTCTCTATCTTTGACCCAATGAGGTTTTTTGTGCCCAAATCCTTCCGTTTTCGAGTTATTTTGAGTCAAACTTCAACTTCCGGTAACACCGGAAGTGGAGGTCATTTGTACACAGCACTGAATATATTAATTGTTGAGATTTACGTGTTGAGTAACATGTGTCAATATCAATATCGTAGGTCATCTGGTTCACAAGTTATGGAGCACCAAAGTTTTTCTTTAAAACGCTCGTAATTTGATACCCGATGACGTCATCATGACGTCAATCTTCTAAATACAACTTGGCATCATGACCGAAGTTCCCACCAAGTTTCATGTCGATATCTTGTACCTGTCACCAAGAAGTCCTGCTGACAAGTTTGGGATGAAAAAAAATGAAAAAAAACAAAAAAAAATACATTGTGGTTGTGGGAACAACCACTAGGTGTTCGGGGTCTCATTTCGTACTGGAACTGTTATGAGAATGTCTGTTGGAACGCATGTGTGGCATATATAAATACACTTCAACTGTGTGACTGAGCAAATACTGATCATGCTGAGTTCAGTGTATTCGTATTATATGTAAACCGACTGATAGCGTATAGGGAATGGTGTCACCTTTAAATAACGTAAAATTGCCCGGACGATAACTTCCGGTTTATAGTTAACCACAAACAACTGAAAATAAATTTGCAGAAATCATCAAATGCGTACCATGTAAAAAATTTGCAATTTGCACCGATGTACGTCATGTAGTTACCGAATAAACAGTATTTGAATAATTACATCATGTTTCCTTTAAAAATGCATAACTTCCGGTTGAATAACGTCCCAGATTTCAAACTTCACACATATGTCAAGGTGCATTAGTTCTTTACACTCACCAAATTTGGCGTATATCCGTTGTTTACTTTTGGATTACGTAATCACTGTATATCTTTAATCCACCATAGAGGGCGCTATACAGCCCGTATGACGTCATCGTTTATATTTTATGAAAGCGCAAGACCTTCTCTATCTTTTAGCTAAATACATTTTATGTGCCCAAATCCTTCCGTTTTAGAGTTATTTTGAGTCAAACTTCAACTTCCGGTAACACCGGAAGTGAAGGTCATTTGTACACAACACTGAATATAACTAGACATTGTGGTTGTGGGAACAACCACTAGGTGTTCGGAGTCTCATTTCGTAGTTGAACTGTTATGTGAAGATGTTGGAACATATGTGATCAATTAATGGCATATTGAAAGACACTTACACTGCGTGACTGAAATACTGATCATGCTGATTGCTTTATTCGTACACTTAACAGGCAGCTGAACAGTATAGAAAATGGCTTCACCTTTAAAAAAAATTATATTCAATGCATATTATGCATCACAAACAACAAAAATCTAGTGGCCCTTGTGTCTTTTATTTCTACCTCCATGCTCTGATCCATAAACCAAAATTTAATTTTGTTCATCATTATTAGGACTTTCCTCAAACAATTTGATTTATGAGGTCTGAAAGAAATAAATCTCTACAGTTATCATTGTACATCAGTCATCAGATGTATCCTGAGTTCCTTTATCATTTGAGTGTGTCTGTTTAAAACTTTACCTCATAAAATGATATGCTCCCCCTTTGATTTTGTCTCCGTCATTTTCAAACATTGATAGTATTACCCAGTTTTTCGATATTAATACCACTTGACCAGTTCATCAAACGTGTCAGCATAAGCTTTGACAAGAGCACTACTCCCAAAAGGATATTTCATGGAGTTGAAAAACACTATCCAATAATGAAAATCAATGTCAATCTTTCAACCCGATTCTCACGGTGGATGGGATAAAGTTAACTTTATAACAGCAGTCGTCTGTACATGCAACATCATCATTCAATTCTCAACGTGTTTTGCATCACAAGAGGGCGCTGTTGTAAGGACTCTATTCCAACAACAGAGAAACGATCATCGAGCTTGAACGTTAGGTGTTTATGCAGTTGATATATCACACATTGTATAATTATCGCCATCACAGACAACCAAATTTAAGTTTTAAAAAGTTTAAATCATGAAATGGAACGTACATTGTCCGGGATTACATACATTGAATCAATTTATTCCAATATTTGAAAAAAATGTTCAATCACAATGGTGTACATCACCTTTAAAATATGCAATATTGTCATGACGATAACTTCCGGTTAGTTCATCACAGACAACTCAAAGTTTGCAGACATCATTCTATGCGGACAATGTAAATAGTTTGCAATTTTCATCGATGCACGTCACATGATTACTGAGTAAACAGTATTTGAATAATGACGTAAGTTCTCCTTTAAAAGAGCATAACTTCCGGTTGAATGACGTCACTACTTTTAAATTTCACAAACATGTCAAAGTGCATTTGTGCTTCACACCCACGAAATTTGGCAGAAATCCATTGTTTACTTTCGGATTACGTAATCACTGTATATCTTTAACCAACCGTAGAGGGCGCTATATAGCTCGCATGACGTCATCGTTTATATTTTCTGAAAGCCCAAGACCTTCTCTATCTTTTACCCCGCGGGGTTTTATGTGCCCAAATCCTTCCGTTTTCGAGTTATTTTGAGTCAAACTTCAACTTCCGGTAACACCGGAAGTGAAGGTCATTTGTACACAACATTGAATATATTAATTGTTGACATTCACGTGTTAAGTAACATATGTCAATCTCAAAATCATAGGTCATGTTGTTCTCAAGTTATTAAGTACCAAAGTTTTTCCTAAAAACGCGTGTAATTTGATACTCGATGACGTCATCATGACGTCAATCTTCTAAATACAACTTGACATCATGACCAAAGTTCCCACCAAGTTTCATGTCATTATCTTGTTCCTGTGACCAAGAAGTCCTGCTGACAAGTTTGGGAAGAAAAAAATAAAAAAAAGTAAAAAAAACAAAAAAAAAAAAACTCGAACAATAACAATAGGTGTTCGGCTTGAACCCGAACACCTAAAAAAACTCGTACAATTACAATAGGTGTTCGGCTTGAACCCGAACACCTAAAAAACTAGACATTGTGGTTGTGGCAACAACCACTAGGTGTTCGGGGTCTCATTTCGTACTGGAACTGTTAAGAGAATGTTTGATGGAACGCGTGTATGGCATAAATATTGAAATACACTGAAACTGTGTGACTGAGCAAGTACTGATCATGCTGATTGCACAGTGTATTCGTACATGTACACTGACTGATAGCGTATAGAAAATCAATCGTGTCACCTTTAAAAAATGTACAATTGCCCGGACGATAACTTCCGTTTAGTTAATCACAAACAACTGAAAATTTGCAGAAATCATCGAATGCGTACAATGTAAACAATTTGCAATTTGCACTGATGTATGTCATGTAATTACTGAATAAACAGTATTTGAATAATTACATAATGTTTCCTTTAAAAACGCATAACTTCCGGTTGAATGACGTCACAGATTTCAAACTTCACACATATGTCAAGGTACAATAGTGCTTCAAACTCACCAAATTTGGCGGAAATCTGTTGTTTACTTTTGGATTACGTAATCACTGTATATCTTTAATCCACCGTAGAGGGCGCTATACAGCCCGTATGACGTCATCGTTTATATTTTCTGAAAGCATAAGACCTACTCTATCTTTTTGCAAAGCAATTGTATGTGCCCAAAACCTTTCCGATTTTGAGTTATTTTGAGTCAAAGTTCAACTTCCGGTAACACCGGAAGTGAAGGTCATTTGTACACAACATTGAATATATTAATTGTTCAGATTCATGTGGTGAGTAACATATGTCAATATCAAAATCATAGGTCATGTGGATCTGAAGTTATAAAGTACCAAAGTTTTTCATTAAAACGCGTGTAATTTGATACCCGATGACGTCATGATGACGTCAATCTTCTAAATACAACTTGACATCATGACCAAAGTTCCCACCAAGTTTCATGTCAATATCTTGTACCTGTGACCAAGAAGTCCTGCTGACAAATTTGGGAAGAAAAAAAAAAAAGAAAAAGACTAGACATTGTGGTTGTGGGAACAACCACTAGGTGTTCGGGGGGTTATTTCGTAGTGGAACTGTTATGTGAACATGTTGGAAGTGATCAATCGTCCCTCAGATAATGGCATATCGAAATACATGTACACTTAAACTGCGTGACTGAACAAATACTGATCATTCTGACTGCTGTATTCGTACACTGACTGCTAGAGTATAGAAAATTGCGTCACCTTTAAATATACATAACATTGGCTGGACAATAACTTCCGGTCAGTTCATCACAGCTAACTGAACATTTATAAAAGTCATTGAATGCATACGATGTAAATATTTTGCCATTTTCACTGATGTACGTCATGTACTTAAAGAGTAAACAGTATTTGAATTATTACATCATTTTCCCTTTAAAAACGCATAACTTCCGGTTGAATGACGTCACTGATTTCAAACTTCGCAAACATGTCAAGGTGCATTAGTGCTTCACACTCACCAAATTTGGCGGAAATCCGTTGTTTACTTTTGGATTACGTAATCACTGTATATCTTTAATCCACCGTAGAGGGCGCTATACAGCGTGTATGACGTCATCGTTTATATTTTCTGAAAGCCCAAGACCTACTCTATCTTTTACCCAGAGAGGTTTTATGTGCCCAAATCCTTCCGTTTTCGAGTTATTTTGAGTCAAACATCAACTTCCGGTAACACCGGAAGTGAAGGTCATTTGTACACAACACTAAATATGTTAATTGTTGAGATTCACGTGTTGAGTAACATATGTCAATATCAAAATCGTAGGTCATGTGGTTCTAAAGTTATAAAGCACCAAAGTTTTTCCTAAAAACGCTTGTAATTTGATACCCGATGACGTCATCATGACGTCAATCTTCTAAATACAACTTGACATCATGACCGAAGTTCCCACCAAGTTTCATGTCGATATCTTGTAACTGTCATATAGAAGTCCTGCTGACAAGTTTGGGAAGAAGACAAATAAAAAAAAACTAGACATTGTGGTTGTGGGAACAACCACTAGGTGTTCGGAGTCTCATTTCGTAGTTAAACTGTTATGTGAACATGTTGGAACGTATGTGATCAATTAATGGCATATTGAAAGACACTTACACTGCGTGACTGAAATACTGATCATGCTGATAACTTAATTCGTACACTTAACTGGCTGAATGGTATAGAAAATGGCTTCACCTTTAAAACAAAATTATATTCAATGCATATTATGCATCACAAACAAAAATCTAGTGGCCCTTGTGTCTTTTATTTCTACCTCCATGCTCTGATCCATGAACCAAAATTTAATTTTGTTCATCATTATTAGGACTTTCCTCAAACAATTTGATTTATGAGGTCTGAAAGAAATAAATCTCTACAGTTATCATTGTACATCAGTCATTAGATGTATCCCGAGTTTCTTCATCATATGAGTGTGTCTGCTTAAAACTTTAGCTCATAAAATGATATGCTCCCCCTTTGATTTTGTCTCCGTCATTTTCAAACATTGATAAGTAAGACTTAAAGCTATGCATGGTGGATGTACTATAAAGAAGGTAAGTTTGCGGTGACACCATGAAATCTCTTCTGTGAGAGTGTGTGGTTCTGAGAAGAACCGTAGGTATTAACTCTACGGTAGGTATTAACCTACGGTTCTTCTCGGAACCACACACTCTCACAGAAGAGATTACATGGTGTCACCGCAAACTTACCTTCATTATCAAACATTGATAGTATTACCCACTTTTTCGATATTAATACCACTTGACCAGTTCATCAAACGTGTTAGCACAAGCTTTGACAAGAGCACTACTCCCCAAATGATATTTCATGGAGTTGAACAACACTATCCAATAATGAAAATCAATGTCAAACTTTCAGTCCGATTCTCACGGTGGATGTGATAAAGTTAACTTTATAACAGCAGTCGCCTGTACATGCAACATCATTATTGAATTCGCAACGTGTTTTGCATCACAAGAGGGCGCTGTTGTAAGGACTCTATTCCAACAACAGAGTAACGATCATCGAGCTTGAACGTTAGGTGTTTATGCAGTTGATATATCACACATTGTATATCGCCATCACAGACAACCAAATTTTAGTTTTAAAAAGTTTAATTCATGAAATGGTACGTATATTGTCCGGGATTACATACATTGAATCAATTTATTCCAATATTTGAAAAAAAATGTTCAATCACAATGGCGTACATCACCTTTAAAATATGCAATATTGTCATGACGATAACTTCCGGTTAGTTCATCACAGACAACTCAAAGTTTGCAGACGTCATTCTATGCATATAATGTAAACAGTTTGCAATTTTCATCGATACACGTCACGTGATTACCGGGTTAACAGTATTTGAATAATGACATAAGTTCTCCTTTAAAAGAGCATAACTTCCGGTTGAATAACGTCACCACTTTCAAATTTCACAAACATATCAAGGTGCATAAGAGCTTTACACCTACTAAATTTGGCCGAAATTCATTGTTTACTTTCGGATTACGTAATCATTGTATGTCTTTAATCAACCGTAGAGGGCGCTATATAGCCCGCATGACGTCATCATTTACATTTTCTTAAAGCCCAAGACCTTCTCTATCTTTTAGCCATTGAGGTTTTTTGTGCCCAAATCCTTCCGTTTTCGAGTTATTTTGAGTCAAACTACAACTTCCGGTAACACCGGAAGTGAAGGTCATTTGTACACAAGACTGAATATATTAATTGTTGACATTTACGTGTTGAATGACATATGTCGATATCAAAATCATAGGTCATGCGGTTCTCAAGTTATAAAGCATCAAAGTTTTTGCTAAAAACGTGCGTAATTTGATACCCGATGACGTCATCATGACGTCAATCTTCTAGGTACAACTTGGCATCACTACCGAAGTTCCCACCAAGTTTCAGGTCAATATCTTGTAACAGTCACATAGAAGTCCTGCTGACAAGTTTGGGAAGAAGAAAAATAATAAAAACTAGACATTGTGGTTGTGGGAACAACCACTAGGTGTTCGGGGTCTCATTTCGTACTGGAACTGTTGTTATGAGAATGTTTGATGGAACGCATGTATGGCATATTGAAATACACTTAAATTGTGTGACTGAGCAAATACTGATCATGCTGATTGCACAGTGTATTCGTACAAGTACACTGACTGATAGCGTATAGAAAATCGTGTCACCTTTAAAAAATGTAAAATTGTCAGGGCGATAACTTCCGTTTGGTTAATCACAAACAACTGAAAATTTGCAGAAATTATCGAATGCGTACGATGTAAACAATTTGCAATTTGCACCGATGTACGTCATGTAGTTACCGAATAAACAGTATTTGAATAATTACATCATGTTTCCTTTAAAAATGCATAACTTCCGGTTGAATGACGTAACAGATTTCAAACTTCACACGTATGTCGAAGTGCATCAATGCTTCACACTCACCAAATTTGGCGGAAATCCGTTGTTTACTTTTGGATTACGTAATCACTGTATATCTTTAATCCACCATAGAGGGCGCTATACAGCCCGTATGACGTCATCGTTTATATTTTCTGAAAGCTTAAGATCTACTCTATCTTTTACCCCGCGAGGTTTTATGTGCCCAAATCCTTCCGTTTTCGAGTTATTTTGAGTCAAACGTCAACTTCCGGTAACACCGGAAGTGAAGGTCATTTGTACACAACATTGAATATATTAATTGTTGAGATTCATGTGGTGAGTAACATTTGTCAATATCAAAATCGTAGGTCATTTGGTTCTCAAGTTATAAAGCACCAAAGTTTTTCCTAAAAACGCGTGTAATTTGATACCCGATGACGTCATCATGACGTCAATCTTCTAAATACAACTTGGGATCATGACCGAAGTTCCCACCAAGTTACAAGTCAATATCTTGTAACTGTGATATAGAAGTCCTGCTGACAAGTTTGAGCGGAAGGAGAAAAAAAAAAAAAAAAAAAAAAACTCGAACAATTACAATAGGTGTTCGGCTTGAACCCGAACACCTAAAAAAAAAAAAAAAAAAAAAAACTCGAACAATAACAATAGGTGTTCGGCTTGAACCCGAACACCTAATAATTGTTGACATTCATGTGTTGAGTTACATATGTCAATATCAAAATCATAGGTCATGTGGTTCTCAAGTTATAAAGCACCAAAGTTTTTCCTAAAAACGGGTGTAATTTGATACCCGGTGACGTCATCATGACGTCAATCTTCTAAATACAACTTGACAACATGACCGAAGTTCCCACCAAGTTTCAAGTCAATATCTTGTAACTGTCATAAAGAAGTCGTGCTGACAAGTTTGGGAAGAAGAAAAATGAAAAAAAAACAAAAAAAACTAGACATTGTGGTTGTGGGAACAACCACTAGGTGTTCGGGGTTTCATTTCGTAGTGGAACTGTCATGTGAATGTTTGTTGCATTGTATGTAATCAATGGCATATTGAAATACTGCGTAAATATATTGCGTGATACTGATAATGCTGATTGCCATATTCATACACTGACAAATAGCGTATACATAGAAAATGGTGTCACCTTTAAATATGTAATATTTACCTGGACGATAACTTCCGGTTAGTTAATCACAAACAACTAAAAATTTGCAGAAATTATTGAATGCGTACGATGTAAACATTTTGCAATGTTCACTCATGTACGTCATGTACTTAAAGAGTAAACAGTATTTGAATAATTACATCATTTTCCCTTTAAAAACGCATAACTTCCGGTTGAATGACGTCACTGATTTCAAACTTCGCAAACATGTTAAGGGGCACTAGTGCATCACACTCACCAAATTTAGCGGAAGTCCGTTGTTTACTTTCGGATTACGTAATCACTGTATATCTTTAAGCCACCGTAGAGGGCGGTATACAGCCCGTATGACGTCATCGGTTATATTTTCTGAAAGCCCAAGACCTGCTCTATCTTTTACCCAGAGAGGTTTTATGTGCCCAAATCCTTCCGTTTTCGAGTTATTTTGAGTCAAACTTCAACTTCCGGTAACACCGGAAGTGAAGGTCATTTGTACACAAGACTGAATATATTAATTGTTGACATTTACGTGTTGAATGACATATGTCAATATCAAAACCATAGGTCATGTGGTTCTCAAGTTATAAAGTACCAAAGTTTTTCCTAAGAACGCGCGTAATTTGATACCCGATGACGTCATCATGACGTCAATCTTCTAGGTACAACTTGGCATCACTACCGAAGTTCCCACCAAGTTTCAGGTCAATATCTTGTTACAGTCCTATAGAAGTCCTGCTGACAAGTTTGGGAAGAAAAAAATAAAAAAAAAGAAAACTCGAACAATAACAATAGGTGTTCGGCTTGAACCCGAACACCTAAAAAAAAAAAAAAAAAAACTCGAACAATAACAATAGGTGTTCGGTTTGAACCCGAACACCTAACAATAACAATAGGTGTTCGGCTTGAACCCGAACACCTAAAAAACTCGAACAATTTCAATAGGTGTTCGGCTTGAACCCGAACACCTAACAAGCGTCAGGCGAATAAAAAATATTCTGCTGTAGTATGCATTCTGCACAAATTCCTTGCTTACAGTTACAAAAAAGGAAACTCTTCCGTGAAATACGCGTGTAACAGAAATTCTGCTACCCATAGCCTTGACCAAGGCTATGAAGCTGTTCCCGGCGAGCGATCAGTACGGGGCACCGGTACGTACCGAGCTAGCTGAGCTGCACGGATGTGCATGTACGGTATATATACCGTACATGCACCCACACGACACGCATACGTACAGTAACCGCCGGCCCCACGGTTCAGCCAGGATCAACTGTACGTACGTATGCACGGTGCGTATCCGTGCAGCTAGCTGGCTCAGTACGCGGTACGTACGGTACGGGGTGGTTGGTGTACAGTACGGCCGGGTGGTGCCCCTGATCGGTCGCGGGAACAGCTTCATAGCCTTGGTCAAGGCTACTACCGTAAGCGAAGAATTTTTGCTAACGGTAACGAATTCCATAAAATTGTGCCCAGGTTGACGAGTTTCACGTAAATATACTCGTCATTATACGGTGGGGTCGAGGAATTTATATTCTTATAAACAAGAACATCTTTCTTGTAATTTCAATGCCTGAGCTGGGCATGTTCAATTTTGACAGTTTCTCCAAATGTTTGTTATGGTAAACACAATAAAATGCCTTGGTCAATCTGGGAAAACGGTTCCATTCATTTATTAGACACTCGTTCACGAGAACAACAAGTACGAGAAAACTTCCATTTAGTGAACATGATTGTATCCATCTTTCCAAGCCTTGTTTTTTGGGATATTTTTTTCTGCTGCAGTAAACAGTGATTCCCCGCTTATACGGTAAGCATAGCAATAAAACACAGGGACAAGAGGGTCTATTCGGTGATAATCAAATTATTTTGCTGTAGCTGATTTATACTGCCGTGCGTCCGGGGTTGAAGTCGCCAACCATACTGTGGGTGCATTCGTTTAGCTCCCTCGGGTCGACACCAGTCAACCTCGTCCCTCATTCTCTCGCTTGTTTTGTGCAGTATAGAACGACCATTCCCAGTAAGAGCAGACCCGTGTTAGCTATTAAACGAATGCACCCATTTTTAATATCATTTTTCTGAAGTACGAAATACACCTATAGTGCACGCAGTCATCATTTCACTGGCTTCAGAGGCCGAGTTGGTACCGGTCTCCTCGTGGCAGCCTCTCTCTGTGCTTTGGTGGCAAACTTCATGACAATCTTCTTGGGTTTCTTGAGGGCCCTGATCTGCAGTGCCTGTTCCCTCAGCAGTCGGTTGTGGGCGACGTACTGCGGAGGAAGCCCAAACATCGAGAACGTGAATGCCGACGTGAGGGGCGGGAACTTGAGGGCCACCAGTCGCTCCAGTTTCTGCAACTCTGCGGTGTGCTTCCTAAAGACGTCGCTGACGGTCTCCCAAACGTTCTCAGCGGCCGAACTGACCTGTGAAATCCCGCTGCTGGACGGAGAGATGCCGGCACGACCGCCGGTAGTCCGTGCCGTCCGGCGCGCGGACTTGTCGTAGATGTCCGCGGCGCTGCGGTTATCGACAGCCGTGGATGGCTTGAGCCTGGCGTCGGCTCCTTCTCCTGGTGACCGCCGGTCGAACGCCAGACCGAGGGGTTGAGGCGAGGGTGTTCCTCGAGTCAGCCCAGGGGCCTGTCTCGGGACGTCCCAGTCAAAGGTCCTGGGCAAAGTGGAGTAGGTCATTCGGAATGATTTGTCCGTTGAGACGGGCGGCAGGGAGCCGGAAGGCGGCGGGGAGAGGCTCAACTCAAATTTGTCAAACTCATTGAAGAGTGTTTTCATCATGGGCGATGCGCTGTCCCGCCTCTTTCCGTCATTGTCACCAGATGTGAATTCTCCTTTCATGGATTCAAACACAGCCTGATAATCGGATCCTTCAGTTGACCCAAGGCCGACATCCTTTGATGTTGAGACACCGGCCAAGTCATTCTGGCGTATTAATCGTTCTTGATCCGCTCTAGACGCTGTGGGTTTTGATCCACTGCTTGGAATACCTTCCCTTCTGATGGAGGCGCTGGCAGTTTCTCTTCCAATGCCAACAGGTGGTGGTGGTCTCTTGACTGGTTTCTCGTTCTTCGTCACAGCGGTACTGTTTGCCGTTTGCTCTTGCCGCTCACGGTCCACCAGTTTGGGAAGAGGATGATCCATCCTGGGCTGTCCCAGAGACCTTCTCCTGTCCTTGGTCTTGGATTTGTCCGTGTCCTGGACAGACAGTGGGAGTAACGGCTTCGGTAGTGGTGGAAGCTTGGTGGCTGCAGTATTATCGGTTCCAGGTTGCGATGAATGTAAATTGGAAGGAATATTTGACGCCGGCTCCTGATGACTGGTGTTTGGCTTGGTGGTGTTCAGACCCTCGCCCGAAGATTTGGGAGCCGCAGTCAGGGCGTTTGTCTTGGCAAGGGTTTCCTTGGGTGTGGCGAACATGTGCCTCTCTAGGGTACCCGGCTTGGTTTCTGGCTTGCCCGTGACGTTACGGACGGCCGAGTTACGGATGGGTGTGCCAGACGACGTGTCCCCTTTGGAAATGTTGGCGTGGCTACCCGTTGGCGACTCCCTGTCCTGAGATGAGATGCCTTGGTTTGACTGATCGCCGCTTTTGTCCTTCACGCCCATGTAGTTGACGCCGTTCTCGTGTCTGGATATCTGTCCCCCTGAGCCTCTTCCCAAACCGTGCCTGGAGTTTGGGGACTTTTGAGAGGTCGGTCTGTCCTTACTCAAGGGGGCACGCGACCCCGTTCGCCGGTCAGAATCCCCACCGTCGTGGTACGCGAATTGATGCCGGGAAGCTTCTGCGTCCTGTTTGCCGCCTCCGTCTGTGCTCGTCGCACCGGGGTCGTCTGACTCATCATTCGCACCGCCGTCTTCACCGGGGGCGAACTCCGCCGAGTCGATTGCCTCGGTCCCCGCTGAATTATTGAACGAATCTGTGTGGCCTGTGTTGGGATTATTTGACCTGACAATGACCATCGAGACATGATCATGAGCATGCCTATGCAGGTCCTGATCCGATTGACGGAATCCATGTGGGTTTATTAATTGGCCCGTGGCACTCTGATCAGTACTGGCGCAAGCGTCCTGGCAAGACACAATTTGTGGCGATGGGTATTTGTCGCATGTTACATTTGCGACTTCGCGGTGCGTCATATCAACCTCTCCTTCCCCTGCTCCACCCTCGACATCTAGATGGGGGTTTATAAGCAAGCCGCTCATTGGTGCTGCTCCAGTCTCATCATACAGCTGAGAGACTTTTCTCTGCATCTGTCCGGTCCCTTCCTCTGTTGATCTGTGCCAAGTATTCCCTGACTGGGTGCCTTCACCGTTACCCTCGGAAATTTTAACCGGCGATAGATTCGTGCTGGTTATGGGTGACGTGGTGGTGCTGTCACCCCGTGACTCCGCCACGAACCCTCTATTCTTGACCGGCGTGCCTCCATCTTGAGCTATTCCATCAGCTGTTACGATGTACGTCTCCGTTGAGCCTTGG
Organism: Astropecten irregularis; assembly: GCA_963971285.1. Taxonomy (NCBI): domain Eukaryota; kingdom Metazoa; phylum Echinodermata; class Asteroidea; order Paxillosida; family Astropectinidae; genus Astropecten; species Astropecten irregularis. The sequence continues at coordinate 35,112,767 of OZ020244.1, read as the reverse complement.
CTTCTGTCCACATAGGCGTCACGGCTCGCTTCACCGGAAGCTTTAGTCAGTTCTGTCACATGAAAAGAAAACGTATTATGATATACATGTATCGTCAATGGTATTATAGACAATGACGAGGACAACTACAACTTCTTGCTCGAATGTTTCAGAAAATTGGCCTTCATGATGCACTTACAGACCTAGGGGCCAATTTCATAGCGGTGCTTAGCACAAAAAATTGCTTAGCACAAAAATAGCTTGCCCAATAAAACAAACAACCATTGAAAATTCCTTTTGATATTCATGGTCAGCGAACAACTGCCAAAGAACAATTGCAAGTTATATACAACACACAGAAATTTGGTTGTTAATCCTGTTTTTACTGAGACAGAAATGTCATGCTTAGCAATATTTTGTGCTAAGCAGCTCTATGAAATTGGCTCCTGTACACAAAGCACAATTGTTTAATGTAAATATAGACATTGCAACATACATGTACTTTCCGCAAGACAAATACTACTTTCAGAAGTTTCAGCACCAAAACTAATTAGTATCTTAAATTCTTGATATCACAGAGAATGATTAGTCCATTCAGTTATAATGTAACTTGGCGAAGGGTCATAAACTTTCAGATACCAGATTTGCCAGAAGCCATCACGGAATGGTCTCGCCTGTCACAAACAGAGCTAGAGGTTGCACCTTGGACAAAACATCCGTCTTTACCGTCGGTGTCCAAGTGATAGAATTCGCCAGAACTCCCGTCTTCGTCCTTAATAGCTGTTGTTTGAAGCGGTTCAATGCAAAATTGAGGCGTCCTTGCGTCCTGGGGAACTGCCGGTGTCTCCGTCACTTCACTGTCCTGACCCCACGTGGACTTCCGCTCAGAACTCTGAATAACTGTTGGACATGCATGGCCAACGTATTTTGAAAATGAATGGTCGTATTATCGTTTTCGGTTAAAGGAATGGTACAGAATTGGCAAGACAAAATACACTTCAAGATCACATATTCACATAAAACTTACACAGTATAACGGTAATGATAGGAGAAAACATCCCATGAAATGTTTTTGTCTGAAATGCCATATTCGTTGAAAAATAAATGAAACTATTTTCCGATTGGAATAAATCGCTTCGAAGCGTTTGATTTATTCGTTGAAATGTGTAAACGGATTTTCACTATTTTCTCGTGACCCAGATGGCTGATTGACCTCAAACTTCTAGTTTGTCAGTTAAGGTATATGATGGATTACATAATGTGCTTTCACTGTCAGCAACGGTTTTGTCGCAAAAACCAGTTCTGTACCATCCCTTTAAGCTTGATAAAAATGTTATACACCGGTTGGCTTCGTCAAGCCAGATAAGTGAACCTTGACCTCAGTATATAGTCAGACTGCAATCTTTTATGTTCATTTCTGAACTCGAAAAGAACATATAATAAAAAAAAATCTCTGTACTCCAATCATATACGAGGCTCCTTATGAAAACCTCATATAAATATGAAGCAGGTTTTTTATAATGGCGCTTTGTATAAACTAAAGATCAGCGCTGAGTGACGTCATTCCAACTCCCCAACCTTGGAGCGATGAAAACAAAGCATCAAGTTGTATGGTTTTTAAGACAATAAGCTGCCAGGATTATTTAATCTTAGTATACGGTACTTCAAAGAAGGATTATTGTCCTGAGGAAAAACTAGGACTCGACAATGAAAGTCGAATTTAACACGATTTCTGCTTCTTTACAAATAAATATATTCGGAAAACAATTCTCGACGACGGACGGTTTGTGCATGATTTGTCCATAGCTTGCGCCATCTACACGTTGGTTTTCATCGGTTGTCAAGTTATGAGAATGAAAGTACTCGGATGTCCGCGCTGATATATATCTCTGGCGACGATTGAGTCACTTATCTCCAAAGCATTCTAAATTGTATAATAACAAATGTTTGCAAATTTGGTAGCCTTTTCCTCGGCAAGTTCGCCTTCGACTATAATAATTGTATTTTACCGTGTCCATCCATATTGTCTCCCTGGCACATGATGCCGATGCTCCCGGTCTCTCCGCCCTGACATGACGATGAAAGGATTGCCCTGGTCGTACTGGCGTGAATGGCCTCCAGGAAACACTGCTTGTCGACAGAAGACAGCCGGGAGAACCTCTGATAAAATGGCCAGATAATTCAAACATAAAAAGGTGAAGGTCTAGGGCCTGTTTGTTTCACGCAAAGGATCCGATATTTTGAGATCCACCTCCTATGCAGGGTACGCTAAAATGGGATCCGGATCAGCAGGATCACTGATCTTGTGTGTGAAACAAACAGGCCCCTAATTGTTATCGAGGAGATTTTCACAACGGTATTTTAACCAATATGCAATCGGGTGAATAAAAGTCTACCGTACGTATGGAGAAAAATCTTCAAATTCAGTATTCAAAACCCATGAATAATCAGCGTGGTTGTAGCTGGAACTTGTGACAGCTTGTTACTGGTGAAGTTTTTTTTTCGGCGGACTTAGGCCTGAGGGCCTCCAAACAGAGGCTTGGGTTCAGGCTCATGCTCCGGTTCCGCCATTATAGGTTGTGTTTCTTCATTGGATCTGAAGCTCTTATTTTCCTTTTCAAACCAGATATCTTCAAAACCGCAGCCAAAAAGCGTCTATTTTGATACTCGTTATTTTAGAATAAAATAGTGCCGAAGCCCGAGCCTGAGCCTCCGTTTTGAATAGGCCCGTGGGATACAGATAGCATAAGATGTACCTGGATGATTTCGTGATTTCGACTGCTGACCGCGAAGCTAGGACCGCCGACCCGGGCCTCAGGTTCTCTACAGTCGGGCGGAGGTCGACCGTAGTCTGCCCAGTGCCTCAGACACCGGTCGCAGTGAAACATCGCCCGTGCAACGCCCTCGCTGTCCTCGGCAGAGTCTTTGTGTCCGGTTATCTGTTTGGTCAAGTTGATGAAGATATCACGATTCGTCTCGATTAGGCAATTGGTGAATATTTGACAGAAGGTGGCTCAGCAGCTGATTTCACGAAACTACAAATGTTGCGTAGGCCTATACGCAACATTATTTTGTACGTGGCGTAACTTACGCAATGTTTCGTGAAATCGGCTGCTGTATTGACACCGTCAATATCAATAATCCCCGGACAAGCATCCAAATGTAATGAATAATACTCCTGTCAGTGTGTATAATTTAGGGCACCTAAAACAATCAAAGTATCTAAATTCTTAAATAATTAGCTTGTACTGTTCCAAAATGAGACTTGTACTTTGAGTAAAATTTTCCTGATTGTCTTAAACTATAATCGCTATATCTGCAGTCGTCATCAACGCAGAATGACAATGTGGAAGGTCTGACCTGAATGATGACTCCCATGGCCTGGCACAGTAACAACTCCTTGAGACTGTCCTCCAATGACTGGAACTCATCGCCGTCCAAAAGCCCCAAATCACCCACGACAGCACTGGTGGCGTCTGGTCGATGTCTGAATCTCTGCGGAAGATTAAAGTTCTTATAAAAGGTAATATCATACTTTGGTTTTTGTCAAAGAAATGCAGATTCATGGGCAACAATATCAAGGAAGATACAGTTACAGTCATCTGTGAAAATTTCAGTCCCATACGGTGCCCACTTTTTGAGAAAACAGTGAAAAACGACCACGGTATTTCTTAAGACTTTTCTCTTTCATTTTTGATCTTTTAAAAGATTTTCGGTCGTTGTTTGACTAATTTTTGGATAAATACACCATTTCAGCCGTAAATATTTTAACGGTATGTTTCTACCACCACCATCTTCATACCCTGCAAGTTGTACGTAAATCTGTGAACATTTCTGACTGTTTTGGCTTCGAACCAAAGTATGATACTACCTTTAATATTGATGTAAAACCAAATTCTTAACAAAAATTATTTACGCGTCATCAGACATCGTTGATTTTAAATCATAAGGAATTGCTGCATGTTATTTGCTCCGACCAATGTGGTTGTGTTATTTTTGTGACGTCTGGATCCCCTTGTTAGTTGAAAACTTGAAATACAACCAACAGTCTGTGAACTTGATAAATTTTTTGCAGCGGTGAGAACATCTGGGCCGAGGATCTTCAAAGTCGATCATCTTCGTCTTTGACCAGATTAAGGTTTTATGGCACTGACCGCATACCTCTGAGTGTTGTCTTGGTCCCGTTGGGGTTCGTGGTGGGGGCAGTCTCAGGTCTTGGCCCTCGATAGCCAGCAGAGCAGCTCCGCTGGGTGACCCTTCATTTGAGCCTTGCGAGCGGGGATCGGGCGAATGGCTGTTTACTTTTAACTGCACAAAATGAAATTGAATCATTATGACCAAGACTATAAAGGTTGTGCAGTCACGTGATCAGGACGCCATTTTGTCAAGTGACGTCACGTGCACGCTCTCTATACGCTGTTCTACTGCCGTGCCGAACTTCCCGGCAGTAGCGCGGCAGTTGCGCTAAACGCCGAACTTAGGCCCGTGCTATATTGCTGTGCCGAACTCAAACATTTTGCACTTTGGCACGGCAATAGCAACTTGAAGGCGTTTAGCGTCAATTTGGCTCAGCAAATTGAGTTCGACACAGTATAAGCTCTTTGGCTCGACAGGGTCTGCCGCGCTATCGGTATTCGGAACAGCATTGGTTCGACAAGCTCGGCGTTTAACCGTGCTGTTGCTGCACTTATTTTGATTGCCAGAACTGTAGCACGGCGTATAGTTTTGGCCTAAGTGAACTGAAAGTGGAGTTTGCCCATGACTGTTCCCCTGCTGTCAAACTATAATTCAACCAACTTCAGTGTGGGCCTGCAAGGCCCCAAACTTTTCAAACGTTTTCATGCTTAGTTCTCTTACATCAGTGCAACTGACATTGATCTACTGGAGCAGCCATTACCTTGGTAGTTTTCTTGGAACGTGGGAGCGTCGGCAAAGATGGTGGGCTGTGCTCCGCAGACCTTGATTTGACGTCCTCTCTCGAGAGCGTAATACCAGGGTCTATGTTGGGTAGGCAGATGGTGTTGGTCTCCTGTCGCAAGCCTGGCTGACTGACCGGACTACAGACTGGTGCAGCTGTAGCTATGGCACTTGTAACGTCGTTAGGCTTTCGGCAAGAGCTTGTCAAACCCTACATTTTGGGCATATAAAACAATAATATTTCTAATGACATAATTATGACATGACCACATCTGATGGGGGTATCTTTTATCCACACCATCATACGAGAAAATGGGTAAAAAACTAATTCATATTTTAAAAGAAACCCCAAAAGCTCGCTTAAAAGGGCATAGGGGACTTAATATAGACATAGGCCTATCAGTTTATCGTTCTAATTTGTTGTCTTTACCATTTTGTACACTGTCAACAATTTTAATGCCTATCACATACTCTTTTGAGCGAGTTCACTATCAATGGAACCATCGACATGATCATGAGGGGCCAATTTCATAAAACTGTTAAGCACAAACATTGCTAAGCATGACATTTCTATCTTAATAAAAACAGGGTTAACAACCAAATTTCCACAAATTAAGTTGTGTATCACTTGTGATTGTTCTTGGGCTGTTGTTAGCTGACCATGAATATCAAATGGAATTTTCAATGGTGGTTTGTTTTCTTGAGCGATACATTTTTGTGCTAAGCAATTTTTTGTGCTAAGCAATTTTTTGTGCTAAGCACATTTTTTGTGCTAAGCACATTTTTTGTGCTAAGCACATTTTTGTGCTTAGCAGTTTTATGAAATTGGCCCATGCAGGTACCGTCGTAGAGACTGTGCCAATTTCTTTTAGGCCTAGTTTTTTATATTGAGCGCTTAGTTTATTTGTCGCTTATTGATGTCCATGGAATTCTTACCCTTTGAGCGCGTTTGCTGGGAATAGCCAGCAACCGATGGACTGCTGGTATGGAGACGTCATCCGGTAGGCCTACCTCCTGTCCATCGCTGAAATCCACCAGTCTGCTGGGATTAACCACCCTAGTCACTGACATTATAATCCTTGTGCGCTACGTTTCAAGATTCATTGTTAAAAACTGACGTTCTTGTAAACACTTATAATATATTCACTAGGAGGCCGGAATGGAAAAATAGAATCACTGAAGATGTGCATCTATACACTGAGGGAATCAACAAAACAAAGGCTAAGTAAATGATCCAGAAAAATCCAGAAAAAAATCATCAACTTGAACCACTGTCTTAATAATTTTCGTTCTCAGACGGCGCTTGTTTATCTGCACTCCGCGCGCAAAAAAATAAACGCAATACGCGCGTGGTCATGGAGAGATGCGCGCCCCATAAAAATAACTTATTATTTCAGTTCTGCGCATCCATTGACCAAGTGTGATGTCACACGTACGCGTTACCATGGCAGTTCTTAGCAGCATCTTGGACTGGAAGTTGAAGGTAACTGCAAGCACTGCACAAGGAACCGTTAACTGTGCATGATATTGTGACAAGTCTTCGATCAAGTCGCCAATAACTCTTGAATGGTGAACTCGAGTCAATAATTTTGGCGACTCGATTTAACTCGAGTCAATGCAAGCAAATGACTCGACTCGACTCGACATTCTTAATCTTAAAATAATTACTCGACTCGACTCGAGTCTCTTTTTCAACTCTACTAGAGTCACAACAAGAAACTGTGACTTGTTACAACTCTTTATTTTCGGGGATCATGCAATTATATTTTGCGATTGTGACGGGTTATCACAGCCATAGGGTTCAGTACCTGTTGTGGAGACTTGAGAAATGTTTGCTTAAAATCTGGCTCTACATTGTTTTGAACGTGGAGGATCAAGAGGGCAGGTGCGGGAAGCGAGTCGGTTACGGGAAAAGGGAGATTTTGTGGTGTGTTTTTTCTTGAGGCAATTATAGCAAAAATTCTCACTAACACACCGAAAATTTAAAAGAATTAGGTAAATGAGGGTTCAAAGACAGATTCATGAATAAGGTTTTTCAATATTTGAAGTTGGTCGAGGATTTTTAAACTAAAGTAAATGAGTTTATTTAGTGCGTTGCATGCTCATGCATAATATGAACCCTTAAAAAAATTTAATAATGCAGAGCTGTATAGCGCCCTCAATTGGGTCCACCAAGGTAAACAATATTGATCGACTTTTCTTAAGGGGTGGTCAGAGGTTCGGTCGCTCAGCGGGTTATGTGAAAACTTTCACTAAGATCGAAACAAAGTGATGCCTATATTGCAGGGTGCATAAAAATGGAGTTTTATTTTCCTTATTAAATAAAATCACTCATTTCATTTAATACTTCAATATTTATTAATCGCACCGCTGTTGTGCTCGATACCAAACCGCCCCTTTTAAAAAATGGTTTGGGCCAGGCGGCCATTGACAGCTGCTGCTAGGAGATCAACGCCAACGTTAATATAAGGTAAAATCCTCGATCTGAAAAACAGTCGATTTTCTTCTATAGTTGTGGCTGAAAATTGGCAACAAGGAGGTGTAGAAGCATCACAGATGTATGTGGATTAACTGTAGGTAGCTTTTATACATATAGGATTTATTGATCTGGAAAATAAAGAAAAACTGTACTGTGCCTGTGCGCGGCCTCACTGCCTGTGGCTGTGCATGTGCCAAACTCCTACTCCGGCTCCCACTCCGACCCAGTGTTTACAATTTAATTTTTGGGGTCGGTCGGTGGGGTAGGCATGGTAGGCCTTAGCTGCAGTAACTGTAGCCCTATATTACTCCTTGTTTACAATTCTGAGTCTGACGTTGTCGTCGTATAGGGCTACAGTACAGGAACATGTACTTGAAAATCACAAGTCGAAAATTCCTCACCCCTAACTCCTAATAAGGCCTAACTTAACTTGGCCTAACTTAGCCTAACTAAAAATGGCTGTTTATTGGCGATCTGTGGCATAATGACTCATCCTGGTGTTCCTGATGTCGTGAAGAGGCGTTCAGAAGAATCAGAAGAAGAAAATTTAATTATCATGTCAACGAATGTCAACAAAAACGAGAAATTTGTTGCCGAAATTTCCGTACATACACAGTCAGTGCGCAGCGTGCTCGATAATGAGGCACTCAGCGAAGTTTTATTTGCAGCGAGTCTACGGTCTCGGACCGTTCGAGAATCAACGAGATTTTACGAGTGTTCGGCACAACCCCTGAGAAAATCGTTGGGAAACCCCTTTCTTAGCAGTGTTGGGCCAAGATGGAGTGGTAAGTGAAAATAGACGAATTTCTGCGTCGAATGATACCTAATTTGTATGATTATTTTGATTTAAAAGTTATTTATCAGTCTGGTGAAGTGTACTATGAAATATCCAGAATGTTTACACTACCTTTACGTTTTTGGTGATCCTGACTGTTTTGGAATATTTGGTGACAAATGTTGTCATGTTTTGGGCTCATGAAGAGTTATGCTTGCCAATCGTATAATTCCGACCTGTGGCCGATACCTTGGAACATTTTTATTTCGATCCGAATTGTGGGGAAAAATTGCACAATTTACGTGCATCGGTGTACATGTATGACGTCACCTTTTTTTCCGTGTGTACGTTACGTAGACTTTGCAGCGGCTACATGTATCATGCGTATGTGTACAGCCTACAAAAAGTGAAATTCTGATAATAAATCTTGTCTGTCTGCACGGAAGTCTGCATTATTTTAATGGCAAATGGCTTGGATTTTTTGTGAAGTTTTGGAATTATTGTGAACAAAATTTAGACAAATAGGCCTAGGCCCTTTTGATTTTCAGGCTAGGGTAGGGCTTTTTTACTCTATGAAAACTGTTGGTGCTTTCGGTTTCATTTTTTTTTTTTTTCATTTCATTTTTCTTACAGGCCCACCACTCAGAGTGACCTTCCCTTCTTCAGAGTGCAGATTATTGGAGATTCCATCACCAGGCATCTTCCCATATACTTCAAACTTTCGAGAGAGCAACCGGTATTTTTTCCGTGTATCGGCACTTTTACTTAAACTAAGATGACTCTTTATGATCAACCACAATGTACATCAACTTTTTTGTTTTTTTGGTCAAACTATGGAGACTATTCTCTTGGTCTGTTTCTCAACGGTGACATGTTTGATTTTGCTCTTCTCCTTACACACAAATGTGATATTTTTTTTATCTCAGGATATTTGCCTACCTATTTGGTTATGACTTAATTAAAAAAAATTTTAATTATGAAGCAAACAGGCAAATCTTAAATTTTCATTGACCATTTCCAACTGTCTAAGTCTAAGACTAAGAGTAAGATGTTGGTGTATTGTGTTAGCATTAGCATAAGTTGTCAGTATTTTGTAATTCTGTGCACTAATATTCAACATTCCACAGCACTTGCCTGTAAGCATGAAGATGGTGGTGGTAGGAACATACCGTTAAAATTGTTCTGCATGAAATGCTGTATTTTTCCAGAAATTAGAAAAACTACGACCGAAAATCTTTTTGATCTTTTAAAAGATCAAAAATAAAAGAGAAAAGAGTTAAGAAATACTGTGGCCGTTTTTCACTGTTTTCTCAAAAAGTGGCCTGGGCACCGTATGGGACTGAAATTTTCACAGATGACTATTATTGTGTATTCCTTGATATTTTTGCCCATAAATCTGTATTTCTTTGACAAAAACCAATGTATGATATAACCTTTAATCTTCAAAATTAGTAGTCATTATGGTATGAAATTAATAGTTTTTGCCATTCTATTGCACTTGCCTGTAAGTGTAGAGATTTATTTATCTCTACCAACATTTACTGGCCCACGTTCTTTAAAGAGTGTTTATCGTAATAGTTGATGTTTATGTCAGGTTGTATATTCCTAATTTACTTTGTGCAAAATATGAATAACTTGTGTACCGCAATAGATTTTTCACCTTGCCAATCTTCTGAAGAAGGTGTTATTTTTATAAAGTTACTGTACTATGATGTAACTCAACCCCAATGTGCTATACTGCATCAGGTATTTATATTGAAAACTACATGTAAATGATATTGAATACTACATGTGATAAAAGTAAATGTAAGTGATATTTAAAACCACATGTAAGTGATATTGAAAACAAAAAAATACTAAAAACTACATTGCTTTAGCTTTGTTGAAATTCATACATGTTACCGCAATCTTCCAACTCTTCCAACTCGAATTCCAACTTCATTGGTACAATGCGGTGTACCTTTTTTATTCATGGCAATGACAAAAAGTTATATTGTTTAACTTTATTATTAGTATTATATTTATTGGATGCGGGTGTTAATGACAAACAACAATATATTGACTATGCAGCTGGTATTTATGTCATTTTACAATTTTCAGTATGCAGCTGGTGTAATGCAACTACAGGTTGTATGCAATTTTCAGTATTGTTTATTTTGTTAATAAATTTTGAAATAAATAATTTTCGTGTTTTACGATGAAACAAAGTGATAACTGTCCGTGTCTTAATTAATTTTGACTTCCCATTATCATTTTAAAAGACAGTACTTCCTAAAATGAACAACAATAATCTGAAATCATTAATTAAACCAATGAAGGTAGCCGACTAAGTTAAAGAAAGAAAACAGTTGGGACAGACATTGGTAATTATTTAAGTATGTTTGTCTTTGCTCACGGAGGAACATTACTTAAATTACAAAAATCTTCCTGATACCAATTGCGAAAACACATAAGACAGATCGCCAGTTTATTTATAGTCGGGAGCCTATTTTTCTTCTACTTAACCATATGCAAGTCCTTGCTGAACAGGGTACCCGACACAACACAGACCCCCTACGCGGGACTGACATAATACGTGATTGGTCAGTACGTGACTATGATTGGGGTTTTACCCAATGAGGAATGCACACTCGTGTATTACACGTGCTTCCACGGATGCCTTATGTTCGTGACTTTGCTATCCGGAATGGTCGTGTTTTTTCAGTGATCCTGACTGTTTTGGGCTATCAATGGAGCAGTTCGTTACAGAAATAGGTAGTTTAGTACTTGTACTTTTCACTAAATCGTCTACTTATGGTGGCCAAGTTTGTTTGATATTGAAAAATAGCAGTTTTCTTCGACCTTATATTCACGACAAAAACAGTAATATTATCGTCCCGATATTTCTCAAACTTAATCATTAGAAATTTGATAAAACCTGATCAGCAATAAAACTATGGTACCTGCAATCTTTCCTTTGAGTAAAATTTGACTTTTGAACATACGTTCACGTGAAAATCAATTTCGAAAACGCTGTCATCAATCTCATGAATATTCATTTCCTGGCCCAGTTCATGCATACGTAGCAAATAAACAAGAGCGCTTATCTATACACTGCGCACTGACTGTACAAAAAAAGTTTCGGTTCCTGTGACTTTTCCCTTGGGGGCTTTGCGAAATAATAAAGAACTAGGCCTAATACATTAGAATTATCTCTATGAGTCCAGCCTACATTCGCTTTACGTACGTAGACGTCAGGAATCTGGAGACAACGTAGCGAATGGGAACCAGTCCACTCAGTACATTACGTGATGACTGTTGCCTAAATATAGATGAATCGATGGAGTGCATTCACTTAAATACCCGTTCACCATTTTTCAGGCAACATGTTGTCACATAATGAAGGGGATGAAAATATAAAACCGTTCAATTATCAACTTGATTTCACATCTATACTTCTACTAGCTGTCATACTTATTAGAAAATTGGCCAGTTCACATTTTTCAACACTGTTTTCACTGCAGGTTGTGCATGTATGTCTTCATTGGCAGCTGAAGAATGGAACAGTATACAATACTAGGGAGAATAGGAGAAGGTGCACATGGTATAGTGTTCAAAGCTAGACACATCCAGGTATGTATAGTTGATATAAATAGACTAGACCAAAGATTATATAGCGCTACGCACAAGATGGAGAACTCTCCACTGAAACGCGTAATCGCCATGGGCGCCATTCTGGTGTGAGGGCGGGCGCTCCACGTATGGAGTTTCCATAGCATGATATGAGCGAGCGATGAGTGCAGTACTTGCAAACGTAGGTCAAGAAAACAACAAAAAATCGCCGTTTTCATATTCAGCTGCTTCACATCAATGTCAAATATTTCTATTTACAATAAACAATAGGCTGCCCTGTCCAGGGTCAAAGAAGGGTTGTGTTGATGCTACAGATGGGATGGGAACAGGGTTACAGAACCCTGGGGTTAGGAAAAGATTAACCTGGGGCCGATTTCATAAAGCTCTGCGACTCGTCGCAACTCGATTTGCAAAGTGTCCTAGCTGCGACGCATCGCACCTATGCGGTGAGTCCATAGAGAAAGGATGTGTCTTAACTCTGCGACGCATCGTAAGTTTTATGAAATCGGCCCCTGGAGTGGCAAGGGGAAGAGGGTATAATTTCAGAAGTAGTCTGTTGAGATTTGTGGAGCTATGAAGGCAGTGTTTGAAACTGATGATCCTTAAAGGTTATATTATAGTTTTTATCAAAGAAATACAGATTCATGGGAAAAAATATCAAGACAGATACAGTAACACTAACAGTCATCTGTGAAAATTTCAGACCCATACGGTGCCAACTTTTAACCTGGCGAGTTTAAAAGTAATATCATACTTTGGTGTTTGTCAAAGACTGATAGAGATTCATCTGAAGAAATGTCAAGACAGATACAGTAAAAGTAATCTGTGAAAATTTCAGTCTCATACGTTGCCCACTTTTTGAGAAAACAGTGAAAAACAGCCACATTATTTCTTAAGTCTTTTCTCTTTTATTTTTGATCTTTTAAAAGATGAAAAAGATTTTTGGTCCTTCTATTACTAATTTCTGGATAAATACACCATTTCAGGCGGAAAAACTTTAACGGTATGTTTCTACCACCAGTCAACCTCCATCTTGATACCCTGTAAGTTATACGTAAATCTGTGAACATTTCTGTTTTGGTCTCTTACCAAAGTATGATACTACCTTTAATCAATTTTATTTCTCATTGCAGAGTGGCGATATTTGTGCGCTGAAAAAAGTTCCCTTGAGACGGCTGGATGATGGAATACCAAACACTGCTCTTAGGTAATTTGAAATTATCCATCCAGCATTTATTGTCGAAATTCTTCTAAGTTGAAGACGGTCCCCTCTTGGGTTCTGGTACTCTATAACTGCCAAGCCCATGCTGTGATTTTGTTTGGGGTGCATTCGTTATTAGCCTCCACGGGGCAGCCTTGACCTGGGAACGGTCGTGTTTATTGATGCGCATAACAAGCAAGAGGGTGGGGACAAGGTTGACTGATGTCGACCCGAGGAAGCTAAACGAGCGTACCCTTTAAAGGTAGTAATCATACTTTGGTTTTTGTAAAAGAAATGCAGATTCATGGGCAAAAATATCAAGGAAGAAACAGTAACAGTCATCTGTGAAAATGTTAGTCCCATACGGTGCCCACTTTTTTAGAAAATCCTGAAAAACGGTCACAGTATTTCTTAAAGGCATTGCATACGTTTGGTAATGACTCTGAAAATTTATGGCAATAAAAACTTACTTAGTGAGAAGTACAGCTGCTTTGGATAGTATAATGCATATTGAGAAACGTTCAATTCGAAGTACCGCGGTTATGGAAAAATATGTCACTTTTTATCTCCAAAAATTATGAATCTGAGAAGCGTTATGGCCGTAACGCTTCTCAGCTATTGACTAACTGTTCTCTGGCGTGAAATAACCGCTCTAGTTTGTCGCCAAAATCTCAAAAACGCTACCACCTTTTGAATTGAAACTTTCACAGGTTAGTTTTATGGTATATATATACAATTATATTGGTTTGAAACAAACAGTAGGCTCAAATTACCAAACGTATGCAATCCCTTTTAAGTCTTTTCTCTTCTATTTTTGATCTTTTAAAAGATCAAAAATATTTCCGGTCGTTGTTATACTAATTTTTAGATAAATACACCATTTCAGGCGGAAAAGTTTTAACGGTACTAGTTTCTACCAGCACCATCTTCATACCCTGAAAGTTATACGTAAATCTGTGAACATTTCTGTTTTGGTTTCTTACCAAAGTATGATACTACCTTTAAAGGCATGATTTAGGATTGGTAAGCTGTTATTGACAAAACAGCTGCAGACTGTTCATAATTTGATTTGAACGGTTGTCATTCTTCTATTAACAATGAAGGTATATCATTTTCTCTTTTTATGCATCAGGGAGATCAAGGCACTGCAGGAAATAGAAGAGAATCCCTATGTGAGTTTGAAATACTTGTTCAACTTTTCAAAATCTTTTATTAGTTTTCGACTGTGAGGTTGTAGACTTAAAGGGTTCATGTAGTGCGTTTTTCAGTCAGGTTTTTTTATTGCCTTCAGACAGAGAATATACTGACAGATAATGAATGGCAAGTCTTATTTTGGTTTCAAACCACCATTTGGTTTTCATTTTAATGGCTTTGCAAAATGGGAGATGTCGTGCATACTCATGTGGGGAACTAACAGCAAAAATAATGAAAAAACATTTTTTTTAAATGAAGAGGCAAACTTGCCCCACAGAAATGGTTTGGCAAAAATATTGCACCGCCTGTTGAGTGAAAGGAACATATTCAGCACACAGAACCTATTGAGGAGGAAAAGGTCTGTCAGAAAACCTATAAAACAACCCCAACTTTTTGTGCACAAATCAATTGCTACTGCAGCTCTCAAATACCCTGATGACATCACAGTTTTGCTCATGAATGTGGAAATTCTAATTAGCATACAAACCAAAAAACCTGTTGTTAACCTGTTGAAACAGTGTGAGGAAGTGGGTAAAGCCCTACGATTGATCGTAACTTGATTTTTGAAGGATAACCCGTCGTATCCCATGTATGGCTGCAATGCATCGTACATCCTACGATTGAGAGTAAGTTACGATGAGTTTGGTGAAATCGACCCCTGGCCAGTGAATAAAATCCCTTTGCCAATTTGAGCCAAATGAATCCTGTACTTAAATCACCAGGTTGTCAAGCTGCGGGAAGTATTCCCCCATGGGACTGGCTTCGTGCTGGTCTTCGAGTTCATGCTGTCCGACCTGATGGAGGTGGTCAGAAACTCGGAGCAGCCCCTCACCGAGGCTCAGGTCAAGAGCTACATGATGATGCTGCTGAAGGGTATTGCCTACTGCCACGAGAACTCCATCATGCACAGGGTGGGTACCAGTTTTGGACGTTTTTACCGAAACTTCTGCACTAGCCCTTGGTAGAGCGCCTGTACGGTAGAGCGCCTGGCGAGGAGCCACCATGCGTGGTGCTGCAGCCTCTTCAGGAGAGACAGCGCAAAGAAGCAGAACTCAAGAGAGCTGACCACAAAACCAGGGACAAGTCCGCTGCATAACCAGGACCAGAGTTCTCCTGTGCAGTGTGCGGAAGGTTTTTCCGAGCCAACATTGGACTTTACAGCCACAGACGGACCCATGCAAAGTAGACAACCTCTAGTGATGTCGTGGTCATCATCCCCGAGGATAGACGAACATGATTCTGGGGGATCGCTGGTTCAAATTCCCCTCCGGGCAATTTTCCTTCTGTTCACTTTTCAGTCCATTTCCCTTGTGGTTGTTCGATGATTGATTAAAAACTGCAATGAATCATTTTGTGTCCAGGATCTGAAGCCAGCTAACCTCTTGATCAGTGACACAGGACATCTGAAGATTGCGGACTTTGGCTTGGCTAGGGTTTTCAGCAATGAAGAAGGTAGACAGTACAGTCACCAAGTAGCAACAAGGTAGGCGAATCGTCACTTTCAAGCTTCAATTTGCATAAAGGCATAATACAGGATTGGTAAAGGTGACAGAACTGCTGCAAACTGTTCAAAATTTGATTTGTCATGGAATAAAAACAAACCAAATTTTCAGCTCATATCGTCATCGGAAACTGTACAAAAACAATTAAAACGCTCACAGTATTTTCAAATCTATTCACTGGAGTTTTGATCTTACCTCGAGATCAAAACTGTTTTCAGTCTTTGTTTTACAAATTTCTGGATAAATACAGATAATATACAATATTTTAGCCGGAAATATTTGAAACGGTATGGTTCCTACCAGCACCATCTTCATACCCTGAAAGTTATACATAAATCTGTGAACATTTCAGTTTGGGTATGTTACCAATCCTGTACTGTACTATACATAATGATATATAAATACTACCAGTAATTACTAATGAGCCGGAAATATTTGAACGGTATGTTTCTACCAGCACCATCTTCATACCCTGAAAGTTATACATAAATCTGTCAACATTTATGTTGGGGTATGTTACCAATCCTGTACTGTACTATACATAATGACATATAAATACTACCAGTAATTACTATTGAGCCGGAAATATTTGAACGGTACATTTCTACCAGCACCATCTTCATACCCTGAAAGTTATACATAAATCTGTGAACATTTCACTTTGGATGTGTTACCAATCCTGTACTGTACTATACATTAGGGCGCCCCAATTTAATTCTATGGTTCTCATTTCTTTTTCACCTTGAGGGAGGGTCGGTCGGTCGAAAAAAAAAAAAGTTTGGAAGAAAAAAAAATCTGGCTGAATACACAAAAACCTAAAGAAAATGATGTTCATTGTATTCACTGTAATCGCGTTTGAATATTTTTGTATTTTTTCAGTGATAAAAAGTATAACAATTTGAGGTTTATTGGCAAAAAAAAAAAGAATTCCCAGAATTTTTGGAGACAATTTTTGTCTCCAGAAATTCTGGGAATTCTTTTTTTTTTTCTTTTTTTTTTATATTATGCAATTCTGACAGGGTCGGCGGCAAAAAAGAATGTTTTCTTTTTTCTTCGGTCGGAGCCCAAAATATGGGTCGGTCGGAAATGAGAACCATAGAATAAAATGGGGGCGCCCTAATGGCATATAAATACTACCAGTAATTACAATGTATATATGATTATTATTAGATTGTCATATGGTTGTATGAAATAACAAATTGTCTACACTTCCTCATCCCCTCTTCGTTTTTATTAATGTTATATATATGCAGGTGGTATCGATCTCCCGAACTTTTATATGGAGCACGAAAATATGACGAAGGAGTAGACCTCTGGTGAGTTTGAGCTCTGAAATTAAGTTACACTGGAATGTCATTATAGCCGCTGGTATAGAGGTTATACACGTGACGTCATTGGCCGTCAAGCACAATGATTGCACACGCGAAACAATACGCTTCAGTGCACACGCAGCGTACAGTGTCCTACGGGAAACCATGGACAACATAGAAAAGCTTGACGGCCAATCGCGTGATTTTATGACGTCGGTGAATAACCTCTATATAACAACAAATAGTATCTCGTTTACCAGTGCTGAAACTGTACATGTGTACATGTAAATAGCATGCATGCAGCTTTCTGTTGGATCAGCTGATTTCCTCCTTTTTTCACTCATGAAAAGTGAACAACACTGTACAAGTTTATGGTGATTAGGCTGGATTTGTTTTGTAAAGTCCAAGTTGCATAGGCTGAAATAGAGGTTTCATCACTGTTCTGCCTCACAGCTGAGATGCGTGATGGCATAAAGTATGTCCAATGGTTTCTTTTATTTATTTCTTGTTTACCCTGGGTTTACCTGCTCAGTGAAACACAGTGATCGAGTTGCTGGCATTCATGGGCGCCCTTTGGCTGCCAGCCATATCAACCCACATATGATCACGAAGCACAGCTTAAGATCAAAAGTGTTTGGTTTTTGTGGAGGGAGGAAAACCGGAGAACCCGGAGAAAAACCCTCGTAGCATAGGAGAGGAACCAAACGCACAACTCTACTCACATATGACCCAAGCCGGGAACGAACCCGGGCCACATTGGTGAGGGGCGAGTGCCTAACGCACTCTGCCACCTAAGCCACCATGGTTTATACCAACACCCAAATCCCCTTTTTTTACTAGAGGACATTGTAGATCTCTCTCTATCTAATGTTTTCATCTTGCAGTTGGATATGGACCATAGAGCTATATTAAAATTACTAGAGCGCTAGCTCCGCGTTCTCCGTGTGTAGACGCTTTGAAGCCGTCCTGGGCGCAGTCATTTTGAATTTGAGTGTGTGTCTGTGATGGAACAAGAACACTTTGACTGGAATGCCTCTCGAAGAGTGTACTCTATATGCAACGCGCAAGTATGTGCGAACGGTACCAGTACCGCGTCTTGATGATGCTTGCAATCATTGCGTGACTGAAGTGCAGAGCGTGTGCGCGCACGGCCACTAAATGAAATGCGCATTTACAGAAGGTGCATCGGATTTCTGGCCTATTTGGCTTCAATAACGCACGTGTATAGAACACAATGCAGATATGCAAATGAACGTACAAAAAACGTACAAAATTGTGTGTTCTCCATAGGTTTGTGCACAAACATGGATGCGCCCAGAAGGCTTCACTTTGTACACGGAGCTAGCGCTCTAGTAATTTTAATACAGCTCTATGATATGGACTGAGTGGAACATGACGTTTAGTGTATTTATGGGTTCATGACTGTTTCTTGTACTTTGTGTCTGCAGGGCCATTGGCTGTATCTTTGGAGAGCTGCTGAACAGCTCACCCTTATTCCCTGGGGAGAACGATATTGAACAGTTGTGCTGCGTGCTGCGCGTACTGGGAACTCCTACCGAAAAAACATGGCCGGTACGTACAATTTACCCAACACATTGATCCCCTCTTATAGATAACAGAGAGAGATATGGAGCCTTTCTCAAAGCTTGTCTGCGGCTCAGGCTCCGGTTTCGTCTCTGTCATCCATATACTGAAAATATAGGTTTTTTCATTGAAGCCGAAGGTCTGTTTTCCTTTTTAAACCAGAGAATCTACTTCCGAACCACGGCCAAAAGTCTTTTATTTTGATACCCTGGAACTTGAGCCGTAGCCTAGCTTTGAGAGAGGTCCATGAAATGGGACACAGTGCTCAAATTTCGTGAAAAAAAAGCACTGGACAGTAGGTCAAGTAATTGAAGCATTTTACTAGACCTGAACTTTTTTCACTACACCTGTGGCATTCATGTACATAGGAAAACTGTAATTGTATGCAATTTTGTGTTACAAAAATTATTTATAGGCATCATTTTAATAGCACTGCGCACTTGCGCTAAAAATAGCACTGAACCTCAGACAAACATTGCAACGTGGCCATGCAAATGTGTGGTGAATGGGGGTATGTGCATGCATGGTGTGACGTCATTAGTGCGGAACGCTATTGTGCAAGGAAAACAAAATCACTACACAGCCGGACTAGTGCAGTACAAACTTACTAGACTCGGTCCACGGTCTAGTGGATATTTCGAGTCATGGGACACATTAGATTTTGTCACTTGTGCATTAACCCTGTATGTGTAGGGCCCATAAATATTTAGTTGAGGTTCCCCATCCTGTTCAGGCCTCAATGGTTAATTCTGTCATATGATTTCAATGGAGCAAATCATTTAATTTCATTTCAGTAAAAATGAACTTAAACAAACTGGTAATGTTATCTATAACGTCTGATTTCCAATAGGGAATGGAGGAATTACCAGACTACAACAAGATTACATTCCCTGAGAATCCACCCATTCCTTTTGAAGAGATGGTACCAGACGCATCTCCTGGGGTAAATTACACCCGTTTACCTTTTTCAACATTTTGTTTTATTATGATGATTTTATTTATATTTTTTTGTGTTTAACTGCCTCACACGGTCTCATTTTCTATTTCTATGCGTTTTCGAGTTGTGTATTCAGTCATGCAAGAATTAATTAAGCTTCTGTCTGGAACATTTGCACTCAGTGCTGTGTCCGAGTCCGGTCAGTCCGAGTCCAAGACCGAGTCCGAGTCCAGTCCATTCGAGTCCAAGACCGAGTCTGAGACCAAGACTGAGTCAACACATCCGAGTCCAAGTCAGACTCCATCGAGTCCGAGACCGAGTCCGAGTCCGGCACATGTACAAAAATGTACATAATCAATTAAAATCACATAGACCTGTATCAATTTGCTTTTTTTTTTTTTTCGATCTTCAAAATTAAAAAGCCACCAAGTTGAAATACCGGCCTTGGTACAGATTTGCTTTAATAAGAAATACGTTTTTGACTTTCCAAAACGCTTCTGACTTTGCATTCAGAAATAAAGTTGGCATAAACTCAAAACCTGTGAAATTTGCCGGTCTGGAGCCGGACTCGGCCCAGAGAGCCCGAGTCCGAGACCAAGACCGGCAAAAACAATAGAAAAAACTTCAACTTTTTTATTTACAATAATAACATTATTTTGGACAACGCACCCATCCAAAAAAAAAATGAAGCACATACTAAAAAACTTTAACATTTCACGCGGACGGCCAAACGGACGGGACGAACGGTACTACTACATAGGCTTTGCTTTGCTTCGCATCTCACCAAAAAAGTAATCAAAAGTCACGTGATGTCGTGTTGCTGGTAGTGATGTTTCGGCTGCTGGTACTGCTAGCCTTCGTCAAGCAGACTGTGGACAGGTCAAGTTGAATGTTGTATGTTTTACTTTACTAGATTTTTCAAGGTGCACTTTTTGTTCTTTTCCAGGCACTGGACCTGCTGAAAAGGTTCTTAGTCTACCCTTCAAAAGAAAGAATATCGGCAGCCGAGGTGAGACAATCAACTCTAAAAAAAAAACCCATCGCTATCGCTATTTAAAAAAAGGCTAAATTTATTGTCCTTTCTCGACTTGTCAATTTGTCATTTGGCCAGGGTCTAAAAGTGCATGGTTTAATATAATAAGGTCAATTACATTATAAAGACTAGGCCTATATGTTATTATATAAGCCTGTGTCTCAATTGAGTAATTGACTTGCTGTGGCTTTGGCTGCAACTGTGTCTTCTAACTGGATTCAGCCAGTAGAATTGGGACGCACCTTGCGACTGTTTACAGCAAGCATACAATGCGGAGGTCAGCCCAGCCACAACAACAAAGTCACCTTTCTTTTTGGCTTGATATTCGTGACGTCGTGACCACAGCCGTGGTCAAAGCCAAACAATGGGAGACTTTTGAGAACCGGTCTTCAAGTCAACAGCGCACGCGCACACACAACAGCGCAGGCGCAAAACAACGTGCGCATGCTCACATTTGCGTGCCCATGCGCTGTTGACTTGAAGACCGGTTCTCAAAAGTCTCCCATTGGGACACTCCACTAGATGGCCGCGCTGCCAATTGCCGCAACCGGCCAATTGGGACAAGGCCTTATATTGTTCAACTTAAGATTAAAATATTATAATGGAAACATTGTAAATGATAAAAGTAAACACGCAAGGCAATTTACAGGCAATCTCCAAGAAGAAATAGCATTCATCTGTACATTTTCATATAATTTTCCTGAACTACCCGAAAAATGACTTTTGTACGAGCAAGGTTCTCCTCTTGCATGCAGTGTAGTCGGTTGCCTCCAAGTTGCCTTGTATAGCATGTCCATATAAATTCACAGAATTATATTTTGAAATGATTTTCTTCCTCTGTGTCCATGTTTGTCCTGCAAGGCTCTTCTGCATCCGTATTTCTTCACGGAACCTTTGCTGGCTCATCATTCCGAGCTGCCCATTCCCAAGCACGGCAAGAAGGTGCGACATCGCGGCCAGAACCCTAAGGAGTACGACATCGATGCCCCTCTGGAACAGTCACTGGTCGACCCTGACTTTCTAGCTGCTTTCGTACGATGAGTATTCTGTACAAGCCTTCAGGAACAACTAAGGATTCAATTTCACGTTGGCCGTTTTAACAGCTGACTATGTGCTTAATGTGCAGTGCCCTGGACTAATAGAAGCCATGTGGGAAGACGTTAACTTTCTACGGCTTGTCACTAGCAACTTGACGCATGGAAAGCAAACAGTGAAACGTGGAAGCGCGTGGCCATGAGTACTTAAAGAATTGAGCTTAATACAATTAGGCACATTTTCAATTTGACTTTATAGATCAGCGCGGACATCCGAGTACTTTCAATCTCATAACTTGACAACCGATGAAAACCAACATGTAGATGGCGCAAGCTACGGACAAATCACGCACAAATCGCCCCATTATCGAGAATTGTTATCCGAATATCTTTGTCAAGAAGCAGAAACCGTGCTCAGTATGACTTTCATTGTCGAGTAATAGTTTGTCCTCAGACAATAATCCTTCTTTGAAGTATCGTATGCTAAGATTAAACAATTCTCGCAGCTTTTTGTCTTAAAAACCATACAACTTTCTGCTTTGTTTTCATTGCTCCAAGGTTGGCGAGTTGGAATAACATCACTCCCCGCTGATCTATAGCAAGAAAACTTGACTTGTGGTATCTTTTGTTTCTGATCTCTTGCGACTTGCACCTCATGAATGGTAGTTTATATAAGGAACTTTTATTGCTAATATTGTTGATTTTTATGGAAGGTCTCATTTTTTATATATTTTGAGTTCATCGTTCATTTTCATACTAGAGCTAATCTATACCGAACACCAACGTTCCACATTCAAATACCAGCAGAATCATGTTTAAAGGTTGTATCATACTTTGGTAAGAAACCAAAACAGAAATGTTCACAGATTTACATATAACTTTCAGGGTGTGAAGATGATGCTGATAGAAACCTACCGTTAAAATATTTCCGCCAAAAATTAGTAAAACAACAACTGAAAATCTTTTTGATCTTTTAAAAGATCAAAAATAAAAAAAGAGAAAAGACTTAAGAAATACCGTGGCCGTTTTTCACTGTTTTCTCAAAAAGTTGGCACCGTATGGGACTGAAATTTTCACACATGATTGTTATTGTATTTCCCTTGATATTTTTTCCCATGAATCTGCATTTTTTTACAAATACCAAAGTATGATACTACCTTTAAAGGTAGTGTCATATTTTGGTAGCATACCGAAACAGAAATCTCCACAGATTTAACTTACAGGGTATAAAGATGGTGATGGTAGAAACATACATGTTCTGTTAACATTTGTCTGCCTGAAATGCTGTATTTATCAAGAAAAGAGTAAAAACCAGCGACCCAAATTATTTTTGATCTATTAAAGATCAAAGAGAAAAGACTGTGGCTGTTTTCCACTGTTTTCTCAAAAGTGGGCATCGCATGGGACTGAAAATTTCACAGATGACTGTTACTGTATCTTCCTTGATATTTTTGCCCATGAATCTGTATTTCTTTGACAAAAACCAAAGTATGATATTACCTTTAATACCGGTATACAATATAAAAAAAATGGTCTATTTTCATTCTTTGTAAATAAAGAGAAAAACACTTTTTATTGTTGTTAATGTATTTATTAGAGGCAAATAAGAAAAAAAATAAACTATTTGTATCGAATAATCAAACTATATAAAGATTGCGAGTGTCTGTTAAGTTTTCTACTATTCTAGCATCTTTAGAGTGAAATGAATTGTACGTGTTAAGCAGTCCTGTACACAACACACAGAACATGCATTTAAACATGTGCAAATATAAACTGAGGACGAGTGTGTGTGTACATTTCATTATAATCATCAAAAATTAAACCACAAGGGAAACTGACTGAATTTAAAGTAATTGAAAAGTGAACAAAGAAAAATTGACTGGAGCAGGATTCGAACTGGCGACTGTATAACATTTGAATATGTTTAGGCTCTTGAATATAATTCAATGAATAAATTTCAAGCTTTTGATTCAACATAATAATAGATACAAAAACACAGCACAGAATGGAGACAACGCTGTCAACATTTTTAAAGGAATATAATTTTCCCCCACTACGAAACAATTTGCGTCTACCCATCTGAATTGAATTTTTTCACACTCCTATCAATTGCTGGAAAACTGCCCAAAACTATTGAAAAAAAGTGAAATTCCATATTTATGAAATTGATCCCTTATAAAAATGTTAAGACTATGAATGTGATTAGTTTATGTGCTCTTGCATCTACTTAACTAGTCTTGGTTCACGACTATATTATTTACTCGAACGTACAAACCGATTACCCGCACGTACGTACACGTACATGTACGTAAGGACCTCTCTCAAACATAGTCTTGGCAATCCTGTAAAATCTCCTCCCGAAAAAAGGGGAAACGCACTGCGCATGCGTAACTTTTGAATCAGGTGCAGCCTATTATAATACACGTACATATCCATGCATGCAGGCCAGTGCAGGTAATCATACATATTAAACAGTGTTGTCAATGGAGATGACGTAGCGCGCTACAAAACGAGGTGCGCCCGCAACTGACTGCCTTTAAAGGATTCCCAAGACTGTGTTTTAGAGAGACCTTTACGTATACATGTATGTACGTGCGGGTAATCGGTTCGTACGTTCGAGTAACGTAATATCATAGTCGTGGATCACCAAGACTACTAGCACTACTTAACAGAAAATGTCATATTTATATGAATTTGTCATGTCAAACCCTTGGCAATGGAAAACAGTGACAAGTGGGCTGGTATTTTATGGAAAGGTGACCAGACGTCCCCAATTTCCGGGGACAGTCCCCGATTTGACCGTGCCGTCCCCAATGAAAAATTGTCCCTGAAAATGTCCCTGGTTCGACGAACTGCCCCCGAAAATTCTAATTGTCCAAAAAAAAAAAAGGAACACATACAAATGCTGTGCTGAAGAAGATCCATTCTTCAGAGAAGTATGCGAAGACAACCGCCTAAGACATGTAAGTATGTAACCCACTCATGTCAACTGGACAAGATGTCCATAGATGCCACCATTTTGCATATGTATGCACCATCTGGATTCAAAAAACTTTCAAAATTATACCCCTCCCCCAGGACATGGATCACTGTCCCCGGATCATCTCAACAAAATATGGTCACCTTATTTTATGGAGAAAATACAATCTCAGACTTGATATAAGTTCTGCACATTATAAAAACAATGCTGTATCAAAAAAAAAATATATGAGTACAGTGCAGATATCATATTAAACAAGAAAACATATCTACCAAGGTTGATGTAACAATGTAAATTAGTAAAAGGTCTCTTTCTTACCTTCAAATTGACAATTTCTGATATGCTTCATCAATTATAGCATGGTGAACATTTAAAGGTAGTATCATACTTTGGTAAGAAACCAAAACAGAAATGTTCACATATTTACCTTTAACTTACAGGGTATGAAGATGGTGGTGGTAGAAACCTACCGTTAAAATGTTTCCACCTGAAATGGTGTATTTATCCAGAAATTAGTAAAACAACGACCGAAAATCTGTTTGATCTTTTAAAAGATCAAAAATAAAAGAGAAAAGACTTAAGAAATACTGTGGCTGTTTTTCAATGTTTTCTCAAAAAGTGGGCACCGTATGGGACTGACATTTTCACAGATGACTATTACTGTATCTGTCTTGATATTTTTGCCCATGAATTTGTATTTCCTTGATAAAAACCAAAATATGATACTACCTTTAAGAATGCAGACAAAATTGAAATCTGCAGGTACTGCCAGCTACTGACAATGAATCTTGAGCATACAAATCACATAATTAAGTCCCTTGGACACATTTGATGTTTTTATAAAGAATGACATCTACAAAATTTGAACAGACAAATGAACACACCTCCATGTGTCAAGCGACTGTTAATACTTCCCTGGTTTTCACCTAGATTATTAAGATCTAGACAATGTTTAACATTTTCTTCGGCAAGAGAGTGTTCATATGAAAAAAGTTGTACATTATATCTAGAAAGTAAGCTTGTACCAAAAAATATTGGTTATACATACATGATCTATAATCGTCACTCAAAATTTTGCACCGGATTTCTTCTATGTTCAATTATATCGCTTGTTGGTCATTATTAAAGACATAATTTCCAATTAATGTGAATGAGAATGCACTGAAAGATATTCTGAAAACATTTTATTTCGTAAAGTATTTTCGTACCATGCCTTAAAAAAACTCACAAGCTAGGCATGTGAGTTTTCTGCATGCTTGAGAAATTTCTCAAATATTCACAAGGGACGTCGGTCACTCTCAAGCATTGGTGTCCGTTCACACGGTGACACTTTTGTAAGATTTTTCAAGCAAGAGAAAAGCTCACAAGCTTTGAGTTTTTTTTAGCATCGTGTAAAAAGGCCTTTTCAAGGAAAGTTTCCATGCAAAGCCGACAATAGCATGATCAAGGGAACTTGTTCTGCAATTCAACAATCAGAGAATTCAAAGTACCCCAACTTATAAAGGTAGTATCATACTTTGGTAAGAAACCAAAACAGAAATGTTCACAGATTTATGTATAACTTACAGGGTATGAAGATGGTGGTGGTTGAAACATACCGTTAAAATTCTTCCGCCTGAAATGGTGTATTTATCCAGAAATTAGTAAAAACAACGACCTGTTTTTCACTGTTTTCTCAAAAAGTGGGCAACGTATGGGACTGAGGATTTCACAGATGACTGTTACTGTATCTGTTTTGGTATTTTTGCCCATGAATCTGTATTTCTTGCATAAAAACCAAAGTATGATACTACTTTTAAGAAACGCAATGACAAGAACATAATTTGGATTTCCATACAACCCATATGATCTAAATAATCATTCCGCTTCAAAACAGTAGTTAAATAGTTTCATATGGGACTCATACTGAAGTAATTGGGTGCTCTGCTACAGGAAAGTTTAAAGCCGTGTCTCAACTACACATACTTGGCTATGGATTAGAATTCGGCATGAGTCTATCGGAAGCAACTACAACTGCTACCATTGACCTGTGTAGATTCAAGTTTCGAGCCATAGCCAGATAAATTGGACATAGCCATGCTATTTCTGTACGTAACCCCAATTTGTACCCAAATCAAATTTTATATGTACATGTAGGTAGCTACCGTTTCAATCTTTAATGTAATAAGTAAGACTTGAAGCTATGCATGGTGGAAGTACTCAAAGAAGGTAGGTTTGCGGTGACACCATGTAATCTCTTCTGTGAGTGTGTGTGGTTCTGAGAAGAACAGGTGGTATTATCTCAACATTCTGAACAGTGTGTTCTGTTCGTCCTTAGGAGAGTCTTCTGAAGAGATTACATGTTGTCACCGCAAACCTACCTTCTTTAATGTAATAATTGTTTTACAAATGGAAATTAACAGACAAACAAGCAATTTAGGAAGCTAGATCTACAGAGAAATTGCCATGCAGTTTCAAAAACCCCTGCTGGGACTCAACAAGCACACACTTGATCCCAGATAAGGAAACTAAGTTTAAAGTATACACACAAATCCACCCCCTCTCTCTGTATTTACATGAAAGCATTTGGGAAAAATAGAAGAATATACAGTTAAATTTATATCAAAGCTTACATTCAAAAAACCCCAAATCTGTTGTCGTCAACAGATCTTTGAAGAGTAGGATGAAATTTCAGCACGTTTAATACACGTAGCCCAAAATGAATAAGAGATGGTACATACATGTACATCATACCGTATTCAAGAGCAAAACACACAAGGTCTAGGGGAGGAGCTTATGCTAGGAGTCCACTGGGCCGGCGCCAGTTGGTGCCAGTTCGCGCCAAAAATTATGTGATTGGCGCGAAGTGGCGCAACTTGGTGCGCGGCATTACATTCCAGTGGATTCCAATAGGCGGATTGTTTGCGCCATTTGGTGCCACTTGGTGGACACTTCACGCTGATTGCTCGATGCAAGTGGCGCGACAACAATTTAAAACATTTTGAAATTTTCTTGCCGCCAAATTCAATTTTTGGCGCCGTTAATTACGGGCCACCACGAGCCAGTTGGGAGGCAGTTTGAGCCACTGCACGCCACTAGGCACCTTATTGGCGACACTAGGCGCCACAGCAAATTGCATTGCCGCGAACTGGCACCAACTGGCACCGGCCCAGTGGACTCCTAGCATTACAGGTTGATTTCAGGTGATATGTTGCACATTATTATTTCCATGATTTTCCTGTTCACAAGCATACAACTTGGACTTCACAAAAAAACATTCCAATCTTTACTATACACTTTGTGGCAGTGTTTTCACTTTTCAATGGCATAAGAGTGAAGTGAAAAAAAAAGAGGAAATCAGCTGATCCGAGGAATAGTTTCATGCCTGTACGGTGGTCCTGTTAGTGGCCAGAAATAGAGGTCACAAAGGTCAAGTAATGTATCATAAAGAAAGACCTTTTGTAATATTGACATTTGGCAAAAAAAACAACTATGATCCTAGCTCTTAGCACTTTTAAATGAGGAGCTACTTCCTGTTTGACCGGAAGTAGAGGTCACAGAGGTCAAGCAATGTGTCACAAAGAAAGACCCTGCCTAACATTCACTTTTGGTGAAAGAATCAACTTGATATCTCAAACCGTTGACTTTTTGTTGATTTTTTAAAGATTTTGATGATTAAAATTCAAATCGCTTGTAATTTGACACCCGATGACGTCACGATGACGAAAAGTTTCGGGGCACAACTACCCTATATGGACTTTCTTCAGACCAAGTTTGGTTAAAATCGGTGCTCTGCATATGATGGATCATCTCTCTGACCCCCTTTACCAATTTCAGACAAAAATTCACGTCCAACATGCATAAGAAAAACTGTCATGGGTGCGTGCATGTTTGACGCACACACAAACTTCAAAAACAAGACCACACAGCTAAAGCCTCAATTCCTGCTGACGACTCAAGATATGGGTTTGTACATTAAACCCAAGGAACCTGTTCATGACAAATCATGCAGGAACAGTCAGCCAGTGTTGTATGACTCGAGGCCGAGGACGGTCTCGAGGCCAGAAATTTGCTGCCTCGGCCTCGGCCTCGTGGGTCCATGACTCGGCCTTGGCCTCAGCCTCGAAGAATTTTCAATGATGACTCAGCTCGAGGCCGGGAATTTTTTTTATCTAAAACTTAAACGTGTTTCCCAACATTTTAGAGAGACAATTTTCAATTTTTCATCAAATACATAATAAAGAAAAAAAGTTAGAACCTACACCATTGTGTAGCATGTAATAAATCAAATGTAATGAATTGAGAGCTAGGGTAGTTATAAACCACATTGGGAAGTTCCAGTACCGCGTCTAGGCTAGCAAACAGTCTCTCGTGGAGTAAAATTATATGATTGGGTGTGACTCGGCCTTGGCCTCGGAGACCCATGACTCAGCTGCGGCCTCGGAGGTTGTGGACTCTGATACAACACTGCAGTCAGCACAGCTTCCAGTCAGCTGTTGTCCAAGTAAAGCTCATGACCATGAAGTGTCTCAGTGTCTCAGTGAGGTCAATTATAAACAGGCATTCATCTAGAAGAAGGGGAGGATGAAATCAAAACAGAGTCCGAAACACCTTTACTCCAACTTCACCTCCCCACACACCATACCTCCACCACAGCCACAAAAAGGGATGTAATGACATCCATGTATGCCACGTCAACAGATGACAGATATTGAAGGCTATCTGAAACTACCATCACAATGCATAGTGGGACGCTACAATAAAGAACACCGCTATACCGAACATTTGGCTATACCGAATATCATCCTTGACTCCTAAGTTTTGTTTACAATACATACTGAACATGCTTCTTTAAATCACTACATGTATAATGGACAATATCTGTGCATCCTGCCATGTTTGTTACAGTGTTGGAGTACTCGTACTCGAGGACAACTTGAGTACACGCAAATGCTTGGCCCATTCTCGATTAAAAGTAATCAAAAATAAAATGTATTTGGCCTGTACTCGTTAAAAAAGTACTCAAAAATAAATGTACTTGGCCCGTACTCGATTCAATGTACTCAAATTTCGGGAGAACTTGATCTGACCATTTAGTGCAAATTTCATTTTCGTTACAATTTCAAGGTTGATAATGTTGCCGATTTTCGATAAATTATACAATTGGAGTATGAAGATCATCGGGAGTTAACAAAATGCATTTTTTGCACTGTGCGTTGGTACTGTACTCAGACTCGGCTCTGTACTCGACCTTGAATGTACTCGGACTCGATACTTAGGACTTGGACTCGACAGCAATGTGCTCAGACTCAGACCAGTACTCAGACCTTGAAGTACTTGGACTCGATACTTTGGACTTGGACTCGACAGCAATGTACTCGGACTCGACCTTAGTACTCGGACCTTGAAGTACCCGGAGTACTCTGTACTCGGATCTGAGGACTCTACTCCAACACTGGTTCGTTATAGCGGGGTTCCGTATTGGTGTTAGACCCCTCCCTGTAGTTTCATCAAACTCCACACCCACCACCCCCCAAGTCCCACCCCCTTACATCTGAACCTAGCTTCCAGATCCACTGGCAGGACAGGCCCAGCCCTTCTATAGGTTCATCCTCCGTTGGAAGAGAGACATAAATACAGGGCAGCAAACATGACTACTATATTTACGTACCAGTTATTCCATTTAAATAAAATATGTAAATTAATTGTTTATAATCAAATGGTTAATTATCCAAAATACACAACACCAGCATCATACCCCCTACACACCCTCTACAAATGTACATGTACATTGAGAACAATTTACTGCAGATTTCTTGTGGTTGTTTTTTTTTTACCGGTGTAGTGTTTGACAACTTGTCTCGTTAAAAACAGGTAATACGGGCGTTTCACAATTTAGAGCGCCGCGCCACCAATTAAAACTATTAACTACAGGATACTAATTTTGTTTCCTTAAGGAAAAGACACATTATCAAGGCACCGTTGTGGATGAACACATTATGCCAAACAAAACAAAGGAAAGAACACATAACCCTGCTAGCACTGCTATTGCTTCACGTTCACCCAAACTATGACACCGGTAAAACGCAATTAACCCAAATTTTCCGGGAAATTAGGCTGGGGTCCTTGTGCAGTGCCTCATGTAGCGTAAAGTGTCCTTACGCATTTTTGTGGCCGCCATGAAACATGACATTATGGGTGAATCACAACCACTAGCTGCATACCGTTATTGCGCTGTTCGCGGCAGTTGACCGCTGTTTCAATAAATTTTTTTGGTACATTTCACTTGATTTCTAATTTTCGTAAACTAAAGCAAGAAAAGATTTTTCAGAAAAAAATCATCCCACTATAAAAACACACAAATAAAAATGTGCGCAGATTTGTGTTGCACGATGTATTGTTATACGTCATTATAATGCATGTGCAAGCATCGCATAACGAAACTGCGCAGATATTTGTGAATTTGTGATGTACCAAACATCACAAATAAGATATTTGTGATGTTCGATGTTCCTCCTGCGCCACCATTCTTTGCCGTCTTGCGCATGATATTCATAGTTAATTTCACACTGTGAGTAATGTAATGCGCGCCCCATGTGTCATGTGTCACGGCGACCACGGCATTTTGCACTCGATACGAAACCATACTATTGTTGTTCAGCCTACAAGCCCCCCCACTTATTATTCACTGCATTAGCTAGAATATTTAGTTGTATTAAATCAGCTCAAATCCCACGACCCCACAGTTTTTGGAGGCAACTTCAGGGGCTGATTCGAGTTTAAGTGACAAAGAATGAAGCAACGTGAAACATTATAGAATACACACGGTACGTTGCACTAAATTCAGCTGAATGCCATGTCTAAAAATAGGAAACAAAGGGCTTGTTATATCAAGCCATTATTAGTTATAATCAAACTGGTTTTTGGGTTATGAGATTTTCATGATGCTTTGTCTCACAGGCCCTACTACTTGGTTGGTACTCCTGAGGGCTGCTGCTGCTCTGGGCTCGGTGTTTTCTCCGGTGCTTTCGGTCGGCCATACAGGAATATAGCTGAGATGACCAGGCCAGCACCGATACAGAACTGAGTGTTGATCTGAAAATGGAATAAGTAAATAGCTGCGACAGTGGAGACTATAATACTGACGGACGTGGCGAAGCCCTTGAGGATGTTATCAGCGTATTTGACCACGACAGCGACGGTGAGACCGCCGAAGGCCTGCAAGGCGACGACCCACCACACGTAGGGCGTGAAGGCATAGAACATACCCTTCTCCATGATCTGCGGTCCATCCTTCATGAACATCCCCACCAGGCCGATCAGGGTCCCCGAGAGACCCAGCTGGATGTTGCGGATCCATATGGAGGCCTTGGAGCCCTTCAGGATCTTCTCAAAGTAGACGCCCGCGAAGCCGGAGAAACAGCAGGCGACGATGACGGCGATCAGGCCGTGCAGAGGTTTCTGGACCGTGTGGGTGACCTCGGCGGCCCTCTTGGATGGGTCCGTCGGCTGGATCTGGACAATGGCCACACCAGCAAAGAGGAGGATGAGGGCCACCCACTGGAACCCACTGAGGCTCTTACGTAGCATGACCACACTGAAAAGGGCTGTGGTTAAGATCTTCAGCTGGTAGGTCACCTGTTATGCAATGAGGAAGAAATCAGCCAAAGTTAACAAATCATAAAGAAGTTTAGAACATCCAAGAAACTTGCAAACACATGTACTGCATGCCATTCGGACGTTTTGCAAGGTCAGGGGTTGATTTCACTATCAATCGTATGACTTATGATGCATTGCAGCCGGCCCTATAGCTGTACATAGGATACGATGGGTTATCCTTGGCGATTGATAGTAGGGCTTCGTGAAATCGAAGGCATGTCAAGTTGAGTTCTCATAAATAAAGAATAGCCAAAGATACAACAGTTTCTTTACACAATTGCATTATGACTGCGTCCATGAGCTCCAATCTCACAAAAAAATAGTGTGAGACCATTCTTGGTAAATGGCGTGAAATGAGTTCAGCAAGTGAAAGACACCTGAATAGGGAAAGGAACAAACCACTGTAAATGAAAACAAACACCACTGGACAAAATAGAGTACATATGCAAAATAGTCAAGCAACCGCATCCCTGTTTCAAAACTCCATGGGATGATTCACAACCAAAGTCCAGTTGGTGCACTGGTACCTGAAAGGGCATTATTTTACAAGTTAAGTTGCAAGTTGACTAATGGTCAAGTGTCTCATGATGACGGACAGAGTACATACTGACCGAAGCATCAAATTATCGGCTCTATTCAGAACTACATACACTGGTTACCAGTACAATAACGAATCAAATACAAGATCCTGCTACTAACATTCAAGGCCATACAAAGGCATTGAATTTGGCTCTTGCAAGGCCACTTTACCATTGCAAGGGGAACTTCCAAAATTATTATGTCTATGGAAACATCTGAAGGGGGCACGAAGGCCAAGAACAAGGGCAACGAAGGCCATGGCCTCCGTTAAATTCAAGCTTTGTATCATACACAACAACCTAGCTCCAAAGTACATTACATCTCTAATTAAAGAACACCATCGACGGCCCGGCCTACGCACTCCAGGAATTGTCCTCCAGGTTCCATTGACAAGACTGAGGACATACGGGGACCATGCCTTCTCATCAGTAGCTCCACGGCTTTGGAATACACTCCCTTCTACTCTCCGTAATTTTACAGGACTTGAAGAGAGACAAAACATGGTGCCATCAGAGACTTGTTCAGACATTGCCTATCATCATCAAGCACTACGTACCTGAAAGGTTGCTGCGCTGAGGTTGGACACCCCGATGTACATCAGGTTGTTCTGCATGGTGTAGATGAACGCTGGGACCGAGACTTTGAGCGTGTCCAGCGGCTGCATAGCTATGCTGTTCCACAGGAGCTTGCTCAGCTCCACCACGTTGCCTTTGTGCTGGTACAGGAGGATCAGGACGCAGGTGGTCATCTTGACCGCCTCCGTGATGCAGACGGCAGCCGTGGAGAAGTACATGTCGCCGGGCTGATTGCGGGTGAACCGCATCATCAAGATGAGGGCGGCATTCTGGAGGACCAGGCACACCAGGCTGACATACTTGAGGTTGATGTGGGTGGCAGCACCTAGAGTAGTGGAATGGTTAGACAGTAAAGATGGTACACATCAACATCAATAACCACTAAGAGGCACATTTGTCTGGTGTATGTACATTACAGGGCTCAAAATTCGTGAAAAAAACGCACTGGACAGCTGGTCTAGGAATTGAAGCATTTTACCAGACCTGAACATTTTTCGCTAGACCTGTGGCATTCATGTCCATAGGAAAATATAATGGTGGGTAGCCGTGTCAGTCAGATAACATATAAAATACAAAAATACAAGTAGCACTATATTGACTAACTAGAGTTTAAAAAGAGCATGAGCTTTCGTAGCAAGAACTACTTCATCAGATTCAAAATAGGAAAATAGTCATTGTATGCAATATTGCGTAAAAAATCACTAGACAGCCGGAGTAGTGCAGTACACACTTTACTAGACCGACACTAAAATCACTAGACGCGGTCCAAGGTCTAGTGGATATTTCGAGCCCTGCATTAATGTGGAGTTGGAGGAAACATCCCTGCAATGTAAGGTCATGCTTAATTCAAGTTCCTTTGATCTCACCAACTCCTCCATATGAGCTGCCTTGATGTATAAAATTAACCCACTTAAGACCTTTTTCACACGACGCTAAAAAAACTCTCAACCATTAAGAAATTCTCTCATGGTTGCGAAATCTTACAAAAGTGTCATCGTGTGAAGGGACACCAATGCTTGAGAGTGACCGACGTCCCTGGTGAATCCTTGAGAGATTTTGACCGAGGTCCAGACCTGCGACAAAATTTCTCAAGGGACCCTTGCGAAGTGCTTTGCAATGCGCATGCGTGTGTTTTCTATGTGTTACATTGCCTTTGTAGACCGGGCGCACTCCCGCGCGCTTCACGCGCAACCTCAGCGTCGTGATGGTACTAGCAGCGTTAACATTCATAAAATGCATAGTTTATCGATTACCCGCGTTCCGTCTCCAAGGGAGGCTTGCAAAATGTTACACTGTGCCGTGTGAAAGGACGCAAAAGCGGCCAGCGTAAAACCATTTTGTAAGATGAGAAAATGTCTCAATGGTTGAGTGAAAAGGCCTTTTTTTTTTAGATTTTTAGAATTTCCTTGATCATCACGGCTTCCATCATCATCAAGGATTCTTCCGATCAGAGCCAGCGCTTCAGCATGTTCAGGGACAGAAATCCCTACATCCTTGAAACTCAAAGTGCCCATGATCAAGGGCCAGTTTCATAGAGCTGCTCAAGCACAAAATTTCCTTTTTATTAAAACCATGTAAAGTCTTCCTTGATCAAACAGGATTACCAACCAAATTGCCATGTGATGTTTACCGCTTTTGACTTGTACTCAGCCATTGTTTGCTAAGCATAACATTCACAAGGTGTTTTAGCTGGCATACTGATTTTAATTACCGAGGTTTTGGTGCTTAAGCAAATTTTAGTGCTTAAGCAGCTCCATGAAATTGAGCCCTGAGCAAATCCTTCGTAATCATCATTAGTTCCCATGACCTGGTCAAATTTGTAATCCTCACACCTCAGAATAAATCCCTAGATCATCGAAATCAAGGGAAATCATTGATCAAATCATCAAACCATTGGACGATCACGTTTCCCTTGATTTCCGATCCTACACGGAAACACGAACGTGGCATTGATGGCCTGCAACATTAGTTTTCAAGAAAGACAATCTGCTCTGACGAAGAACTGGAAAGCATCACAGACCAAGGACGATTCCAAATAGGCAAACAAAAATAGAAACAAATGCCACACTAACACATTGAGAAGATGAGATACACGTGGCGCTGTGAGGAAACTGGAAATACATGTAGTCCATGCCGACAAAATACAACTATTAAAGCTTTGGTTTTCAATAAATAATGCAGAAATATTACCGGTATTGCCTAAATCAACAATGAATAAATGTAAGGGTTTCAGGGTCAATTAATCATTATTGGAGTGTCATTGTATTAAAGGTAGTATCATACTTTGGTTTTAATCAAAGAAATACAAATTCATGGGCAAAAATATCAAGACAGATACAGTAACACAGGGCTGGAAATAAGGTTTGGTGAGGGCAAGGCCAAATTTCCATTGCAAGGGGCACTTCCATTGGAAAATCATAATGTCTATGGAAATATTTGAAGGGGCACCAAGGCCAAGAACCAGGGCAACAAAGGCCATGGCCTCCGTGGCCTCCGTTTATTTCCAGGCTTGGTAACAGTTATCTGTGAACATTTCAGTCCCATATACGTTGCCCACTTTTTGAGAAAACAGTGCAAAACAGCCGCAGAATTTCTTAAGTCTTTTCTCTTTTATTTTTGATCTTTTAAAAGATCAAAAAGATTTTTGGTCGTTGTTTTACTCATTTCTGGATAAATACAGCATTTCAGGCAGAAACATTTTAACGGTATGTTTCTACCACCACCATCTTCATACCTTGTAAGTTTACGTATTAAATCTGTGAACATTTCTGTTTTGGTTTCACACCAAAGTATGATATTACCTTTAAGTTGCTACGTTATTTTTACTAGCCTGCCGGAGCATCCCTAGAACAAGTCTAACAAGATGCTTATAGCTAAAAGGTACACACCAGGCTAGTGCAAATCCAGCCCCTGTTTGACCAACATAAATGACACTGACATGATGACATCATACAATAAACACAAGAGAAAGCAGTTGGACAATCTAATTGCAGACAGAAAGAAATGTTCCAGATGATGGATGATGAGGATACACTGCCTCTTTAAAGGTAGTATCATACTTTGGTATTAAGAAACCAAAACAGAAATGTTCACAGATTTGCGCATAACTTTCTGGGTATGAAGATGGTGCTGGTAGAAACATACCGTTAAAATTGTTCCGCCTGAAATGCTGTATTTATCCAGAAATTATTAAAACAACGACCGAAAATCTTTTTCAATTTTGATCTTTTAAAAGATCAAAAATGAAAGAGAAAAGACTTAGAGAAATAATGTGGCTGATTTTCTCAAAAAGTGGGCACCGTATGGGACTGAAATTTTCACAGATGACTGTGATCGTATCTTCCTTGATATTTTTGCCCATGAATCTGTACTTCTTTGACAAAAACCAAAGTATGATACCACCTTTAATTGAAGTAAAACAAATTTCTTACATTAAAATAAAGGCAACAAACAAGGCAGAAATATGAATGCCTGAATAAATAATGAATAAATGTAAGGCAGTGTTAATCAATTGATCATTATTAGAGTGACATTGCACAAAGGTGCAAAAATGATATTGACAACAAAAAGCAGCTGCGATGTTTATTTGCAAGCTGAAAAAAAAATATATATATATGAAAAGACAGATAAAATATGATCAATACTGACATACGTTGCATGTCGGTGCAGCACAGGTGTTTCATTTTTAATACCATGTTTACAGTAAAAGGTACATGTAGTGCATTGGGATTGGTACAGGACCAAAAACACTCAAAAAAGGTTTGTAGGAGAACCAATGTTCCTAGGATATTTGTTGTCATATCAGAGTACATGTAATTTGCTCAACTGCCATCTAACGGATGGCCCTTTTCCAAACCTCGGCTCCAGCTCAGGCTCCGGCTTCATCTCTGTCATCCATATGCTGAAAATATAGGTGGTTGCTTTTTATTGAAGCTCAATCTCTGTTTTCTTGTTCAAAATAGAGTATCTACTTCCAAACCGTATGCAAAAGCCTCTATTTTGATACCCGTTATTTAAAATGGAGTCACGAAATGGAGCCGAAGCCAGAGCCAGAGCCGGAGCCGAGGTTTGGAAAAGGCCCCAGGTCTTGTACATGTACTAACTTTTTTTTTTCCATGGCTAAACAGTTGTAAATTTCAGACTAGCCCTTCTCAGTCGTGTAAAGGCCTTTTCACACTATCTCCTTTTTCGACCTGTGTTGAAACCAACCCGGATCCGCCCTGGTTCAGTCCGGCAAGTTTTTGAACCGGATCGAAGAGATGCAACATTCACACTGTATGTTTTAGGGCTGTAAGTTTACAAATAATTTTGTAACCGGTTACCCGTCCGTTTTTCGGTTACGGTTACGATTACCCATATAACAAAAAAAACAAAGAAAAACAAAGAAATAGTAAGTTTGGGTATATTAGGAACTTGGTTGACAACATTCTTTTGTCAGAACATTTGGCAGTGGCAGGCATAGCAAAATGTTTGGCCTTTGCTTTGCATCAGCCTGCTGGTCCAATTTCAAAAGATCATTGGCATTTTTTCTTTGTGAACTCTAGAAGTGTCTATGTTTAAAAAAGAAGAGGCCATTAAAAAGATACTTTTCGATTAACCTAACTGGGAAAATGTACCCGGGTACCCTCTTAAACGGTCGGTTAACCGGTTAACTGGATACAAACTGCAGCCTTAGTATGTTTATGGTAAACCAGTTCATACAACAAAGATCGCGTGTCACATGGCCCAAAATGCAGTTTCGAACCGGGTTGAGATTTTCAACCCTGCTCCCTACCAGGGTTGATTTCGATCCGGCTAGGCCGTCCTACCCGGGTTGGCTCGGGGTTGAAAATGTTCAAGTGTGAAAAGGGTTGAAAAAATCTCGGGGTTCAATCCGGTTCCAACCCCGAGATTTTGGATAGTGTGAAAAGCATGTGTCAGCGTTCGCCCCACTCATTTACTTACCAGCACATCAAACATTACTGGTATACAGGTACAAGTATACATACATGTACATGAACAGGTACACGTACAAAAACGAAAATCTTCCATGTCACATATGTGTAAGTTGCTTATTTAATTTTGCTCCTTTATTTTTACTAGCCCTGGCACAGATTCCTACTAGCTACAATTGCAAATAAATAAGTAGTGTTTCCTGTTTACATATTAGGAATATAGTTTAGTGATGTAAATTCAGCCCTGTTACCAAATGGAGAGTATACAGGGTGTCCCAAAACAAAACGCAACACTTTATGTCGAGAACTATTATATGAAAATTAAACTGTTTATCACTTCAAGATTCAAACATTTGATACAGCCATGTCTTGGCTATCACCATGTAGAATTTGAGCAAAGTTGGCCTAAAATTAAGTGAAAAAACTAAGACTGAATTACCCAACCTTAAAACCCATTTTCATCTTTCTTTCATGTACACATTATGTGTGTATTGACCAATATGCGTGATATCCTTGCAAATTTGTTTTTAAGGAATACCTTTCAATTGGTCATATTTTCACCAATTTCAGCCCGACTTTGCTTAAATTCGACATGGTGATAGCCAAGACATAGTTGTATCACATATCTCAATCTTGAAGTGGTAAACAGTTTAATTTTAACATAATAACACAGTGTTGCGTATTTTCTGGGACACCCTGTACAAAAAACACAAGAGACAGCCCATTTGGTCAATCACACTGTACTCTACATCTAAATGCAAATTTACATGTACAACAGAAGAAATGTTACAGATGATAATGATGAGAAACAGATGGAACTGTGATTAATTGAAGTAAAATAAAAAGTACAAAAATTTGAAACCCACAAATGAAGCAGCAACCGATTTCACAAAATGTTGTGTAACTTGAGCAGCGTGTAAATGTTGCGTAAGTTTCATGAAATGGCCATAACTTGTGCAACCAAGGAAGGAAAATGTTGCGTAAGTTATGCAACAAAATATTGCGTACGCAACATTTGAAGTTTCGTGAAATTGGCTGCAGTATGTTTCAAGCTAATAGAACTTTTGTACCATTTGTACAAGTTTCTGAACAGTCAGAAGACTTGTATGATCTCTGTGTTCAGGTGAATGCTTTTTGTTTCGGCTGAAAATTAACCCTACATGCATGATTTATCTTAAATGCACAAACAATGTGCACATGTACACACCACACAAATTAAGTCTAGGCCTTATTCACGGTGCATCCATCCTGCATTCGAAACAGTGCAATCAAACCGAGGCTTGGATTCAAAGTAGTCTGGTACCCGTTTTCTTTTTAGAAATGGTGTTATCTTGTCTAAGGGTATACAAGAAGGTGGCAAAATTGATGCACCATGAATAAGTACTATAAACAATTCTTCAAATCTTGAAGTTACTGTACACAAAGATACATGTAATTTATCTTCAATTTCTCTTCGTCATGGCTTGATTTTCAGGATTTTAATGCATTTGCTTTAGCATCTAGGCAAGGCATCTGAGGGTGGAAGCTTTGGCCTTCAAAAAGATCAAAGCCGTCCTTCCAGCTCGACAATTCACCGACGTCATAAAATCACGTGATTGGCCGTCAAGCTTTTCTATGTTGTCCATGGTTACCCGTAGGACACTGCATGTTGCGTGTGCACTGAAGCGTATTGTTTTGCGTGTGCAATCATTGTGCTAGGCGGCCAATGACGTCATGTGAATAACCTCTACACCATGAGAATCACTGTGGGTCTAAATCTTATTGTCCTACACCTACAGTACACACAGGCATGCAACTCAGACTTAACAGACAAAAAACAAGGAAATTCCAATCTTCACTGGACTTTCTGATATCAGTGTTTTTCTATTTTCAATGACATGAGATAGAAGTGAAAAAAAAGGAAATCAGCTGATCCGATGAAAAGTTGCATGCCTGTACACATTAGCATGCAATTTGGACTTTAACCAAAATGAAGGTAATTCAAATCTTTACCATACTTTGTAAAGTGCTTTTCAGTAAATTCAGTGATATAAGAGTATAAAAGTGGAAAAAAAAGGAGGAAATGAGCTGATCCAAGGAAAAGTTGCATACCTGCCTACATGGAAACAAACACGTACGCATTTTATGCACAGAGACTCTGATTTTTATGATTATTAGCATTTAAAGCAAGGCCTCCAACTACATAAAATCAAATTGGATATCACCTGCATTGCTTCTTCCTGATTGGTCATTAACAGTAAGTCCACCTATATATTGATGAAAAAAGAAAATAAAGCCAACAAACAAATAAATGTCACTGAACAAATGTCATACATGTACATCAAAAGATATTTCTGTAAACTATTGTACTGTAAAGCTTAGAGTTGGGAAGGGCCAGGTGTGACGTTTTCCAACCGGTATGATCGTTCTAAAATGCTTTGAAAGTGGTACAAACCCTATTAGCATTTACCAGTACATAGTCCATGGGCCAGCCGATTTGTCGGTACCATCTGGAGGGACTAATCATAGATATATAAAAAAAAAACTAGATGACGCATTGCCTGCTCGTGGACGCGTCTTTCACGGCGCCATTTTTTAAAGGTATTTTTCAAATCTGTTTTTATGGAACGCCATAGCTATCTTCTTTAGATTGTTTGCTTCGGTAATTCCATCATTCAATTTGCCAAATTGTATGATGGAATTTGCGAACAGAATGACAGAATGACAAACTGAATGATGGAATTGGCGACCGGAATGACAACACGGCAAATAAAATGATGAAATTTGCATATTTAATGATGGAATTTACCGACAAACAATCTAAGCCACCGATTATAGCTACGGTGTTCCATCATGTTTCTGGTGCATCGCATAACGTGTAACGGCCGGCACTGCGTACCGCGCGGGTACGCGATCGTTATAATAAGCGCTTGAATGTTTAGGTTCATTTTTTACCTGCATTAGATGGCCGCGTCCTGCATGCGCGGATATAGCTCCCATTGGTTTGTACACCGGTGCGTCATCTAGTTTTTATATATCTATGGGACTAATTATAAATTGAGTTTTATGATTTAAAAAAAAATATAAAAATGGCAAAATAATATGATGGACGGTCCAAAACGGTAGCTTATGATTACTGGTACTTTTTGAAAGATTTCAAAGGTAAGTTTCAAAGTTCTGAGAGCCTCTTCCGTTTTGTGCAACAGTCTGTTTAAGGAATTTGCAAAATGTTGTATAGCAAATTTATTTGATAGTCACCATTTTCTCAAAAAGTGGGCATTGTATGGGACTGTGAATTTCACATATGACTGTTACTGTATCTTTCTTGATATTTTTGCCCATGAATCTGCATTTCTTTGACAAAAACCAAAGTATGAAAAAAAGAAAAAAAAAAAAATTTATTACAATCTATCAGGTACAGTATCAGACAATTTGAGACAAATCTTCTCTTGTGCTAGCAGAGCATTCCTTAAAGTGGGCCTCTAATGTAGTTGCCTGTAAAAAAAATGCCCGTGCCACACTAAGCGTTATTTTCTGTTCACATGTTTAATGCACCAGCAAGCCCACCAAGATAATCTCAGCATGTATGATGTGAACTGGGGTGGATTTCTCGAAGCCCTACGATCGATCGTAACTCGAGTTACGAAGGATAACCCATCGCAGGGGGCCTATCCCACGTAGTGCTTCCATGCATCAAAAGTCCTATGATTGATAGTAAGTTACGAAGAGTTTGGTGAAATCGACCCCTGGTTAGATAGCACCATAGTAAAAAGTGCAAGGCAGACAGTCTTGCCAGACAGCTGCACAGGAATGAGGAATGCTGCAGGAAAG
The DNA here is from genome assembly GCA_963971285.1 of Astropecten irregularis. Lineage (NCBI taxonomy): Eukaryota > Metazoa > Echinodermata > Asteroidea > Paxillosida > Astropectinidae > Astropecten > Astropecten irregularis. The sequence goes on along the minus strand of OZ020244.1, from coordinate 35,070,694 downwards.
TGCAAAAAGAAACCAGTGCGCAGTTGAACAAGAAACATAAAAGAATGAATACCGTACTTAGGATTAGGCCTATTCCAACACCTGAAAGGGCCAAGATCGTCCAATCACAAACGAGGTATGAATCACATGCAAATTAGGCTTGCCCTTCACTGACGTGGATGAGCACTGCATACTCAGTGCTTGTGGGAGCATGTGAAAAAATCACATGCTGGCTCAGGTGGGATTCGAACCCACGACCTGCTTACTAGTGCAGATGCCATACTGCTAGGCCACCGAGCTAGCTGCGGTACCCGCCGCGATATTGGATTCGATTCACCCCGCTGACCCCAGCTGGCATCTGCACTAGTAAGCAGGAGGTCGTGGGTTCGAATCCCTCCTGAGCCAGCAAAATCATTTAATATTCATGAGGTATGAATCAGCTACCCAGATGCAAGCGGCTTCCCTTTTACAATGTACATATTGTCATGACAGTAATTAAACGAGATTGAAATTTCATTCAATTCATTGTTTGTCTGACAACAAAATGAAAAGATGTTCTGAATGTGCAAATTATATGGGGATGACACATTATGACATGTACATGTAATGGTGAATTGGTGATACACTGTACATTGATCTTCTGTTTAATGCTTTGGGTATAAATGAGAATCACCTGTGCTTTGATCATTGATTGAAAATATCATGAAGTAGGCTATTAACTTATAAGTTATTTACTTGACATAATTATAGAGATAGGGTGGGTACTTTCTGAAAAGTGGTCTTGAACAAGGGGAGGATCATCCACCACAACTTGGACAGTTTAAAGGTAGTATCATACTTCGGTAACATACAGTACCGAAACAGAAATGTTCACAGATTTACATATAACTTACAGGGTATGAAGATGGTGATGGTAGAAACATGCCGTTAAAAATGTTCCGCCTGAAATTGTGTATTTATCCAGAAATTAGTCAAACAGTGACAGGAAATCTTTTTGATCTTTTAAAAGATCAAAATAAAAGAGAAAAGACTTTTAAAAAAACGTGGCTGTTTTTCACTGGTTTTCTCAAAAAGTGGGCAACGTATGGGACTGAAATTTTCACAGATGACTGTTACTATACCTGTCTTGATATTTTTGCCCAGGAATCTGTAGTTCTTTGATAAAAACCAAAGTATGATACTACCTTTAAGCACGAGAAAATAGACGACAAACCAAAAGACTTGACTTTTTATTACTTAATACTTATGTAAAACAAAACATGTATGTGTACATAGTTGCCAAAAGCGCTCCGCACTAATGACGTCACAAAATCCCCGGCTGTCAGACAAACATTGTCTAACACGCGTAGTGTATATGGACGCGCACACCCACACACGTGCATGGTTGCAATGTTTGTCAAAGATCCGGTGCTATTTATAGCGTTAGTGCGGAGCGCTATTACCAGTATCTTATACATGTAGCACATAAATACAATTGATCAAAACTCAAGTTAATACAAAGGATGAAAGGATAACCCATCGTATCCTACGTACATGTAGGGCTGCAACATTGCATCATAAGTCCTACGATTGATAGTAAGTTATATTTTGTACAATGAGTTTGGTGAAAAAGATCCCATGGCATGCATACATTTAGAGTGCAAAATGCAAATGGCTTCTGCAGTGCATTTTAAAACCGAGTTTATTATGTGCATAATATGTGAACACGTACATTCATCTGTAAAGATCTGACCAGTAAAAAAATATTATTTATAGACGGCAAACTCTTTTGGGCGAAATTGGGGAAACTTTGCAAAATGGCTTGACAAATAGGCCTACAGTAATACAAACACATACATGTATATTTTATGAGTAATCCTACTCAATAGGTGGACTAAAAAGAAGGCTGTTTAAGGATGAAAAAGAGCTCAGCTGAAGAGGGAAATCTTTTAAATAATCCACAACAATACCTCAACCTTAAAGTTAAAGGTAATATCATACTTTGGTTTTTGTCCAAGAAATACAGATTCATTGGCAAAAATATCAAAGAAGATACATCTAGTAACAGTCATCTGTGAAACTTTCAGTCCCATACGGTGCCCACCTTTTGACGAAAACAGTGAAAAACAGCCGTGCAGTATTTTTTAAGTCTTTTATTTTTTATCTTTAAAAGATCAAAAATAATTTTGGTCACTGGTTTGACTCTTTTCTGGTAAATACACGATTTCAGGCAGAAATATTTTAATGGTATGTTTCTACCAGCACCATCTTCATACCCTGTAAGGTAAGGTAAGGAAAATTTCTGTTTCGGTATGCTACCAAAGTATGATACTACCTGTACCTTTAAAGGCAGCATATAGGATTTGCAAGGCCTCCAAAAACAAATATTGAGCTTGAGACAGAAAATGGACTCAACAGTTCGTAAACAGTGCAAGCAGTCACCATGGGAAATCTTGGTTCATCAGATGCTGGGTTTTTCAAGGATATCAAGATTTAGTGCCTTTCCAAAGATAGTTTATCCGAACTATTTTTGGAACAAACATAAAGGACACCATCACTTGAGTTGTTTTATTTATCCCCTTTCACTCAAGGTTTCGAAGATGGTGCTGGTAGAAACATACTGTTAAAATATTTCCACCTGAAATGCTGTATTTATCCAGAAATAATAGTAAAACAAAGACCGAAAACAGTTTTGATCTCGCGGTAAGATCAAAACCATTCTTCGTGTTTTATAAGAAAAATTAAGTTATGTTTTCGCTATTTTCTCGTGACTCAGACGTGTCCGATTGAGCTCAAATTTTCACAGGTTTATTATTTCATGTACATGTTTGATCAGACAAAGTATGAGCATGTTTATAGCTCCATGGTATGAGTGCTGTCCTGTGACCTTTACCAATCATGTATTATACCTTTAATTAAAACCACTGACTGAACCAATTGGAAATTGGAATACAAGCGTCTGCTGCAAATATGCACACAATAAAACATGCACAATTGTCTATAAATATGGAAAATGTTAATATCCATTCAAACCTTAACAAAAAAAACCCTAGCTGTGATTTCATACTGAAACAGAGCTCTGTGCACATATTGAACAGCTGTTAAACAGTGACGTCGAAATGAAAAATACTTGCAAAGCACAAGAAGGCTGCAACAGCAGCTACATGTATTATTATGCAGAAACCTGGGGCATGAATTGAGTAATGCACTGAATTGAAGCAACAGGTGTGCCATATAATCTATAATGGCAATTCATCTGTAATATTAGGAGTGAAAGTAAAATGAGGTTCGAGAGAGGAGGGGCTTGTGCAGCATAATGCTGCCATTCCACATTTTAACTTTATATGCAGCGAACCATTAACCTTGGTACCAAGTACCGCCCTACATGCAATGCCTCCTAAAAAAACAAGTGTACACCATACGCGTAATTATGAGAAAAAGCAACAAAATGCAAGACACCAAGAGTTGAGTCAATGTACATGTATATATGTATGTGCTACACTAGGTGCATTAGTTTAGCTCCCCCGGGTCGACACCAGTAAGGCTGCAGTTTGTATCCGGTTAACCGACCGTTCAAGAGGGTACCTGGATACATTTTCCCAGTTAGGTTAATCGAAAAGTATCTGTTTAATGGCCTCTTCTTTTTGAAACATAGACACATCTAGAGTTCACAAAGAAACAAATGTCAATGATCTTTTGAACACTGGACCAGCAGTGACAAAAGCATGTTGACAACCAACTGACCAAGTTCCTAAAAGACCCAAACTTGCTATATTTTTTGTTTTTCTTTGTTTTCTTTATTATACGGGTAATCCTAAACGTAACTGAAAAACAAACGGGTAACCAGTTACAACATTATTCGTAAACTTACAGCCCTAGTCACACCAGTCAACCTCGTCCCCATTCTCTCGCTTGTTTTGTGCAGTAAAACACGACCATTCCCAGTAAGGGTTGACCCGTGTTACCTTAACAAATGCACCCACTGTAGTCTATGTACAGGTGCCTAAACAAACTTGTTTCCCAGTTAGCAATGAATCTCCCTGAATGCTGTTCCATGGAGCAGGATATTACACAACCTTCTGTAGGCCTATGTGCACTTGTAGTACATGTACACCTATGTGTTTTCAGGAAGAGCCCTATTATATTAAAGTACCTGTACATGTACCTTGGGTCCATACCTGTTGGCTGCTTAACCCTAACCCTATGCACCTACCACACAAAACAAGAGCTGTTTTAAACACACATTACCACAGTCTCCACAAGGAAATGGATCGTGTATACCACGCATTACCAAGCAAACCACACTGTGCTGTCTCGTGGTATTCAGGCTATCACACTTACCACATAAAAAAAAAACGGTGGTAATAAACAGTGGCATTTTTAAGAACTGAAGGTAGTGAGGCGGACGAATATTTGGCCTAAGCATAAGAATGCTCTTAACCCATTGAAGTGAGTATCATACTTTGGTAAGGAACCAAAACGAAAATGTTCACAGATGTACATCGTTGACTAGCAACAAAGAAGACAATTCAGGTGCTACGCCATTTTGAATGTTTAAATGGTCCAATGGTAAAGACCTCACACCTAACTGCAACTGCAACAGCAAGGTTCGCTTCTTGTTGGGTCTCTTGACAATTCCCTCCACATGCATTTTGCTACCTTCCATGATGCTTTTTTTTTCCCACAAAGGAGAAGTTTTAGCAGAGCAACTTTGAATTTATTTTCAAGGAAATTTTAGGCAATCTTAACTGGACAATACCAAACCAGGGAGCCTAGGCAAACATGTTAATTGGTCAAGTGCTGGCAATAGACTTGAATCCATAAATGTCTTCTTTTTTTAAGAGTCAATAAACAACATATCATCTAACTTGTTGCCAAAATGTTTTTTTTTTACCAAAGTCAACTACATATAGTTAATACAGTTACAGTGCAACCATGTACATGTACATGTAGGCCTAAATTTCTACCAAATCAATTTGTGTAATGGGTAAACTTGTACTGTACTTCATGTAATGTAGTGTGACTGAATTCTGTCAATTTCCCTGTGTTTCACAGTATCAATAAAAATGTCACAATATGTCAATACAAGTAATAAACTGCTGCAAACTGCTCATCAGCCAAAATGACCTGAAATATATCAAATGCTTGGAGTTAGGAGGGCCTGAGGCGTTTCGATCCTTGCAGGATCTTCCTCAAAGGCTACGCGTTTTGATCCTAGCAGGATCTTTCTCAAAGGCTAAAGCCATAATAGTGCTGTGCATCAAAAAAACGGATTTACGGGCTCCCGCTTAAAAACATTTTAAAAAGTAGACTGACGTTTGCCCAATAAATAAACAACCCCTGTATAATACAATGTACATACTTGAATTTCAGTCGTTTTGGGTCCATTTTGCCAAGCAGAAACAAACTTTTCGCAAACTTGATTAAACAAATATTGCGAACAGCCTTCCGAATGCGACGATCGCTCGAAAGAAGACGTAAACATATCGCACACGATGCATCATGAACACCGCATGCCCACCACGTGGCCGCATGGCTCGGCCCATGCAGCAGCAGCATTGCATCCAGAAAATTCCACGATGTGTAATGTGCGCCGCACCATTCAAAGCATACGTTGTACACCAGTACACAATTCGCAATTGGGCCGGAAGTGGAAGCCTACATGTCGTACGTACAACGTGTGTATTTGGTGCATGCATTCAAGTTGCGCTCGGTACCGTGGATTTCGGCCGGCTTCAATGCAGATTTTTCGGTAAGAAATGTGACATGTCACGCTGAGGAAGTTATGAAAGATTCTGACTGAATATTCTGTAAGGTTGCCGGCACCAAATCATTGCAAGATTCCCAAACACGCACGTAGATCGAGACCAAAAACTGAATGTATACGTCGGCGCAACGATCGTTGTAGCATGTTTTACACACTCCTACATACAGCGCTATGCATCATTTGATCGTGCACATTATCGACACGTGCGTAATATAGCGCTATCATTCATTTTTATGAATCGGAGCTCGGGCAACCGCTAATTTTTTCAAAGCGTTTTCCGGTTTTCAAAAGCTCCGAAAATGCACAGCACTAAGGCATAATATTTAGATTTTTTGTCATTTGAACCTTACCATTAGTCCATTACATGTTTTGCAATTACAGCACTGCTTCAGAAACAGGAAGCGAATCACACCTTACTGTGCCCAGACTGGTGTCGGGCTGCTTTTGTTGATCATCTACATTTTGATGCCAGGAATATTTTGCTCACTAACTTAATTGCTAGGATTTTAAAGGGAGCATAGGATTTGCAAGGCCTCCAAAACAAATTATTGAGTTTAAGACAGAAAATGGACTCAACAGTTCGTAAAAAGTGCGAACAGTCACCATGGGAAATCTTGGTTCATCAGATGCTGGGTTTTTCAAGGAAATCAAGATTTAGTGTCTTTTCCAAAGATCGATCGTCCAAAGACCGAAACATAAAGGACACCCTCACTTCAGTTGTTTTATTTAGTTATTCCCTTTCACTACAGGTATGAAGATGGTGCTGGTAGAAACATATCCTTAAAATATTTCCACCTGAAATACTGTATATATCCAGAAATTAGTCAAACAAAGACCGGAAACAGTTTTGACACCATGGGAAATCTTGGTTCATCATGCTGGGGTTTTCAAGGAAATCAAGATTTAGTGTCTTTTCCAAAGACCGTTCGTCCGAACGTGTTTTGGAACAAACATAAAGGACACCCTCACTTGAGTTGTTTTAGTCATCCCCTTTCACTACAGGTATGAAGATGGTGCTGGTAGAAAAATACCGTTAAAATATTTCCACTTGAAATGTTGTATTTATCCAGAAATTAGTAAACAAAGACCGAAAACAGTTTTGATCTCGAGGATAAAGATCAAAATCATTCTTCATGTTTTATACGAAATATTTAGTCGGGTTTTCGCTATTTTCATGCGACTCAGAAGTCCGATTGAGCTCAAATTTTCACAGGTTTATTATAAATTTCATGTACATGTTTGATCAGACAAAGTATAAGTGCTGTCCTGTGACCCCTTACCAATCATGTATTATACCTTTAAGTTTGAGGGAAATCATGTGCGAAGACTGTGACTGTGTGACAAACACACAAAAAACCTGATACTCAAGTTGACTCAACTTGCTCAAAATAGAAAGTTAACAACACACAATGCATGCTTGACTGCTGAATTAGTGCAAAAGTGTGTAAAATTGTGACTTTTTTTCCCCAGTGAAAACAGAGGGAAAGTGTTTTCTAAGTAATTGCTTCCCGGTTTTCACAGGTAGGTGGCATAACTAGGGAAGACGGCGCCCGAGGCAAGTGCTAAAATTGTGCCCCTGACTCCAACTTCTGATGCGAATGAAAAATCCAATTTCAAATCAGACAATTTGAAAATGATATCTTTCAGTTTCTTTCTTTGTTCAAACTCCATCGGATTAAGATTTCCAATAGCTTCAACTGTGCTGCTTCCTTTCGTTTGTTTTTTTTCATCTTTTTTTGCCTTTGCGATTCGTGCGCCCCCTAAAAAGTTGTGCCCGGGCCACGTGCCCCTGTTGCCCCAACCAAGTTACACCACTGCATGGAAGTTACATTAAAACTGGTTTACTTTTAGTAATGTACCTTTTTTATAGGTGCAAACATTTATTTATATCATACTGACAGTCTGACACAGTGGTCAAAAGTATGGTAAGGGTGCACTGTCAGGTAAGATACCTATAAGGGGCCGTCCATAAAGTACGTACGCACGAAATGCCAACTTTTTTTACCCCCCTCCCCCTCTGTACGCAAGGCGTACGCAGTGGTCCCAACCCCCCTCCCCCCCTGTACGCATACGCATTGCACATTAGGTTTTTCACTTCTCGTGGTCCCTTGCTTTAGCATCATTAAAATGTCACAGTAATCTGGGCCGGTACCGTTATTGGGACGTCACTTTCAAATTCTGTAATGAATGACTAAAGTTTTACAGGTTTTGTACATTTACAGATGTATTTTACTAATGGTGAATAAGAAAAAAAGGAAAAAACTAAACAATCCCGGTACTTTTTTCACGTTTTTTACCTCTCTTTTCGCGCGATAATGCTATGCAAATTTTTCGTTTGCGTACGGTACGCATTGGCCTGAACCCCCCCTCCCCCCCTGTACGCATGGCGTACGCATCGGTAACAACCCCCCCTCCCCCCTTCGTGCGTACGTACTTTATGGACGGCCCCTAAAGGAAATAAAACAACTTGTTTTGTAAAGAGACATACTTAATATACTTTTGTGGTGTCCTCTTCAATATTATTAGCAAGGTTAAATTTGTGGAAAGAGGGCAGGGCTTTGATTTTTAAGGGAAATTATGGGGGAAAACGGTAATGAAGACGGGAGTTTTCACGAATGCACGTAAAGGCCGCAAACGAGAATATGGTCTTGTATCTGCTCTCATTGTGTGGACTTTCAATACTAGTGCTGTGCAAAATCGGGTAATTTGTTATTCGTTTCCGGAAGCAAAAAAAAATTCGGATCCGTGTTATACGATTTAATCGCTTTTAAATAAACAGTGCTAGCGGGCGGTCGTTTGTGGTCAGTGTTGAAGAATAGTGCCTGAATAAAAGCGCTGTGTTGACAGACAGTATTGACGCGACCAAAATGGGAATCTGTCTGCCTATCAGAAAATTTCTTATTACGCGCGATGTTGTGAGCATTGTATGAAGAATGAACGCACATGGTGCCACGTGCATGATGAGCATATCCATAATATGCCATGTGGGAGTCCTGTGCAACATGGTATAACGATCATTGCGGTGCCGCTATAAATTCCACTGTAAATGTACATTAGTTTCTGGTCTCAACTCTCAATCTACGTGCGTGTTTGTGAAGAAAATAGACGGGCCATATTTTTGTGCCTGTTTGTCCGAACAAAATCAAATATGCACGGACAAATTGTCCGACCAACATAATTATGAATAAAAACCCTTAAAATATAAAAACAATATGCTTATGACTTCCAATTTATTATTAATTTATTAGTTTCGTGATAGAATTACGTTAATTACGCCATTTATACGCCATTGGTTCACTGGCCAGTGAAGTTCTACGCGTACGATGTACATGAAATCGCCCCATAGTTCTTTACGCACGGTAAAACTTCGGTCATTCAGCTCCGATCAAAGTCGCATGCAAATCATGAGAAGTGGCTGTAGCCGCTACCACCATAGACTTGTGTGTAATATCAAGCCGCACACGCGGTACGCTGCATATGCAATGGGATTTTAACGAAATTCTCAATACATGTGACAGATAGAAACCCACGTGGTCTGTATTTCTGCAGGTCCATTGAGTTCGCGTGCGTGAAGTTTACACTCTGTTTACACGTACGGCATGGGAGTTTATAGGCCTTCACGAACGAAGTTGTTGAAAACTTGTGCCTTTGGGGGAAACTTGTAGCAAGGCTTTTCTTCTACTCTAATATTAATAACCATATATGAGTCAAGAAATCGCTTCATCCCATGTTATGAAGCGAAGGAAAGTGTAGACAGAAAGCGCAAACCTGTCTTGTCACATACACCCAGTACACGTAGTGCAGTTTGTAGCGTAAACCGATGGGGTTTGGTATCATGACACAGGAGTATTTCATTCATTGTGTATGATGTTTTTCCAAAGGCGGAAGGGTGCCTTGCTAAATGAAAAACCATGCTTGTAAGTTGTAGTTGTACATTATACCAATCGCGCTCGGAAGGTTTATTTTTATAGTAATTTTACGATGTTTTTTAGATTAAAATATATGAACAGTGTGTTTCTACTTGGCGAAATGGACAAAATAACTGACTGTAAATTTTTTTTGCGTGAGCCAATCGTGAGCCACGGTGAGTCCATATTTTTTTGGTGTTGGTTTCGGTTAATCCTTTTGGCAAATTAGTAAACGGAAACGTTTAATCCGTGTGGGTTACTCTATATCCGAATAAAAAGCACAGCACTCTTCAATACGTTGGTTGTAGGTACCAGACTTAACTTGACTAGCTAGACCAGACAAAATGGCCGACGGGCTGCTTTGAAGTTTTCAACTAACAGGTAAAGAAAATTTTATTTTTACTCTGAAATGTTGCACAAAATTCTTTTATAGATCAGCGTGGAGTGACGTCATTCCAACACGCCGACCTTGGAGTGATGAAAACAAAGCATCAAGTTGTATGGTTTTTAAGACAAAAAGCTGCCAGAATTGTTTAATCTTAGTATACGGTACTTCAAAGAAGAATTATTGTCCTAGGAAAAACTAGGATTCGACAATGAAAGTCGTACAGAACACAATTTCTGCTTCTTGACAAAAATATTCGGAAAACAATTCTCGACGACGGATGGTTTGTGCGTGATTTGCACCATCTACATGTTGGTTTTCATCGGTTGTCAAGTTATGAGAATGAAAGTACACTGATGTCCGCGCTGATCTATCTGGGGTTTTAAGGACTCGGGAACATTTTATTTTGCAGTTTTGCTCAAAGTCAAAGACAAAAAGGAAAGAATTCCACTGACGGCCATGACGGAAACAGGGTTATTTCCTCCAAGAGTTAACTTATTTGATGCAAGTCATAATGAACTTCAATCTCAGGAAAACTGGTGTAGCTTATAATCTAAAAAGTGAGATTTTCAGGGTTTTTTGACCTACAAATAGGCATAGGTTTGTGCACAAGTGATGGCCGTCAGTGGAATTCTTTCTGTATCCACACTTTCTGTCACTGCACAATTGGCGATTGTGGGTTAACGGGATCCCAAAACACATTGATTTTTTTGGCTCTGAACTAACTTCTACTCCTCAAAAATGATACTTTTGACTTTCAGCAAATGTTCCTGGGTCCTTAAAAGCCTACATTGAAGAAATTTGTTAAACATTTCAGGGTTAAAATTCAATTTTCTTACGCACTTCTTGTAAACTTTAAAACAGACCGTCTGATCGCGTGAGGCCATTTTGTCTGGTCTGGTTAGTCTAGTGCCCAGACCCAACAGACCAAGAGTCCTCAAAATGTCAGAGTGGAAACCAGACTATTCTCGTCTGCGGCCATCCGTGCGGCGGTGAAATGTTACAATCTTGGTTACCGTTTTTACCCCATAATTTCCCTCAAAAATCAAAGCCCTGTCCTCTTTCCAAAAATTTAAGCTTGGTAATATAGAGGAGGAGACCAACAAAGTATATGTAGGTAGGCCCCTAAGTTACTTTTCAAATAGTAGTTTCCTTTCCTTTATAGTTTTAGGACCCGTTAACCCACAATCCCCGCACAATTAATGATTGCGTGGCATGAAAGTTGGCACTTAGCACTTTAACACCCAGCAGAGCATGCAGTGACATGACAATGAATGATCAATCATGCAAAACGACCACCACCTGTAACGTGAATGGAATGCCGAATGGTGCTGAATTAGGCCTAGCCAACAGAGAAACATCGGTTAACGAGGCGTTAGCAATCAAGCCATAAAGAAAAAAAAACCTCCGTCATGTCCGTACACCTACAGCAGGAATGCAAAATTTGTTAAAACGGCGATATTTTACCTGCACTTGACGGAATAGGCCCAGTTGGAGAGCCCTTCCCATTCCCAATGTTGACAACGGTGCTCTCTCTTGCAGCTGCCATGTTGGAATGGTATTACTTTATATCCTCGTTCAATCAGTTCTATATAGTACATCTATTTTCCATCTTTTTTACAGAATCAAAATATTGCATAATTTTACTTGATTATTGAAACAATAGTTTCAAATAATTACTTTACCTAATTTTTTATCTATCGTATTTTTACGGAATTACGAAAAGGTGTTGTCTTTTACAATTTGTGAATTAAAATATGACCTTAAACTTGTTAAAGTCGTTTTATGTCTCAGCTTGCATTCCAGTACAGAACTGCATTTTACACTTTTCGTGATTTTGGAACTTTTGATCGTTGATAGGCTTTTATTTTAGTCATTTTTCATCATTATAAACACAGTAAAATTCAGATAAAATCAGGTAATACAAGTACAACCAATGACGCGACTTTTTTCGATGGCACTGTGTTGCCTCAATTTCGTAATTGTGTTCAACCGACTTGATGAAGTTTACTTTAACCTCGCACGTGGGTTACATCACCGGTCGCCACACACTACGCGTACGGTAACGCTGAAGACAGAATGATCCTGATCAAAAAGAACGGCGAATTTTAGCAGAATTCATCGATAGCATATCTATTTTATTTGAACTATCTGCTGTGCACACTACAATGTCCTACTGCAAAGAAGAAGGTACACTTATTTCGTTTTACTTTTCAGAATCGCCTACTTTTACCATGGTTTTTACTAGCGTTTCTCCGGGATTCATGCATAAGTCTGTGCAGTGTGCAGTAACATTATGCTTGTTCAACAGTTACCACCAGGGCCGGGCCGACTTAGTTATAAATGTACATGTGCACACCCACTCAGTACTAGTACTATTTACTAAGTACTAGTTCCGCATTAAACGAGCATGACTCTGCACAATTTTTAATAAGCACAAACAAAAACAGGAACATGCTCTGGACTGTAGAGTAACTATTATTTTCCGATGGCTAAAAAATGGGCGATTGTGGGTTTACGGGATCCCAAAACACATTGATTTTTTTGGCTCTGAACTAACTTCTACTCCTCAAAAATGATACTTTTGACTTCCAGCAAATGTTCCTGGGTCCTTAAAAGCCTAGATTGAAGAAATTTGTTAAACATTTCAGGGTTAAAATTCAATTTTCTTACGCGCTTCTTGTAAACTTTAAAACAGGCCGTCTGATCGCGTGAGGCCATTTGTCTGGTCTGGTTAGTCTAGTGCCCAGACCCAACATATCAAGAGTCCTCAAAATGTCAGAGTGGAAACCAGACTATTCTCGTGTGCGGCCGTCCGTGCAGCGGTGAAATGTTACAATCTTGGTTACCGTTTTTACCCCATAATTTCCCTCAAAAATCAAAGCCCTGCCCTCTTTCCAAAAAATTAACCTTGGTAATATAGAGGAGAAGACCAACAAAGTATATGTAGGTAAGTTACTTTTCAAAAAGAAGTTTCCTTTCCTTTATAGTTTTAGGACCCGTAAAGCTACAATCCCCAAAAAATGGTCCATTTCTTCACGCGTTTCTGAATTTTTCTAGGGGCAAATGTTTCCAAATTGGCATTAGTGTCTTTTACGCCACCCATATTATTTTCAGTATTTATTTGGGTAAGAAACTTTTTTTTTCACTGAAATATTGCCGAAATATGTTAATTTTAGGGTTTACAATAATTTGCTTTAAGTAACAAATATTTTGGAACAGAAGAAGCTAAATAAATACTGCAAATAATATGGGTGGCGTAAAAGACACTAACCCCTTGAAATCTTTGAAATTTTTGTATTTGTGTTTTTCCTCCGAAGTTTAACATACCAATGTCAATGTGGCAGTCGTCACATTATTATTATCACATTATATTATCTTTATTTGCTGTTGAAGTTGAAGTATACTCAGTAAGAAAAGAGAAAAAATTCTAAGTCCAATGTGGGTCCGGGGAAGTGGATACGAGGATACGAAGTGAACTGCACACACTGTGTAGAATTACAAAGCTATAGATTCACCCCAAAACAAAACAATAATTTGTCGATTTCATTTTGTATCAGTTAATAAGTTGGGCATGACATTAGGCACTTAAAATGCCAGCTACTTCTGCCGACTTAACACATGTGAATAAAAAAGAACTGTTGAGTATTGATGTGTGTGTTAACATTTTACATGGTAATTCATTCTGTTCCAGGAAAAGACAGGATCTTCTTTGTGACCAAAGAGGACCAAGATGAACCGATTCACACTGCGACCGTCAAAGATCTTGAGAGTCAAGATGAGGAGGAAGGAGAAGGTATTAATATCAGGGTTCGAAATAGTACTAGCCCGGCGTACAATCATATACAATGTAAGCTTGTTCAATATCCAGTTTTGGGCATATCAAATTATCGTGAAGAAAATATCGCGATATTCGATATTATCATGGTGAGAGGTGCAGATTTTGCACCGTAAGAAATATGCTTTTAGCGTCGCAACCAGCTACAAATTTTGCAGCAATCTATTTGTTTTGGTCGTCGCAAAAAGTGTGTCAAGCTGTACATGTACGTCCGCTCATGAGCTACTCTGATTTTTTTGGTATAAAGTTGCGCCAGCATATAAATATCGCGATACTGCCGATATTCCCGATGTTGTCGATATTTCAATATTTTTTCCGGGACCGGATACGATTTTCGATATAAAAAAAATATCGTCATATTGATAAATATCGTCATATCAAACAAGCTTAAAACAATGTCTAGCAAAAACTACTCCGGGCTAGATGGACTTACTTCCTTGGTTGCCCAGTGGGCTTGTTAAAAAAAAAAAATCTTCATGCAAAGGTAATGGATGAACATATGTAAGGACTACGGGCTAGTAAAAATCTGAGCAGACTTGTGAAATATGAAGTAAGCTGGCTCGGTGGGCTAGCCAGGAAAAACAAAGTTAGCACAAGGCCTGCTTGTCTACATTCGTCCTCTCAATAAGGCACATCTTAGGCCAGTGGAGGGGGAGGGGAATCCCGAAAAAGGGAAGAATATAATAGGCACGTTCACAACTTCACACACACCAAAAAGCGCGACTATTTTGGTCGCACTCCAAATCACGACCCAAATAGTCTTGCTTTTGGTGTGTGTGAACGTGACTAATGTGGTATTGTGGTTAGAGCCACCAGGATGGGGCATGATTTTTTGTATATTGTTTATGTTGCATCGGCAGACATGTAATATTCTGTAAGATTTCATTATTATGACTCCTAAGGGACGCTTGTACATTTATTCAGTTTAATGCCCAGAGATTGACGTTGCTGTAGTTTTTAGGGAAAATGTTTCTTTGAAGTACATATATCATGCAATCAATGGTTATTAAGAGATGGCACAAGTTTGACATGGACATCATTGCACAAAAACCTAGCCTAGTAGTAGTAATAGTACTTAGAATGACCCATACATGTCACAACTGATCATTTAATAGTAAAATGTGAGTCCAACAGGCTCGTATTGATTAACGAGACAAGTGCACAATGAATAGAAGGTGTGCTCAAATGTATCTCAGCAGTGTTTGAGAGTTTTTGTCCAGAACCTTCTTCATAAGATCTGTGACGTGCACCAAGACCTGTTTAACTTTCCTTTTTGTCATTATAGTATGTCACGTTCCTGAAAAGATTCTTTATTCTCTTTATGCACAGGCCTGATCCTTCCAAATGGAGACATCAACTGGAACTGCCCCTGCCTTGGAGGCATGGCCAGTGGACCTTGCGGAGTGGAGTTCAGAGAGGCCTTCTCCTGTTTCCACTACAGTGAGGCAGAGCCCAAAGGCAGTGACTGCCTGGACAATTTCCGCACCATGCAGGAGTGCATGGTGCAGTACCCCGACCTGTATCCAGTCGGGGAGGACAAGGAGAAGGAGATGATAGAAGAAGCCGAGGAGGGAAGTCTGGAGGAGCAGGAAGAAGAAGGCATTCATCATATCAAAGAAACTGTGGCAGACTCTGCCGCCCAAGCATCAGCAGAGTCGGCCAAAGAAACTGTTGCAGACAAGTCGAGCAGCACTGAAGCACCATCAGAGGAGAATGGCGAAACCGCCGTAGCGACCAAAGATGATGCGGTTGTCATAGAAACAACCAGAGCTTTGTCTGAAAATGGGGAAGACTCGGCGGCTCTGACGGAGGACGGCAAATCTTGATGTTTGTTTCCGTTCGTCAGGGAGACGAGAAGCTCATGGATAATCTGAACATTGGGTACGTTCGGACAGCCTTTTATTTAAAACGAATTGAGTTAAACCGCTTGGTAACCTCCGGGGGGGGGGGGGGGGTTAGTTTTATTTTTGGTTTTAAGAGTTCATGCACTTTGCCTTGGCCCCGTACGGGCTTCCAGTTATGAAATAAAGCGCGTGGTTTTATCTGTGTATTGAATATAAACAAGCGCGCCACAACAGGTGTTACGTAACCAGCTGCAAGGCTTCTCTGTACTGAAACAGGACGTCGGAAAGTTATTCTTTCCCAACAGCGTTTTATCAGTAAACTCGATCGGTTTTAAGTGCTAAACCCTCCTCCCGACTCCGAGCAGTTTTAACTTTGGTGTTTTAGCGGCGGATAAAACCGATCGGTTTTAGATAAATAACTGTTTTAGAGCGTCACATATTGCTAAAACCAATCGGGTTAAAACAGTTGTTTTAGCGAATTTAACACGCTGTCTGAACGTACCCTTTGAAAATGATTTGATTGTTTTTAGGATTGCTCTGTGAAAGTGTAGGACAGCCAGTTAATCGTTGGTTTTTATACTGAGGCCATAGTGTTGTTTTTTAGGAAACTAAACATCCAAATGTAATCAAACTGTTTTGATTTTTTCCCCAATTAATCTGTTCAGGATTTTCTGAATGATAAGTAATGAATAGTCATTTAATTGGAATTTGTACAAATGAAATTACTTTGTTTGAATAATCATCTTTTTATATGATCACATGTAATTTATAGTGAAAACTCAAATTACTCTATGTGGATAAATAGTTTTCTGAGTACTATTATTCAAAGAATAATAAACTTGTTGTCCCACATAGCCCTGGTTGAAATAATGAGTCAATACAGGTGATCAATCATTCATTTCTGATAATAATCTGATAATGGAACATTACATTTCAAAAATCCTATAAGTGAGAGTCTATTAGCATGAACGATTAGCCCAAGAATAATAATTGATTTTGTAAACTGATACATTGTAACTTCAAGATAAGGCCTGTATTACAAAAAAAAACGTATTTCACATTTTGATAAAAGGGCCTGTTCGTTTAATGCACAGGCTCACAGATTTTACTCGGTGATCCGGATCCCATTTAAGCGTACCCTGCATGGGACGTGGATCCGCAAATCTGAGATCCTGTACATTAAACAAACAGGCCCTAAGTTCCAATCAAAGGTTTATTAATAATTGTTGAGCTGCCTCTTCCGTGTGAAACCTTTTATACCTCAACCACTTCCAAAGTACCAAGCCAATTTTAACATCAACCATGGTCAATTGTAAAATAAAATTATTTCTTGTATTAAATTAATACAGTGCTGGAATTAATGTGCATTTTGACAAAGTCTGACAAATTGGGTTCTGTTCCGTAATCCGAAGCAAATGTTCTTATTATTTCTTGTATTCAATTAATACAGTGCTGGAATTAATGTGCATTTGCAACATTTTAAAGGTAGCATCATACTTTGGTTTTTATGAATGAAATACAGATTCATGGACAAAAATATCAAGGACGATACAGTAACAGTAATCTGTGATCATTTCAGTCCCATACAGTGCCCACTTTTTGAGAAAATCGTAAAAAAACGGGCACAGTATTTCTTACGTCTTTTCTCTTTTATTTTTGATCTTTTAAAAGATCAAAACGATTTTCGGTCGTTGTTTTACTCATTTCTGGATAAATACACCATTTCAGGCGGAAATATTTTAATGGTAGGTTTCTAAAGTACTAGCACCATCTTCATACCCTCTAAGTTATACGTAAATCTGTGAACATTCCTGTTTTGGTTTCTTACCAAAGTATGATACTACCGTTAACAAACCTACTACCCCCAGATTAATGTAACAGTAAATGCAAACTGTATTGGTACCGGTAGTTGCAGTGACATGTCTTGCATCAAAATGCTTTGTGATCACTTTTGGTTGATGGCCTGCAATTGAAAATCAATTTATTCTTGTGCAAAGTTGAAGCTAAACCAAACAGTCATGCTGCATTTAGGTATATTTTTGTCCTTGACTGAAACCACAAGGTGTGTGAAAACATGAAAAAGTATTGTTGGTTGTTTAGCGAAGAGTGAATTTTGCTATGGAAAATGGATATCTTTATACTCTTAGCTTACATGTTTAAAGGTTTACTGTAATCAAAACTCATGTGAAGTTAAATACTGTACATCTGTATTGTTGTAAAACTCAACCTGTCTATCATTGTTTGTGCTTAAAAAATATTGTATATAGGAAAAGGGGGTATTTTAGACCCAAAATTTAGCACCCCACTTTTTGTGACGACAAACCTTGCTGGCGTCACATGCAGAATGCAATGCATTATACTTTGGTTCGAGCCTATACTACTAGTTCTGCAGGTGACGTCACATGCTATTGTTGCGCGAATCGGTTCCAATGGGACTTTTTTAGGGGGCGGGGTATACATGTACTGATTCTGTTACTCTTTGGTCAAAATTAAGCACTTGCAAATAGTCATTAATTATGTATTAAGCAATAATTTTAAAGCACTTTCACGTTTCATCCCTTTCTCAAATTTGATTACAGTAAACCTTTAAGACTTGGAAAAAGTACCTTTGACTTAAATTGCAAATCACATTTACAATAATAAGTAATTCTAGCATTCATTATTAAATCTTTAATTCCGTTTGTTGTGAAATACAACATTTGTTTGGTTCATAGTACACTGGGCCAATAAAAAAGGAGATTCAATTGTATATACCATGGTTTTGTGTTATTAATAAAAAAGTATGCAAGTTTATGAATACATTACTCTCTTCGAGTTTGTCATCAATACACAAAAATCATTTAATAAATTGAGAATTTAATAAATTGAGAACTAAAGCAGTAATAAGCAAAAAAGTTTTTTTTTTTTTACCAATTAAATTTTTTTTTTTTCATTCTTTTTTTTGTGGAACTGATGATGAAAATGTGTTGAATTTATCAATCAATTGTTTTCCTGTTAATTTTTAAGCCTTCGACATCAAATACAGCTTAGTTTAAAAAGTCAATTGGCCACACAGGTAATTTGATAATCCGATGAAGTTTTTTATGTAATCAGGAATTCAAGGGCCGGAAAATGATTATATAACACTCTGCTAATTTCATAGAATTGTTGCAGGTATTTTTTTTCTTCACAATTTCACATACTGTGTCATTTCCATATCACACCCGGGCAAAATACACACATGAACATTTTTGCAAATTATCATAAGTTTTTCTATCATAACTAAATCATCCATTGAAAAAACAACACCAAATTGTGTTAATTCTGTGTGGGTTGGTTTACTATAAATGCACTTCAAGTTTCATAAACTTTCATTATGCTTTCCTTGCACATTGTTGATTTATACGATCAACCAAAATTAAGTGAATATCCCCCAGAAACACATTGTTGCACTAGCAGCCGAAACATAGACCATGGCAAGACAGTCTATCAATGCATGCATGGCAATTTAGTACTATTATAGTATTAAAGGTATTATCATACTTTGGTTTTTATCGAAGAAATACAGATTCATGGGCAAAAATATCAAGGAAGATACAGTAACAGTCATCTGTGAAAATACAGTCCCATACGGTGCCCATTTTATTTTTAGAAAACAGTGAAAAACAACCGCAGTATTTCTTAAGTCTTTTTCTCTTTTATTTTTGATCTTTTAAAAGATCAAAAAGATTAATTCCGGTCGATTTGTTTTACTAATTTCTGGATAAAAACACCATTTCAGGTGGAAAAAATTTTAACGGTAGGTTTCTACCACCACCATCTTCATACCCTTTATGGCCAAACAGGAAACCATAATGACTTTGGATTTGTTATTACAGTCACAGAACGCCCGAGGAATTAATGAGGGTAGGATTCACGAGTAGGCCCTACAAAAGTCGGTCGGCCAGGGCCTACCAGCAGATTTGTGGGTGTATGACATTTCACGCACCTAGCCATACATGTTTCACAGGACACGTGTACGAAATATTTGAGGGGTAGGCCTACTTGAGGTCAGATAAAAATACCGTATCAGTACCACATGCACAGCACGACTATGCAGCGCAGTTATATCGCATACGCAATGCATACAAGCTGAACTATAAACAACCAACTATTTGGCGAATACCGCATATCCTGAGAAATGGTTCCATATATTATCTTAGGAAAACATAATTTAATATGCAAGTACAGTACTATAGACATAACACGAGCACAGATAATAAGGTCCACAATACAATAATCATTGACATTGTTTTATACAACCATATGGAGGTATAGGAAAACACAAGTCAAAATACTTCAACCATGACCCCAAACTAAGTCACGTTGTTTATACCGTTTATACCTCTCGACGGTGCTACATGCAATTGGTAAAGGCCTCCACATAGTACACTCATCAGCATACTGACTGTTTCCTCTACAGCCACTGCCACATGGCTCTGTAAAAACGTGGTAAAAAATAACCCACCTTGCTCTGCCTCTTGAGATTTTGCGACGTCTTGGGAGTCGATCTTGCCATCGGTCGCATTTGTGACGTCTCGTCGTCGCGCCATTGTATAATACAGCAGCCAGGGGAAGTACCTAAACCGGACGACAACCAGCCAATGCAACTGTTTGACTTGACTTGTTCAGCCTCAGGCTCAATGTAAAGGGATCCTTGTCTTCTACGGCCTAGCTAGGCTAGGCACTCGGGTTAGTCGTGATTGTACCAGCGAGTACCAGCAACAGCAATGACTGCTTACGCAATATTAAAGGTAGTATCATAATTTGGTTTTTGTCAAAGAAATACAGATTCATGGTCAAAAATATCAAGGACGATACAGTAATGGTCATCTGTGAAAATTTCAGTCCCATACGGTGCCCACTTTTTGAGAAAACAGTGAAAAACAGCCACAGTATTTCTGAAGTCTTTTCTCTTTTATTTTTGATCTTTTAAAAGATCAAAAAGATTTTTGGTCGTTGTTTTACTATAATTTCTGGATAAATACACCCGCCATTTCAGGCGGGAAAGTTTTAACGGTATGGAATTGCTACCACCACCATCTTCATGCCCTGAAAATTATACGTAAATCTGTGAACATTTCTGTTTTGGTCTCTTACCAAAGTATGATACCTTTAAAGGTACAGTACACTACAGGATTGGTAACATTATACTCAAACAAAATGTTCACATAATTTTTTTATTAATTTCTGAATAAATACACCATTTCAGGCGGAAAAAATGTTAACGGTATGTTTCTACCACCACCATCTTCATACACTGTGAGTTACACGTAAATCTGTGAACATTTCTGTTTTGGTGTCTTACCAAAGTATGATACCACCTTTAAGACAAACTGCAACGGAACCGGTCTTAAATCCACTGGTGGTATACGGTAGGATCCCTATCAGGCTATTATTATTACAAAAAGGACGGTACGAAGGCCAATGATTATGCTTTAACGGTTGTTTATGCATGCAATTTAATGAGGCATGTAAAAAAATACCATTACATAATAATTATAAACAACTACTAATAAAGGCACTATCATGTTTCGGTACATGTAGCATACAGAAACAGAAATCTTAACAGATTTAGATAAAGATGAAGATAAAGATGAAGATATAAGCTCTTCGTGAGTTTAAAGGTAATATCATACTTTGGTTTTTGTCAAAGATGTACAGATTTATGGGCAAAATTATCAAGGAATATACATGCAGTAGCAGTCATCTGTGAAAATTTCAGTCCCATACGATGCCCATGCACTTTTGAGAAAACATTGAAAAACGGCCAAAGTATTTCTGAAGTCTTTTCTCTTTTATTTTTGATCTTTTAAAAGATCAAAAAGATTTTTGGTCGTTGTTTTACTATAATTTCTGGATAAATACACCCGCCATTTCAGGCGGGAAAGTTTTAACGGTATGGAATTGCTACCACCACCATCTTCATGCCCTGAAAATTATACGTAAATCTGTGAACATTTCTGTTTTGGTCTCTTACCAAAGTATGATACCTTTAAAGGTACAGTACACAACAGGATTGGTAACATTATACTCAAACAAAATGTTCACATAATTTCCAGGTACGAAGATGGTGCTGGTAGAAAGTTTCTAGAAACGTACGTACCGTTAACATATTTCCGTCAGAACTAGTGGTATGGTATATTTATCCAGAATTAGTCAAATAAAGACCGAATTAAAACAGTTTTTATCTCGGGGTAAGATCAAAACCATGTTATGTTTTATAAAAAGCTTTCGCTATTTTCTCGGGAATCAGATGTTCGATTGAGGTCAAATTTTCACAGGTTTATTTTTCCATGCACATGAGCTAGTCAGACAAAGCGTGATAAAGAGCTGTTATGTGACCGTTATCAATCATGTATTATACTTTTAAATTCGACGGGCCGGGTGCACCAAAAGATAGGCCTATATAGGCCGTTATCAGTATCATCAATGTCAAAATAAAATCGTAATCTCATTCTGTTAATTTAAGTTCGTTAATCATTGACATGAACTGATGGAGGATTCAGTCCCTGTACTAACCTTGGTCAACTTGGCTTTGATCGTATGCGTACCACAAGTGCATTATTATTTTTGTTCACAGCCCTCGATCGTTTGCGTACAATAATAATAATGCACATTAGGCAAACAGCGACCTCTCGTGGTTGTGTGAAATATGCAAATTAGGTTTACTGGTATCAAAGCCAAGGCCCTTTTCCAAACCTCGGCTCCGGCTCAGGCTCCGGCTCCATCTTTGTCATCCATATGCTGAAAATAGAGGTTGTGGTTTTTCATTGAAGCTGAAGCTCTGTTTTCCTTTTCAAACCAGAGAATCTACTTCAAAACCGCAGCCAAAAGCCTATATTTTGATACCTGTCAGTTTAAAATGGACTCAAGAAATGGAGCTGGAGCCGGAGCCTGAGCCGGAGCCGAGGTTTGGAAAAGGGCCCTGGATCGCTCGTCAACGGGAGATGTAGTGGGCGGAGTCATTATGCTAATAGTGATAGACAGCCTTTTCAGCGCGCTCTTGGATTGGCTCGTTGAACAGACTGCATTATTCAAATGTCATAATGTGGCGCGCGGGGTTGCCACGTACGGAACTATGTTCTGCCAGAACGATCGAGTAGTAATCGGTGCATGATCACGTTAAAAGTGATTACTAGTATTCGGATTGATATTTTCACAAGTATTCAAATCATTTGGCTTCATCTAGCTGTTCAAAATCAGTTCATCAATATGCATTAACTTTTATGATTTTGCTGCCTGACATGGAGTTTTCAAATTGTGCTATAAATCTCTATAATTGCGTTTATAGATTTCTCCGCGTTGCATGCCTATCGGCGGTAAATTCACGAAAGGCGTCAAGACCCTGCAGAAAGTATTGAAGGCTTGCTGCTGCTGCCCGCCACGAAAATTTCCCAACAGTAATTCAGATAGTAACACATGTATTAGACGTACAACGTATAGGCCTGCTGTACAGTGTGCGACATCAACAGCTAGTCGTCTCGACAGAAATGCCATTCATGCATTGTTTACTGTGCTGATGTGATTGGACACTGCACACACAATGGCCCGCCCCCACATTAATTCATATTCGCATACGAGGGCTTCGCTGGAAATCCGGCGAAAAAGTAAAGAAACACATAAGCTTCCGTCGACGAGTGCTACAAGGCTTTGATACCAGTAAACCTAATTTGCATATTTCACGCAACCGCGAGAGGTCGTTGTTTGCATAATGTGCATTATTATTATTGTACGCAAACGATCGAGCGCTATGAACAAAAATAATAATGCACTTGGTACGCAAACGATCAAAGCCTTGACCAAGGCTATCCCTGTACTTAAATGAGAGTTCAAAATTGGGCATGCATGTTTCCTATAGTCAAAACCGTACGTACCCGTAACGTACGGGCGTTACGGTAGGGGGCATAGGTGGCAAGTGCGTTAGGCACTCACCTCTCACCAATGACAGGCGCGGATCCAGGATTTTTCAAGACGGGGGGCACACTCAAAGTGAAACCTCTGAATGTAAATTTTTCCTACCTCCATGGAACATGGACGAAGATCAAATGTAGTTATGTAGGCCTATATACATACATGTATTGTCTCAAAATTGCAGTGGTATCCTATCGGTCGAGGTTTGACGATATATCCTATGAAGCATCAATAATCATCTGGACTGTCATGACATGTGGCCCGGGTTCGAATCCGGCCTGGGTCATATTAGTGCGGTATAGAGTTGTGCGTTGGTTCTCTCCTATGCTACGAGGGTTTTTCTCCGGGTTCTCCGGTTTTCCTCTCTCCACAAAAATCGAAAAACACTTTCGATCTCAGGCTGTACTCCGTGGTCATATATGGGTTGATGTGGCTGGTAGCCAAGGGCGCCCATGAAAGCCTGCTACTCGATCACGATGCTACTCGATCCTTCGCAATTCAGCACCGCAGCTGCGAGTACGTAAGGGTGATTAGCCTCCCAAATCATCAGTAATTACGAACTAGAATGCAGCGCGGCGGCCGAGATTTTCCTACCAGTACACGCAGCGCTCGAAATCTTCACTGTGTGCCGTCACCCGGGGTGGCCGACACCGTGACTATGACTTAGTTAGAGTTAGACACTGAGTCCTCAGACATGGGGGTATGAACCTGGAGCTGGGTCGTACTTCCATTATACGTTTGTGCACAATGTATTACACCCCCCCCCCCCCCCTCCTCTCCACCCGTAAAATCTACGCCCATGGACCTCATCAATTCATCATCATGTTCGTCCATCCTCGGGGATGATGACCACGACATCACTGGAGGTTGTCTGCTTTGCATGGGTCCGTATGTGGCTGTGCAGAGTCCAATGCAGGCCTGGTAGAACCGTTCCGCATGAGGTCGCGCATAAACTCTCTGTAATAGCTGGTCCTAGTGGTGCGGCGGATTTGTCCCTGGTTTTGTGGTCAGCTCTCTTGAGTTCTGCTTCCTCGTGCTGTCTCTCCTGAAAGGCTGCAGCACCCTATGGTGGCTCCTCGCCCTGGGCCTCTGTCATAAGCTTTAGGCGAGCTTTTCCCAAGACTTGATGTCAATTTCCATGTTTGACAGGAAAGCTTTAAGAGCATAGAGTAAGGAAGAGCATACTCTATGAATTGAGTGAGTCCTAATTGAATCGTTTGCGAGGACCACCTGCGCTGTTCTCTTGCCTTGCACAAGCTCGAGACCGGTCTCGAGACCACTTTTTCCTGGTCTCGGTCTACTCAGAGAACAGCTTTTTAGGGAGTCTCCCATCCTCCATGCGTACAGTGTGCCCTGCCCAGCGTGCCTGGGTCTTTGCGAGGAGGGTGTTGATGCTGGGCACGGCAGAGGACTTCTGTGTCTGGTACTCTCCAGGAGATGCGTAGCAGTCTGCGCAGGCATGTCAGGTGAAATTCTGGTTCAGCTTCCTGGCATGTCGGCGAAGGTTGTCCAGTGTCCAGGACTCGCAGGCATACAGCAATGTGGGGGGATGGAGGGATATATCCCCCCCATCCCCCCCAGGATCGACACCCATGCATTTTAGTCTGCCAAAGGTCGCACTTGCTTTTGCCAGCCTGCTAGCGCGACTGCTCTCATGAGAGGGTGCAGCCAAGGTATGTGAGTGTCCATCGCTTGGAGGGGCTGGCCATATGCATGGACAGTGACAGCCGAGGAGCATACTTTTCGTGGGGCAGGCTGAAACATAGATTTGCAGCCCAAAGTCGTCACAGGCGCCTGACAACTTGTTAACGCAGTTCTGGATAATTATCTGTCTTGGAGTGCGCATTAATTAAGGGCACAATCGTCGGCAAACGGGAGATCCCATACACGGTCTTCTTTGAATTGGTCTTGGCCTGAAGGCGTCAAAGATTGAATAATCTGTCATCCTTGCGGCAGTAGATGGGAATGCCATGCAACCCGACTGTCCTTGAAAAGGCGTCTTCTGACAACATGGCTGAGAAGTGAAGCGGCATGCTGAAGAGGGTGGGGGCCAGCACGCAACCCTGCTTGACTCCGTTGGAGGCCCACTGGAAAGGCGCTGGAGAGTGGAGACTTGCCGCTGTCAAAGACCTTGGCAGTGCATTCCATCATGGAATGATCTCATCATCAAAGTGATGAACTTGTCCGGGCAGCCATTTGCCATTATTTTCCACAACCCTTCGTGATCGCGCGACTGACGGTGTGAAAGGCCTTCGTCAAGTCCACGAAAGATGCGTACAGGTCGCAATTCTGGCTTGCACTTCTCCTGGAGGAGCTGCCGCGCTGCATGCAATGTCGACTGTGCCGCGTCCAGCTAGCCCTGAACCCGCACTGGCTCTCTGGACTGGAGGTCGATCTTGCTCAAGGTGTACCAGCAGGCGGTTTAGGAGGACACGGGCGAAGATCTTGCCAGCTCACCGACAGTAATCACAGTATATAGTGCCAATGGACCTAGGAATCAATTTATGGGGCAATTGGTTGCGGTCATGGTCACTGAGTCAAATAATACTAGTATAATGCTAAAGTGGTGCGGATGTCATCGAATTACAGACGGATTTTATTCATAGATGGCTCGAGTGTCGTGTTTTGTTGACATGCATTAGGCAGTGCATGGTGGTTATACGGGATGGGGGAGGTTATTGCGGGCTGGGGGGGGGGGGGCTTGAGCCCACCAAATATTGTGTCTAGCCCCCCCCCCCCCCCCCCCCCCATGCAACTGAAAACAACTGCATGCTTTTCTACTCCTAATAAGACATGCACTGTAACAGAAGCTAATGGTTCTAGTCTAGCCATAGAGCTATAAAAAGGCCCACCACGTACGGTGGCCCTTCTAGCCCCAATTCTAGCCCCCCCCCAAAAAAAAAAAATAATAATAATAATAATAATTTAATAATAATTAAACACTGCTACGTGTATACTATGCATGTATTGTATTGTTTATTTATATTCTACACAGAGTGTTTACCTGTTACTTCTATTTATTCATTCATTAATTCATTTATTCATTCATTTATTGGTCCAACAGAAAGTTTTCTTCGTTGGCTTACAAGTATAACAAATACAAAAATAGTGTTTAAATAAATACGACAATAATAATCAACTAGGAAAAAACAACAAAGAGACAATTATATACGAAACACATAATTATATTAAATAGCTACAAACCTTAAGTACATTATCGAACATCTGACTGTAAATAAATGTAAGACTAATGGTTACTTCAGTTTATTTGTTAGTTCCCGGATTGAGAGTGGAATGAAAGTATTCCCAAAACGGCCTGTAGTATCATAATCAGGCCTACTTTGGCAAGAAACCAAAACAGAAATGTTCACAGATTTACGTATAACTTACAGGGTATGAAGATGGTGGTGGTAGAATCATACCGTTAATTTTTTTTTTCTGCCTGAAATGGTGTGTTTATCCAGATATTAGATCTTTTTGATCTTGTTTTTGTTTCTAAATAATGTGATTATAATAGAGCTGTATAGAGGGCGCTATTGCAACATTGCAGTTCAGGGCCCTTTTCCAAACCTCGGCTCCGGCTCCGGCTCCGTCTCCATGAAGCCGCGTACCAAATGAAGGCTCCGGATCCGGCTTGATATTTGCGGCTTCATTTTGGCCAAAAAATGGAGCCAAACGAAGTCTGCTGGGGAGGTGGCTTCGTGGGGCTTCGTGACGTCACACTTTGAATCACTGAGGACAAAGTCACGTGACAGTAATAAAAAGTGAACTTTGACACCTTTTCATTGTTTTTCGTCTGTATCTGCCGCGCAATTTAAATACCGAAACTAGTGAAATTATGGAAACTACATACAGTATGATATTTTGGGGAAAGTTGCATCGAGTTTAGTGTAAATTGATAGAAAAATTTCCATGGCAACGGTTTTCAGATTGTGCAATTTGGCTAATTAATTTGCATCATTATACATATATTACTATTTATAACACATTAAAATTATGAAGGTAGAAAAAATCTCCATGGAACATACTTGTGACTTGTATGCCTTACACTAATCATGTTTTCAACACAAAATCAGCTAAATTAAAACAAACGTCACGCAACGGCGCGGCGCTCCTGAGCGCGTGACGCGTCACGCTCGACCCCAGCGTTTTAGGCCGAAGCATCCCGAAGCCGCTCGAAGTCTGACTGTTCCAAACGTGGAGCCGCGACTTCGAACTGGAGCCGCGTGAAGCCGAAGCCTCGTGGAGCCGGAGCCGGAGCCTGAAGCCGGAGCCGAGGTTTGGAAAAGGGCCCAGTTTCTGTCATGGTTTCTGTCACTTTCCCGGGAACCACGAAAAAATAATGCACGAACAGCTATTAAACGTTACAGGTTTTCCCGAAAGAAAGGTAAGTTGTTGGTTTTTGATCGGAGACATGATACGCTGTAATCCCTGTATTGATAAGGAGACGGAGCCTTCAGAGGTTACATGCTATGCATAGGCCTAGCTAGTGGCTGTAAATTTTTGTAAGCTTCTTGAAGTTGAAGTCATGATTTGACATTGTTCAAATGCGTTGCATCTATTTCGTGATAAACTGCTTTCCATCTATTTCCAGGGATTGTGGGTTGACGGGTCCTAAAACTATAAAGGAAAGGAAACTACTTTTTGAAAAGTAACTTAATACCTACATATACTTTGTTGGTCTCCTCCTCGATATTACCAAGGTTAAATTTTTGGAAAGAGGGCAGGGCTTTGATTTTTTAGGGAAATTATGATAATAATACTAGGGATGTTACAACATTTTTAGATATCATAGATATGCCCTGCAAGGTATATCATCTGAAAGAGCATGAGAATACCTTTCATTTGATACCTCACTCACTTCCATACCATTAGTTTGAAGGAAGTTACAGCCATTTTCATGATCCAAAATTTGCATGGTCCCTATGGTTTTGCATTAGGCTACATTGAAAAAAAAGTTGTGATCGAGGACTGGAGGAGGGCTAATTTTGTACAATTATGTCCATAAATATCTTTGGGATTAAAATAAATGCATGAAATCTTTTCCAACATTAGATTGAAGTATTCTGGTTCAAATGCATGATTTAAATTGATATTAATTATCCAAGATTAATCAGATAAATTATAATTCTAGTGGTTAATTACATAAATTCAATATGGGCAGGGGCACCAATATGCAACAACAACGCACAGCATCATGACATTCCTGGTCGAAAAAGTCACATTTCTGATCGTCAGATTCCACCCAAATTTCACCACAAGGTAGTTGAAATGTTACTTCATCAGTATGTATACCTTTTAAAATGGTAGGAACATTTGATCTATGAATAGGAGAGGGTTGAATGTGACCCAATAATTCAAGTTGATCGCAAGGAGCTACGGATTCCATTTTTTTTTTCACAGGAATTAAGAATGAGTCTCCAACTACACGATATCGATGATGTAGGAAAAAATTACCCCCCGGCAACCAATCAAAATGCCACATTTTGTAGGGCAATCCCCCAGTAGGGCTACAAGCCCGCGCAAGCACAGTGGACATTTCTGGCCTACTCACAGTGCATGGATTGTAACGTACCTAATATTATGGGGTAAAAACAGTAACCAAGAGTGTAACATTTCATCGCCGCACGGACTGCAGCAGACGAGAATAGTCTGGTTACCACTCTGACATTTTGAGGACTCTTGATCTGTTGGGTCTGGGCACTAGACTAACCAGACCAGACAAAATGGCCTCATGCGATCAGACGGTCTGTTTTAAAGTTTACAAGAAGCGCGTAAGAAAATTGAATTTTAACCGTGAAATGTTTAACAAATTTCTTCAATCTAGGCTTTTAAGGACCCAGGAACATTTGCTGAAAGTCAAAAGTATCATTTTTGAGGAGTAGAAGTTAGTTCAGAGCCAAAAAAATCAATGTGTTTTGGGATCCCGTCAAACCACAATCGCCCTATTTCCTAGCCTCCATCTCCGGCCCAGTAACGTAACTTAAATAACGAATTTTGGAGTTGACGGTCGCTCTAGCCAGAGAATCCCATATACTGCGATGTGTTGTTGATGAGATTGAGATGAGATTAGTCCCACTTACAAATTGGGAAAAATATGTGGTTATTTTTTTTGCCTGGCTCGCCATAGTTTCCGCCATGCTGGTTGGCAAAAACTCGGTCTGTGACGTTGCAAAAGAAAGGTCTATTAGTAAAGTA
This sequence comes from Astropecten irregularis, assembly GCA_963971285.1. Lineage (NCBI taxonomy): Eukaryota > Metazoa > Echinodermata > Asteroidea > Paxillosida > Astropectinidae > Astropecten > Astropecten irregularis. The sequence goes on along the minus strand of OZ020244.1, from coordinate 35,040,864 downwards.
TTAGAGCTTCTTTTTAACGATTTTGACATCATTTTACAATTTTTGGTCAGAAAACATCAATTTTTATCAAACGGAATTATGGATAAGGTCCATGTCCCCATATCAGACCGAGGGTTACGATGAGGCGCGGTTCTAGAGCCAATATTTTTTGTTGGGGGGGTGGGGGGGGCTAGAAGACCCAATATTTTGGGTTCTTCTGACACTTGCTTCTGCTATGTCAATATTAGGGGTCGAAAAAGATACACCTATATCATACAATATGCCAGGTTTTTTTTATGTAATTGCCGCCTTATAACTGAAAAGATCCAGTATTTTCTAAAATAATTTTTTTCAATTGCATTTTTTTTGGGGGGGGGGCTAGACAAAATTTTTGGGTGGCTACAGCCCTGAAATGCACCCTTGCAAAACCGCATCCAATCTCCGACTTTCAATTTTTTTTCCCCCAGATACATTGTATGTACTATAGCCTGCGAGTAACCGTGTACATTATCAAGTTCAATGGCAGTGAATACAGGATTAGGAGCCAGCAGCAAGGAAATTATGATATCTCAGAAACACCTTCAGAACCAGTGTGAGAAGATATGGACTGAGGTTAATCAGGTAAGATGTCCATAAGGCCAAAAAAAAAAAAATTGTTGTGTTGCCCTCAGCGACCGACCGTAAAATGCCAAAACATTGGATCGGGATTTGTTTTTTTCTCCGAGTCCTTAAGTATAAAAACTCACCATTTTTGACAGAAAATGTAAGATTTAGCAGTAAAACAGTGTGTCTCCTCAAAACAACCCAAGACCGTTTATTTATAAGCCCTGGTGAGTGGTGACCATACATCCAGTATTTATTCTTAAATGTTTGAAAGTCGGCCACAAAAAAAATTATAATAATTGACCGACCGACCCAAAATTTTAATTTTTCCACTTGAGGGCAACACAACAATTTTTTTTTTGGCCTAATAGCGCTCCGCACTAATGACATCACACGAGTGATTTGACCAGCGTGCGCATGTACAAAATCCACGGATGTCAGACAAACTTCATGCATGCATTGCACGCGGACACAAGCACACCCACACACGTACATTTCCAATGTTTGTCTGAGGTCCAGTGTGCTATTTTTAGCTCAAGTGCAGAGCGCTATTAATGGATGAATGAGTTATCCAAGCATGAGCTGACAGTATTTGTGCAGTGTGAGTGATGAACCACATAAGTTCAGGGCTCGATGAATTTTGTGAAAAAAATGCACTGGACAGCAGGTCTAGTAACAAGCATTTTACTAGACCAGTGGTCGATTTCACAAAGATTTGCGATTCATCTTTAGATGAGTTGTTCACGTTTCTATTGTAACTAGTATTGTGACATCACACATTGCCAATTAAGATTGATATGTATGTTGCGATCTGTCTTTGCCTTTCGTGAAATCGAACTTTTTTCACTGGACCTGCATGCATTCATGGACATAGGAAAACCATAATTGTATGCAATATTATGTCCAAAATTATAAATTTACATGTAGGAACCATTTTATTTGTGCAAGCACAACAAAATCACTAGACAGTCGGACTATAGTGCACCACACACTTTACTAGACTGACACTGAAATCACTAGACTGGGTCCTCGGTCTAGTGGATATTTCAAGCCCTGAAGTTTCAAAATTTAACAGCAGCCTCTGACAAAGCTAAAACAAAGCTCTCTTCTTGAAGCTTCCCAACATGGACAATGTTTGCAATAGCATCCAGGACGGTGGACCCCTAATTACAAGCAGTTTTATGAAATTGGCCCCTGGTTGAAACCAATTACAGTCTTGATCTTTGCTTCATTGTGATCAGGGTTCGATTTCACGAAGCCCTACGATCGATCGTGACTCAAATTATGAAGGATGACCCATTGTAGGGGCCAATTCTACATAGGACTACAATGTATCATGAGCCCTATGATTGAAAGTAAGTCAAGATGAGTTTTGTTGACATCGACCCCTGGGCTGCTTTTTCCGTACTAGATGTCATTTCAGTAGTCCCTGACGGTTCCAGTTTTCCTCTTAATGATTTGCCTGATACTATTTGCTTTCATGCACAGATCCATACAGAGCTGGCTAAAGAGAAACCAGTAGGCAGTCTGGGTTCAACGGAGAACCAAGTAAGTAACAGTGGAAATGTTTGAATTATATATTAAATCAACCAACTTGAACAAGGATAAAACCAATAGATCAGCGCGGAGTGACATCATTCCAACTCGCCGACCTTGGAGCCGATGAAAACAATGCATTATTAGTTGTACAGGTTTTAAGACAAAAAGCTGCCAGAATTGTTTAATCTTAATACAGGGGAAGGATATTGTCTGAGGAAAAACTATGACTCAACAATGAAAGTCATACAGAATACGATTTCTGCTTCTTTACAAAAATATTCGAAAAACAATTCTCTACGACGGGTGGTTTGTGCGTGATTTGTCCGTAGTTTGCGCCGGTTTGCGCCATCTACACGTTAGTTTTCATCGGTTGTCAAGTTATGAGAATGAAAGTACCCGGATGTCTGCGCTGATCTATAGTATCCAAAACATGCATGACATGTCTTTCAATGGAAATCATAGGGCCTTTTTTGAAACAGAGGCTTAGGCTCGGGCTCAGGCTCCGGTTCCGTCATCCACAGGCTGAAAATATAAGTTGTGGTTTTTCATTGGAGCTGAAGCTCTGTTTTCCTCTTCAAACTAGAGAATCTACTTCCGAACCAAAGCCAAAAGCCTCTATTTTGATACCTGTTATTTTATAACGGATTCATGAAATGGTGCCGTAGCCTCAGTAGATAAAGCCTGATTTTGAAAAGGCTGGCCCATAGATTCCTGAAGCTGGTTAAGCACAGACATTGTTTCATTGTTTCAATTTGAAAAACAAGACTGCCAATTAGACTGCTGTGCTGGTTTGTCACTAGATGCTGTTGCCTGTATCTAGATCTTTATATTACTCGTGTTTGAGGGCCTGTTTGTTTAATGCAAAGAATCCCAGATTTAGGGATCCAACTCCTATGCAGGGTACGCTAAAATGGGATCCGGATCAGTAGAATCCGTGATCCTGTGCATTAAACAAACAGGCCCATAATTGTCTGTATACGAGCAATCATGTCAGAATTGGTCAAGTTACTGGATCTATGATGTCTGTAGTACAGCAATTTTGGTCTGTAGCCCTCGTCTTCCCGGTTACACGATGCAGCAGTTAAGTTATTGCAGAACCTTTAAAAGTGTGCCATCACAAAGGCAAAACTTCTTTCTCCAGTCGGAATGTTTCTTTGATAGTAATATTTCTTATATCCTGAGGCTTTTTGTTTTGTGAAAACTCAACAACCCTGTGTTTTTCCTTATCAAAAAGATGCTTGATATTTGCAAGGCTAAGGAGAAACAGCTGACCGGGGAGCTTCAGGTTATCAAGAGCACACCACTGGAAGGTAAGTCATGGTATTAAAGGAAATTCACATAATGTGAAGAATAGACATTGCACTCACTCACTCTCTATTTAAACTTTAAAGGTAGTATCACACTTTGGTTTTTATCAAAGAAATACAGATTCATGGACAAAAATACCAAGACAGATACAGTAACAGTCATCTGTGAAAATGTCAGTCCCATACGTTGCCCACTTTTTGAGAAAACAGCGAAAAACAGCCACAGTATTTCTTATTAAAGTCTTTTCTCATTTATTTTTTATCTTTTAAAAGATCAAAAAGATTTTCGTTTGTTGTTTTACTCATTTCTGGATAAATACACCATTACAGGCGGAAACATTTTAACGGTATGTTTCTACCACTACCATCTTCATACCCTGTAAGTTATACGTAAATCTGTGAACATTTCTGTTTTGGTCTCTTACCAAAGTATGATACTACCTTTAACGTATAATACATGATTGGTAAAAGTCACAAAACCACTCACACTTCGTCTGATCCAGCATATACAAAAAATGATAAACCTGTGCAATTTTAGCTCAATTGAACATCTTTAGTCACAAGAAAATAGCAAAAATCCGACTCAATTTTTCTTATAAAACATAAAGAATGGTTTTGGTCTTACCCGAGATCAAAACTGTTTTCAGTCTTAGTTTGACTTATTTCTTGATAAATACACCATTTCAGGCGGAAATAAGTTAAGGGTATGTTTCTACCAGTACCATCTTCATACCCTGATAGTCATACGTAAATCTGTGAACATTTCTGTTTGGGTATGTTACCAATCTTGCACTGTACCATACTGCACAGTCCAGAGTAAAACACCAAGGAAATTAAATCATCGCATCATCTTTAGGAAAGCTCTTCTTCGATCGCTCTTGGCCCAAGAAGTGCTTTGCTGCAAGATCAACTTCATTGTTAACAGACAAAATTTGATATTGATCAATGGGATACTTTTGAGGATCGGTCTTCAAGTGAACAGCGCACGCGCACACAATTGTGAGCATGCGCGTGTTGTTTTGCGCCTGCGCTGTTCGGCGTGCACGTACGCTGTTGACTTGAAGAACCGGTTCTCCAAAGTCTCCCATTGATGTGGTTAATTTTCAATACGTGCAGTATATCCGAGCGATGCACACACACTGAGAGTGCTGCTCCAGCAGGAATTGGAAACCTCTACATCCCAGCTAGAGCAAACCCTGGATGTTATACAGACACAGCGGAAAGAGCTCGAGGAAGAATTGACCAGGTGAGTGAGTAGTTTGGTATTTCAACCCTCCCCCCCACTACCTTCTAGACTGATGGGCTGTGAATTGACCTAACCTCATCTAGAGGCATATTGAGTAGAAATCTGTCTCTGTGAAAAACAGACCCATAGACACATTCTTCAGACACGGTCCAAGTTGTGCAAGCAAAGCCATTAATTGTGCTAGGGTGCGTGGGTCTAGACATTGTGCCCTTATAAACTGGGCCATACTTGAGAATTGACATGGATTATGGGATGGACTCAGAGGGGATTACTATATGGCCTGTTTGTTTCGCCGTAGATCTTTGATCGTTATATTTGATCTTACAAATCCACGTCCCAGGCTGGATATGTTAAAATGCAATCCAGAGCAGCTTTTGAGCGCCGGATCACTGATTGCATTCCCACTTCACTTGTGACATGAGACACACATTATGCCTGTTAGGCCTACAAAATCTCAGTGCCCTGTGTGCATATCTAGGCCAGCACTATGTTTAATAATTGAATTGCGATTCCAGTACCTGCTTCATCAGGTTTTCCAAGAATATTAAGCTGAAGGTTTCCCTTTCTACGAAAAAAGTTGAAAATATTTGGCCTTCATTGCTTCTGTGCCATCTGAGGCTCCTAATCTAAGGCCATGTCCCAATTCTCTGGTTGCGGCTGCAAATTGAAATTACACATGTTACCTATGGCAGCCACTAGCCAGTGACTGCTGCCGTTTCCATAGACTTGTGTGTTATTTGCTGTCGCAGCCAGAGATATGGGACACGGCCTAAGCTTCAGTGCCATGGGTGCTTTTGCAAGAATCCTTGAACAGAATGAAACAGTAACGAATTGATTTTGTAATGAATTCCTTTTTATCAGAGAGAAGGGTCTGTTGGTGCAGCATAAGGACGTTCACCAGAGTCTTGTCCAGAAATTGGAAGCAGCAAAAGGCTCCAACACAGATAAACCCAACAGGTATGTGATTTACCAATGACCAAAAACAATTTTGATCTTTTCAAGAGAAAAAATAACCGTGAAAAGATTTTAAAACTGTGGCCGTTTTTCACTGTTTTCTCAAAAAGTGTGCACCGTATGGGACTAGAAATTTCACAGATTGTTATTACTGTATCTTCCTTGATACTTTTGCCGATGAATCTAAATTTCTTTGACAAAAACCAAAGTACGATATTACCTTTAAAAATTTTGGACTGCAAGTGCCATTCTCCCAGCCTTGAAATTAACAATCTACACATCATAATTATGAAAATCAGACAAATCTATCCTGACTTGTAAACCCTAAAACTGTGAATACAAACGTAGGCGATTCCTTTGGTTGTGCACAGTGATAGGGGTATGCAGGATTTGACGAGGAAGAGACAGCGTGCCGTGGAAATACAGCAAGAGCTGATGCGCAGACTGGCCCACTTTGCCACCAAGCACTTCCCCCTCCCGTCAACAGAAGACGTCAACAAAGCAAGCAAAAGGGTATGATGTCCTCACTACCGGGTTTCAAGTTTATTTATTATTATCATTATTTATTTCTGGTAACGACACCAAGGATTCCTCAAAAGCGCCCCCGGAACCTATGCTCGAAAGCCTGATGAAACCTTTTTATGGAAAGATGATGAGAAGAAGATACAGTTTTAGAGGTGGAAGGAAAACACCAGAGTAATATTCTGGGTTAAACCCACAGAATCAGGTAGGGACTGAAAACCCAATCCACTTGTGGACCGAGCCGGGCTTGAACCCGGTCCGCAGAGGTGAAAGGCGAGGAAAGAACCGCTACGCCAACCGGACTACTTTAACCCCTTCCATCCAGCCTTTTCTATTCCCGGCCGCAAGAAGAATCAGGCCACTAAAAATGATCTGCCGTTTCCTTTCTGCTTCCAACAGAGAAGAAGCTCGGCAGAGTCAGATGACGACCAGCACCGCTACATATCACTCCTGGAAATTCTTGAGGTAAATGTTTAAAAGATCATTTCATCATCCTTCTTCCTACTCTCAGTGTTGAGTTCTACATGCTACGTGTGTATCAAACTCCAAAGCCTGCTACTGTACCCAAAGTCCATTTTGTCCATTTATCACGTACTCTATACATGCTGCATGTAGACATGATATTGTTTAGTTGAATCTTGATAAGATGTGAGGCTATGCTATGTTAAAAAACCCAGGGGTCTATGAAATGGAGGCTCAGGCTCCAGCTCTGTCAACCATGTGCTGAAAATATAGGTTGTGGTTTTTCGTTGAAGCTGAAGCTCTGTTTTCCTTTTTCAAACCAGAGAATCTACATCCAAACCGCAGCCAAAAAGCCTCTATTTTGATACCCGTTATTTTAAAATGGATTCACGAAACGGAGCTTGAACCTCCGTTTCGTAAACGCCTTCAGTGTCAGTCACAGTGAAAGATCTTATGAACAAAAAGTAGTTTAGAACTACATTCATCAGGGAAATGATGTAACTCTATAGAATCTGTTGTGCTTCATTGATGGCCCCCTGTCAAAACCTAGGTAGAAATCACAATTAAGATGAGTTTTGTACAGCAGTTGTTCTACTCTTTGTTCATCTGGTTTTTAAAAAGTACAGTAAAAAATGAAGTAATCAATCGTCTCAGGTTGTAGCATTGCAGTGAGTACAAATAAAATGATCCCTGGGTATGTGCGTAGTTTCATGGTTTCTGACTGCCAAACGAACACAGATAATTGACTGTTAGGGACATCACCAACGTAGGGCTGGATAACTCAGTTGGTAGAGCGCCTGTACAGTATTGAGGAGGTTGCCGGTTCGAATCCCGCTTCAGTCATTTTTTCTTTGTTTACCTTTCAATGATTTATAAACAAAAGTATCAGAACTTAACACCTTTGAAATTTTCCTTGTCAGTTGCTGATGAACAAGTGTACCCAGGATGAGTCAGACCCTTACATCACCTTGGACGAGTCCTTCTGGCCTCCTTACGTTGAGCTGCTTCTACGGTGCGGCATTGCCTTACGTCACCCGCAGGCCTGTCAGCGGATCAGACTGGTTCCCTTTCACCTCTGACCCTCATGAATAAACATGAACTCATCTACGGGACAGAATAATGATGAATGGCGTTTTGAAGTTGGAAGCTGTTGTATTGCTGTTTATAGAAGCTGCGGCTCTTTCCTACAACTGACTCGACGTCATTGTGCCCATCTCTGCTGCATGTTGGATGAGCAGGTTGCTCCTGACAGCTTCGGAGATGATCTTCACTACCCGCCTCCACGTGTGGAAGTGAGGGATGTGCATCAATCTCACTGCTGTCATATCTTGTCCACGTGTCATCTATGGCATATGCTGCTTACTAGTGCAGACTTCTCACAGTGTGCCCTTCAGGAAACTTGCAACTCCACAGAGGTAGCATAGGTGATCGGACATTGGTGACTTTGATGACCATTGCAGACATTTCACTTTCTACAGTGTCATTCAGTGTTCATAAACTAGGGGCAAATATCCTTACACCTATACTAGGAACAAATCCTGCATACAAACATGCAGGAATCTCTCTGTAAGTACTGTATGTAATTGCACAGGATTACCGATACCCTGGGAAACTGGAATGCCCCAGAGGGTAGTGTACCGGTATGTAGTAATCTTGCACAATTATCAGTGAACATATAAACACCATCTTCATCTCCTTGGTTCTAAAATCCCAGAGAATGAACTTCTCGGGAATGATAAGGCTTTGAAAAAGTCCACATTTGGTTCATAGCAGCACCTGGTTTTGATTTATAAAGAAAGGTAGTGATCGACTTTAGTATTAGGACAAGAAACCTGGGGCATGTTTGTTTAATGCACAGGATCACAGATTTTACTGATCCGGATCACATTTTAGCGTACCCTGCTTAAAGCATCTAGTCTGCAAATCTGGGATCCTGTGCGATAAACATACAGGCCCCTGGTCTTTCCCTAGTACATGTAAATATGTAAATTTAATTCCATGTAAATATGTGCATTTTATTGGGAATTCACCGTTACTTCCTGTGTAAAGTATATTCGTGTTTTATTGTCAAATTGCCATGAAGTAGTTCTGTTTACCCATTTAACTCTTGGAAATTCTAAACAAGGAGTCCTATCAGTCTCAAGTGTATAACATACTGTATACATTGTACATGTACAATGTACATGTATGCATTTTGCATATGAGTGCATGCTTTTGAATTGATGTGTGTGTAGTTCCTGTAATAATGTAGACTATACATAGTTTCAGATAAACTGTGCGAAAGACATTTACCAAGCCACATCGTGTTTTTGTATTTTTATAACTTATTGTACCTGAAGGCATTTTACTCAGCTTGACAAAATAAACTTTGTGACTCTCCTTTTGACTTTTGCAATGTGTCACTATTATAATGGTGTTAGTTATTGGTTGAATCTTGTAGATTTCCTTAAACATTATTTGATGTGAAGGTCACTATCTTGCTACGTTTTAAGATTTAAAGGTAATATCATACTTTGGTTTTGACAAAGAAATACAGATTCATGGGCAAAAATATCAAGACAGATACAGTAACAGTCATCTGTGAAAATTTCAGTCCCATAAGGTGCTCACTTTTTGAGGAAACAGCGAAAAACAGCCACAGTATTTCTTAAGTCTTTTCTATTTTATTTTTGATCTTTTAAAAGATCAAAAAGTTTTTCGGTCATTGTTTGACTAATTGCTGGATAAATACACCATTTCAGGCGGAAATATTTTAACAGTATGTTTCTACCACCACCATTTTCATATCCTGTAAGTTATACGTAAATCTGTGAAGATTTCTGTTTTGGTTTCTTACCACAGTATGATACTACCTTTAACACCAAGAGAGTTCATGCATTTCAGAAATTCATATTGAGAATTTGTTTTTCACATATATTTTTAAGGCGAAATGCTTCACAACATTCCTCATTTTCCATTTAATTTAGAAACCATAAAAGCTACTCTCCATTATTTGTATACTAGTGGCCTTTTCCAAACCACACTATTAAACTCCGGTTCCAGCTCAGGATCCGGCTTTGTCTCTATTATCCATATGCTGAAAATAAAGGTATTGAAGCTGAAGCTCTGCTTTCCTTTTCAAACCAGAGAATCTACTTTCGATCTGCAGCCAAAAGCCTCAATTTTGATACCCATCATTTAGGAACGGATTCATAAAATGGAGCCGGAACCTGAGCCAGAGGCGAGGTTTGTGGAAAAGGCCCCAATAGCCTTGACAGCCCTGAGCAGATAATAACCAACTGAGAATTCATTCACTCATTCACTCATCCCATGACCGGGGTGGTCGTCGGGGGAGCTTGAGGGATGCTGCAACAGTTATTCCTTTCCACATGTCTCTGTTGACCGAAGGAGATCCGGCGTGGAGAGGGACGTCCAGTCTTTGATGTTGTCAGACCAGGTCTTGTGTTGGCGTCCTCTTCTGCGACTGCCTTCCAGGGTGCCTTGGAGGATGGTCTCCTGCGACTACCTTCCAGGGTGCCTTGGAGGATGGTCTTCTGCGACTACCTTCGAGGGTGCCTTGGAGGATGGTCTTGGCCAGGCAGTTGTGACGGGTGACATGTCCATACCACGCCAGCTTCCTCCTCTTCACTGTTGCAAGCAGAGGCTCCTGGGGGCCTACCATGGAGTTGATTGTGCTTCGCACACTGAGAATAGATCATTTCTAAATCACAAGGTAACTGGTGGAGCAAGTTACATAATTGATAATTCATTCACAACTTCCAGCCACCAGTCATATCATAGACCATAAAGGGATTTATATACAGGTACTTGATTGTACATGTATTTGCAGAGGCACCAAGAACTTTCCACACATTGAACCCTTTGCTATCCTTACATCCATGTACATAACCTCAAGAAGCCAACATTCTTATAAAGTTAACATTAACTTCACATATTAACGGCATTCACACTACAGCATTCCCACCAAGGTCAATTTAAAATTCAGTAAAGGAGGGCAAGCAATTCTGTGTTTCTCTATTTTAATATAATTGCAAACAAACTTGAACATGATATAACACTGCAAACAAACTTGTATCTTGAAGAGTTCAATCCAATATGGCCCAATTTCATGGAATCCTTTAGGGCCATTTTTTGTGCTTACAGGCACTACTATAGCGTGAAATCTATTTCATGGAATCCGTATAAAGCAAGACTTTCGCTGCTAGTAAACATTTATTGAATAATTTCTAGTCTGACCTAGACTAGAAATTTCTAGTTTGCAGAATGCATATATATATGCATTCTTGCTTAATGTTTAATACCAGAAAGAAAACTCTCCTATGAAATACTCTAACTGTAAACAAAGTCTGCTACTGTAAGCGAAGAATTTTTCCTTAAGGTAACGGATTCCATGAAATTGGGGCCCAGAGCTGAAGGGTTCAGAAAATTTAAAATATTAACAAATTTGTAACATACATTAGTTTGGATCTGAACAAAAAACACTATCTGCCACCTTCCCCTTGTGACTTGCTGGTAGGTAACAGTCCACGTGTACACAGGGCTCGAAATATTCACTAGACCTTGGACCGAGTCTAGTGATTTCAGTGTCAGTCTAGTAAGTATGTACTGCACTAGTCCGGCTGTCAGTGTCTAGTGATTTTGTTTTCCTTCCACAATTAAAAAATGGTGCCTAAATTGATAATTATTAACACAATATTGCATACAATTATGGTTTTCCTATGTACATGAATGCCACAGGTCTAGTAAAAAAAAGTTCAGGTCTAGTAAATAGCCCTCCGCACTAATGACGTCACAAAATTACTGGATGTCAGACAAACATTGTCTCACACACGTAGTGTACATGGACGCGCACACACGTTTGCATGGTTGCAATGTTTGTCTGAGATCCGGTGCTATTTTTAGCGCAAGTGCGGAGCGCTATTACTTTGTTAGTTGTTACTAGACCTGGTATCCAGTGTTGTTTTTTTTCACGAAATTCGAGCCCTGGTACACTCGATGCTATGTTGTCCCTCCAAGTTTATCTCTCTCTGCCCGTTCTTGTGCTTCATCTCTTAACTGTCCTAATTCACCTCTTTTTGGAGGCGTCTCTGGTATCGTCTGCGAGAGAAATAAAAAATACACCAAGAAAATTAAGCCAAGATTTGCTTTGAAGCTGAATAACATTGGTATAATACAGACCAAATTCCATTGAGCTGGTTCAACCCCCACACCCACAAAAAATACCAATGGGAGACTTTGGAGAACTGGTCTTCAAGTCAACAGCACATGCGCACGCGCAACAGCACAGGCGCAAAACAACGCGCACATATTCACAATTGCGTGACTTGAAGACCGATTCTGAAAAGTCTCCCATTTGCAAGTTGTCTGTGAGTGTTGGGTCACTTTTAATTACTGGATTCATCCCCCACCCTAAATATGCCAAAATCAGAAACATAAAGAAGCCTGGGGCCAATTTCATAAAACTGTTAAACACAAAAAGTTGCTTAGCACAAAAATGTCTCGCCCAATAAAACAAACCACCATTGAAAATTCCATTTGATATTCATGGTCAGTGAACAACAGCCAAAGAACAATTGCAAGTGATACACAACACGTGGAAATTTGGTTGTTAACCCTGTTTTTATTAAGACAGAAATGTCATGCTTAGCAAATTTTTGTGCTTAACAGTTTTATGAAATTGGCCCCTGGTGAATTTGGCAGGCTCCACTGACAGAGTTCATGGTGCAATCAGTTTTGAAGAAAAGAAAATGTCTCAACATTTACCATATCGGGCTTGTAGTAGGCATGGACGGTCTGTGCCCCAGCCAGCATGGACAGCATCCCAGCCGCCATAAACTTCAAGTAGGGAATCCAGTCAACACCGGCCGGCATTTTCAAGCTTCCAAATCCAGTCCAGGAAACTGTGTTGTCAAATTCTGTTTCTAATTGGAAAGGATTACTGTTACACCGTCCAGTGACCACTCCTGATTGAAAAATCGGTGCCGTAACTTCCCTGGATCAGAGTGATGAATGTTTCAAGTGAAAATTACTCAATTTAATGGTCAAGCTAATATTTTGCTGGGATAAGCCTTAAGCTTGTTGATCTTCACAAATGTAGGGCCTACACTCCGCTGTCAGAAGACTCTTTGATGTCAAAGACGTTCCCACAAATCACAGCTTCTGATTTTCATCTGTTGCTGACTCGGATAGCTTCTGGGCAAATTGGCGTTCTGCTTCTTTCCTCCGGAACACGTCATCTGCAATCATTCGTTGAGTAATAAGATAAATACAGAAGTTTACTTGGCTAAATTGACAAAAATAGTATACGATAGTGAGCAGTAATTTGTCAAAGGTGATACTGAATAAAAACACTCCATCACACCCACGTGGCAACATGCTTTTTTTCTAATTGGTAGAGAGCCACACCAAAAAGGCCGCCGCGCCGACATGATTGTCTGGGTTTTGATAGCAAAACATTGATTTTCGTCAACGTCAGGAGTGCAAATAAAAACGTTGCATTTCATCCCTGACATTCTGAGAAGAGATGGGGCATTTTTTGGCGAAGTACCATGAAGTACAACTTTTTTCTGTGTACAAAATGTCAAATGTTATGAGATTCTCTGGGGCGCTAGACCAACCGCAATCGACCCCCAAATTAAACAAAAGGGAGTTCAGCACCCCAGTTACTGGATTTAATTTCAACTCGACTTCTTTCCTCCTGGCATGAGGAAGAATAAAATTAGTACCCAAGAGGGACGGAGATTGTGGCCATGCCCAGGTTTTCAGATTGCGATTCATAAACTGAGTGCTAGCACCTAATTATAATGAATAATTCTTAATTTCCTAGTGGGTTCATGGAGGAAGCCTACCTCCATGGTGGGTTAAATACATTGTTGGTTATTGTGGACAAGTGGTTCCCAAAACTATAAAAGAAAGGACAAGTGGTTATAAAACTATAAAGTTATTTATAGGAAATAAGGAAAGGAAAGCAACTTTTTAGAACTTCTATTGCTCCCAACCCAAACGATATGTTTAACTTTCAGCAAATGTTCCCGAGTCCTGAAAACCCTAACGCTAGATTCAAGAAATTTCTCCAATATCATATTTCAGTGAAAAAGGTACAATTTTCTTTCTTGCAATACAATGTAGTTTACTTTTATGCATCCTGTTACTGTTACCTAGTAGGGAGAGAATCCCAATGCTTGCCCAATTGAGCTTTCGATGTTCAAGTCTGGGCTGGGCATAATAAAAAAAATCGGAAAAAAATGAGAAAATTAAATAATATTATTTTATATTATTATAAATAAGATGGAACAAAACAAAACAATAAAACATACATACTTTGTAACTGAAAAACATGATCTATATAAAAACGCAGATAAAAGTGAATATAATCATTATGGGTTGTTTAATGAGAAAAATTTAATAATAAATCCAGTGATTAAAACTTCACAAGAAGTAGTAGAATGTGCTAAATCAAAAATTACTTATAAACATGATGATAAAGAATGTAATTTAATTTTTATGTTACCAACAAATTTTTGTTTTGGAATAAATACAATTAATACTTTTGGTGAAGAAAAAAATCCAGACAACACAACTGGCTATCAAATTGTATATAATTTACAAAATGATTGTGATGAAATTGTTAAATACTTTGATAAAATGAGATGTACAGTAACTAAATATATTGAATCTGATAAAGATAAAAATATACCAAAAATAACCAGAACTATGTATATAAACATGGGAAAACAAAGTGTTAAACCAATTTATGATGATAAAAACAAAAAAATGTATATTAAACTTAAATCATATGGAAAAGGAAATCAATTAAAACAATATACAAAATTGTTTGATTCTAAAAAGAAAAAGATTGATAACATCGATGAATATATGAATAAATCATGTAAAGTTACACCTGTTCTCATCTGTAATGATATATTTTTTGGTTCTCATGGAAATAGTGGATTTGGTGCAAGTATCAGATTTAAATTAGAACAAGCTTTTATTAGGCAATATGAAAGTATACAAATCCCCACTAATGTCATGTTTGATATTGAAGATATTGATGACTAAATCTAGAATATAAAAAAGAAAGCCAAAAAAAATAACAAAAAAATTATCATTTTTATTTACACACTAAATTAAGCCACATCCAAATTAGGATGTGGCTTTTTTTTACGTCGTATGCATGTACACTACTCATATGCACTTGACAATGCACTAAAGGTTATTTACCTTAAGTGTATACACAACACTCGCTTGAAAAAAACAGCCATTCAATGTCACGCGTGGTTGTCCCCAGCGTAAACAGGGTTTTTGTTATTCAAATTTCATTCATGACTGAACGTAGTGTAAAACGCTTAGTCATCTGCTGACACAAAGGTTAAATTCCTAAAAGCGCTCGGTTTTGTTATTGAAATATAACACATGACTGAACCTGTGTAAACCGTCACAATCACAGTCAAACACCCCTCAAAAAATAGACTCGTCCTTTGTGTCGTCATCGTTGTTATTGCACCATTTCGAGTATAATATATATCAAATTAAAAAACCATTTTCAGTCGGGGCTGGGAGGATAGCCCAGTGGATAAGCTCGGCGGTTTGCAACCATGGGGTACCGGGTTCGACGCACGGTCTGTAAAATTGAAATTAACATAACAAAAAATATGAATAAAAAATAGAAAAAAAAAAAAGGTTTCTCGTTGAATATTTGATGTGGGTATTTAATAAGAAACATAAAAAACAATATCCTGACATAAAAAAACATGAAAAAAAAATAGAAAAAGAAAGAAAATGTTTCTCGTTGAATATTTGGGGTGATATTTAATAAGAAACATAAAAAACAATATCCTGACATAAAAAAACATGAAAAAAAAAAAACCTTTAAACTTTGAACCCGGTACCCCAAAAAAGGGGGTCAATAGTGTTGTTGGCCCTCTTTGATGAGTTTAAGGCATAGACCCCGGCCCCTTTACACTCTTTATAAAAACGCCCACGCATTCTGAGTAAAGTATTGGGTGAAAAAAAATGATTCAGTAAAAAAAAAAAAATAATAATTAATTAATTTTTTTTAAATATAAATGGATGAGATAGGTATGTGCACTCACAACATCATGTGTGACCTTAAACTCGTCGAGTTTAAATTAAAACAAATATTAAAGGGAAAAATATCTAGGGGTCATCCACTCAGGTCGTTAATGGCTGTATGTTATCTAAAAAATGTTTCTAACGTAACCCAAGAAACAGTACAAAAGTTATTTCAAGTAGAATTAAAATATTTTAATCAAGCGTTAAAAAGATACAACGAAACTTTTAAAGAGGAGGAGCTGTAGGGGTAACTCTCACTTGACTTTCTTTATAACTCGGAGGTTTACTCTCGTCGTTTTTAAACGACTTTGTCAAACTTAAACTTAATTTCCAAGTTTTTTCATAAGCTCTTTTTTTTCTTTGGCGAGTAAATCACTCGCCATCGCTTTAGCCTTTTCTTCAACTTGTTGTTCAAATTCAACTTTATTTAAATGTTTAGCTTCTTCTAACTTTGTAGAAGTTTTTAATCTTATTTTTTCTTTCAAGTCGTTAAATTTTTTAAGTTCTGACGTAATTAATATAAATTCTTCGTGAGAAATATCACCATCTTCGATGGCCTTTGACACGTATTCATCTATCGTGTTTAACTTTGCATCTGCTAAAATTTTAATCTGATCGTGTTTTTTACTCTTTACCGCTAATTTTTTGCTTGCGTATTTAAGTACCGCGTAAAATCCAAAGGCACCTATGCTAGTACCCTCTAAGACTAAGCCAATTGGGGCACTAATAACACCCATTAATGCGGGGATCCCTATCGCGGCTGCAGTGACCCCCAGTACTTCAACCCCGTGCTCTACATATTGAATCGCAGAGATCCACCTTTTTAACTTTTTAAAAGAAACCTCGCGCGAGTTTCTTTCTTTACAGATTTGAGATTTAATATCTTCAATTTTTTGAAGTCGATAAATTTTAGTTTCGTCTTTAATATCATCACCGCTGTTTAAGTTTAGATCAGGATATAAAGGTTTTATTTCATTTACATTTACGGTTGCCATATTTTTAATATATAAGCGTTTTTAAATTATTTCACATTCGATTAAAATCCCCGCGCCTTTGTTATTGATGATTTTTCCTTCTTCGTTTTTAATTGAAAAGGCAAGTTTATTAATTTTACCGTTTTTTAATGTTTTCCCAACGTGAGTTTGGTTTGTTTGGCTTGTGTGATAAAATGATAACATATTTGAAGGAAACCCGTTGTAAAAATTATCACTCGTGTTTAACTGCTCGCAATGAATAAACGTAATGTTAAATGGGTTAATATCGTAATCACCCTTATAAATGACATTTGGGATTAACCTTCCTTTGGGTAAATTGAGCAAATTAGAAACTTCTCGATTTAAACGTAGATTAAGGTTTATATCAGTGACCCTTAAGGTCACCGTTTTACTTTCTCTATAGACTTTAAAGCTCACACCCGGTATCGCGTTTATCAATGACTCGAACCAATCGATACCATAAAATCCAGGTAAAATAATGATGCTTCCTGATTTGCCCTCGGGCAAAGCCGTAACCTCACTCACCGGATGTAGCGCATTTACGATTGGCTCTTTATGTCCTAAAACAACGAGGCTGTTTTTAATTTGTGGTAAACGCATATTTTCTGTTTTTTCTTGATTGTCATTGTTGTATCCATATCGAAGTAAATTTGTGGCTAATACTTGGCCTTCTATGATATAGTCTATTCTTTTATTTAATAAATGTATTACATAGTTAACATAATTTTGTAATTCATCATCAAGTCTATCCCTGGCTAATTCTAGGGTTTGTTTTCGTTGTCTGAGGACCTGTATTTCTTCTTGTATTTTTATTTCCACTTCGTTAAGAATTTCAGTATCATATCCGTCAAACATCTGTGTAATAATGCGTGCTATGACTTCTTTTTTGCTTTGTTGAATTTCTTCAGTTGTCATCGATAAACGAAATTGATTCATTATCTCAGGGGTCAGTTCTAATGGCTTTGTCTGTAGTTGTGAGCTTTTATCAGTTTGTCTATTGTCTCTAGACCTACCGTTAGTATAAGCGGGTTGCCCATCTATCTCCTTTTCCCAAGTAATCTCACTGGATTTAGTTATGTTAAAATAGCCTACCGTAAACACGAGATTTTTAACGCGAATTTGTTTTGAGCCATCTAAATTATCAATCACCTCTTGCAATTTAAACGTTTGTTCGTTTTTTGTCAAATAAAATGTGTGTTGTATTCCGCTCATTCTTACTCTACTTTTATTATAAAAAGACTTATATTATAAATGGGAAACTCTTTAGGCGCTTTAGCTATTATCGTCAATAAAAATCATACTTTTTTTGTACAATTTAAAGATATGTCAACCGCGTATAAATTACCACGCGTTAAAACGGACGAAGCAATCGAACGATGGCAAACTAACCCTTTGTCCTTTTATCAAAACCAATTCAACTTTGCGATTTATTGTGCCACGACCGCGTGTGGAGTAGGTCTTGACCTCCTCCACAATAAAAACCAATATATTTCATCGCTGTTTCATTTTCACGTGTATTATACTATACGAAAAATATTTTATAATTTGGTAGCACCTATACCTGGTGATGATGTATTTAACGCGTTAAATAACCGTTATGATACGAGAGCTTTTACGGACACGTGCCGCGTATTTGGCATCGATCGAAGCAAGTCTTTTAAACAAACGAGAGATACGACCTCAAATGGCTTGGGTACTGCTTTTTACTACAATTCGGGGTCGGTTCCAGTGCCGGGGAAAAACTATGACCCCCACGACTTGGGTGTAAACTACGGTACGTATGCAGGCTCAACTTTTATGGGATTTGGTTTAATGGATCCACCAAAAGGATCGGGTCACGCGAGTACCTATACGGTCACTTACCTTGAACAATCCAATAATGTTTTAGGTGCTTGGACAGACTTTATTTCAAAGACGAGTTCTTTTACCGATGTTGGAATTACAAAAATTAACGAATCGATTAGGGCTTACGTGTACGCGCTTTTAGGTGCACAAGCACAAACAAAAACCAGTGCATTAACCCCGGGAACCGGTTTAGATGCACAGCATCAGTTTGTTACCATCGTAGAAAGTCTTATTAATAGCGAACCAGATTTAGAGCAGAGTATCAATCAATTTCAAGATTCACTGCAGTATGCTAAAACTCCACTCAACTTTGTCGTAAGACCCGGGTTATACCTCATTCCGTCAGATATGGATTTAAGGGTAGGCATACACGATGGTTACAATAATAACTTGCAAATTGCACCTTTAACCGCTAAACCGGGATTTCAACCAACCTTAAACGCTCCGATACAAGTTGATGACTTTAATCCTCAGCCAACCCTTGAACCCAAACCCACTCAAGAACCAACAGAAGAACCTACACCACGTTTATCACCTATACCTAAAACCTCAGAGTCAAATCCTAAAGCATCTTTAGACATTCATCAAGATGAAAAATTATCTTTAACGATAGGAACAGTTGCAATCATTGCGATAGGAGTTTTAGTCTACAAAATTTTGACTTAGAAAAATATAAATATTTAAACCAAAAAAAATACCCCCAAGCTCAAAAGAGCTTGGGGGTTATTTTTTTTTATTATTTTGTTAAAAAACAAAACTACCAATTATTTTTAATATAAGCAATAATTAAAGCACCTGCACCTATAAATAAAGCCCACACGTGTTCTGCTAGCCAGCCAACTGATTTACTTAAAACATTTAGTAACCAACTTATGACGCTACCAATGACCCCCGGCAGCGCACCTAATGCGGCTAACCCTAATTTTTTCAAAGCGTTTGCTAAGTTTTCCAAGTGCTTGTGTACCCACTCTTTGATGCCACCTCCTGATGGTGGCTCAGGTTTAGGCGCGGGTGGTTCTGGGGTTGGGATACCTACACCTCTAACGGCTGCTACCACCGAGCTTACCAGTGTGCTGATGGCCATAGAAATTGCTGCTAAAATACTCGCGATCGTGACACCTTGCTCTTTAAATAAAAACTTAATTTTTTCTCTAAGCGTTACATCACTGTCTAACATTATATTGATTGTTTCTTTGACGCGATTGATTTGAGATTTTATTTTATCTGATTCTCTAATGATATTATTAGACCTTTCTCGTATTTCAATGTTTATATTTTCTAACTCTTCTGTGAGTGATCCTATTTGTTCTTCATCTTCTGCTTTTTTTGCTTCGTCTAATTCTTTTTTAACTCTTTCTTTTCTCTCATTTAACTCAGTTAGCTTTGTTTGTTCTAATAATAAATTTCCTTTAATCGATTGTAATGTTTTGTCTAAACCGCGTAGCTCTCTGATATTAAATTCGCTTTGTTCATCAATATTGGTTTCTTGTTCGAGTTCTTCTATAACATTACTCGTTTGATCAGCTGCTTGTGGTAAATCTTGTAAGGGTATGTTTTCACTTTGAATATCAGTTAAAGATGTACTTGCTTGTTGAAGCGCTGTGCTTGCTTCTTTGCTGCGTTTTGATGTTGTAAAATCAACAATTTTTAAATCTTTTCGCATAAAAAGAGTTCTATTTGTAATTCCTTTACCTTTTGTTCTAGAATATATTGTTTTCACAGAAGCAAATGTTGTAGGATCATTTTCCAACGTTAATAATATTTTAATTTCATCTTTTTTGTAATATATTCCATCCTTTTTAAATCTAAAGTTTTCCCATTTAATTAATTTGGAAGTTTGATAATCTTCACTTCTTATGCTAGCATAAAAATTATCAATGTACTGTTTTTGAAGTTGTTCTTGTGTATCACCACCTCGTAAATTATTTAATCGAGCTTGATTTTCTTCAGAATCGAGTTCGGTATTATCATAAGCGGGGTTGTTAAATTGTTGATCGTCTCTATCTTCTGTTTCATTTAACAGGGGATCATTTTCTTGATAATCAAAATCATCCATCTTTAATTATTTATTATATACACATTTTAAACTGTAGGTTTATTTATAATACTACCCGGTAAGATTCCCTGTGTGACCAGCCACTGTTGCGTTGCTAAAGAACCTCCGACTAATGCGGTTAGTTTAGCCGCATCTTCTACGCTAAGCCTATCTAAATCAGGCGATTTAATTTTGAGTAATTTTTTACTTACCATCGAGTATCCCATGGTTAAAAGGCTTAACACTGCACCATGATAAACTGTGTTTGCTATTCCGTTTATATCAATATTTGTATTTGCCATTCTTACTATATAGGTTTTTAAAATTTAAATTAGTTCCCCTTTTTTAAAGATTGATAAAAGGGAAAGCCAATGGTGACTGCTGCTATTAAAACGCAAATATAAACTGCGGCGGCAATATCATTTACGGTTGTTTCATCCATTTTTAATATATAAACATTTAAAAAATCAATCCATTAAAAGTTCTTCGGGTTGACTCTGTGGTAGACTTGGTTTTGTTATTTGAATAGGTTTAGAGTTTTCTGGTGATTTGTTTGATGATTTATACAATAAAAAACCTATACCGCCTACTAAAATTAAACCGCCAACATAAAGTAATCTCGAATCAGGGGTATTTTGAATAATCTCCGACTCTGTCTCTTCTGTTTTCATTTTAGCTAATTGCTCTTTCATTTTTTTATTATGTTCTGCCAGGCGTTTACCTTGTTCAACGCGTTTAGCGTTTTTAGGTTTTACGGTTTGTTTTTTAGTTACTTGGGTCACTGGGGTTGTTGGTATTGGTGTTGGTGCTGCTGGTGCTGTTGTTGGGGGTGCTGTTGGTAAAGCTTGCTCCTTCTCCTGATGCATAGTTGTCATTTGAATTATTTATTATATAAGTATTTTTATTTGTTGTGGATTTGTTAAAGTTTAAATGTTTTGTGGTAATAAGTGTTGCTATCAAAGGTGATAGATAGACACCATATTTGTAACAAACCTCGCTAAGTGCATAAGCTAAGCTATTACTAATGATAGGATCGTTATTTAAATCATTGGTTAAATTTTCCTCAGAATTTAAGCTAATTCTAATTCCTAAAATATCAGCCGGAGTTGCTAAACCTATAGCTCGTGCATACAAACTCAAAATTGAGTTACCCACTGTAGCTACCACTTCTTTACCGAATTTAACTTGATACCGGTTAAATAATTTTTCTTGATCTGCAGGTGTTAGTGCTTCTATGTCTTTGATGGTGTATTCTTTGCCAAAATATTTTTTTGAATCACCTGCTGCAACTATTCCACAAAGTCGATCTTTATAACTACTGTCGTTTGTTGTTGAAGGTGTATTTACATCGCTATTTATAATTGTTGTCAAGTCGTTCATTTTACTATATAGCAACTTATAAATTTTGTTAAAGCAAAATAAATTATAACATAAGTAGCTTAAGTTTAAAGTGATAACAAACTTAATAATAACATCAACGTATTGTAGCATTAGTGTTTTTTATTTATAACAAACTTAATAATTGCTATAAATAACTTGAAAGGTAGTTATTAGCAAATTTTTAACAAAATACAACAAATGATAACAAACTTAATAATAACATCAACGTATTATAGCATTGGTGTTTTTTATTTATAACAAAATTAAAAATTGCTATAAATAACTTGATAGGTAGTTATTAGCAAATTTTTAACAAAATACAACAAATGATAACAAAAATTAGGTTGTTAATCAAAAACTTGATATGAAACTGGAGGTTCTGTGTTAATAACCAATTTACTATATTTTTTATCGCACAAATGTTTTTTAATTACGTCTCTTTTTTGATCACACACAACATCATTTTCATCTAATGCAATATCAAAACTCGTTTTATCTTTTGTATAAAACATCGCAACCCAACTTGTATTCTCACGATAGTCTTTTAAAACCGAATTATACTTTTGTGTTAATAACCAACAGCTATGGTTATAATGCCTCCCAGAAAAAGCGATTTTGCTCAACGCACATGTTTTTTTTCGATATTTTATTTCCTGCTGACTCGAACAATCATCTATGATAAATAATGTTTTTATTCCATCTAAAATATTTTGATACAAATCTAGGGCTTCATTTAAAGTTATTTTTTCAAAGTCTAAATCACACAAATATACATTTTCATCCATTGATATCCAAAGCCTCGATAAATAAGTTTTATTTTTAAATAAGGTCGGGCAAATGACCACGATCGATTCAAATTTATCACGATATTCGGTTTCCAATAAATCTAAAATCCATTTAGTCTTTCCCGAGTTTGTTTTTCCTACAATTAAAGCACAATGACAAGATTCCATTTATTTTAATAAGCTTTTAAAAAACTAAATTCTTAAAATTTCCATCCTCAATGGTTAATTGCGCATCCATGACTAAAAATACAAACATCGTTAAATCTCCCGCTGTTTCAGCCTCTCGAGTCATCTGAATCTGAATTCCTCCTCCGTCGTTTAAACGTCTTCCACTTCCGTGAGCACTATTATCATCAGTTGAGCGAAAATCTAGCCACAGGCCGTATTTATCTTTATAGTAGTCAGCCATTTCTAGACCCACTAAATTTAAATCTTTTACAATCGATTGACCATTTTCGGTATCGCTATCACCAAAAAATTTATTAACTTCTTGCCAGTGCTGATACTCAAACATACCTTGTGAAAAAAGTTGATTGGGTTTTCCTTCAACCGTAATGCTGGTTTTGCTAATGTGGGGGTTGTAAAATCTTTGAGGGTTTTTTACCGTTGGGTCTCTAAATAAGATTAAAACGCCTTTGAGACTTTTAATCGGTTGATTAATCATAACGTTCCATAAGGTATCTGATTTGTTGATCGATCTTGTTTCTAAATTATGTACGTGATCAAAAAGATAGTATTTCATTCGTTTGTTTTTTAGCTCTTGTGTCAAATCTCGGTTAGTGACGACTTCGTATTCAAGCGTTAAATCTGAAATTGAATATTGGGCACTTGTATCCGAGCTATTAACGACTTTATCGTGATCGTTAAATGTTAATTCATACGTCAGGGGCTGCTTTAGACTGCTAGGATAAAAAGGATGATGTGCCGTTAAAAGCTCAATATCTAAAGGAATACAATATCGATTACCAAACGCGTCTGCGATAGCTTTATCTTTTCCGCTATTAGTTTCAGCATTAGCATCTGCCGCGCCTAATCTTAATTTTGTGACGTTTTCTTTTTCAAGGCCTACATAAGCCATATTTCGTGTAATGTAGGGGTGCAGCCAGTTATCTTTAAAATTGTGAAAGACATCCGCATCGCGATAACTCACGATTGTGTTACCTTGAAGCCTAACATTGATTTCGCGTATTAAGTTACGACATAAGTTGTTAAACACCGTTCGATTATTATCAGACCCTTCTAACTCGAGTTTAAAAGCGAGTTTAGAAGTACCGGGTACGATAACATCGTCGGGTCCTAATTGCGGAAACTTAACGATGAGTTTTTGACCAGCCGCAATCGTGCTTGGATTATGAGTGATTGACACTTCTCTTCGTTCGCCTTTAATGGCTTTAGGGATTTTAAGACGCCTCATTGGGTTTAGTTTTTTACCGTAATGATTCATAGTTCAAAATAGTGTGTTTTTAATATATAAGGTTTTTAAATTAGTATAAATAAAAAGATGGCAGGAATAGCAATGATGGTTGGCGGGGCAGTAGTAAATGCGTTAGCGTTTACCGGTAGTAACTTTTTATTTAGCAGTTTATCAAAACAACAAATTGACAAAGAACGAAAAAGACACGACTTAGCATTAGAAAAATTAGCGCGAGCCAAAGAAGATTGGGAACAACAACGCGTTAAATATCTCGATTATTTGAATAAACGTATGGTACAACAAAAATTATCAGAAAGAACGTTTAGTAACGTAAACGAAGCGCTTAGAGTGTACAGCGAAATAACGGGTGAAAATTACGATTTAGAATTACCACCTAAACCAAAACTTAGTGACTTTTATACTCCGAGTGATGATCAACAAATTAGAGAACTCGTGTGGGTATTAGGTGGTACAGCCGCAGTGGGATTCTTTATTTATAGATATGTATAAAATAAAAATGAGTGAGTTAAATAAAAAACAAAGAGAACAGCTTTCAGGTTTGTTTTACAGTCCTAAAGGTTATTGGAAAGGTGAGGGTGCTGTCACGCATTTGCATAAAAAAACGGGGGTTGATAAACAAAAAGTTAGATCTTGGTTAAAAAAACAAGCCGTTTGGCAAATTTATTTACCACCTCCCTCATATGTACCCAGGCCGACGGCAATGTCGAGTGATTGGTTAGAACCAAATTACGTACATCAGTTAGATATATTATACTTACCCTGGGATCTAGTTAAACAAAAAACGTTTAAATACGCGTTGACGGTCATAGACGTGGCGAGTCGGTATAAAGAGGCTGAACCCATAACTTCTAAAGTTGCCGGTCAAGTGAAAGACGCGATTATTAAAATTTACAAGCGTTCGCCTTTAACGTGGCCTAAATTAGCGCAAATCGATGCTGGAACAGAATTTAAAGGAGATTTTAAAAAGTTGTTTCAGTCTCATGACGTAGAGATCAGCGTAGGTGTGCCGGGTGTGCATCGATCGCAAGGAGTGGTTGAAAGATTTAACCGGACCTTAGCCGAAAGATTATTTGGTCATCAATACGTGCAAGAAATGCTTGATCCGCAGGCGAGAAACGTTGAATGGGTGGTGAGGTTGCCCCAGGTTATAAAATCCCTCAATGAAGAAACAACACGATTGATTCGAGATTCAAAAGATAAAGAAATCACTCCTACGCAAGCGATCAAGTTAAAACGGGTTAAACAATTACCCTCATCACCACAAAAAACAAACGTTAGTGATCTTCCGACTAATGTTTTAGTTCGTTATTTATATCAACCAGGGGAACAAGAAGGAGGTACGGTGAGGAGGGCTACCGATCCCATATGGAGCGTTAACATGTATCAAATTGAAAAAAGAACGAGTCAATTTAAAATCATGAGTGGTAAAAAAGTTACTACAGGTCCTACGCTTTATTACTTAAAAGACGGACCCAAACGATCGTTTGTAAAAGAAGAACTTCAAATCGTTCCAGATGACACCGAATTGCCAGAATCTTGATATTTAATTTTTTTATTGCCAAATGCTAAAGTATTGATTCCATCGAATAAAATATATCTTTTTCCATCATAAGGACTCAATGAAGTTTTGGTTTTTACTTGCGTATAAATTTGATGTTTGTTAGATTGAATTATATTCATTTGATGTTCTTGAGATTTTTTATTTTGTAAACAATTATAAAAATGTTCAAAGTTAATATTTTTTTCAGTCACGGTTTTTGTTATACCTTTAATTTTTTTAACCTCTTTATCATCTTGTATTAAGATCACATACATTTTTGATCTTAAACAAATGGCTTGTTTTACTACTTGGCCACCGTATTCATCTTTCATTTTTCCAATTACTTTTTTGTTTTTAGGGTCAAATAAAGGGTGAGTGGGTGAATAATTAGATAGATCGTAAAGTTCTGAGTCTCGTTTAATATCCTCGTAAACATCGTCGGTTTTAACGATCAATAATAAACTATCGGTATCGGTATACATGAGATTTATGTTATCGTTATATTTTTTCTTCAAGTGATTGTAATAAAAGTCGTACATAAAAGATTTGCTTAAATCTAATATACTCACTCCACAATAGATGGGTTTATTTAAATACGTTTTTTCTTTGTACCTTTCAAAGAAACCTATATTAGAATCTGTAAATTTAGTTGATGTTTTATAATTAGATTTGGATGCTAGTTTTAATATTTTTTTTATCGATAAATCGCTATCATCGTCTATAATAATATTTCCATCTATTCTATTTCGAACATTTTCCATTGTTTTACCAAAAACGGAATTGTTCATGAGTTTAAAAAAATCTTTTTCAAAATCTGATTTGGCTATTTTTCTGAGTTGTGTATTTTTATCGATGTAAGACCGCATCCACGGTTTTTGCTTAAATCGTAAAACACGATGTACGCGTGTGAGTTTTAATCCTAGTTGTAAATACAGTTTTAACGTTTTATAATGAATGACATATTTTTTACGAGGTCCTAAATGAGCGATGAGTCTGTCATCTCGCGAAGCTTTTTCTCCGCTAGATAACAATTCTTTTTGATAAGGGCTCAACCATTCAGCCGATACGGTTATGTTCTCTGGGGCTAAGGGTAAGTCGTTGTGTAAGTCGTGAAGCTCTTTAGGATAGTCTAGATCTACTTCCAACATAAATCCGTAGTCGTTGTCATCGGCTAAACCTAAAATATGATCGACCGTAAAGTTAGCGACTTGGTAATCGGTTAACCATTTAAAATCGGCGTAGGGTAACGATTGACTCATTGCCCAACCGTATAAATTGTTCGCATCTAAATAAAGTAAATAAGAAGATTCTTTTTCAGGATCGTAATCTTTTAAATATTTATTGTTGGCTTTGTGATGCCTACAACTACCCACGCTAGAATAACCACCTCTTTTACCTTTTTCAAAAAATAAATATTGTTCGATATCGGTTAAAAGTTCTAATTCTATTTTAGAATGCAGCAACAAAGCATCCCAAGACAATCCCGGTGCCGTGAGATATTTCGCTGGATCTAAACGATATGTTTTCTTACAAGTGGTTCTAAAGTTTTGAAACACATCGGCGAGTAATAACGTATCCGTGGTCACGTATAAGTCGTGATAATCACCTAGAGTTTTACAGTTAAAAGTTTTCCAAACCAACTCCGCGTGAGTATATTCTTCTCGCGTAATACCTTTGAGTTTTATCTTACTATAAAACTTTTCAATGGGTGGTAATTGAGTTTCTTTAAATCTATCAAAGGAATCCATATATTCGTATGGATAACACCCCTTTTTTAATAAAAGATCAACATCATCCGTATTATAATCTTTAAAATGTTTTCTAAATAAATGAAATGCGTCTTTAGGGCAAGCAGCGACTAATTTTTCTAAGGAAGAGTTCATAAAATTTAACGAATCTATAAAACGGAGTTGACCTATACTAATACTTATGTATTTTTCCGAGTTTTGAGGAATACAAAATATATTATCGAATACGTTTTTTTCCTTTTGATAATAATTTAATATACTTAAAACCTCTTTTAGTTTATCGATTTTAACATTTATTTTTTCATCGATTATTTTTAGTTTTTGATTAATTAGTTTTATTTTTTCTCTATTACAACGTTCGCTTTTTGGTTAATTTTTATATTAAGTTTCTTATCGAATGTAATTCCGTATTTTTCTTCAAACGTTTTTATTTTTGAATTATCACCTTTTCTTATATTTCGACGAAACTCGTTAAAAATTTCACGTTTTTCTTTTATGTATCTAATTTTTTTGCGGAGTTTTATTTCTTGCGTTTCGAGTTTTTCTTTATACACTTCGATTTTTTCTATACGCGTTTTGATTTTTTCTATACACGTTTCACGTTTTTTTATTTTATTATTTAACGTTTCGACGTAAGCGCTTACCCCCTGCATGATCAAATGACCGTCGTAATTTTTAAAATTGTGAAAAATAACCGGTATTTGTGTTCGATTTGTTATTTTAAGTTTTAGGTTACAATGTGCATGTGCAACTCCTCTAAATTTACCCGTGATGTGGCAGTGATCTCTAACTTTTCTAAATTTATTAATTTTTTTACCGCATTCTAAACACAAAAAATCTGTATAACCTTTACTGTTTGTGACCGCGTTTTCTTCTTTTTCGGATTTGGTTTTGGGTTCACGAGGTATCTCACAATTACAATATAAAACGCTAGTTTGATATATTTCCTTTTCACAAATCCAACACTCGTTACTCATCATTAATGATTCGTCGATCTCTTCAATCGGTATAGGATTATTAAATATTTGATTAATTTTACGTTGTTCTTTTAACAATGAATTAATTAAATGCTCGCTAGCGTTACACCCTCTATAGGTTTTTTGCTTCATTAGTTTTCCATCAAATCTTACCACAACATAAGAATAACCGCTGGGTTTATGAACGCTCAACTTTTGAGTTTTTTTTATCTTTTCTACATTGTATTTTTCTAAAATACATTCAAAATCCGCGTAAATCACAAACGGTGCATCTTGAAAATTTTTAAAGTTTTTAAATTTTAAAATATTTTTATCTTCTTCTGGAAGGATGACTCTTGAAGGATGAACGGTTAATCCTTGACATATTTCATCGTGAATTTTTAATTTTTGCGGTGTATAAAAATGCGATAGACATCTGTAACAAAAATATAATTTATGCCCATCTTTACATGTACCATTGCTGAATAGGGCCGAAAAATTCTTAATCCAACCATAGTGACTTTTTATTATTTTTTCTCCTTCTTCTTCTACTTCTCTAGTAAATAATAATATATTTATGTGAATGTCGTTTGTTTCTTTAGAGATATGTGATGGATAAGGAAATTCTTCTTTTTCATCATTACAATCTAACCCAAACACGTTAATATTTAAATTATTTTGTTTTTCTATTTTAGAAATCTGCTTTAAGGGTGTTGGAAAATCTATACCGGTAAAGTCTAACCCATCATTTAACTTATAAGTACTGACTCTTTCATCGTGAATTCTGTATTTCGGGTTATTTTTTTTCTTTTCTTTGATTTCATCCTTGTATAACCCTAACGCAGATCTGATAGCCCATCTAATGCATTGATCGTCGTCATTTTGTACGCTAACAACAGCCTTTTTATGTTTAATAAATGGCGTAAGTTCAATATATGAACTACCAGAAACATTGGTATATTTAATAAAGTTCATATAAAACGCTAATATTTTATTTAAAGTTAAACCCGAGGGTCCAAAATCTTTTGATTCCACTACATTTATTAGCTCGAACAAAATGCTATTAACCTTTTCATTTATTTCATCTTCCCTTAAAATAATATGTTGTTCGGTTCGAAAAGTAAAATCATGTAATGTTTCATCCAAAACTTCAACTTTTATATATTCGAGTTTTATCCTAAATTCAAGCTTAAATTGACCTTTTTTTCTAAAGATCTTTGTTACTTCTTTAATCATATTTTTATGCTGATGTTTAAAAAATGTATTTAGATCGGAATATTGTCTTTGAAGAATTATTTCTAAATTTATAAGATTACCACGAAAAGATCTCACTTCTCTCCAGTTTGTCGCTTCACGAATTTCCTCCGATGATAAATTTTCTTTAATCGTTTTGATATAATCTCGTTTTATTACTTGTCCTCTTTGACCCGTTGGAACAACATTGAGGTTATATTTTCTAGCTAATTCTCTAAGTTCTTGATTATCTTTCTTTATTAAATTTTAAAATTGATTTGTAAACGTTTTAATTGCTTTGATATATTCACGTCTAGTGTGATCGAGCTTTTTAGATAAATCTAACCTAATATTATTATCTTGAACATAATTTTTTAATTTTAAATAATCCCATCTTTTATACCCACGCGGGGTTGGTTGTCTGCGTGTAATAGCATTAATATATTCACTTTTAGTAAAATCCGTTTCTGGATCTTCTATTGGAATTTTGGTTTCTTCAACAAAATGTTTTAAGTTATCTTTTGTCCAATGGCTAAACCCCTTTGCAATAATTGGCCTAGCCATCTGCTCTGTCGTTTGCTGATTCGTTGTTTGATCAGTCATTATCCTTTTATTATAATATAAAATAATATTATTTAATTTTTTCAATTTTTTCCGATTTTTTTTATTATGCCCAGCCCAGACTTGAACATCGAAAGCTCAATTGGGCAAGCATTGGGATTCTCTCCCTACTTACCTGTAGTACATTATGATTAAGTTCCAAGCCATGATGGTAAATCAAAGTTTGATCCAATGCAGAGCTACCAAGTCTCACGCATTGTGCGTGAGACTCACGCATTTAGGGTCCGTCTCACGGTCTCACGCATGACACCCATATTTCTCACGCATCGGGACCCGACAAGGAAAATAAAATAAAAAGTAGCATTATTGCATTGTTTCCCTTTTGTTTTTCAAAATAAATTAAAAAAAGAGAGAAAAAGGTCACTTAAGTATGCACCAGATCGCACCATTAACTTAATTAAGAGCTAAAAATTGAAAAAGCTCCCTACCATGGGAGGGGGGACACCCCCTCCCCCTACTTGGTTGCTCTGCTCCCTCACTTTCGCGCATGTGCGCGCGCTGAGACGCCGCGTCATGAAAATCTCACTCATGAAAAAAATTTGAACTTGGCATCTCTGCTAATGACTTCACAAAATCCCTGGATGTCAGACAAACATTGACTCACACACGTGCACAGTGTTACTGTACATGCATGCGCACACCCACGCACGTGTGCATGGTTACAATGTTTGTCTGAGGTCCGGTGCTATTTTTAGCGCAAGAGTGCGGAGCGCTAGTAATAACCAGCAATTGAATAAATTGGCCCTTGAAATTGTAGGACTTCCCCTTCCTAAATTTTCCCACTTCCTGTTCCCCCATAAAACCTAAAAATCAGTACGAACGCCAAGTAAAGTTTCTGCATAAGATTTAGTCAGGTACCCTCGCCTAATGATTTTGAGACCCTACGTAATGCACGGTATAAAACAGATACCAGGTAAGATTTACGAAACCAAAAAAAAACACACGTACAGAAAGTCTCTCCACCAGGTGCGATACGAGCGTTGATCATAACCCATTCCAATGACGCACCGATCACGAAGAAAATAGGTAAGAACCTATACAACCCCAACCTTCTCTTTCCAGGCCAGCGGTCGAGGAAATTGCGAAAAGTTTTGCTGTAAAACATCGGTAAGTTTTGCAGTGAACTTTACCAGCAATCACACATGCAGTGATTATGAAATCATTGCAGCTCTATTATTAATTGCGCCCTCTGTTGTCGTGTTATGGCCAGTATTTTAACATGTGTCAAATGATGGTGCAACAAATAATGTTTTGTTGTTGGTGAAGTGTGATAAAATAGCTGGAATATTATTAATTTGGGAGTAATAAACACCATCACAAGTACTTAATCTGTTGCTATTTTGTCAAGTCTTTAGACTGGACATCATTGCGACTGGAGTGAGGAATCAACAACAGTAATTTCATTTAGATTAAAAAACAAAAATTGTTTGGGTCCTGTAAATAAATGACAGTGTTTCACAGATTCTAACTTCAGTTCCAATTTGGTAAGTAGGGGCCTACCATTTTTTTTACTATTCGTATTCTAAGTGATTCCAAAGACTGCCAGATCATTGGTACTGTACCGTACTGAAAGTGAAAGTGTAAACTGTGCACCGCATCCTAGTTCCATTGTAGTTGTGATGATCGTAATCCTTGGTCGGACTATAACGTTAGTATACATCTGTAATTGCCCGCATACCCTTGGTCTGACTGTTCAAGTACGTCCCCATGTCATACCAAGGGTTACGAGTACGTTACATGTATTTTTGTGGAGGTATGGTATGGATAGAATTTAGATCCAGGGTGCTGCACTCCCTTTGTGTTTATTTGGACTATTAAAGCGGTTGAGTCCTGATGAAGTGGAATACAGCGCCCCAGTTTACGATTGAAAGCCTAACGTTGGTTTTTCTGAAAAAAGAACATTGTATTGCATTGATATCCAATCAATTTTATGATATTAACGAGAAACTAAGCAATAATACCGCCTTGGCTAGATCCAGTAACTGTAGCCCACAGGCTTTATTCTCCCTGTTAACGATTTTGACCGATCATGTCAAAATCGTTAACAAGGAGTAATACATGTATAAGGCAACAGTTACTGGATGAGTGGATCTCACACCTTGACCAGAATTGTGTATAAGGGCTCCGCGCTCATAATGTCACATTCGGAGTTCGGACAAACAAGTCGCACATTGCCCCATTAACTTACACGTAAATGTTGTGATGTTTGTCCGAACATCCGAGTAACTATAGCTGTCGATATAACGGGCATATTCTATATTAAAAAGCTTGAGCGCGGAGCCCTATTAAAACTGGTTTTTAATGCCTTGGCTGTAAGCTTATAACTTAGTGCTGTATTGAATTCATTATTTTGTAGCAAGCACCTACATTAAAGAGCATGGCTGGAGTCAGGACCTACACTCAGGAATTGGAGTATCTCCACCAATTGTCTCCTAATATGTGGCAGATTAAGAAGGGATTTGTGCCCAACATGAAGGTAGGTACCATGCATGGCACTCAAGGGGCACTTCTGTGAAGGAAATTTAAATGTTTCCCACAAGTGAAGGCCAGCAAGGCAATACAATAACCAAGGGCGCAAAGGATACTTAGGCCATAACAAAAATTTGTTGTATTGGCGTAACCCGCCCAACCCAAAAATATGCCCCGACCGTAAACATTTTAAACCCCCCCCCCCCCCTCCAAAAAAAAAATCGAAAATTTGTATGCAGATTAAAAGCTTAAAAGGAGCAAAAGATGGAAACCAGACTGGTTAAAGTTGTTACATGTCATTTCTTGTCTTTATTTGACTCATCAAATACTGTGATATACAGGAAAAAAAGCATTTATAGTAATACAGGAAAAATTAAATTAAGAAACAAACAATCCGCCCGCCCTACCCTATTTTCCAACCCTCCGTTACTCCAATACAACAATTTTTTTATGGCCTTATTGGCTCCATTTCCAAGATAGAAAATACATGCTGAAGTAGAGAACTAGAGATGCCTTTATATCTGCCTTTGTATCTACCTTCACCCAAAAGTTAGACCCTACATGATCTACAATCCTTTAACCTGTTAACTAGGCTATATCAATCAATCAGTGGGAGCATGTGCTGCGGTAGCACGTTGCCGCATCTACCTCCGAGCAGTACTCCTTCAGTCTTCTGATAGCCAAGCCCCAGGCAGCCATGCAACCCATTCCCATCCTAGCAAAATAACGATCCATCTGACGCAACCACATGTCATGCGGATGCCCTACTGGGCAAGTCCTACCAGTAAAGAGCACAAGGGCAATTCCAGCGTAACGGACGTGACAGTTACACAGTTTTTGCCTTATAAATTCAGAGGATCACAAAGTAGGATTGGCAGTTTGCAAACAATTCTAATTAGGCTTATCAGACACATTTAACTATCAGTGACATATGTAGTAAATTTCATGTAATTTCATTGAACAGTTGTAGAGAAATGCACTTCTTGTGACCGTAACGGACTATATTTGATGGTTATAATACTCTCTCCGCTAACTTTTTTTTTGCTGCTAGGTGGAAGGAAGGTTCTATGTCAATGAAAATTTGGAGAAGTTGATGTTTGAGGAGCTTAGGAATTCCTGTGGCCGTGCAGGTGAGACAAAATTTGTTTGGATGCTTAAACCAGTATCCCCCAAAACAGCACAACAGCGCTCGAAATATCCACTAGACATTGGACCGTGGCTAGTGATTTCAGTGTCGGTCTAGTAAAGTGTGTACTGCACTAGTCCGGCTGTCTCTTGATTTTGTTTTCCTTGCACAATTAAAATGGTGCCTAAATTTATGATTTTTGACACAATATTGCATACAATTATGATTTTCCATTGTACATGAAAGCCACAGATCTAGTGGAACAAGTTCAGGTCTAGTAAAATGCTTCATTTACTAGACCTGCTGTCCAGTGCTTTTTTTTCATGGAATTCAAGCCCTGCACTAATGATTAAGGCATGGCCAAACCAGACAGTTAAACTAGACCAATTTTGGTCAGCAAATGGTCAGTATAGAACTATAGAAGGCCCATTGCTATAATAGAATGCCAAGGTGCCAGCCAGAACTAATCCTATTATGTGACTGCCAGACTCACAACAGGAAGCCTATGGTTGACCCAGGCATTTGGAATATAACTGTACATAGGGTATTTATTGGATTAGCACTTCATTCAAGTCAGAATCATTCAGCCAAATCTTGTCAGCCAGTGATTAGATTAAAGGTTAATACAAGTAATAAACTGCTGCAAACTGCTCATCAGCCAAAATGACCTGAAATATATCAAATGCTTAAAGTTAGGAGGGCCTGACGTGTTTCGATCCAGGATCTTTCTCAAAGGCTAAATGACAAAATACACAAACATGCAAGTGAAGGAAGCATACATAAAATGGATCAGAGGATATGGACAAAGGGAAGGGGTGGTATGGGAGTCATGGGTAAGATAGGTCAGACAAAGGGTGGGGGTCAGGTAGGCAAGATCAGAGGTAACAGACTACAAAAGGGTTGGAAAGGGTGGTGCTGGGGGTGGGGGATTAACAAAGGAGTTAATTAGAGGATTGGAGATCAAGATGGGCAAGAGGGAGGAGAGGAATACAAAAAGCAGGAGGGGTTAGAGAGTACCTGTGGATGAATGAAAAGGAGATAAGCAAACAAGAATATTAGTCATTGCCTTCCTGGAGGTTTAGTCCATTCGGCTGAATAGTGCGTAATTTCTTAATCCAAACTTTCTCCCTGCTGAGCCGGACCAAGTCTCTGCGGTGGCAAAGTGATTCAATGCCCTGCAAGATCATATCAGAAATTGTGTGGTTAGGGAGATTGAAGTGAAAACCCACTGGGGTGTCAAGTTTCTGAGTTTTGACTGTAGACCTGTGACCATAGATTAAAGGTTAGCGGCTTCTCTGAGCAACAGACAGTGTGCAACAATGCAAGGCATACTGATTATTACTGATGAATTGATGTCTTGGTGTAATCATACAGTGTTCCTTGCTCTATGGCATGACAGATGAGTGACTATCAAGTTCATTCATAGAGTAATTCATTGCAATTTTAATTCAACTCTGTTGGTTTCATTGGTTGGTAATTGGTTTCCTATAGATCAGCGCGGACATCCGGGTACTTTCATTCTCATAACTTGACAACCGATGAAAACTAACGTGTAGATGGCAATCACGCACAAACCATGCACAAACCGTCCGTCGTCGAGAATTGTTTTCCAAATATTTTTGTCAAGAAGCAAAAATCGTGTTCTGTACGACTTTCATTGTCAAGTCATAGTTTTTCCTCAGACAATATTCCTTCTTTGAAGTACCCTATAATAAGATTAAACAATTCTGGCAGCTTTTTGTCTTAAAACCTGTACAAATTGATGCTTTGTTTTCATCGGATCCAAGGTCGGTGAGTTGGAATGACGTCACTCCGCGCTGATCTATAGATACATTAGAACGCCACTATAACTAACACCGCTATTTTATACCAAACATTTAGCTATACCGAACATCATTCTTGGCTCCCAATTTGTACCGTATGTGCATTGTGCAATGTATAGGCCTGCTGAACATTGTTCACTATAGCGAACAACCACTATAACAGACAATTTCAGTGCATCCCAGCATGTTCGTTAAGGTGCTGTTCCACTGTACATGTAATGTTAGTTTTAACTTTTATGCTTGGTCATCCAAGGGTTGTGCGCAGGTTGCAGTGCAACATGTCATTATTTTGGTTTAGTTCATCAATAATCATGTTAAACTGTTGAATTTACAACAAATTACTGATTGTACACCAGAAAGAAAGTAAAATATGTGATAGAAGAGCAGTGCCCTTTAACTACAGTCTGTTTGATCTAGATACAAAACTGTTGTTTCATGGATGTTTGTGCATTGTGATGTGTTTGTAGGTATGGGCGGCTTTTTACCAGGAGTCAAGCAGATTGCCAATGTTGCTGCACTGCCAGGGATCGTGGGTCATTCCGTGGGGCTTCCAGACATTCATTCAGGCTACGGCTTCGCAATAGGTAGCTACTAAATTCAGATACAGTATCTCCTTTTTTCATTACGTACTCAATCTTTTCCTGATGAGGCCCATACCAAGCTTCTAATGATGATGTGCATTATTTGTATAATTTCTTTTCAGTAGAAAATGGTTTATGAAAAATAGAAACAGAAGGGTTGATGAGGAGTATTTTGCACGAGAGAAACAGTGATTGTGAACACGATTGACTTCATCACATCTTGCATTAATTACGTATTGCCACCTCTCATTAATTATTAAGCTTAAGACGTGAAAACTTGTTTATAGGACATCGATTGAACTGTAAAGAATATGTTCCATTATGAAATGAAAAGTTTAATTGAAAATTTTACCACATTTTTCAATAATGAAGACCACACTTGTCCTTTCGCACACAACAATAATGATGGGGTTGAATTTTATAGGGCTCTGTAAAAAAAAAGGGGGCTCTAAGTGTTGAACCTATCTGCCCTTTCTCTATGATTTGCCACATCATCTTCACTTCTTGTTTCACCAACAGGCAACATGGCCGCCTTTGACATGGATAACCCCCAAGCTGTTGTGTCTCCAGGGGGCGTAGGCTTTGACATCAACTGTGGCGTGAGGGTCTTGCGCACAAACCTGGACGAGAAAGACGTCCTGCCGGTAAAAGAACAGCTGGCACAGTCCATGTTTGATCACATCCCAGTGGGAGTAGGCTCCAAAGGCGTAATTCCCATGGGAGCCAGGTAATGAACTCTGTTTAAATATGAGACTTTTGTGCATTTTTGGCCGGCCCACATTAAGTGGTAGATTCTAATCTGACCCATTCGTTATTTGACGTTTCTTGAGTATCTTATCACTTGCGTGACATGGGGGTTGCTTCTTGCGAAATCAGGGTTCACCAACATCAAGAATTGAGCTGTCAAAGAATGAATTGAGACGACAAACAATTTGACATGCACAATCACTTTGTGATTTATTTCAACACTGCTGTAGCAGCAGCTCCTCTCTTCATCTCAATCAATCTCCAACTGAATTGTTATCTTAACAGTCAATATATTTATTAACGTCTCTTGTTATTATTTTTTGTCCTGGAAGCAAATGTTATGATAGAAGTGGTTACGTTATGGCACCCACTCATGCTACCGCGATCATGCATACATTTGGACAATCTTTTGTATGTTTCAGTAAGAACACAGGAATGAAATTGACTCTCAATTACATATCGCTACATTTGCCAGAACAATTTTATTTAATTTTTCCTTGCAGAGATCTGGAGGAGGCACTTGAGATGGGAATGGACTGGTCCCTCAGAGAAGGTAGGGTTACACTAGAGATAGATCCAGGATTGTTTGTAGAAAAACTTTCTTTTACCTCTGAGATTAAGATTTCAATATTTTTTAAACCTGAAGCCCCTATAACAACAGGCCTGCGTAGAGTTGCGTACTGTTGCGTATTGTGTATGCCAGAATAAGGCGGCGTACTCAAGATGAGCCTGCATGGATGTGCGTAGTGTGGTGGTGTATGGTTGCGTACCCTGTGTAGAGGCACCGTGTACCTGCCAGCATAATATAATTGCCGTACATGCACGCAGGACTGCGTATAACAGACACAGGGTAGCGTACTGTTACGTCGGCATGGCGTGCAGTAGCGTAGTGTTGTGTAGACTTGCGTAAAAACTGCGTACATCCGGTGTCCAGTGCTCTACGACAAGAGTGCGTGGAAAAATTAAACACGTTAAATGTTGGGCGTACATGTCGCGTACTCCTTCTGCGTACTCGGCGTATTGCTACATAAGCCAGCGTAGACTAGGGTAGGAACAGCGTAATGCGGCATAGTTGTTACGCAACTGTACGTAAGGCCCAGTGTGAAAGGGGCTTAAGCTGTACATCAACAAGTTATTGAACAAGGTTAGCCACTCTCAGCTAGACCATTGGCTCTGTATGCAATATCATAGTGGCTAGTGCTAGATGTGCATGGCCTATGAAAATGAATGAATTCTTACATTTGGATTTCACATCAATTAAGTATAAACACTTGAACTTAAGCCAGGAGGTCTTGTCACAGGTTCATGTTTCCAGTTTGGGTCAGATCATTTGAATTGTAGTGAGAGCAAGGAATGAACATTCTCGTCCTTTGCTGACCCTCCAGGTTATGCCTGGGCGGAGGATAAGGAACACTGCGAGGAGTACGGCCGCATGCTACAGGCTGACCCGAGCAAGGTCAGCTCCCGGGCCAAGAAGAGAGGCCTGCCCCAGCTGGGAACTCTCGGAGCTGGTAACCACTATGCAGAGATCCAGGTGGTAGATGAGATCTACAACGAGCACGCTTCCAAGAAGATGGGAATAGATCACGTTGGACAGGTGGGTGGGGGTTTCTGAGATAAACCCAAGTGGCACTTTCACAGAATTTAGCACAAAGCTGTCAGAAACAGTATATATATTTTTTGTAACTAAAGTGTGCAATCTGCGGTCTGCGCGTAATGCTCGAACCATGATCAGCACGATTGCCTAAGAAAACCAAACAAGGGCAAAA
This sequence comes from Astropecten irregularis, assembly GCA_963971285.1. Taxonomy (NCBI): domain Eukaryota; kingdom Metazoa; phylum Echinodermata; class Asteroidea; order Paxillosida; family Astropectinidae; genus Astropecten; species Astropecten irregularis. The sequence continues at coordinate 35,002,092 of OZ020244.1, read as the reverse complement.
TGCGCGCGTCCCGCCAAATTGTGCGTACATATTCTTACCCAGGTTCGTGCACGCAGCACTGTGCATAAAATATGGGATGTTCCACACGTTGCGTCACCCATCGCGTCACGCACGGTGCGCGCAGTTCACCGAGTAACATCCGGGTACGATATTTTGACTCTACTGCTCCTGCGAAGTTACACCAGGAAAGATGGCGGATGCACGTCCACGTCGGAGTGCAGACAACGCATACGTTGAATGCGAACCGCGCACTCTACGGTATCAGCCAAGATGTAATTCCATGAATACGTGCAGTCATGTTGGTCATCATCCATTCTCATCTCTTGCTGCTGTCTCAAAATTACCAGGATGGGAGAGACCCTCTTCAACTTTCTCTCCACGTGCTGCCATCTTTTGGAATTCTTTGTTCTGTCTTTTGATAATCTGTCTGAGTTTAGTGAAGATACAAATTCAAGTTTCTTTTTTGTTTAAATGCCATTCATAGCATTTGTGTAATGCATAAATTTCACATTGCTTTGTGCAACATGTGGTCTAAGGGTTGATGTAGTAAAAATGTGTTAAGTAGTTAGTCTTGTCCATTAGATGTCTTCTGGAAATTGTTGCCTCTGTGCATTTTATACCTTCCTCATTATTTTTTCCTTCTAAATCCAAATCAGTTTCTATAAGAGTCAAACTCAATCATTGATTGCTCTATCAGGTCTGTGTGATGATCCACAGTGGTAGTAGAGGTCTCGGCCACCAGGTTGCTACGGACGCCCTTGTTGCCATGGAGAAAGCCATGAAGAGAGACAAGATTGACGTCAACGACCGGCAGTTGGCCTGCGCCAGGATTCATTCGGCGGAGGGCCAGGATTACCTGAAGGCCATGGCCGGGGCCGCCAACTACGCCTGGGTCAATCGGACCAGTATGACCTTCCTCTGCAGACAGGTCAGTGGTCATGCCTGGGCTTTGGGTCAATATTTGTTTCCAGTGATCAAGACTCGTTGCTTGCAGGGCACACCCATGTGGCCAACCGTATTTTAGCCTCAGTCGGTCCACTCTGTGCCTGGTTTATAATCATATTTCTGATCAGTGTGAACTTGTGTTTGTTTTCACAAACATTCAGATGCTAAACATTGTAAACACGTACCTCTCCTGAGCCACAGTGTAATAGCATTGTATCAATGCATTCAATGGCCCATCTCTCAGTCATATTGTCAAGCTGTGTACTGCATTGAAGTCCAATTCGTATATCACAAGTCAGGGCTCGAAATATCCTCTAGACCTTGGACTGAGTCTAGTGATTTCAGTGTCGGTCCAGTACTGCCCTAGTCCGGCTGTCTAGTACTTTTGTTTTCCTTGCACAATTAAAATATTGTGCCTAAATTGACAATTATGGTTTTCCTATGTACATGAATGCCACAAGTCTAGAAAAAAAGTTCCAGAGGTCGATGTTCACGAAACCCTACGATCGATCGTAACTCGAGATATGAAGGATAACCCTGCGTATCCTTCGACTTCTACGTGGGCCTGCAATGCATCATAAGTCCTACGATTTAAAAAGCAAGTTACGATGAGTTTGGGGAAATCGAGTACAGGTCTAGTAAATGCTTCAATCACTTGACCAGCTGTCCAGTTCTTTTTTTCACGAAATTCGACTGAATTGTGACTGAGTGAAGGGCAATCCCTTTGTAAACTATACGGTAGTGCAGGCTTTGGTTTGCTTTCAGCCTCGACAAGGTTATTAGATTATTGAGATGAGCATAGCCAGAGTATCGCAGTTTGCATCATTGCATTAAATAATTCAAAGAACATGATGTAATTTGGCCCTCCGATCACAGTCATAAAGTGATACCCTATCACCCTTGGGTCCATCTCACAAAACTCATCCTAACTTACTATCTATCGTAGGACGTATTATGCATTGCAGCCCTATGTAGGATACGATGGGCTATCCTTCGTAACTCGAATTACGATCGATCGTTTGGCTATCATTCGTGAAATCAAGCCCATTGATTCAAAGAACAAGATTCTGCCCTCCGATCCCTGTCATAAGTGGATTGTGGATACTCTATCACCCTAGGGTCCATTTCATCAAACTCATCCTAACAACATGTATCAATCGTTGGACTTATGATACATTGCAACCCTATGCAGGATAGCCCTCCTATGATGCATTATCCTTCGTAACTCAAGTTACGATCAATCGTAGGGCTTGGTGAAATCAACACCTTGGATCTTATTTGTTGTTGTTCATACCTATTTTATTTTATTGGTTGCATACAGGCCTTTGCTAAGCAGTTCAAAGAGACCCCAGACGATCTCGACATGCACGTCATTTATGACGTCTCGCACAACATCGCCAAAGTGGAAGAACATATATCCTTTGCTTTGAGTTTCACATTAAAAAACTGCACTTAATAAGTTATACGCACTGATGACCATCACTGATCTGACGCACCTATTTCTTGACTCCACGTAGTAGTTTTTTGCTTTGTGCCAGTATCTGGTATTTAAAACAGCCGATGTCTTTTGGGGGACAGGAAACTTTTTACCGACCTTTAGAAAAGGTTTATACATAGCTATAATATCTCTATATGACAAATGCCAAGTGTAATTTTCAACGATATTGAGTCTTTGGGTAATGATAACTATTTGAATACAGTGTTCAGGAGGTCACTGGTTCAAAACCCGCACCAGTCAATTTTTCTTTGACCTTTTAAAGATCAGAAAAAAAAAGAGAAAAGAATAAAGAAATACTATGGCCGTTTTTTACTGTTTTCTCAAAAAGTGGGCACCGTATGGGACTGAAAATTTCACATATGACTGTTACTGTATCTTCCTTGATATCTTTGCCTATGAATCTGCATTTATTTGACAAAAAGCAAAGTATGATATTACCTTTAAATACAGTCATTTTGATAATAGCGGTAATAATAATAATACAAGCATTGATATAGCAGTTGTATGAATGATGATTGGTCGTAGTATTACAGTCCTTGACTTGGACGTGTACATATTGGATGGTAAACAGAAGACACTGCTCGTCCACCGTAAAGGATCCACCAGGGCCTTCCCTCCTCATCACCCTCTCATACCAGTCGACTATCAGGTCAGTTCATTGTCAATATTCTCTGTAAGTATTCATCCCTGCTATTGCAATGTTGAGGAAGCTCAGGGCCTTGTGCTTTAATACACAAATGGGCTTCATCATGACTGGCAGGACTTGGTCCACTGAGCCTGTGCGTGCTGTGCAGGGCGCTGTGCATTGTACACACAGTGCTGGATTGGAGGCTTGTTCAGGAAGCTTTCCTTAGGCATGATGACGAGGGAGTCAACTTGAACGGATTCAGGATGAATATTTCCCTGGCCCTGGTATTAGTCTGACTGAATTTCAACTGATCCCCAAATAAAAAGGATAATGGCTACGCCGCTATGCTGGTGATCATTGCCTTGTCCCATGCACTTTATAAGGTATTCCCTAACCCCCCCCCCCCCAGCTCCTCTGATCTGAGCTAAAATCCTGTAACATTATTTTTTTTCAAGATGACTGGCCAACCTGTTCTGATTGGAGGAACCATGGGAACCTGTAGCTATATTTTGACGGGAACAGAAAACGGAATGAAACAGACATTTGGAACCACATGCCATGGCGCTGTAAGTAAAATATGTCTTTTAATGACTTCCAGGATATCTCTGCAATTAATTAATTTATTGTATTATTTATATTTCCCCTGAAAAAAAAAAATTACAAACATGCTTTAAAAGTTTGCCATTGCTCCCATTGTTGCCTCATCAGGGACGGGCGTGGTCAAGATCCAAGTCTCGTCGTAACCTGGACTACCATGATGTGCTCAGTAAACTTCAGACGAAAGGGATCTCAATTCGAGTAGCTTCGCCCAAACTAGTCATGGAGGAGGTAATGGAAAGCAACATTTTTATACAATTTTGAAAGTCAAGTCTTTGGCCACGAAAAGGAGACATCTTTACAAAGGAATCAACATTCAAGATGCATTGCTATATTGGAGCACGTTAAGGATTAAAAAACAAAATTCCCTATCAAACACATTTAAGAAAGGTTACTCGGAAAAGTATGAATTCAAAAGAAATTGTCATTGATGTTTTGTGCTTCGGCTTTTGGACTGAAAAGGACTTCTTTTTGATTGGCTAATTCAAAAGTTGCATTAGCCTTTTGATAATTTCAGTTTCTTTTGTAATGAACTGCCATTAAAGATTGACTGATATTTTCTGCCGATATAAAATCAAATGAAAGCTTCATTCTTGTCTTGTAAATGGGCAATTTCCTTCATGTATATCTATTGTATAATGTAATGCCAGCCATAAGGATGTGAGTGGTCACACACAAAAAAACCTGAAAACACCAAGGAAAAAAAAAAAATATTTTAAAAGTTCCTATATGTACTTTTGTACAGAGCAGGTGTACAAAAAAGCTGAAATTCTGAATTAAAATCTAAACAAAAAATCTGAAATCAGACTAAAAAGTCTCATATCCCTGCTTGAGCCTAAAGTAACATGAAGCATTGTTAATTCCTTAGTATCTTTTTGTTGTTTTTCTTTACAGGCACCAGAGTCTTACAAGAATGTGACTGATGTCGTAGATACATGTCACAAGGCTGACATCAGTAAGAAGGCCATTAAGCTAAGACCCATCGCCGTCATCAAAGGATAAACAATCAGTGACTCAAAAACAAATAAACAAAACTTGTGTAAATAGATTGCTGTAAAAAAAAAAACCAAAGTCAGAACCTAGCATTATGAAATGAGCAATATCATTTTTCTTTCTCAAAATAATTTTGATTTTGTTGTCTCAGGTTTAAGAATCATGCAGGTTTTTGCCCCCTTATGCTAGGAGTCCACTGGGCCGGTGCCAGTTGGTGCCAGGTCGCGCCAAAGATTATGTGATTGGCGCGTAGTGGCGCAACTTGGCGTGTGCCATTACATTATCAAAGTGGGTTCCAATAGGCGGATTGTTTGCGCCATTTGGTGCCACTTGGTGGATACTTCGCGCTGGTTGCTCGATGCAAGTGGCGCGACGAAAACGTCAAACATTTTGAAATTTTCTTGCCGCCAAATTAAATTTTTGGCGCCGTTACAGGCCATCACGGGCCATTTGGGAGGCAGTTTGAGCCACTGCACGCCACTTGGCACACTTGGCGACACTAGGCGCCACAGCAAATTGCATTGGCGCGAACTGGCACCAACTGGCGCCGGCCCAGTGGACTCCTAGCATTACTTTCTGTTTGGATGTGAGCGGCTACACAAAAAATCTTAAAACACCAAGGAAGAAGCTGAAATTTAGAAGTTCCTATACTTTTGTACAGAGCAGGTGTACAAAAAAGCTGAAACTCTAAACCAAAAAATCAGGATTCAGATTAAAATCTGAAGTTTCACATCCCTGGTTCTGGTTGCTTGGTCACAGATTGTGCAAAAGATTTTACAAGAGAAAGCTCTGTGCCTTACATTTTGATTTTGACTGAAAGGAACGTAAACATCACTGTTTCAGAAGTTAGATGCCCAAAAGGGTTTAAAATTATCCAACTTTATTTGCTGTTTTTTTTCAATAAATATTAGCCCCGGTTTCCCCTCGACCCGCAGCAGCTAGCTACCAACTGCATCGTGGATTCTGTTTATCCAACTATTTAAAACCAACTCACTTGAATAAACAATGAAAGACTGGTTTTGTAAGACCTTTATTTTAATATCTGCTAAATTATATTTGGTAAATGAACTTTCTTGAAGTTTGTGATGATTTTGTTTGTGTGTAGAACAATAATCTTGCGCCCCCCCCCCCCCCCCCTTAAAAAAAAACCTAATAAAAAACAAACTAACTAACAAGAACTGCCTATAAGCAGGACTTTTACCGAAGTTAACGCAATTATAAGAATCTTGAGTGTAGATAAAGTTTCTTGGAAAGATTATTGGAAACAAGAAGTATATGTATTCCGCTATTTTTTTATCTTCATTGAAAAGTGAACAAAGAAAAATTGACTGGAGCGGGATTCGAACCACCGACCTCCTCAATACCGTACAGGCGCTCTACCAACTGAGCCATCCAGCCCTACATTGGTGTCACTGGTTCGAATCCTGCTCCAGTAAATTTTCCATCAGTGTTCACTTTTCAATGACTTTAAAATTTAATCAGTTTCCTCTGTGGTTATTTGATGGTTTTTTTATCTTTTGACATTTTGACATTGCAAAGTTTCAAAATATTTACAATGGATCAAGTATGATAACCAACACAAACCTGCAGAAAATGGTGAAATAAAATATATTATGAGGGTATGTTATGTTTTGTAATGGCAATATAATTATTAGTTACATGGGTGTTTTATTCCTCCATAGGAAACTGTACAAGTCAAACCCCAAATTTCTCATTTGTAATTTTCCTAAAATAAATATGAGTCAAACCAAAAATGAGCTACTATAATATATCACCTCCCTAAGAAGAGTAATAATTATGATAACAACTTCATAATTAATCATTGTACTGTCAGGTTGTTGCTAAAAGAGTTATTAGAACAAAGCATTTTTTTTATTAGACCAAGAGGCAAACACCATTTACAAATGTTCAGCCCTTCATTTCTTTTTACCCATTTCATATTTTCTTGTATGTTTTATGTTTTATGTAACAATACAATTTTTCATCCCAACTTTATTTTGGACCATTGGAAGAGTGTTTAATCAATGACAGTCTCAAAAAGGTGTATTCTTTCTTAAGTTGTCATTATTCATTAAAATCATTGCATTAAATTTAAATGAGTTTGAACAGCTTTCTTCTTTATCTTTGGAAATCTTCCCCTCCTCAATAACTCAATGTTTCCATAAACACCTGCCAGTGGCATTGCCCTAATTAATTAATTAACTGATTGGTTATTCCCCATACACCCTCATTCAAACTCCCAACAATAACTGTTTTGATTCAGTGACATCGAAATGATAATAAGAATCTTTATGAGAAGAATTATGTAACAATTGGTCCATGTGTTACCCACCAGGCAATGATTTCAAAAAGTTGTGTACACTCTGAAAAAAAGATCTCACGCGCTTTAGCAATGAGCCCATGTACAAACTATATTACGAAGACTGGGAACTTGACCGAATGTCACTGGCTATGCCAAACACATCAACGACTGTTTCATGTTGCAGTTTGTCCTACGTTAACTCAAACGCCATGGGTCCACGCAGGGTTCGTGCGCTTGGCTGTAAGCGTTACATAAAACAGTTACTGATATATTTTGTATATAGTCAGTGACATGCGGTCAAGTTCCCAGACTTCGTGATATGGTTTGTACATGGGCTCATTTCTAAAGCGCGTGACAATTTTTTCACTACAGTGTTACTGTTACACAGTGTTAGGCCGTGTCCCAATTCACTGGCTGTGGCCGCTGGCTACGGCCGTGGCCGTGGCCGCGTCTTCGAACTGGATTCAGCCAGTAGAATTGGGACGCGCCTTCGGCCGCGTAGACGCGCCTGTCGGGACGATTTGAATTCATACGCGCAACTGAGGTCATGGCAAGCCAAATGCCAAATAATTCGATATACACTGTTTATCGGTGAAAAACAATCTTTATCTAGATAAAATGTGTTTATTACAGAGTTTTTCTCAAAAAGCAGTGTTTATCATGTCGGAATATAGTGTTTCTTGGCAAAAAACGTGTTTATCTCCGATAAATAGGGTTTATCGAATTATTTGGAATTTGGCTTGCCATATAAAGTTGGCCCGGCCACAACGAAGTCACCTTCCCTTGTGGCTTGATATTCGTGACGTCGCGGCCACAGCCACGGCCACAGCCAGTGAATTGGGACGCGGCAACAAGATGGACGCGCTGCCAATAGCCGCAGCCACGGCCGCAGCCAGTGAATTGGGACACGGCCTTAGTGTTAGTTTTAGTGAGTCTTCATCAACTCTGTGCATGCTCAAACTGAGTGACATGCGACAAATTTGTCGAAATTGCAATCCAAAAAAATATCGTAAGTACCACTGAAGTCCCCCCGTCCACTTGTTCATCTTTGACATGTATAGAAGCCGGCAGGTGCTTTAGTTTTATGGAATCTTTGCCTTTGTGGTTAGTGTGCTTTACTTTATAGCTAGTCCACGTCCAACCTTGCTACTTTGCTAGGCCCCCTATATCAGTAGGCCCGGCCCTGAAGAGGAAATCACAACTGGTCAACTTAAATATTTATTTTAGGTGAGTTAGTTTTCTGTAGAAGCCATGTCTGGAAATAATCCTTGTGCCGTCTTGGACTAAGTAAAAGCACACTAACCCCGAATCTAGATCTTTTGGTTTTGACGTGATTTCAGGCATTTTTGAGGCGATTTTGGGGGACTGACTGGGACCTATGTTCGTAACCCTAGGTCTGACATGGGGACTGGGACCTAGGGTTACAATCATCCCAACTACTGCCAGTACTTATCCTGCAGTTATCGGTTTTCACTCCGATAACAGGAAAGTTTCTCAAAAATGGAAACGAAATGGAATATCAGAAAATCACTCCTCACACCTTTCAACTGGACACTTCCAGATTGTTATCTGTAAAAATCCTCGAAGTTCAAGTCTTTTCTTTGAAAATATTGTCCGTCATTTACAGAGACACAAATTCCGCTATGTAAACGCGACGTCATGTGTTTTCACCCCCTTGGCTGAGTGGCAAAGTTCATTGACATCGGAGTAGCTATGGCGCACCAAGTCACTCAAAAACGGCTGGAATATTGTCCTGACTCGATTCTTCTTACTGGGTCAATTCAGTTTATTTTAAAAAGGTTCTAAAACAGTCTTGATTCCAAGATTGTGAATTATAGATAATTTATCAACAATATCATAATCATGCATGACATATTTAAAGGCAAATAAAATTAAATCTAATTGTTAATCTTGATGCGAAATATTATCACAGCATTTTTCATAATATCTGGCATCATTATGAGAGGCCTAAACATGGATACATCAGCTTATCAAAGTTAAAATTTAAAGGAGAAAAACAAAACACTGTCACTCCAATTAGAGAAAGACTTTAACACTTTTGTCTCGTTGGCACGCCATAAAAACCCAGATCGCAACAGGGTCACATGACCTGCCGTCTGACATCTGAAGAATGAAAGTTGCTTGAGCAGACGACAGTTTAGTTTGGAATATTTGACCACAGATTGTGTCTTTTATAAACGTTTGAACATTAGCCTTAAAATGTATTAGTAATATACACCCAAAATCACATAGTTTTTTAACTTTTGAGTATCACTCACGACTGGAAACTTTATTTTCAAAATCCTGAATGTTGGATATAGCCCTGAGTGTAGTCATCACTTTAGGGATACTGATCACAAAGAATCTTGCACGATCTTGCGGTTAACGGGAGTCGAATTTGGGGAGCGAAAACACATGTCGGGTGAAAACACATGACCGGACGATACTTAATAGCGTGGGAGTGTTTATAGTGCGACCGATGAAGTAAAAAATCGTTATTAAATTTAAGGAGCTGTGACGGATAGATGGCCCAGTAAGTAGGACTACATGATCAGATGATTGGGGGCCTATGCATGATGAATATTTTATTTCAAGTCCATTATCAATCGAATTAAAACGTTTCTAATGATGTTAATTGTTATTCATTGTAAACAAAGGTCTAGGATGAGTTTCTTGTTGTCAAAGCTGACGAGCAAGAAAGAGATTGATGAAGTCATAAAGAAAACGGAAGACAAGGTTCTGGTGCTCCGATTTGGACAAGATGCTGACCTAGTGTGTATGCAGCTCGATGATATCGTAAGTAATATTATTAGCGGTAGTTGGCCTCTTCGATTCGTTTCACTTTACATTAGTTCAATAAGCCATTTGCGAGATAAATCTGAATAGTATCTGGTACAGTTTGAATTTCCCAGACTAAAGACTCTGTTGCTATATAATATAGCACATGGGCAAGCTTTTGCTTAGTTGCATAACAGATGTCTTGCACCAATGCACTGTTCATAATGGATAAGAATGGCACAAAGGAACCAGATCACTCCAGAGATGGGTATCACTATGCAAAAGCTTGCCCCGAATCACGTGATATGTGAACATATGAACAGTCTTTAGTCTGGGAAATTCAAATTGGGGTGTTTATTTGCAATGAAAGAAGTCTGTGTACCAGATACTATTCAGATTAAAAATCGCAAATGGCTTATAGTAATACGCCTAAATTAAACCACTTTATCTTCATTGCCATTCCACCATACAGTAGTACTGTATACTGAGAATATACCTCGAGCTCTGTTGCCATCTTGCCCTATTGCCATTCTGCCCCTTGCATTGCCACGCTCATTTAAATTCCATCATGCCCTGTAGCTGTTTTGCCCTAATAATAATATACCTCTCCGCAGACCGCACTGTTAGCATTTTGTTCCATTTACCACTTTGCTCTGTTGTCCTTTCATCCCAATGCTACTCGCCCTGTTGCCAGATTTCATAGTTCATTTGCCCCATTACCACTGAAAGTCTAAAACCTGCCCTAATATCCAAGTTCATTCACTGTAGTGGAACAATTGTGAACGGTGTGAACTGTTAAAATTGAACTGTTACAAATTTTCTTACAGCACATTTTTAGAAACCAAAACCGGATGCTTGATTTTCTCAGCTATTCGATTTTAAGTTGTCGATTTTGATGCTATTTGGATCGGTTTGCAGAAACACCATGTAATAATCGTTCATACTTTCGCACTTAGGTCTCAACGTTACTAGTCTAGTCCTCATCAGGAGATTTTGATGCTAATTATGATTTTATGTATGTTATCTTTGTGTACAGCTTTCTAAAACTGCCCATGATGTTTCCAAGATGGCTGTTATATACTGTGTGGATGTCGACCGTATTCCCGTATATACTCGATATTTTGATGTCGCTCTTATACCGGCCACCATATTCTTCTTCAATGGACAACACATGAAGGTGGATTATGGGTATGTGCCATAGCGTTCGCTCATCATTAATAATAACATACAACATTTAACCTACATCATTTGCGCTCGGACCGCACAGCTAAGCTAAAAGGCACTATCATACTTTGGTAGGAAACCAAAACAAATGTTCACAGATTTACCTATAACTTTCACATGTTTCAGGGTAAAAGGTTGTGCTGATAGAAACATATCGTTGAAATTTTTCCGCCTGAAATGCTCTGCATGTATTATTTATCAAGAAATTAGTCAAAGCAACGACCACAAATATTTTTTATCTTGAAAAGAAATTCCGTGGGCATTTTTCACAGTTTACTCAAAATGTTGGCACCGTATGGGAATGGGAATTTCACAGATGACTTTTACTTTATTTTTTTTTATATATTTTTGCCCATGAATCTGCATTTCTTTGACAAAAACCAAAGTATGATATTACCTTTGAGGAGTTTGAGATAGTATAAGTTTTTATTTAAAAATTACACTTCAAGGTCCTTTCAATTTATAAGGCTTTCTGCTCTCAAATTTTATTGTGATCCTGTACATCATCAATCAGCCAAAAATTACCACAACTGATTAGTTTAATTTAAGTCATTGTGAAGGAGAACAAAACAAAACTGACAAGTAGGATTCGAACCTTCTGCAACCTCCAGAGATCCGTATGGTCCAGTGCAGGAATCCTGAGGTTCTATTTATAGTTCTGTTATTACAGACAAAATAAGCTGCCAGAAACCGTTCTGAAATCCACTGTACTAGTTCATTTCAGTGCATAAATTATTTCTTTTCAAAGTTGTTTCACAGTACACTAACTGAAATAAGTACAGCCAATTTAATTTTTGACCAAAAATATTGTAATTTTGAAATCTTTACTTTCTTTCAAATATCAAATGTTTATTCCTTTAAAAGTGTACTTTGAACAACACTAAAGGTTGATGTGATAAAAATCAAGTCAAAATGTTGTTTTCTTGTTACCAACAGAACTCCTGATCACACAAAGTTTATTGGGAGCTTCAAAACGAAGCAGGACTTCATTGATCTTGTGGAAGTCATCTACAGAGGTGCCATGAAAGGAAAACTCATGGTCACATCGCCCATCGACAGAAAGAACATCACCCAGTATGAACTCCTCTACCAGGACATATGAGGTTCTGGGAGCCTCTGGTGAAGTTAGTGGAGCCTCTAGTGAGGTTCCGAGGCAAATGTTGAGGTTCTTGGAGCCTCTGGGGCAAATGATGAGGGTCGGTGAGCCTCTGGTGAGGTTAGTGGAGCCTCTGGTGAGGTTATGAGGCAAATGTGGAGGTTCTTGGAGCCTCTGGGGCAAATGATGAGGGTCTGGGAGCCTCTGGTGAGGTTATGAGGCAAATGTTGAGGTTCTTGGAGCCTCTGGGGCAAATGATGAGGGTCTGGGAGCCTCTGGTGAGGTTATGAGGCAAATGTTGAGGTTCAGGGAGCCTCTAGGGTCTGGGAGCCTCTTTTGAGGTTATGAGGCAAATATTGAGGTTCTGGGAGCCTCTGGGGCAAATGACGAGGGTCTGGGAGCCTCTGGTGAGGTTAGGAGGCAAATGTGGAGGTTCTTGAAGCCTCTGGGGCAAATGATGAAGGTTTGAGAGCCTTTGATCAGTCTGATGAGGTTCTGGGAGAATTTGATGAGGTTGGGAGCCTTCTGTAGACCTAACTGGATACCAGGCAAAATGAACTGCACCATTGGGTTAGCACTGGAAGCAGAGAGTTGTTGGGAACCAACTACCGGGGACTTGAGAAGTTATCTACAGCTAGATTTGGAATTATGTAAGGCTGTGGCATTATTCTGTTGGGATGTGTAAATACGAACCCCAACTTCAGAAGAAGTACACCTCCTTCTTACTTTAGATCGACACTTGACAATTCCATTGACTGATCTGATACATAATGGTTGTTCTAAATCCCTTGGCTGTAACAAGAGAAAAATGAGCTTATAATAGCGTGCACTAGACACATCAGCGAAAGATACAGGATTCTATAGGCTAGCTGGTAGTTGCCAATGAATACTGGTACCTGTGTGATCTACCGCAGATTCAACCATAACCAGGACAGACCACACATTGCCTAATTGTTCCAGATAGTCCACCCGGTCGGCTAGATTAAACAAAACTTCGGGACATAGTTTGTCCCACAGGATCATTGGCTGGACTTAGTTGTTGGCCGCGCAGCATAATAGTCCAAATCTCGTCCCCTATGTTCAGTCGCCATCAAGTTCCTCTTCGTCGCTGAAGTAGGCACTCTGTTTGACCTTAGGTCTCTTGGTAGATGATGGCTCTCGTGATGATGATGATGACACCTCTCCGTAGGCACCCCTGGTCACCACGTCTCTGTACTGGTCCTCTTCTTCCTTGGCTCTCTACACAAAGCACAAAATGAAATGATATTTTAAAATGTTTTGCAAAATACATCGAGGTGGTTTAAAATTGGTGTCAATTATTTATGTGCAATAAATGAACCAGCCATTTTATTACACTTGAGTTCACGGTGTTATCGTGTTATTATGTCTTGGTCGTAAAACTCTGAATATTAAGGTGAACAAATATTGATTGAAATGATAGATTTATGAAATGCTTGACTAGGATTCCCAGTCATGATGTTTTAAAGGTACTATCATACTTTGGTAACATACCGAAACAGAAATCTTCACAGATTTACCTATAACTTACAGGGTATAAAGATGGTGATGGTAGAAACATACCGTTAAAATGTTTCTGCCTGTAATGCTGTATTTATCCAGAAAAGAGTCGAACCAGTGACCAAAACAATTTTTGATCTTTCAAAGATCAACAGTTAAAGAGAAAAGATTTCAAAAATACAATGGCCACTTTTCACTGTTTTCTCAAAAAGTGAGCACTGTATGGGACTGGAATTTTCTGACTGTTACTGTATCTTCCTTGATATTTTTGTCCATGAATCTGTATTTTCTTTGACAAAAACCAAAGTATGATATTACCTTTAAGGCAATCGTGGGATACATGTACATGTATACGAGGCATATAAAGGTTTAAGCTGGAGGAATGTCTGGACGTCTAATGTGCAGACTTTCTATGGACTTTGAGCAAGTATAACTCTAAGAATCACCTGGAAATTGATGGCAGCTCCAAGACTCTCCAGAGCTGGATCCTCACCATCGGACTCTTCATCCCTAGCAAAAAAAAAATCATGAGTAAAGAGGGTCATAATATCACATCAGTTATACATTTTGGTCTTCACATTTGGAGTGCTGTGGCCTAGTGGTCTGGCGTATCGAACTCAAAGTCTTGTGGTCAATCTACAGATCATGGTTTCAAAACCAGCCATGGGCTAGTGGTGCTGTGTCCTTGGGCAAGACGCTTTATCACATATTGCTCCTCTTCACCCAGGTGTAAATGGGTACCTGCGAGGGTAGAGATGGCTTTGTGGTTTGATCAGCCTCTGTGCACTTTAAAGTAGCCGGGGCTGTATACTCCCCAGGGAGTTGAGATGGTTTCAGGAATGTAAATTATGGCCCAATGACCAGGGATAATAATATGTGCGCCACGAGTGTCTTGGACAGATGTGTGCGCGGAATAAATTCCAAATTATTATTATTTTCAGTCTTCAGATTTGTTAATAGTACAGTACATGCCTTATGACACATCCAGTTTAATACAGAAAATCCACTTGTCAAGTACATGGCACGTCATCAACAGCAAGTTGGTTGAGCCACAATAGTACACAGCCTCAAATCGAACTCAAACTCAACAGCCTATGTCTGTACAACTACAAAACACCAAATCTCAAAAACCTATACAGGGTGTCCCAGAAAAAAACGCAACACCATGTTGGGAACCATTTAAAATTAAACTGTTTATCACTTTATGATTTAGATATGTGATACAGCCATGTCTTGGCTATCACCATGTAGAATTCAAATTAGGCATATTTAGGCTGAAATTGGCAAAAATATGACCAATTGTAAAAATACTCCATAAAAACAAATTTGCAAGGATAACGCGCACAGTGGTCAATTCACACATAATGTGTATGAAAGAAAAATGAAAATTGGGTTTTGATGTTGGGTAATTTAGTCTTACTTTTTTCACTCAATTGTAGTTCAATTTTGCTCAAATTCCACATGGTGATAGCCAAGACATGGCTGTATCACATACCTGAATCTTGAAGTGATAAACAGTTAAATTTTTATATAATAGTTCTCGACACAAGTGTTGCGGGGGTTTTTTGACAGCCTGTATAGCCCTGAGCATACAAGTCCCTCACTCTGAGTCTTTGTATTCTTCTGTTTCTTCTTCATCTTCGTGTTTCCTCTTCTTCTTCTCCTTCTTCTTGGGTGGTTCCCTGTCTCCAAGAGAGTTCTTAGGGCAGCTGTAGCTTAGATGGCCAAATTCCTGAGAAGAGATGTCACGAAAATGCCAAGGTCAAGAAAAAAGGAAGACATATCACAACTCCCTGAGGGCAGCAGACACAGCAGTCCAAAAAATGATGGAGACAATTTATTTTGTAATGAAAACAGATGATTTATCAACTCACGCCACACTCGTAGCAACGGGTCTTGTCCGGATAATTCTTCTTTTTGATGAATTCTGCTGCTCGTCCATTGTCGGCGGCTACCGATACTTTCCACTTTCTTCCAAAGAGCTATCAAAGAAGTAAAAATCAATTGTTTGGACAGTACAATAATCCACCTCAAAGAGGCCCTTTAAAGGTTCACTGTAATAAAAACACATCTGAAGTTAATTACATCTCTACTGTTATCAAACTCAACCTGTCTATCTTTGTTGAAGGTAAAAGATATTGTATATAGAAAAAGAAGGTATTTTAGACCCATAATTGAGCACCCCACTTTTCGCAACGAAAAACCTTGCTTACGTCACATGCAGAACAGCTATTCTCTCATGGGTCGGATCCAAGGGGGACTTTTTCAGGGGCGGGGCATACATACATCGATTTTGTAACTGCTTTGTCAAAATTAAGCATTTACATACAAATATTAATTTATATTGTCATTAATTATGTATTAAGCAATAACTTTAAAGCACTTTCATCCCTTTCCCACATTTTATTACAGTGAACCTTTAAACAGCAGCTGGTCTGAGCAATGAATGCTGTGTAATTTCAATCCAATTTTGTAAGTGGAGACGGACAGTTTTGGTTAACTCAACACTACAAGCTACAAGCTCTGGTTATCTAGCATCAAGTTTTGTGTGGAGCATGCTTTTCTGAATGACGAATTTGATTCATCAAAAAATACACAGCAAGGGTTTCATACAAACTGGAATGCACTCATGAACGACGTCCTGTCCTTATATTTCACGTTTTATAGACACCTATGTCACTTTTCCACAGTCTCAACATTTGGTGAGTAAAAACTAAAAAGGGTTTCAGACTTAGGGCGCCCCTTTATATAACTGTGGTTCTTATTTCTTTTTCACCTTGAGGGAGGGTCGGTCGGTCGGTCAAAAAAAGAAAAGAAAAGTTTGGTGGAAAAAAATATGTCTGAATACACAAAAACCTAAAGAAAATGATGAGAAATGTTCATTGTATTCACTTTAATCTCCATTGAATATTAATTTTTTTTTTTTATTATTTCTGTGATAGAAAGTATAAAAATGTAGGCCAATTGGCAAAATTTGTCTCAGAAATTCTGGAATTTTATTTTATTTTTTTCTTGATTTGATATGTCATTTTGGACAGGGTCGACGGCAAAAAAAAGTGGGATTTTTTTCTTTGGTCGGAGCCCAAAATATGGCTCGGTTGGAAATGAGAACCACAGTAATAAAAAGGCGCGCCCTTCAGATTAAGTCTATCCATATCCATTTACCCACTATGCAAATCCATTGACTTTATAGGAAAGTTGGTTTCCGGCATGGAAATTTTGTTGGGGGCTTCCTACCCTTATAAAAAGTATAAGAAAACAAAAACAAAAAGTACAACGAACTTTGAACTTTCCGAACATTGTTGAAATTCTTCTTTGTATAAAATTTAAAATAAACAAATTGAAAAATGCAAATCAACCACCAACCTCTCTTCCATTGAGTCCCTTGATAGCTTTGTAACAAGAGTCTCTTTGAAGAAACAAGATAAACGCAACTCCCTTACTTCTCCTGGTTTCTTTGTCTTTGGCAATAGTTACTCTGAATATAATCATATTTGGAGGAGAATGAACATGTTATGAATAAACATGGTATTATCTGTAAAAGCATTTGGAATGATTTCCATTGAAAGAAAACAATATGGAAAAAGCAAATAAGCCCTTTTTAAGAGCTAACTTTATACCGAATGCAAGCAATAAGATGATAATATAACTTAAATTTCAGGGGTTGCATACCTGAAAAGTGAGGTATCTAGGCATTTTTGATTTTGAAACAAACGTACACTCACTGCAGCGGCATCCATTTTTTTAATCTCAAAATGCCCTCTGAGCCGGGTGTACACCAGCCTGGATAGGCCCGTAGACCGATCTGACGGCACGATATACTGTCCGTCATTACTGGTAGTGGTATGTCCCCGCCTGCCTTTTGTCCGGCAACAAAATAATGTACGCTCCGCCGCACTCTATAATACCAGGGTGTACGTCCCATGATAAGGGGATGTACACCTAGTTGCGATGATAATAACCCTAGGTCTGACATGGGGACTGGGACCTAAGGTCTCAGTCCCCATGTCAGACTTAAGGTCTCAGTCCCCATGTCAGACCTAGGGTTACGATCATAGAAACTAATGTACACCCTGCAGTATAGAGTGCAGCGGACGTAAAGTCTTTTGTTGCCGGACAAATGGAGGACACAACAGTAATGGCGGGTGTTTTTTACCTCCATGTTCGCGCCATCGGATCAGTGTATACGGTAGCTGCTTCAAAGTGTATGTCATAAACACTGGTAAGTTAGTTAGCTCTTAAGGATATAAATAGGCCAACGTCTTTCCTGAATTGTCTGTCACTGGATATCTTCCCAAGCATTTAAGTTTTTAACCTAATTCAAGTTCAAATCAAATAGCCACTGTTGACATTGTTTTTCAAATTAGCTGTGCCTTTGTAAAAATTGTAACTTACTTGACAACTTTTCCATACTTTTCAAAGATCTGTAACCAAAACACACACACAAAATGAAATTACGATACTGAAGCATAGACCTAAATCACTGGCTGAATGCAAAATAAAACAACACTGAAATGGTTTTTTAACCATGGGAAATTCTTTCTAGCCTTATTACACCAGAGAAACTGCTCTTTTTGAAGGAAGGTTAGTGTGCTTTAGTCCACAAGGATTATTTTCAGACCCCATAATATCCCTCAAAAATCAAAGCCCTGCCCTCTTTCCACAAATTTAACATTGCTAGTAATAGTACTAGTATAGATCACCGCAGACATCCGGGTACTTTCAAGTTTCAATCTCATAACCTGACAACCAATGAAAACTAACGTGTAGATGGCGCAAGCTATGGACAAATCACGCACAAACCGTCCGTCATCGAGAATTGTTTTCCAAATATTTTTGTCAAGAAGCAGAAATCGTGTTCTGCACGACTTTCATTGTCGGGTCATAGTTTTTCCTCAGACAATAATCCTTCTTTGAAGTACCCTGTATAAGATTAAACAATTATGGCAGCTTCTTGTCTTAAAAACCAAAATCCATATACAACTTAATGCTTTGTTTTCATCGGCTCCAAGACCAAGGTCGGCGCAAGTTGACTTGGAATGACGTCACTCCGCGCTGATTATTGAACTAGGAGTTATAGAGGATATCACAACTGGTCAACATATTTACTAGGTGAGTTAGTTTACTGTAGAAGCCATGTCTGAAAATAATCCTTGTGGACTAAAGCACACTAACCCCTTTTTGAACAAAGCCACAGGGCCTGGAATGGCATGCATTGCAATGTTAACCATGACATATCGGAACCAGTAAAGGGGAAAACGTACAGTCACGGCGCTTCGGTTCTAGGGGCCCAGTGAAAATGTAATTGTTTCGACTACTTACTTTATGGAGATCGTTATTTGTCAGAGAAAATGGTAGATTTGATACATAACATGTCGTCTTGCTTGGTGCTAGTCCGCCGCTCATTATAATCTCGGAATAATGACAACATTTTATCTAAAAAAAACCACCAAAACACTACAGACAGACATCGGTCATCAACATCAAGCATGGCTATTTTCGAACTATTGAGGGCGCTGTTTAATGTTTTGGTTGGTCAAAGTTTTGTTTTGGTCTTTAATTTTCCACGTGCGTCCCGCCTGCCAACCCACACAGCTAGGCGGAATCTCCTCTCCTAACAGGTCGATGATTTATATGATTAGACATAATTACGTTCTACTTTTCATTTATAAATTACTTATTAAGGACTCAGATTGTTTGTAAGTTTTACTTTCAGTTCGCACATAGGCAGGTTCCTCAATTTGTTGTAGTTCAGAACAAATTGGTTTTGCTCGGCTTAGGAGAGGATGAATAGGGGAAAGTGAATGCACAAGTCAGTATGGAAAATTAAGAAAGTTTCTAATGGGCAATAATTGTTTTAGTTGTAACTTCCTCCTTATTAAACTAATCAGTCCTAGATGCTTTATCTTCTCACTAATTGTACCAAAGGAGGTAGTTGCTAATGATTGTATGTAACCCTTGGTCAGCTGTTAAATGGATGGTTAGACCATGGAGGTAGATATTTTTCATGGTTTTCCTCTCCGAGGCCGCAAGTTCTGCACTAGAAAAAAGAGATTTATCTGGTCGTGTCCAAATCTTCCCAAACAAAATTGTGCAAGAATTGAATGATGAATATTATTTATTGTTGTTAATAATTATTGAGAAGATTGTTATTTCTTTTCATATTAATTCAGTAAATTGCCTTGTTTGACTAGTGACGACCCAATTTTATCTGTTCTAAACCATGGCTTGGGGTACAGCTCCATTTTGTATATTCAGTTAAGTTATACATCTTAGAGTATCTTTCAACTTCGGGGAAAAATTGAATACCTGTCATTTGTTTGCTTTTAGCCTTTTGGATGAAAAAAAAAAACATGAGCTGGAACCTGCACCAAAACTTTTCTTAATGGCCAAGCAGACACTTGAAATAAAGGACACCATTTTTCTTTTAGCTCGTTTTCATTTTGACTTCAATCCAGTCACTTTTTTTTCATAAATAACGTATTTCAAATTAATATTGAAAAGCATGTGACACATTTAACATCACAAAATAGGTAATTAGGGGAAGATACATTTTATTTTTATTATTTTATTCAGAAATGATCAACAAGTACATACAATAAAAACAATATGTATATGGTCGATTGATTCTAAGATAACCCAAATAAATTTCAAATGTTACTTAAGTGAAAATACTGATTCTTTCCTTTAACTTTTAAGAGATTTATGAAAAATGTTTTTTTCCCTATACCTCCAAGTAAAAGTTCAAATCAAAAGCCCCCCTTTTCTTCCAGCAAAAAAGAAAACAAAAAGAAAACAAAAAGAAAAAAAGAGGAAATTCAATTATATATAGAGAGAGAAAGACTCAAAAAGAGAGACAAATTAGCTGACTTTGATCACCCTGAAATGCATCGTCGCTATTGCATTGGCGCATTTTACATCCACGCCCCCCTTTTGGAAAATCCTTGATCTGCTCCTGGATCTGGCAGTTTTGGGTTGTAGAAAATATAATTCTTTCTCTTTGATTTGATCTGATCATTTTAATTGGCAAAACTGATTAAGTAAAATGTCAACTTTCAGAATCTTTAAGGTTTTGTATGGTGAATAAAATTAATAATAATTTCCTTTTTGGGGGGCAGTTCTAAAAAAAAAACAAAGAAGTATTTACTCGGTGTTCCAGCTGCAGTGTGCAGAACATAGTCAAAAAATTGTTCAAATTGTGGTTACAGAATTAAACAAAATCTCCAAGTCCCAACTTCAGTGGGGAAAAAATTACAGCCTGAATGTTTAGTGTTTGCTGACTGACTGTGGGTGGAGTGCAAGCTGCCATTCAATGTTGTACATGTATATATTTTCTTTGCATGTTTTCCACCATACATTGCCTTAAATCTTATTTTATTTATACCTAAAGTTATCATCTTCAAAATGGAAATACTGCACTAAAGAGTGGTTGATTAGAGATACTTATTGCAGCGTTTTGTTTCATGGCAGCAGTAATACAGAAGTTGTTCATCACCAATAATTCATGGACCTCATTATTGTGCAATTGCTCATCTGAAAACTCATAATTTAGGCAATAAATCGATTGATATTTATTGCAAAATAATATTGCGGCAATTCAGCCACTTGATTTCTTAAAAGTAGTTAGCCTCATGTATTTTTACCTAGCAAGTGTGCTCTTTGACACTGTCTTTGGGGTACATATGAAGTTTTGCCCAAAATATGAAAACATCGGAAAATGCTAGATTCTTGTTGTTTAATACACTTGAAACAGTGGTGTTGAACCTGAACACCATAAGACACACATTCAAAAAGTCAGCTTTGAGGGTGGGTCTGGCAGTTTTGGGTTGTAGAAAATATAATTCTTTCTCTTTGATTTGATCTGATCATTTTAATTGGCAAAACTGATTAAGTAAAATTTCAACTTTCAGAATCTTTAAGGTTTTGTATGGTGAATAAAATTAATAATAATTTCCTTTTTGGGGGGCAGTTCTAAAAAAAAAAGAAAAGAAGTATTTACTCGGTGTTCCAGCTGCAGTGTGCAGAGCATAGTCAAAAAATTGTTCAAATTGTGGTTACAGAATTAAACAAAATCTCCAAGTCCCAACTTCAGTGGGGAAAAAACATCGTGCCCCCCGCGTGCCCCCCCATTTGAGATTTGGGTTGGTGAAAACAAATATATTATATATATATTGTAGTGCCCCCCTCCCCCCCGACAATTGCTAGTGCCCCCCTTGTGCCCTCTCAGACTCAAAAGGCTGGTGACGCCACTGACTTGAAATCATTTGTATTTAATTAATCTGTAAATTAATAGAGCAACAAGTGCATTTAATTTTATTCTGGTTTTGCTAATTATTTAGCAAAATTTTGATAGTTTTCTATCTTTAACTCCTCAAAAAAAAAGGATATCATCCCTCAAACTTGAGTTGCAGAACTTTTTTTAGGAGTTTCTTTCATGTGATTTCACAACTGGAACATTGCTTAGCATTTGATGGGTTGGAAATGACAAAAATGCTTAAATTTTAAGATGTGACATTTTGGCTGCTTTCATTTAACATAATTGACATTATTAATTGGTACCAAGCCAAAAAGAATGCACATCTTATATGAAAATAATTTGCAATAAAAAGAATTTAAATCTTTCAAAGCTTCTCATGTTAGGTTTTTTATTTCTGAAATGCATTGGGGGTTTTATTGCAAATAATTATGAAGGCCAAAGTGTAAAATATGTTCCACTTTTTTAAGGGACTTGCGTCCAAAAAATAAAAAGTTTTTCATTCCAACTTGTTTGCCTTATGAATATCTTCTTATGCACCTCAGCCTAGATCACCCCTCACTATACATCATTTCATCTTGCTCCAACAATCTTGGTGTACCGATTTCCATAAGATAAAGTACAGCTATTAAGTAATTAACTTTTTATTGTATTGATACAAACTTCTAAGCCAGGAATACTAATACCATTACATATGCAAGGTTTTGCCCCTCAATATTAAGTACTAGCACTGCGTGCTCAATTGCCTTAGAGTGCCCAAGAAAAGTGAATTCAAATGCTGACTCGGGCGGGATTTGGAGCCACAACCTCCTGCACATGAACCTGACCCAGCACATGGTTTTCCTTTTTCTCTTGAACACCATGAGACACAGATTTAAAAATCAGCTTTGAGAGTGGGTATATAAATTCTACAAATCAGATCCAAACTTGTGACATTTGAATGAAACATTTTGAAGATTGAATGACAAAATGCTTGGCTTCACTAATCTGTTGAACAAGTTTGGACCCAAGATTTGAATTACCCGGCCTGAATCATGTTTGATCTCCATGAGACACACTCAGTAGTGGTTACAGCATGATAGCATTAAGTTGGCTTGGAAAAATTACTGTTCTTCTTGTAGAGAATCATGTCCTTTCCATGTGCACCTGGTGAACCTGACTGAAATAAAAGATGGAAACAACAGAAAGGAAAGGATTATTCACCGTGCAAGGTGTAGATAAGGAAAAACAGGTGATCAATGTCACACGATGTCATGTTGCAATTGTTAACAAGTACTGACTTCTAGTATGAGGCTTGCCCTAGCTACCTGGGATACTACTACAAACTGTATACTTTTGTTTCAAAGGGCCAGACAGTGAAAATAACTCAACCTAGTAATCAACTAGACCACACAACTCTCTCTGGTTTGCAGACAAATTTGAATCTTGTAAAGCATGCAGTGGGGATAATTAAAATAAGGCTTCTGTTATCTTTAATAACAAACATTACTCAAAGGTATTACAACTGACATCATGGTCATCTATATTTTGCATTCACTAATTGACTATATGGGAAAGCTTGCTGGATATGTGGGTACAAATCTTTCTTCTCACAGATTCAAAATCCAAGTGTATACAATTGCGATTGCAATACTAAGTGTGAGCAGGTAACAAAAAGACTAACATAAAGACAGATAGGAAAGAACATACACCCCTTAAAAAGATGCACTGACTATTTTTGATAAATTTAACACTGAGATGTGAAAAGTGGAAATAGATTTGAATTGGAACATCCCTAGGATTTAAGGGTTATGTTTTGAGCTTTTAAAAAATATATAAAAAAACAAAAATATAATTACTTTAACCTAATTAAGTATCTTTACCCTGCGATTATTCCTGCTAGGATCAAAACTGTCAGGCCCTCCTAACCCCAAGCTTTCTATATAAATTTATTTCATTTGGGTAAATTGGGTTGATGAACAGTTTGCAGCAGTTTATTATGTGTACATCAAGTACCAGTTAAATCTAGATTCCACTCCAAAAATTTAACATACAGGTGATGACAGTACATCTTGAAAGGAAACACTGGGAAAAAACTGGACAGTGTGACAGGTTAACATTAACAAGCAGGTGTTTCACTTACCTGAAGGAGAAATCCAGTGACTGTTATTCCGTCCTTCAAGCAGCCATGTTGTACATCCACTGCACCCCTTCAGGATCAATTAAAATCAAATTCAAGGAGTATAAAGCACCACCCAACTTGAAAATCTAAGTCTTTGTTTCTTTAAATCTCACACTTCACAAAAACTTTAGAAACAAAAGTTTCTAAGAGACATCAATCAGTATTTAATACTAACTGATGTCTCTTAGAAACTTTCATTTCTAAAAATTGCACTAGTCACAAAATAACCCAAATGTTGTTCTGTTATTAAAGCATCTTTAAAAACAAATCACGACAATGTTTTTGAATGACAGTCTATCAGTCTCTGAAATGTGTGCCCCCTGATCACTTTTACTCTTGTATTTTTCATTTGTCCTTAAAACAATGGCACTCACCTTAGTGAAAAAAAACTCAGTAAGCAGGGTCATCGGTGAAAACATGATTCTGTCCTCCTGCCTGCTTCCAGTGATATTTTTTTCCGGACTGTTCATCCTCACCCAACATCTCGCAATCTCCTTGCAGGTAGATATCCCTCTCTTGAGCTGAAGATCTTGACAAACAGGAGAAAACAAATTCGTCCTAGCGAAGCTAGGTTACATTAACAAGGTAAACTTTGACCAATTAATTGGCAAACTTAGAACAACCATACATAATTATATGGTTACCAGTACTTACAGTTTTCTACATGTGGATATTTACTTACCATACTATATGGGAGAAAAATGTTAGGCCTTGGTTATATTTACCTGTGAGGAAAGGATATAAATAAACTGAAATATGGTACAACAAATACAAGATAAATATATTGGGAGAAAAAAAAGGTTAGAACATGTTCTTTAAAAAAAAACACTTATTTCTGAACATATTTACCTGTGAGAAAAGGATAGAAATAAACTGAATTATATTACAACAAATACAAGAATTAGATTAATATATTGGGAGAAAGAAAGTTTAGAACATTTTCTTATAAAAAGAAACATACTTATTTCTGAACATATTTACCTGTGAGAAAAAGATAGAAATGAACTGAAATATGATACAACAACAAATACAAGATTAATATATTGGGAGAAAGAAAGGTTAGAACATGTTTTTTTTAACAAGAAACACACTTATTTCTGAACATATTTACCTGTAAGAAAAAGATAGAAATGAACTGAATTATGTTACAACAAATACAAGATTTATATATTGGGAGAAAGAAAGGTTAGAACATGTTCTTATAAAAAGAAACACTTATTTGTAAACATATTTACCTGTGAGAAAAAGATAGAAATGAACTGAAATATGGCACAACAAATACAAGATAAATATATTGGGAGAAAGAAAGGTTAGAACATGTTCATTTAAAAAGAAACACTTATTTCTGAACATATTTACCTGTGAGAAAAAGACAGAAATTAACTGAATTATGTTACAACAAATTCAAGATAAATATATTGGGAGAAAGAAAGGTTAGAACATGTTCATTTAAAAAGAAACACTTATTTCTGAACATATTTACCTGTGAGAAAAAGACAGAAATTAACTGAATTATGTTACAACAAATTCAAGATAAATATATTGGGAGAAAGAAAGGTTAGAACATGTTCATTTAAAAAGAAACACACTTATTACTGAACATATTTACCTGTGAGAAAAAGATAGAAATAAACTGAAATATGGTACAACAAATACAAAATAAATATGATGGGAAACATAAAGGTTAGCACATGTTCTTATTCTAAAAGAGAAACACTGATTTATTAATATCATTTACCTGTAAGAAGAAGAAAAGATAATTGAACTGAAATGTGGCTCAAAAATATACATTATCACAATGGGAGAAAGAAAAGTTAGTACATGTTCCTATACAAAATACTTATTTATTAACATGTTAACCCAAAATGGAACTGAAATAATGGTACAAAAATACAGGGTCTGGGAGAAAGAAAGATTAGTACATGGTTTAAAAAAAGAAGGAAACAACAAGTTATTTATGAACATAAAATTATTTACTTGAATATATTAACTGAGATGTAAAGCAAAGAAAATTGTACAACTTAAGAAACAATTATTCTGCCTTATGTTTTATTCAACGCTTCACTCAATACTTTGCACATTTT
This sequence comes from Astropecten irregularis, assembly GCA_963971285.1. Taxonomy (NCBI): domain Eukaryota; kingdom Metazoa; phylum Echinodermata; class Asteroidea; order Paxillosida; family Astropectinidae; genus Astropecten; species Astropecten irregularis. The sequence goes on along the minus strand of OZ020244.1, from coordinate 34,976,014 downwards.
ATTCCTGCTACAGAAAAACCACACAGACAATTCAACATTTTTATATGATTTATTTTCAACAATGAATTAACTGACACGCACCACTTTATGCCCTCTTAGACAAGCTTTATTCTGCACATTTCTTTAACATAATAACTAGATTAAAAAGACTCAATACAACACTTGTTCCTTAAATTTTGGTTTATTCTGATTGGTTTGCATTCGGGTTCATTCATGTTTTATTAATGATAACCTCTTGGTACCCTTACCATTTTCCCAATTTAAAAGACACAAAGACACAAGCAAAAATAATTTTCATTCATGTTTATTCACTTTTTACTTACTGAAACAAATGCAGAAACTCCCGTTACTTATTACTCATGGTTTATTCACAGTTTTTCCAGATACATTCAAACATTGAAATAATTGGCAAGCATCACTTTTTTTTTTCTTTTTTTTTAAGACATAAGAAAACTTTATTGATCTCCAATGGGAGAAATTACTCATGCTCTTTATTACTCATGCTCTCTTTATAGTGAACCTTTATTTTGTCAATTTCTTTCACATAGGCCTATTGAATTGTCAAGATTAAACACACACTCAATAGTCAATACAACACTTTTCCCTTTAATTATGGTTTATTTCAAAGCATTGAGAAAGAATGACAAGACCCACTTGGTTTGCATACTGGCCATTCCTGTTTTATTAACATTTTATCCCTCCGTGCTTTTATTATGTTACTTTCCCAATTAACAAGACAAGCACACAAGAGCAAAAATCATTTTCATTCATGTTTATTCAGTTTTGTTCTATGTCAATTCCTTTTAGTGTTACTGAATCAAACAGAGACAAACACCCTTTATTAATTACTCATGGTTTATTTATAATTTCTCCTAATACATTGCTTGGCATTTATAAAGTCTTTAAAATAAAGTCTCTTTATTTCTCATCTATGGTTTATATTGGCAATTTTCTTTCAGATTACTTTGTCTTTTATAGTTTTTACACCTGGCAACCTAGACTCATGGGCAAACTAAATTCATTTTTGCTGATGACTTCTTCACATTTTCCCCTAAATATATTTCTCCTGCAAGAAAGAACACAAACAAAATACAACTTGATTGATATTTGTGATTTATTCACATTTCTTCCTTTTTATTATCTTCATTAGGTTTGAAATTTTCCTTTCAAAAAACCCAGACACAACACAGTTTTTTTATCATGGTTTATTCCAAACAAACAGATGGAAACGCACTTCTATATAATATATGCACTCTTACTATATTCAATTCCCTCTAACACGTCTTATCTCATTTACTTACAACTTAAATATTTTTATCATAACACACAACAAAGGGCACTTATACAAGAGTTTACTCCTTCCAAAGGCTTCTAAATAAAAAGCAACTTCTAATTAAAATCTGCAAATAAGGGCCTCTACAAGTATAGATGTTACTCCTTCTACAAACTCAAAGCAACTCGCTATAAAATCCACAGCAAGGGCCTCTGTGAACCAGCGCTACTAATATGCACTGAGAGGATTACCTTGTAAATGACAATGCCTCAGGCACTGTCACAAGTTTGCAAATTGCCCTAACTCAATACTATGTACTAAACATGGCATTGTGAGCTTCCTCATCAAATAGCTTGAAACTTTGATTTAAACAGGTGACAAGTTTTTTTGAACATAATAAAATCCGACTAAATTATTTATCCTAGACAAGTTGCTGGGGATGAAGTTTGTGGGATTTCTTAAACAATTTCACTGTCTGGTCCGATAAGGGCCTAATGAAAGTCAACTGCACTAGAGATTACCTTCTTTAAGGAACTTTTTATTTGTTCTGCTAGCCTAGAACTTGAAAAATACCAGATATGCAGTCATAATTTAATCAAAGTGATCTTTCCCTCATAAGTTTTTTATTTTGTCTTTACTTTTTCCTACAGAAAAAAACACATAAACAATTTATTTTATAATTATGGTTCATTTGCAATAAACACACACAAATGCAAATATATTTTTCATGCGTGGTTTATTAACATGATCAACTTGTAGGCAATAAAATTACAAACACCAGTTCATTCAACTTCACTTTATTCATTTTTTATTCAACATTTCTCCCGTTCCTTCTTCTAAAATTACACAAACTGTGCAATTGTTTCCCAATAATACAGTAAAATCTCAGAAATCCTCTCTTTTTATTGCACGCAATGAATTAAATTTGACAAAATCTCAGTTTGTCACTTTCTTTTCCACAAGCCTTAACTTTTGATTGTACAAAAAATGCAGTCAACAAAGTTCTTAACAAAAATGGGCCCACAGTACATTATAATATGTACAAAATAACCCTCAAGTCCTAACCATAAGAATTGCACATGGTTCACCTTTTCATTGCCATAACTTCACGCGACCAACACAGGCCTACCACGCGCTGTGAAGTTATTTCTTGGCAGTGACTTGTGTAACCGCGCAATCGCACGTGTGTGCGTGTCAATTCAATTCATATGCAAATCCCACCACCAAATTTGATTGGCTCTGACGAACTGATCAGGCGGTTCGTCAGAAAAAAAATTTAAGGCGGCAAGTTTTAACTTCAAATGTATACAAAGTGACTGTCACTGCTGCTCTCTCATAACATGCTATTCATATGCAAATTCAAACCGACAAAAATAGACAGTGGTTTACTAGGCATGCCAATGCAGGCACAGTGCCAAGAGGTTGTTGTTTACTTCAAAGGGACTTAATTCGGAAAGAATTCCAAAATGAAAATACAGGGTTTTGTTGCCGTGTTCAATGCCAGAACAACTGAAGTTCAAAATAACTTAAACTTGGGGACATTTTCCACTCAAACCTCGGGCTAAAATAAAACCTTGGTGAAAATTTAGCAGTGACAGTCCAAAAAAAATGAAAAGGTTTTCACTTACCTCGGCTTGTTGTAGGTTTTTGACTTGCCCCGTATCCCCGAGTCTTGAAATCCCAAATTCGTCATTCAGATCATGCGACAAACAAGTTCACAACATTGAAGCACATTTTTTAGTTCATTGCCGTGCACAAATGTCAGAGTTTTAGTTCACATATGCTAGGAAATCTGGTGTCCTCACGAAGCTGATAGTCTGAGCAGAACAAATTTCATTTGGTGACGTGAAAACAGTTCCACCCATCTCGTTTAAAAACCAAAACCAAGAGTTCCACACGATTGTCATAATTTCTCAGTTCACTCACAAAAGTGTCAGTCTCCGTGGAGTCTAAGCCCGGGGGCCGGGCGGGAGTTGCCGGCCGTCCCTGGGCTGGACTCCTTGACTTGAGGTGGGGAGCGCCGCACGCCCGTTTCCAGTTTTCAAGTTCCCTCGGCGAAAAAAAACGAGACGAACTCCCACTGTCTCGTTTCATGCAGATTATGACGGAGTTCGAACTTCATTCCGCAAATTCCGTGGCCTTGTCATGTCTTGTGAGCTGAACTTTGGCCGCCGTGGAAACTTAGAAGTTATCGCCGATAACTTCTAAGTTTCCACGGCGGCCAAAGTTCAGCTCACAAGACATGACAAGGCCACGGAACTAGTCTTTCCTGTTCGGCCTAAAAGCACGTGCGATTTTTAACACAGCAGAGCGCGTCATGGACATCCTATCCAACTTCGATGGAACTGCGGAATGACATCATCGAGGTGAACAACCTTGCCTGTACATGTACTGTATAATGCCGCTATGCGGTGGTGGTACACGCCCAGAATTGTAAAATTATTATTTCTCCGCGGGTTAGATTTTTGTAGATTTGACTCATTAATCACAATTTTTCAAGGATTTTAAGTTGAGAAATCATTTCAGATATTAGTTTTGCATTATAATGCCAAGTTATGCATTAAGTTTTTGGGAATTTGTGCTAATTCTGACAATTATATGGCTCTATTTTGTTTGCCCGAATTGGCTAATCGGCTATCATGGGTTTGGCCAAAGGCCTAATTATAATGACGTAATGAATTTGGGGCTCTCCTATTGGGCAGCAGCCGGAGCAAAATTAGCAGACGATATAAATAAGTCAATTTTGTCCTAAAGCAAATGGAAAATGAATGGAAAGTTTGTGACGTAGGTGGTTCGAACCAGTTCTAGCCGGTTTTCACTTTACTAGCAGACCAATCCTGCCAGCAATGAGATTCGACTCGAACATTGGCTGGGTTTTCAAGGGGTTAAGGATGTATCACCATCCATTCAGCTTCCCATTACAAAAAGCCTCATTAATATTTTTAAAATGTAGTATTTTAAGGATTAAAGGATGCCCAAGTACGGATTACATGAATCAAACTGATTACAAAAACACCCGAATGTCCGAAGTGTGCCATCATTCCCACAACTATAAATCAAAGGACTTTATGAAGGACCAATTAAAACTAAATTTTGTACAGGTTTGTGGTACAGTAGGACAGTAAAAGCATATTGGTGATATAATTTAACTTTTTTGTATGACTATATGAGTAAAGGCATAAAATAATGTCACTAGGGCTTGTCCTTGGTCCAAAGAAATGGCTCACACTCACTCACTATATCCAACAATAATTGTCGAACCTCCATTTTAGCGATAAACTCATAAAATCGGTTAAACGTCAATAAAATCCGCACCCCAAAAAGGGCCGAATACCCCTGTTGTTGCTAATCTGAGTGCCCATTCTGATTGGTCAACTGTTTTAGTGGCGAATCCCACTTTTGCCACAAAATAGTCTATGGGAATTTACGCACAAAATGACTCTTCATAAGGAAAGCACACAGGACACATGATTGGTCAATTGTTCCAAGAACTGGATCCTGACTTTGCTACAAAATTGTCTATGGGAATTTACGCACAAAACGACTCTTCATAAGGAAAGCACACAGGACACCTGATTGGTCAATTGTTCCAAGAACTGGATCCTGACTTTGCTACAAAATTGTCTATGGGAATTTACGCACAAAACGACTCTTCATAAGGAAAGCACACAGGACACCTGATTGGTCAATTGTTCCAAGAACTGGATCCTGACTTTGCTACAAAATTGTCTATGGGAATTTACGCACAAAACGACTCTCCATAAGGAAAGCACACAAGACACCTGATTGGTCAACTGTTCCAAGAACCGGATCCTGACTTTGCCACAAAATTGTCTATGGGAATTTACGCACAAAACGACTCTCCATAAGGAAAGCACACAAGACACCTGATTGGTCAACTGTTCCAAGAACCGGATCCTGACTTTGCCACAAAATTGTCTATGGGAATTTACGCACAAAACGACTCTCCATAAGGAAAGCACACAAGACACCTGATTCGTCAACTGTTCCAAGAACCGGATCCTGACTTTGCCACAAAATATTGTCTATGGGAATTTACGCACAAAACGACTCTCCATAAGGAAAGCACACAAGACACCTGATTGGTCAACTGTTCCAAGAACCGGATCCTGACTTTGCCACAAAATTGTCTATGGGAATTTACGCACAAAACGACTCTCCATAAGGAAAGCACACAAGACACCTGATTGGTCAACTGTTCCAAGAACTGGATCCTGACTTTGCCACAAAATTGTCTATGCGAATTTACGCACAAAATGACTCCCCATAAGGAAAGCACACAGGAGACCTGTTTGACAAACATCGACAGAGGGCGCCTGTCAACATTAACGGTGGTTTGATCTGTGTGTACTGCATGCACTGTGTTGCTGTGTACATGCATTTGTGATGTAAGTTTTCAGTAAACCATTACAATACATTATAATAGTAAACATTTGTCGAGATGCACTCAAGCTCAAACTCAAAGGAAGATTTTTACAATGTTACTTGGTAGGTTGGCGTTATTAGCGATCACGTATGTATCCAGTCCACAGTTAAGTTATATGCTGTAGTAATATTGTAGTAACTGGCCTGGAAATAGTGAAAAACTTAAAATATTAAATTAAAAATCGCAATTGTATAAATCGTCAGTGTACCTGTTATCGAGGTATCAAGTTTTCGAGGGGTGACCTTCTACACTACAGTATACGTCATTGGTAGCGACTCGGACAACATAGAAAAGCTTTACGGCCAATCACGTGATTTTATGACGTCGGTGAATAACCTCTATGCTGATGTAGGTCTGGGCCCCATATACTGGCCTAGGCCCTATCCATTAAGGGGCTTATGTACTTGTTGCGATGATCGTAACCCTAGGTCTGACTAGCTGCTGTAACTGTAGCCCTAGATTACTCCTGACGTTGTTGCCGTATATAAAATAAGCCTTATCGCAAATACCGCCTGGTTGATTTTGCAGAATGGTGGAAAGGCACCATGGGAAGGAAAAAGGGGCATATTTTGTACCTTTTCCCTTCCCACAGTGCCTTTCGACTATTGTCCAAAATCAACCAGGAGGTATATGCGATAAGGCTTATAGGACAACAACATCATGAGTAATCTAGGGCTACAGTTTTTGCAGCTAAGGTCTGACATGGGGACTGGGACCCTAATTTTATAACTTAAAGTAGACCTAATACAATACTAATACTTAAGAGTTGATTTTTATCCTACAGCTGGTGAGTCTAAACTGAACACCATCCCCGATCTCCCGTTTATCAACAAGTTGCTGCAACATGCTCTGAGCCTGCATGACATCTGCTGACATTATGAATAGACAACAGGTTTTGAATTGCAGCTTCTCAGCCTGGTACCCGATCTTCAAACATATTACCATTGATAGGTAAGGCATGGTGAATGACCCCATTCCCATGATTATTTGGCCAGGTACCTGATCATCAAACACATTCCTTAATTAAGGCTGCATCCGAATCTGTTGTCTAGAGCTAGGTCTAGGTCTTCGCTCAAATACATGGAGACACCAAGACAATAGACCTAGCCATAGCTCTGGAAGCCCGTTTCGGACACAGCCTATGGCTGCTCCCCTTGTCGATTTCATTTTTAAAGAACCTGACAGATCAAGGTAACTCTTGTTTTAGTTTTCAGTGGACACAGTCAATGCACCTGTCTTGCTTAGTGGTCTTGCATCTTGATTTCCTGAAAAGCGAAAATCGTACCTATTGTCCTAGTTTATACCTATCCCAATCTGACATCTGACTCAAGTCTGTCCCCTCTTGCCAACACCTTCCACATCTCAGTTCTTTTTGCAGATGTTCCACCGACTCGGCAAAATCAAGGTGATGCAATTCTGAAAATACATCTTTTTTTTTTCCTTTTTGCTCCATTTTGCAGCCACGTAATCCCTCTTCCAAAGGATTTTCTGACATATCTGGATGCAGATGGAATCTACCTACCAACAAGGTACCCAGACATTGGTACCCATTCTTTGCATTTAGCTCCTTACATCGTGATCCAAGATCCATGATCATGAGAAGGTGTATTCAACCATTCAACTTGACTAGCGCCCTCTGTAGTCTGATAAATTACAGTTCCAGACAGTTGATTATATTGGCCGTTTTCGAAACGGGGGCTCAGGCTCCGGCTTTGTCAACCATATGCTTAAAATATAGGTTGTGGTTTTTCATTGGTAGCTGAAGCTCTGTTTTCCTTTTCAAACCAGAGAATCTACTTCCAACCGCAGCCAAAAGTCTCTTTAGAATGGATTCATGAAATGATGCCTGAGCCTGAGCCTCTGTTTCTAAAACTGGCCCTTTGCATCTGCAAAGGTAGCACGTACAGTTGTTCAAATGCTCTACCTATTTTAAAACATGCACAATTTATAATTTTCTTCATCTTCTTTGTTCCTATGAACTCAAGTGGCTATTTTGATCTTATTTTTTACAACCTCAGCAGCACAGACGAGCCCAGCAGTATTCTAGAGCAACATGGAGACGGGGACGAAGACCCGAACAAAGTCCCCTCCTTCCCAGAGTTAGAGCAGTCCATCAAGGCAGCTATCCAGAGTCTCGGAGGAAGAGTCTTTCCTAAACTCAACTGGAGTGCTCCAAGGGTGAGGGCCGGGGCTCTTGTAGGATCCGGAGAGACATATAAAGAATGCAATTTCTGATTTATTTCTTGTTTATTCTGGGATTACCTGCTCAGTGAAACACTGTTTTCCAGAGGTTCCCAGCAATTACAATATGAATTATGAAGGATGGTGCTACACGCGACCGAGTAGCAGGCATTCACTTACAGAGTATGAAAATGGTGGTGGTAGAAACATACTGTTGAAATTTTTCTGCCTGAAAAATGCTGTATTTATCCAGAAATTAGTAAAACAACAACCGAAAATATTTTTTAAAAGATCAAAAATAAAAGAGAAAAGACTTAAGAAATACTGTGGCAGTTTTTCACTGTTTTTTCAAAAAGTGGGCACCGTATGAAACTGAAATGTTCACAGATGCCTGTTACTGTATCTGTCTTGATATTTTTGCCCATGAATCTGTATTTCTTTGATGAAAACCAAAGTATGATATTACCTTTTAATGCATGTTGATTTGCTGGTCCAAATGCAAGTCTTCACGTAAAATTACCAAAATTACTCAAATTATATCTAATTGATTGTTTGTTTGATTTGCTTGCAGGATGCTACGTGGATAGCCTGTGGTAATACCCTACAGTGCACCAGTGCCAATGATATCTTCCTGCTGCTGAAGAGTTCGGACTTCATCACACACGACCTCACAGTGCCGTAAGTTTGAATGACAACATTTATCAGCTCTCAGACTTCCCTCCATTTTAGAGATTAAATAGACATTTCAGGGATGTGAGCGGCCGCACAAAATAAAACCAGAAAACACCAAGGAAAAAGCTGAAATTTAAAAGTTCCTATACTTTTGTATAGAGCAGGAGTACAAAAAAGCTGAAATTCTGAGTTGATCATGATTGTGGAAAAGGCGCACTATAAATATTTATTCTTATTATTATTCAATCTAAAACAAGAATATGTGAAATCAGATTAAAATCTAAAGTCTTTTAAATTCATGACCACACCTCTCGTCTCCCCCATTTGAAGTCATCCTTGTCGTGAAAGGACCCCCCAAAAATGACCAATTTGTTATATTGTAAAACACTGGTATTGTTAACCAAGGGTCTTGGGCTCATTGAGAGAACCTACTGGTAGGACTCGCCCGGTGGGGCATCCGCATGACACGTGGTTGCGTCAGATGGATCATTATTTTGGGTCAAGTGGCTGCCTGATGAGGGATGGCCATCAGAAGACTGAAGGAGTACCGCTCGAAGGTAGATGCTTCAACGCGCTGCCACGTTGATTGATTGATTGATTGTTTGATTGGTTGATAACTTGTATTTTCACCCTAGATTTGAACACTGCTCTGATGTTGAAGAAGGACCGCAGGATATCCAGTATGAGGTACATGAACTTGTCACTGTCTTGAATCTTCCTTGCTTCCCACAAATACCTGTAACAGTCTTTCCTCTGACAGGGTGCATTTGTTTAGCTCCCCCGGGTTGACACCAGTCAACCTCGTCCCCATTCTCTCACTAGTTTTGTGCAGTAAAACACGACCATTCCCAGTAAGGGCTGACCCGTGTTAGCTAAACGAATGCACCGCAAATCGAGTTGCGACGTGTCACGGAGCTTTATGAAATCAGTCCCTGATCAGTTTAGACAGTACTCAACGATTGGAGATGAACAAAATTAACAGCAAGCAAACATACGCCCTTTCAAACCCAGTCTGTGGCTGCAAAACCTGCACACTACCTCAATTCACTGGCTGCCATTAACCTTCTCTCATTGTGTGCTTTGTTCCAGCTGATCTTGCGAAGGTGGTGTGACATTTCGGAAGCGACCGAGTTCAGGGTATTCGTCAAGAACGATGACATCATCGGTACGTTCTCTTGATCGAAGGGCCTGGTGCCAGGCTCTTGATCGAAGGGCCTGGTGCCAGGCTCAACTCTATAGTTACCTTCAAACAATTCCATTGCTCACTAATACTGGTTGACTGCAATGGTAAAAAAAACATAAGACAGTGTAGCCATTTGCACACTAGCCCGGCTGCTAAGGAGACATGGACCAATCTTCTAACGATTTCAGCCTTTTGGTGGTATCCAAGATCTGTGTTTATTATTAGATGGATAAGAAGAGTCTTCTGAGAATGATGGTTTCTTCCATCTTATTCAAACAACCAGGAATCATTTTCACCAAAATCATTGTAACTTACTATCAGTCGTAGGACTTATGATGCGTTGCAGCCCCACGTTGAAGTTGTAGGATACGATGGGTTATCCTTCGTAACTCGACTTTATAATACAATCATTTGTATTTAGTATTTATTGAGTATTTATATCATTTCTTGGGAATAAAAAGTTACAAATCACAAGAACAACAATTAACACTTTCAATAGAACAGGACCAAGCAAATACAATAACTACATAATAATCCAATCAGCTCCCGAAGGATTGCCCAAAAGGAAATATTCCTGTCAAAGGGGCTCTCCAGACTAATTGAATTAAATAAATATAATTGAAATAAATTATCATAAATAATATAAATATAATAATATAATAATATAAAAAAATAATATAAATAATAAAAAATGCAAAAAAATAACCAGAATTCATTATGATAAAGCAAATGGGTTCTCCAGACAGAAATTAATTTTTAAAAAAGCCAAAAAAAAAGCAAGGCTTCATGAAATCGACCCACGGTGTACTCTCCTTCTACATTGGAGCTCCCATCAAGTATTGGTACAGTTTCACCAATGTTTTAGGGGTTATCATTCTCGCAAACGAGTATCGTGTTTGATGAGATCTTATCTTATGATGGTTATTCTTATAACATCTGTCTTTCCCCAAGGTGTATCTCAACGAGACCACACCAACTTCTTTCCAGACCTTGTCCCTCTAGCGGAGCAGATCCATGACGAGATTGAGGACTTTCACGACAGGCACATCGCCGGCAACTTTCCAGACCACGATTGTAAGTAGTCAGAGTAGAAGCAACGCTGTGGTATACCTGTGCAGGCACGGTTTCCCATCCCCCCCCCCCCCCCCAAAAAAAAAAAAAAAGCTGTGTCTAGATCCCCCCCTTCCAAAAGAAATGCAACTTTTAAAAAAGTATGCGCCAATTACATGAAAAACAGAGTCACTCTCCTGAGGATGAACAGAGCACACTGTTCGGAACGTCAAGATAATACTAACGGTTCTTCTCAGAACCACACACTCTCGCAGAAGAGATTACATGGTGTCACTCTCCTGATGACGAACAGAGCACACTGTTCGGAACGTCGAGATAATACCAACGGTTCTTCTCAGAACCACACACTCTCGCAGAAGAGATTACATGGTGTCACTCTCCTGATGACGAATAGAGCACACTGTTTGGAACGTCGAGATAATACCAATGGTTCTTCTCAGAACCACACACTCTCGCAGAAGAGATTACATGGTGTCACTCTCCTGATGACGAACAGAGCACACTGTTTGGAACGTCGAGATAATACCATCAGTTCTTCGCAGAACCACACACTCTCGCAGAAGAGATTACATGGTGTCACCGCAAACCTACCTTCCTTTTTAGTACTTCCACCATGCATAGATTCAAGTCTTACTTATGAAAAACATGTTTTGTACGATATAGGTGCATGCTTTTCTACTCGTATTAAGACATAGTAGAAGTGAATGGTAGTAGAAGGGTCTATAGCCCTTTAAAAATATTGGCTCTTCTAGCCCCCCCCAAAAAAAAAAACCAAAAAAGGGGAGACAGAATTAAGCAAAATTTGCTTGCTCTTCACCAACGTAGATAAGTACTGCATACTCAGTGCTTATCGAGTGCACATGAACAAATCATGCCATGCGCAGGCTCGGGTGGGATTCGAACCCATGACCTCCTACTAGTACTATTGCAGAATGCCACCGACCTAGCTGGGGGTCAACAGGGTGGATTGAATCCAATATAGCGAATGGTACTGCAATAAATAATGATCATTTTTACTGTGTAGGCTGTATTTAACATCCCCCCCTTTTTTCTGTCTATTGTTAACAGATGTTTATGACGTCTTCCGACGGGACAAGGTACGTTCAGATTCTGCTGTTATGTCCCCCATTCATTTACTGAAATTAGGGCCAAGTTTGTCAGCAGAGAACTCTATAATGCCAGCTGCAGTCCTGGCGTGGATTTCACCAAACGCATCGTAACTTACTATCAATTGTAGGACTTAAAGGGTGGCCGCAATGGGTGTTTTTGCTTATGTATTGATGGAATAAAGTCTTAAAAACGCAGTTGTGTGGCTGTCGTAGTTTTAGCCTCCCTTGTGTTGGTGTTAAAATCATTTTATTAACTGGGAGGGTGGAATGTTGTGACGTCATCTCGGGAACTCAGTAGCTGGTTCACAAGCCATCGAGTAATGCTTAGCTGGTTCCCGCGTCACTGACGGCAATCAAAATCCCGTACTAGGGGTTGGGGCGTGGACACAAAATTATAATGGGTGCGGTTTTCGAGAAAAAAAAAACAGATGTGGGGGAAAACAAAAAAACAAACTTTAATCAAATTTAATGTATTTTTTAAAAGTTAATTGAATTATTTCGGTATATTTTATTAAATATCATTGCAGCCACCCTTTAATGGGTGCATTGCAGTCCTACGTAGGATACAATGGGTTTAATATCATTCGTAACTCATAATTACGATCAATCGTAGGGCTTCGTGAAGTCTCTTACATGAATGACAAGTACTACCATTAATGACAGCCACATGTCCATGAATCCTACGCCTATTGCTTCTTCCTTCATTTTGATATCACTCGCTTCTGTGTTTTTGTTTTCCTTGGATCTACAGCGAAATTTCCTCCTCATAGACTTCAACCCGTTCGGTGAGATGACCGATCCTCTGCTGTTCAGTTGGCCGGAATTGAAGGATCTTGACGTCGCAACTGCAGAAAGCCAATCCTGGGTACGTCCTAATGTAATCAGCTGAGATTCTCCTTTTGGAATCCCAAGTGTGGAATCACACTTTGTGTCGTCTGCAGTTAATTTTAATAATCAAGAAGTAGTCTTCAAGTATCTGTGTAACACGCAGTCTGCCATGTCAAGATTGATTTTTTCCCCTCAAGGCTGTAAAACCTTCGTTCTAGATCTGTCTGGAATAGTTTCCGTCATCACAGGGCTTCTTTGTTGTTCAAACTGTGCATGTCCAACCACAAAACGTTCCTCAAGCCTTGAATTTATAACGGAGGCTACGGCCTTCGTTGCCCTGGTTCTTGGCCTTGGTTGCCCCCTTCAAATGTTTCCATACACATTATGATTTTCCAATTATAATATCAACATTTATATAGCGCTCTTTACACACAAGAGTGGTATCACAGCACTTTACACTATATTATTATCCCTGGTCATCGGGCCCATTTTAATACATTCCTGAAACAATCTCAGCTTCCTGGGGAGTATACAGACTCGTGCAACCATAAGGTGCACAGAGGCTAATCAAACCACAAAGCCATCTCTACCCTCGCAGGTACCCATTTACACCTGGTTGAAGAGGAGCAATATGTGACAAAGCGTCTTGCCCAAGGACGCAAGCACCATTAGCCCACTGGGCTGGATTCGAACCCACAATATGCAGATTTATCACAAGATCTTGAGTCCGACACGCCAGACCACTCGGCCAGGGCACTCCCATGGAAGTGCTCCTTGCAATGGAAAAGTGGCCTTGCCCCTTTCAGAACCAAATTCAAGGCCTGGTTCCTGAATTCACAGCGCTTGTTAGTGATAGATTGCATTTCGTTCTGTTGTGCTGTTACTGCTGTATCACTCCTATGTTGATGAGAGAACTTCATCTTGGACTGTTTCAGGAGACGTTCCGCTATGTGCCCTCAGCAGAAGGAATCCAACCCAGCCAGTATCTAAGCTACCGCATCCCCACGGATATACTCCACCTAACAACGGGCATGGACGCCAACAAATTAGCCGACTTCCTCAGAATGGTAAGAATTTGAGCCGAGAAGAAACTTAAAGGTTTTTGCCGTCATCAGAGTTTCTGCTGATTTTGTATTAAACTTAGCAATTTGCTCCACAACCAAGTAAAACCAAGTTCACTTCAGAATCGCATGTTTGAGAAACCGATACAAGGATTATTATCCCCTTCGAAAGAATGGAAGACTTTTGGAGCGGGCTGTCGATAGAGGGCAGCAAACTACTATTCTCCTGAAAACTTTTGTACACGCTTTAAGTACGGTGATTGTCCAAAAAGACAAAAGGTTATTAAGAAAGTTGTCTCCCCCAATCCATCATCATCAACCTGGTCATTGAGGTCTTCCTCTTCCTCTTACTTTCGCCCCGTTTTCTCAGGAAATGCAGAGTCCGAGTCAACAAGAAGCAGCCTCTTCATCATCAGAGGATGAAGCTACACTCCAGGAGGATGAACAACCAGAGAAATGAACCCCTGGGAAACAGGGCTGCCACCATCACTGCCCTGGCCTCCCTGTGTCTTAGGAATGACATGATGCGTTGATGATGTCGATTGCAACTTGCAGGAAAATAATTTGAACAGCATACACAAAATTTGAAACTCTAGGATTGGATCCATGAGATCCCTCAAACTGGGGAACGATAATGGAGGGTAATGCAAGGGATAGCATTCTCATTGTGTGCACTAAGAATTAAACACAGGGCAGATAAAGTCGCCATGATGACATGAACTCTGTGTACAGCTCTCACATCCAATCTTATACACCAATCCGACGGTACAAAATACCATCCGCCATTACTGCGGTGTCCCCGCCCGCCTTTTGTGTGTAATACACGAATCCGACTTGCGATTCATGTAATTGGCCCTGCGGTGTATCAGGGGACATACACCCTGCAGTATAGAGTGTGGCGGAGCGGAAATTCTTTTCTTGCCACTCTATGGGCACAAAAGGCGGACGGGGACACTGCAGTAATGGCGGATTGTATGTCGTGCCGTGGGATTGGTCTATATCCAACTTGAAGCTAAAACAGCACCAAAACAAATGTATTTTATTTTTATCAAATTTAAAAAAAATTGTTTCTTAAGATTACTATTGTATCATATTCTTAGATCCAGTGAATGACAATTGAATAAATACAATATATAATTTCATCATGATTTTTCTATTAAAGGTGCATTTATTTTATTTATTGCATAAAAATATCTTCTAGGTGTACAAAAAGTAGTGACTCGACTTATAAAATACAGTATTTAACCTACTGAAGAATACAAAGATTTTGTTAAAATTTCTTGTTAAACTATTAAAACATCTTTCAGTTCTAAAAACAAAATACTGAGATAAATAACCTGTACTGACAATACCTGTATGTTCAGTAAATTTGGGTTTATTTTGAAAATATTTATTTTGTTCTTATCAAAGTTGGGTGCGGTCAAAGGTACGGTACATACACAAATATGTACAGAGTGATGGTCAGATTTGTCAGTACATTTTAAAGGTAGTATCATACTTTGGTTTTTGTCAAGGAAGTACAGATTAATGGGCAAAAATATCAAGGAAGATACAGTAACAGTCATCTTTGAAAATTTCAGTCCCATACGGTGCCCACTTTTTTAGAAAACAGTGAAAAACGGCCACATTATTTCTTAAGTCTTTTCTCTTATTATTTTTGATCATTTAAAAGATCAAAAAGATTTCCGGTCCTTGTTTTACTAATTTCTGGAAAAATTTACCATTTCAGACGGAAAAATTTTAATGGTATGTTTCTATTACCATCATCATCATACCCTGTAAGTTATACGTCAATCTGTGAACATTTCTGTTTTGGTTCCTTACCAAAGTATGATACTACCTTTAACAACTGTAACATGATCATTCACGTCATTAATTTAAACACGTGAATAAAGATATATTCTATTCAAGTGTGTGATTTTGAAAAACCGTAATACTGATAGCTTTAACAGGAAACTCTACATGTTAAAGCAAAAAATGCCCGATTTGTGATGTTCACCCAGGTACTAAGTATTCATTAATTACTTCATAATATCCATGGCGCGTTTCATTTCAAAAGTTTAAAAAAAAGAAAACATTACCGATAGTAACTGTTCTTTCTGCAGGCATGCAACTTTTCCTCGGATCAGCTGATTTCCTCTTTTTTCACTTCTCTCTTGTGCCATTATGGAGAACGAAAAGTGGCCATCTGTTTTTCTGCTCTCAGAGTAGCCAACAAGCAGATTTAACGTTTTTTTGGGATGATCTTGTCCACTTTTCTACTAATTTGCTACCTAAAAAGCAGAATTATCTTTTGTAAAAAACTAATTTTTCTGCTTTTCTGCTACCGGAAAAGAAGATCTTAAATCGGTGGCCGAAAAGTGGCCATCGGCTTTTCTGCCTTCATAAAGAGAACCGCGTCCTCCTCCTACCAGCACTGAACCGCATCTCAAAGAACAATTTATATAAGCATAATTAATTAATCATCTAGCAATTATCCAATATAGCCTGCATGATCGGGAAATCATTCATATAGGGAGGACCATGGTTATTATTGGTTTCCACAGCGATTGTCTTCAATTCCCAGGAAAGGAAACGATAGTACCCCCTCTTCACCGTCAGCGCAACAGGAAGGCGCGGTCCTCTTTAATATGAAGGCAGAAAAGCCTATGGCCACTTTTAGGCTGCTGAATTAAGAATTTTCCAGTAGCAGCAAAGCAGAAAAGTAAGTTTCTACAAAAATTTGGTATGCTTTTGAGGTAGCAAAAAAGAAGAAAAGTGGAAAATTGCATCTAACGAAAACGTAGAATCTGCTTTTTTGCTACTATGAGAGCAGAAAAACAGATGACCACTTTTCGTCCTCCATAATTTCCTCTTTTCTTATTAAGACTGAGTTGCATGCCTGTTTCTTGGTTTTGAACAAAAATACACATAAGGGCAACACATCTTTGTCGCCATTTTGAGGCCTGTCACCCTAACATAGCTTTTTCTCACCGTTAAAATTGTGTCGTCCTATTGCAGAATTCAATGAGATAATGAAAATTGTTTTTTAAAACAGGCAGAATTTCTCAAAAAGAAAACTGTAAAAAGTAAAAATGCAGTGCATAGTTTAATATAGAATATTCACAGATAATGAATTATGAAATTTATACTGTTTTCCACCAATTATTGCATACCTAAATCAAGAAACAAAAAATATTGCCCCTCATGATTATTATTACATTATTATCCCTCACCACACATTTTCATTCATTCACACCAATTGGTACTAAAAAAATTTAGCATTATTAGCCATCATTTTCATTTTATATATATACAGAAAGATCACTATATATGCAAATATTTCGTGAAATGCAGACTGGGCAAATTAAAACTTGCCAAAATTCTACATTCAAAAATCCACTTGAGACGTCTTCTTGAATCAAATTCGTACCGACTCCAATTTACAAGTCACATTTCTTGCAAAGAAAAAAACAAAAGGAGCTAATGTTTCTAGACAAAAAAAATAAATACTACCGAAAACCGCTACAGAACATTTCATGAAGATAAGCTATTAAACTGCACATGTAAGTATTAAAGAAAAACTGCTTCTATGTAATAAATGGAACTAAAAATACTTCTTGCTATTGTGCATAGAAATAAAGATTACAAAATTCAGTGTTTTTGGAAAAAGAACTTACAACTTGTTTACCAATAAATAACATTCTTGGAAGCCAATTCAAGTATACGTTAGTTTTGAACGTTTTCTGTTTTTGAGGCATTTGTAGAAATTTGATACATCATGAAAAGCATGCTGCCAGATTATTATACTGGTAGTACCCTTAATACTAGTTACTAGCTTTTGAGCCAAGTCCTTGATATCAGCTGCCATTTTTAAGTTAATTGGTTTAAATGTATAGAATCAGTAAGATTTCCCTTCTGTCATGACTTGTTCACCAGCGATATCTCACTACTACATTTAGATGAATGCTATACTTCTTGGAGATTGCCTGGAACTGGTTGCCTGTATTAAATTGTCTCATGTGGCATGGGCCTTAGATTCCGGATTTCAACTAGGATTGTTATAATTCCACTTTTTTTATCCCGACAGAAATCCACATATATATTCCACTTTTTTCTTTAAAGTGTTAAAAAAAACCTGAAATTAAAGGTAGTAGGCCCCTATCATACTTTGGTTTTTGTCACAGAACTAGATTAATGGGCAGAAATATCAAGGGAGATACAGTAACAGTCATCTGTGAAAATTTCAGTCACATACGGTGCCCACTTTTTTAGAAAATCATGAAAAATGGCCACAGTATTTCTTAAGTCTTTTCTCTTTTATTTTTACCAAAGTATGATACTACCTTTAAGATGCAGGTTATAGGTGGTTATGTATATCATTATCATCAAAAGCTGCCAGTAACAAAAAAGGCAAATGAAAACTCTGATAATTTTGGAGTAGATTCCACAAATAGTACACAGGGTAATTCTACTGGTAGCAGGAACGCATACTTTGCCCAGCCAGCACCAAATATAAACAAATAATAACTTGCTCACCGTAGAAGCACAGTGACTACTGCACAATAAATGGAGAGATTGATGTTTGCAGCATTACCAGCAGAAGCACACACTTTGACCCAAGTTCCTCTGTTTTTATCACCCTTCTAGCTAGGCTGGTTCACTGCTTTTTACAACTTGCACACTGCTCAGGTCGGCAACCGGCTCAGCATCGCTTTGCTTTGGACTGAAGGAGGGAGACAAGAAAACATTTAATACGAGATCAAAAGCTGAATGCTCCTCCTTCTTCTCATGTACAATTCTGATTACTGCAAAAGTACATGTACTTGTACTCACAAGATAAGTACTTGTACTCGTACTCGCAAGATAAGCACTAATGTACTCGTACTCGCGCAGATAAGCACTAATGTACTCGTACTCGCAAGATAAGTACTCGTACCTGTACTCGCAAGATAAGTACTAGTACCCGTACTCGCAAGATAAGTACCTGTACTCGCAAGATAAGTACTCGAACCTGTACTCGCAAGATAAGTACTAGTACCCGTACTCGCAAGATAAGTACTCGTACCCGTACTCGCAAGATAAGTACTCATACTCGTACTCGCAAGATAAGTACTCGTACCCGTACTCGCAAGATAAGTGCACGTACTCATACTCGCAAGATAAGTACTCGTACGCGCAAGATAAGTACTCGTACTCGTACGCGCAAGATAAGTACTCGTACTCGTACTCGCAAGATAAGTACTCGTACTCGCAAGATAAGCACTTGTACTCATACTCGCAAGAAAAGTACTTGTACTCGCAAGACAAGTACCTGTACCCGTACTCGCAAGACAAGTACTTGTACTCGTACGACAAGTAATTGTACTCGTACTCGCAAGACAAGTAATTGTACTTGTACTCGTACCCGCAAGATAAGTACTTGTACTCGTACTTGCAAGATAAGTACTCGTACTCGGAAGTACAAAGTACTTGTACTCGGAAACCAGTACTTGTTCTCTGCCAGCAATGTACTCGACCTTTCTTGGTACTCGGCAGTCAAAGTACTCGGCAGTACTTGGTACTCGGAAAAAAGTACTCGACTACAACCACTGGCACCAATGCACTGTTCATAATGGATAAGAATGACACAAAGGAACCAGTCCATTCCAGAGATGATTATTGCTAAGCAAAAGCTTGCCCCGAATCGTCATGTGCCATAGCAACAGAGTCTTTAGTCTGGAAAATTCATATTGGGGTGTTTATATACAACAAAAGATACTATTCAGATTTAACTCACAAATGGCTTATTCTGCGAACATGCATGCAATCAGATAGATTCTGGTACATTTTGGAAATTTGCTTCGTTTCATATTTGTTCAACTAAATTGACAATAACAAACAAACAAATAACAAACAAACAGACAAACAACAATTCCTAGTACTCATTTTAGCATTTAATATCTTTTTAACGGTAAGATTAATAAGCAAGATTAAATGCCAAATTTTGAAAATAACTTTCTCAAAATAAATTTTGAATTGCAACTGACAAGAAAACATAAAAGTAATGAGAATTTTTGCAGAATAAACAAAATATATATTCAAAATAATTCAAAACTTATTACCACAATAATGTGCGTCAATGACAATAGTTATATAAATTTTCCCCACAAATGCAGTAAAAACTTGTTGTGGTTTTTTTTCAGTGCCATTATATAAGCCCCTTTCATACTGGGCCTTACGTACAGTTGCGTAGCAAGTATGCTGCCCTATGCTGTATCTACGCTGTTCCTTCGCTAGTCTACAATGGCTTATGTAACAATACGTCGAGTACGCAGAAGGAGTACGCGACATGTACGCAAACAATTTAACATGTTTAATTTTTTTGGCGTACTCTTGGCATAGAGCACTGGACACCGGACGTAAGCAGTTTTTATGCAAGTCTACGCAATACTACACTACTGCGCAGTGTGCACCAGGTCTACGCAAAAGTTAGTCTTGGTCCACGACTATGTTATTACCGTACTCGAACGTACGAACTGATTATCCGCACTGACACGCACGTACGTACACCCATTCGTAAAGGCCTTCGATAACATAGTCTTGGGAGTCGTGTAAGGGCTGTGAGTTGCGCGCGCACCTCGTTAGTATAATGTATGTAGCGCGCTACTTCGTCACCATGGCACACTGTTGAATATGTATGATATATAAGAATGACGCTGGTCATTCCCCTTAGGCAAAACCTGAACTTCGAGGCCTGCGGTCAGCTCCCATGGCAACGCCCGGGTCAAACAATGCAGAGATCGCTGCATTCCCACGGCCGACCTGTGGGTATTGATATGCATGCGGTGTACAGGTGTATGTACCATACCATGCACGTTGTATCATGGTTGTATACAGTGTGAATTATCAAAGAGCTACAAATTATGAACAGTGTAAATGTTTTTGTTTATAGGCCTACATGCCTACATGTAACTTAAAATGGAGTGTTTCACTGTAGGCCTCAGGCTAAATAATACTTAAATAGCACGTTTAAAACTCCTTGCTTCGTGTTTGTTTTTACCAAATGCAATGGAATTATAGTATTACAAGGTACAATAATTCAGCAACCGTGGATTTCTACATTATGTTGTAAATTAGCCACTGAAATAGCAGAAATACACAGTCATATATCTCCCCAACTTTCGCCCAGTCACATCGTCGAAATGTTAACCAAAAGGCACGTATACAGTACCATACTATTGTAACTGTACCATATTATGTAACTTCACGGGGTGCCTTGTTTTAATACGTGTATGCATGTGTGTGACCAGAAAATGGGCAGCGCCCAACCTTTAGATGCAACGCATGCGCAGTGTGCTTCCCCCCGATTTCGGGGGGAGATTTTACACGATTCCCAAGACTGTATTAGTGACAGGTCCGTGCGTACGTGTGTGCGGATTACCTGTACGTACACACGTATGGTCAGTGCGGTTCGAGTATCCACACCAATACAGTCTTGAACCAAGACTACGCAAAAGTACGCTACCCTACTTCTGACATACACAATACTACGCGCCTATACGCCAATCGTATTATGTTGGTAGGTACGCGGTGCCTCTGCACTGGGTACGCAACCATACACCACCCCACTACGCACATCCACGCAGGCTCACCTTGAGTACGCAGCCTTATTTTGACACACACGATACGCAACACTACGCACCTATACGTAAGCCCGGTGTTTATGGTCTTTAGTTTCCGGTACCCGCAGATCCCGGCTGGTGGAAAATGCCTTTTGACACCTCCCAGCTAACCCCCCCACTCCCCCCCCCCCAACAAATATTCCTGGATCCACCCACTTGTAAGGGTAAACATGTATATATGCATGTCAATTAAAAACAAGGGCTATATTCGCATTTGTAATGCAACATTATAATTTACATAATACATGTACATGTACCAGCATTATTCAAAGTCTCCTTAATATATTCTTTGAGAGTCACTATGTGAATATGCTGCGGCATTGTCAACCCTTACAATGTTGAACAAAAAAAAGTTCCGTGAAATTCATTCAAAATAACAGAAATGTCATCGACATATCAGCAATTCAGAATGCTATTGCAATATCAAGGACGTTTACAAAACAAGGAGGATATATACTTGTACAAGTTTTTTTTTTTTTAACCGGACGGCTGAAATTATTGCTGGTGGTGTAAGCATCAAATTCTACCTTGATTTCTTCCGGTACACTCACTTCAAATTTCTGAAGGAGGAAATATACTGGTACATAATATCAAAAATGGCTCCGTATAAATTAAGAACTGCTTACTGGTACTATTAATGCAGGACCTGGGCTGGATTTCAGTTCACCAAACACTATAAAACTGAAGATGATCGTTTTGTCAGTAAAAAACTCAGTATCACCTTTATAGTAATTTGTATTGTGACATCATACTTTGCTTAATAGCAATTAGGATCAATCCACAGTTACGATCAACTTCATGAAGTCGGCCACAGGCATGAAGCGGGGCAATAGTTGCCATCTGCATACCGACAGACAACTACAATCATTATATGTTGTTCAACCAACCATTATACAGTAATGTAACGTTCTCTCATTTACCCTAGAGCTCACTTGAGCAGGCGCGGTTCTACGGGGGGGGGGGGCTAGGGGGGGCTATAGCCCCCCAAAAATTTTGTCTAGCCCCCCCAAAAAAATGCAAGTGAAAAAAAAAAAATTCTTGAAAATACTGGATTTTTTCAGTTATTAAGCGCCAATTACATAAAAAACGCGTTGTGTGGGCTATAATGTGCATGTTTTTCGACCCCTAATAAGACATAGCAGAAGCGAGTGTTAGAAGAACCCAAAATATTGGGTCTTCTAGCCCCCCCCAAAAATAATGGCTCTTCTAGCCCCCCCAAAATGTTGACTCTAGAACCGCGCCTGCACTTGAGCAAGACCGCCAGTGAAGTACGAGATGTTCTTATTATGCAATGCTTTAAGCTAAAAGGCTATAAATAGTTGTAGGGTTTCCCCGAGCAATTTCTTCTCTCAGGGAGTTTTGATCTCTGGTTTTTCATCCCGCAAAGTGTAGGAGATATATATTAATACGTAATTTAACGTAATATTATGTTTATTAATTTATCAAAGTTCAAATACATGTATAATACATCGAGTGTCAATAAATTGGGTCCCGCACGTCTGTCCATAGGCCCTCCCAAAGTTGTGAGCAGTTTGTATGTTGTAAGAATATACAAGGTGGGTACTACAACATCTACGAAAGGGAGAAAAGAAGATAGAGAAAAGAAAGATGTCACTAGATGGAAAGATGGTCTAGGCTGATCATTCACACATGTGAGCTGCAGTATGAACGACGACTGATTCTTACAAGAAATATAGTGAGCTAACTTGATTTAAAACCAGACAGTAATGTCTGAATGATAAATGTTGGACTGATACATGCAATGCTTTAGAATGAGGAGTCAGCTAGCTTGGCTTGGTCATCTTTCACGCACCCTGTTTTCTGTTTAAGACAGCCTACACCATATTATGTGCATCGCACGTGCTGGACATTTGACATATGGTTGCCATGATTATGTGACCAGATTACCAGAAGCCAACTTTGAACTTTGATATATAGATCAGCGCGGACATCCGGGTACTTTCATTCTCATAACTTGACAACCGATGAAAACTAACGTGTCGATGGCGCAAGCTACGGACAAATCATGCACAAACCGCCCATCATCGAGAATTGTTTTCCGAATATTTTTGTCAAGAAGCAGAAATCGTGTTCTGTACGACTTTCATTGTCGAGTCATAGTTTTTCCTCAGACAATAATCCTTCTTTGAAGTACCCTGTAATAAGATAAAACAATTCTGGCAGATTTTTGTCTTAAAAACCATACTTAATGCTTTGTTTTCGTCGGCTCCAAGGTTGGCGAGTTGGAATGACGTCACTCCGCGCTGATCTATAAAGGTCATGACGAGATACTGATCATGGACTCTTGAAGCAGGGATCATGATGGGGTCATGTTGTGTTAAAGAGAGCACACAGGATTTGCAAGGCCTCCAAAAACAATTGTTGAGTTTGAGACAGAAAATGGACTCAACAGTTCATAAACAGTGCAAACAGTCACCATGGGAAATCTTAATTGGTTCATCAGATGCTGGGTTTTTCAAGCAAATCAAGATTAAGTGTCTTTTCCAAAGATTGTTCGTCCGAACGATTTTTTGGAACAAACATAAAGGACACCCTCTCTTGAGTTGTTTTAGTTATCCCCTTTCACTCAAGGTATGAAGATGGTGATGGTAGAAACATACCGTTAAAATATTTCCACCTGAAATGCTGTATTTATCCTGAAATTAGTAAAACAAAGACCGAAAACAGTTTTGATCTCGGGATAAGATCAAAACTATTCTTCATGTTCTATAAGAAAAATTTAGTCAGGTTTTCGCTATTTTCTCATAACTCAGATGTCCGATTGAGCTCAAATTTTCTGCAGGTTTATTATTTCATGAACAAGTCGGAGCGGGAGCGTTACGCTTGGATTTCAAAGTGGAACGCACATCACGCAATAAATGGCGAACATGTGTTGCGTATTGCGTCCATCTTTCATTCAATAGCGTTCATCACTAATGACGTCACACCATGCATGCACACGCGCACATATCCCCACTCACCACACGTTTGCATGGCCGGTTGCAATGTTTGTCTGAGGTTCGGTGCTATTTTTTGTGCAAGTGCGCAGCACTATTAGCCAACTTCAGCAAACACCTTCTTTACTTTTTTACAATGTGTTCATGTTTGGCGAACAGCGCGTTCCGGTTTGAAAACGGTGGCACACATTGTGCGCCATGCGCGTAGTTAGCTGGAGTGGAACCCACCCCTGGCTTTGTGCTTGATAAGCCTAAGTGTGCCCTTTTAAGCAGCTGGGCTGTATACAAACTCCCCAGAAAGTCGAGATTATTTCTGGAATGTAAATGTAGCCAAGTGACCAGGGATAACAGTAATATGCGCCGTGAGTGTCGGAAGACAGAACATGTGCTTTAAATAAGTATCCACCATTATCATTATTATAAGTTAATATAGTGCAACATTTTCGGTCGATGTTTTACTAATTTCTGGATAAATACACCATTTCAGGTGGAAAAAATGTTACGGTATGTTTCTACCAGCACCATCTTCATACCCTGTAAGTTATACGTAAATATGTGAACATGTCTGTTTTGGTTTCTTACCAAAGTATGATACTACCTTTAATTTATTATTTGAGAGTCATTATGGGAATATGCCGCGGCATTGTCAACCCTTACAATGTTGAACAAAAACAATTCTGTGAAATTCATTCAAAATAACAGAATTCATGTCAAGGACGTTTACAAAACAAGGAGGATACTTGTACAAGTTGTTTTGTTTTTTAAGACGGCTGAAATTATTGCTGGAGGTGTAAACATCAAATTCTACCTTGATTTCTTCCGGTACACTCACTTCAAATTTCTGAAGGAGGAAATATACTGGTACATATTTTTATCAAAACTGGCACCGTATAAATTAAGAACTGCTTTAATACCGGTACTATAAATGCAGGACCTGGGCTGGATTTCAGTTCACCAAACACTATAAAACTGAAGATGATCGTTCTGTCAGTATCACCTTTATAGTGATTTGTATTGTGACATCACACTTAGCAATTAGGATCAATCCACAGTTGTTGAGATCAACTTTATGAAATCGGCCCCAGGCATGAAGCTGAATAATATCACGCCGTACTGACCTGGGGTCAATTTCATGCATAGAGCTGCTTAGGCACAACATTTGCTTAAAGGTTTACTGTAATCAAAACTCATGTACTGTGCTATGCACAAGGACTTCAACTGATATTTAACATATTTTCTTTGATTCAAATCAATTGAAATGTTTAATTAATTAAATCATTAGTGAAACAAGTTAAAGGTTTTGCCCAAAGTCACAATCCAAAAGGAAAATCTGAGAAAACACGACCGGCAATGCAACTTTGATTGAAAACCTAAAAAACAATAAAACGCTGACTCACCATGACTCAGCACTTTTTAACCGAATTTTCAATCAATTTGTAGGTTGGGCAAACATTTTTTGATAATTTTTTTTTTCACTCGGGTAGGTCATATGTATTGCCAGAACATCCTTTTAGCCTATTCAGAACTCCAAATTTAAAATTTTGTGAAATTCACTACACCCTAGTATATACATCGAGTGTCAATAAATTGGGTCCCGCACGTCTGTCGGTAGGCCCTCCCAAAGTTGTGAGCAGTTTGTATGTTGTAAGAATATACGAGGCGGGTACTACAACATCTACGAAAGGGAGAAAAGAAGATAGAGAAAAGAAAGATGTCACAAGATGGAAAGATGGTCTAGGCTGATTGTTCAAATACTTGAGCTGTGTGAACGACGCTGATTCTTACAAGAAATATAGTGAGCTAACTTGATTTAAAACCAGATAGTAATGTCTGGATGATAAATGTTGGACTGATACATGCAATGCTTTAGAATGAGGAGTCAGCTAGCTTGGCTTGGTCATCTTTCACGCACCCTGTTTTCTGTTTAAGACAGCCTACACCATATTATATGCATCGCACGTGCTGGACATTTGACATATGGTTGCCATGTTTATGTGACCAGAAGTCAACTTTGAACTTTGATGCATAGATCAGCGCGGACATCCAGGTACTTTCATTCTCATAACTTGACAACCGATGAAAACTTATGTGTAGATGGCGCAAGCTATGGACAAATCATGCACAAACCGCCCGTCATCGAGAATTGTTTTCCGAATATTTTTGTCAAGAGGCAGAAATCGGGTTCTGTACAACTTCCATTGTCGAGTCATAGTTTTTCCTCAGACAATAATCCTTCTTTGAAGTAGATTTTTGTCTTAAAAACCATACTTAATGCTTTGTTTTCGTCGGCTCCAAGGTTGGCGAGTTGGAATGACGTCACTCCGCGCTGATCTATAAAGGTCATGACGAGATACTGATCATGGACTCTTGAAGCAGGGATCATGATGGGGTCATGTTGTGTTAAAGAGAGCACACAGGATTTGCAAGGCCTCCAAAAACAATTGTTGAGTTTGAGACAGAAAATGGACTCAACAGTTCATAAACAGTGCAAACAGTCACCATGGGAAATCTTAATTGGTTCATCAGATGCTGGGTTTTTCAAGCAAATCAAGATTTAGTGTCTTTTCCAAAGATCGTTCGTCCGAACGATTTTTTGGAACAAACATAAAGGACACCCTCTCTTGAGTTGTTTTAGTTATCCCCTTTCACTCAAGGTATGAAGATGGTGATGGTAGAAACATACCGTTAAAATATTTCCACCTGAAATGCTGTATTTATCCAGAAAGTAGTAAAACAAAGACCGAAAACAGTTTTGATCTCGGGATAAGATCAAAACTATTCTTCATGTTCTATAAGAAAAATTGAGTCAGGTTTTCGCTATTTTCTCATAACTCAGATGTCCGATTGAGCTCAAATTTTCTGCAGGTTTATTATTTCATGAACAAGTCGGAGCGGGAGCGTTACGCTTGGATTTCAAAGTGGAACGCACATCACGCAATAAATGGCGAACATGTGTTGCGTATTGCGTCCATCTTTAATTCAATAGCGTTCATCACTAATGACGTCACACCATGCATGCACACGCGCACATATCCCCACTCACCACACGTTTGCATGGCCGGTTGCAATGTTTGTCTGAGGTTCGGTGCTATTTCTAGTGCAAGTGCGCAGCACTATTAGCCAACTTCAGCAAACACCTTCTTTACTTTTTTACAATGTGTTCATGTTTGGCGAACAGCGCGTTCCGGTTTGAAAACGGCACCTGGCACACATTGTGTGCCATGCGCGTAGTTAGCTGGAGTGGAACCCACCCCTGGCTTTGTGCTTGATAAGCCTAAGTGTGCCCTTTTAAGCAGCTGGGCTGTATACAAACTCCCCAGAAAGTCAAGATTATTTCTCGAATGTAAATGTAGCCAAGTGACCAGGGATAACAGTAATATGCGCCGTGAGTGTCGGAAGACAGAACATGTGCCGGCACCGGCACCGGCTCGAGCTTCATTTCGTGAATCCATTTAAAAAATAACCACGGGTATCAAAATAGAGACTTCTGGCTGCGGTTCGGAAGTAGATTCTCTCGTTTGAAAAAGAAAATCAGAGCTTCAGCTTCAATGAAAAAAACCACAACCTATATTTTCAGCATTACAGAAATGAAGCCGGAGCCGAAGTCGGAGCCGAAGTCAGAGCCTGAGCTGGAGCCAGAGACGAGCTTTGAGAAAGGCCCCTGCTTTGCCCCTTATCCTCTTGAGAATGTACAAAGCCCAAGTACCATCTCACCACATCCAATGACTCTTCTGTTATGCAATTGTACCATGTTATTCCAAATGCATGGCGATTATTATAACTAGCAATGGGAGACTTTGGTGAACAGGTTTTCTAGTCAACAGTGCACGCGCACGCATGCGCACATCAACGCACGCACGCTCACAATTGAGTGCGCGTGCGCTGTTGACTTGAAGACCGGTTCTCCAAAGTCTCCCATTGAAATGTATGCACACTTGTGCATACAATTCAATGTGCATGGAACATTACAGTGCCTTCAGTTACATGTGTGTTTATATGTGTGGTTCATAGGCTCATTGTACAGTGCACAGTGCATTGAACCTAGCACAATCTAATACACTGTACCATGGTATTCAAAGTTAGAAGGGCCGATTTCATAAAGCTCTGCGGCGCGTCGCAACTCGATTTGCGTCGCGTCCTAGCTGCGACGCGTCGCATCTATGCGGTGAGTCCATAGAGAAAGGATGCGTCTTAACTCTGCGGCGCGTCGTAAGTTTTATGAAATCGACTACCGGGTCGGTTTCACAAAGCCCTACGATCGATTGTAACCCGAGTTAATATGAAGGATAACCCATCGTATCCTACCCTGGCGTAGGATGCAATGCATCATAAGAAATCGACCCCTGTGCAGTCTGCAACCACATAAACAACATGAACAATCATGGAGGAAGGAAAGACCTCCTCCATGGAACAATTAACAACAAAAATACCGTGAGAATGTTAATTATCAAATTAGAAGAGGACTAGATCTCGCAGTTGGCCAAAGTGCTATTAAATCAAGTGAGTAGTTCCAATACATGCACCAAAAGAAAAACCATATCTGTTTTGTGTGTTATGTTTAATGTGCTAGTTGGTTATGGCAAGTCTTTTTAAGCGGTTTCAATTATTAAGCAGTCACACACAAACATTACAGATAAATTGTGTCAACCAACTGCCTCTAATTCCCCATTTACAAACTTCACAGACACAAATTGACATAAAGTTCCTGAAATATAGTGACTTGAGTTGATGTCCACAACTTGGTGCTTCTATGAGCAATTTGAGCGTGTTTCCACAGAGCCACCTTACTGCTAAATAACGCTAAAACACAGCATTTCATTTCTGTAGAAATCAACTCCATCGCCTTTTATTCGGCATCGCTATCGCCTTTTCATCGGTATCGGAAACCTACTCCGAGTAGGTTTTTGGCGATACTTGCCAATAACTTATGAACGTCATGCAATGGACCTTTCCCATGAAATATGTTAATTAGATACGAGCACGCGCAAATGCATCACTGGTTAGCAAGCTACATGCCCTCTGCGTTGTAGGTGGTCCATACATGCCTAATGTAGCTGCAACTTTCTTGCCAACCAGTAGTGCATTTGCGCGTGCGCATATCTAATTAGCATATTTTCATGGGAAAGGTCCATTCCATCGGCACTACACACGCTAATTAGCCATAGTGTAGGCTGTGGAAACAGCAGCTTAATCAGAAAAACTTAGCGGTATTTAGCGATATGCAATTACTGCTAAATAGCAATGGACCTGAGGAAACATGCTCTATGTTACATTGTTAGCCAGTGAGGTGTGCGGTGCAATAAGAATGCTAAAGAATTGCAGACCCATTGCTCAAATTCTTTTCAACATGAAGAACCTCAACAGGATAATATGCCTAAATGAAAACCTTACTACCGGTACACCACTAGCTATAGCTAGGAAAATAGTTTTTCCTATTGAACCTATTTTTCCTATTGAACCTATTTTTCCTATTTTCCCATGAACCCAAGAAAAAAATTATCGTCACTGCACTGCATGCAGAAGATGAAAAAAAACTGATGCTGTGACGGCAGTTTTCCAGCGAGAAAAAAAAACATTGAACAATACTGATAATGACTGACATAATAACTCATGTGGCCTGTTTGTTTCGCACGTACACGAGATCTGTGATCTTCAGATCTACGTCCCATACAGGATACACTAAAATGGGATCCAGTTCAGCAGTATCGCTGATCTGGATCTCGTGCGCGAAACAAACAGGCCCATAGAAAATACTGGGAAGCTGATCTGCTCAGAAAAACAAACAAACAAACAAACAAACTGAGATGGGAACCAGTTTCATAACCAAAAGCCTAAAAGAACATACAGCAATTTGGCTGGTTGCCTCTTTTTTTCATTTTGCAGAATACCACCGCCACTTCTGCAGATTTCAAATCATACATGTATAGAGGTTATTCACCGACATCATAAAATCATGTGATTGGCCATCAAGGTTTTCTATGTTGTCCATGGTTACACGTAGGACACTGTACGTTGCGTGTGCACTGAAGTGTATTGTTTCGCATGTGTAATCATTGTGCTTGACGGCCAATGACGACACGTGAATAACCTCTATACATATCCCTGTACATCCCTATGTGAATATGGATCATGCAATGAAAAGATTGAACAGTTTTTGCCATCCCTACAGCTGAGGCAGAAATGACAAACAGAAAGAGAACAGAGACAAAGGGCCTGTTTGTTTAATAACGCAAAGGATCCCAGATTTAGGGATCCACGTCCTATGCAGGGTATGCTAAAATGGGTTCTGGATCTGCAAGATTTGTGATCCTGGGCATTATAAAACAAACAGGCCCAAAGAGAATGTTGCAGAATTTAGCAGCCAGCGACGCTTGCAAAATAAAATGCATGAATAAGCAAACGATTCTCGAATTGGTCTTCCTATCTGCTCTGTGCACTCAGTCAAAGATGGGTTTTTGTCCTTATTTTATACCAGACTAGCCATTATCTTCCATTACCATCCAAAAAGCTGCATTGTCTTTGAGTGATTCCCATTGTACCATTTCTCAAGTTGCAGCATTGCTAATGCTGCGTGCATCTGAAATGATCCTTGGGATATAGCAGTATGTGAGTGGTTTCATGGCTTCTGACTGCCAAACGAACAAAGATAACCGACTAGTTGGGACACTGCCAACATAGAGCTGGATATAGCTCAGTTGGTAGAACACCGGTATGGTATTCTGAGGGGTCACATGTGCGAATCCCGCTCCAGTCAATTTTCTTTGTTTGCTTTTCAATGATTTTATTTCTTTCTTAAATTAGCACCAAAGCGAGCCAATATTATCACACAAGCATATAGGTCAAAGCACCACCACCACCCACTATTAACCAAAGCATCAATTGCACATCATATACATGTATACTGCACCCAGAGCAACACCATAAGCCAATTTCATAGAGCTGCTAAGCACCAAAATTTGCTTAAGCATGAAACACTTTGGTATAAAATGTAATCAGTATGCCAGCAAAAACTCCTTGTGAATGTTATGCTCAGCAAACGAATACAAGTCAAATGCAGTAAACATCACATGAAAATTTGGTTGGTAATCCTGTTTGATCAAAGAAGACTTTTCATGCTTAAGCGATTTTTGTGCTTAATAAGCAGCTCTATGACATTGGCCTCAATATATGAAGTGGGGAATACAAAAATAGTCCTCTAGCTAGTTAAAAATATCCTTATCAAAAAAGTAAAAAGGCTGCCATTACAACCAGTATATTCCCAAACTCAAATCCATTTCATGCATGGGCTATTTTAATGTATTCCACAATTTATATACCAGTACTAGTTATTGTTAAAGTCGGAAATCTTGTGTTTCTCATTATAAACAAAAGTGCAGCGAATTATCGGGTCTGACAAACTTTGATCCCAACAAGATCTTTCTCGTAAAATATCGCACTCGGATTGAAATGTCAGACCCTCTTTTTGTAGGCATTATTTATTTAAAATCATTAATCTGGTTGATGAGCAGTTTGCAGCAGAATATTACTCCTATTATTAAAATCAGGGGTGTGAGAGCAAGTTTGTGGAAAAAAAAATCGGTCAAAAAAAAAGTCACCATTTTCTTTTTTTTACTTTTTAATGGGAGACTTTTGAGAACCGGTCTTCAAGTCAACAGCGCACGGCCGCACGCGCACGCAATTGTGAGCATGCGGTTGCGCAGTTTTTTTTAGCCTGCGCTGTTTTGCGTGCGCATGTGCTGACATGGAAGACTTATGAGAACCGGTATTCAAGTCAACAGCACATGACTTGAATACCGGTTCTCATAAGTCTTCCATTGTTTCGCCACCAACGTGTTAGCAATTGTTATTGTTGAGTGCAGTTTATACCCACTTGTATATCTGGGAAAAAGTCAGGAGTGAAAAAATTATTTACATCATATATTACTCACACATCATTTCAAGTGATGGCCATTTCCTTCTAGCTTGCTATAGATGGTGTAAGATTGGAATGAGAAGAGTGGATGATTACTACAAATGGTTTCATTATTACCAGGCTCTTAAAGGTACAAGTACAGGATTGGTAACGTACCCAAACTGAAATGTTCACAAGATTTACGTGAATACTTTCTGGGTATGAAGATGGTGCTGGTAGAAACATATTAAACGTTGAAACTTATATTTCCGCTTGAAATGGTGAATTAATCTAGAAAAAGTTAAACCAAACACCAAACAACATTTTTCATCTAGGCAAGACCAAAAAGCCGTCTTGATGTTTTTTTAAGTCAAATTGAGTCAGATTTTCGCTATTATCTTGTGACTCAGATGTCCAATTGAGCTCAAATTTTCACAGGTTTATCAATTCATGTACATGTTTGATCAGACAAAGTGTGAGTGCCGTTCTTTTACCAATCATGTATTATACCTTTAATAGAAAGGCAAGATTGTAACGGAGGAAAGTAGAAAGAGGTTGTAACTCACTAGGCCTTCAGCTGCTGGTCAAGCTCCTCTTGTTCTTTGACCTTGAAGTGGGTGTAGGCCACGATCCCGCTGATGGTCAGCGACACGCCCAGCAGCTGGTTAAGCTGCAAGATGTCGCCGAATAGCAGGAAGCCACCCAGTAGCGTCAGGCAGAACTTGAGATGGCCCACCATGTTGTAGCTGGTAGCAGGGTTAAAGAGAAAAACTACACGACACATTGAGAAGCTTTGGGCTTCTTGAGCATTTTTTAGAGCTTGTCTCCTTTTCAAGAGATGCTGAGGTTGGAAGACGAGACTTCTGCCAGAGGGTCTGGTGTCTGGGTGTCGTCTGGGCAAATACACCAATCCAGGGGCCAATTTCATGGAGATGCTTAGCACAAAAAATTGCTTAACACAAAAATTGGCTTGCCCAATAAAACAAACCACCATTGAAAAATTTGATTTGATATTCATGGTTTAGTGAAGAACAGCCAAAGAACAATCACAAGTGATACACAACACATGGAAATTTGGTTGTTAATCCTGTTTTTATCAAGGCAGAAATGCCATGCTTAGCCATTTTTTGTGCTAAGCAGCTCTGTGAAATTGACACCAGTAGGCCACGCCCACCATAGCAACGTCCAAGCAACAACACGCATGCACACAAGGACCATACACAATCACCCACACACGAAGGATTGCACATTCGGCAACCACCGAAAGCACCTTTCTCCGGTGGACTTTGGTTTTGCAAAACTCCAAAAAATGTACATTTCCTCTCAGCAAGGGCATCGAGATTCATTATAATGAAAATATTAACACCGCTTGACCATGGTTGAATAAAACTCAGGTTTGTAAAAGAATTGCTGTATATTTACGAAACACGACGAAAAGTGTGCAGTAAAGAATACAACATTTAACAAATGTTGTCAGACAAAATGGCAGCAATTTGTCGGTCCTTGAATTACGCGTGATTGGTCAATTTGTCAAGGGGCGTGGCCTACTGGATCGGTGAATTGCTGTTGGGAACGCCCTGTTTCGTCAACAGTTTTCACGTCATGGAATTGCAAACAAAAATTTACAACGCTGAAAACAGTGTTGAAAACATCAGATTAGAATTGCCAGAGAAATACATCATCAGAAACATCAATCGTTAATCAATAAACCAATACACTATAAACCGTTTAACTCCATATAGGAGAGCAACAAAAGCAGAAAATCCGATTATATTGTTATTCTCCAAGGATACGTGACAGGTGACGTGTTACCAATTATCCAGTATATTGATAGATTCACTGAGAAGGCCACACAACCTGAGGCAAGAACAAGACCCTGTACAAACAAACAAACAAGCAAAAAATTAATGCAAGAATTTGAATTATACTTACAAAAATTCAAGAATAAATATATTTTACATGAAAAAAAACATATGGAATTGTGCTGCCTTTATCCCAATTCAAGGTCACTTTTACCGAAATGTTGTTGAATCTGTCAAAAATCTAACACTGTGCAGTACATGTGTACTTCAATGGCATGTGCTTTGGATTTCGGACAAGTTGGACCATAATGACCTATTATGAAGTTACACTGCCTGGGCATTACCAATTTACCATCATGGGTCCCTCAGAACCCTGCAAAACATGAAGAGTGTATTGTTTTGGATATATGACTGTTGAGGAAAAGTGTGCAGTTCACAATTGAACATCTAATAAGAGATAGCTTTCTAAGAGATATTTTTCCAAGTCATTGAAAAGTGAACAAACAAAAATTGACTGAAGCGGGATTCAGCGAACCAGCAACCTCCGAAATACTGTACGGCACTCTTACCAGCTATCCAGCCCTATATGTTACTTGGTGCCCCTAATAAGCAATTGTCTTTGTTCATTTGATATGTTTCACATACTTCTTTAAATTTAAATTAAATGTTCTTGTTTCATGTACATTGTATATTCTAGTTTGTCTCAAAAGTCTGTCTCAAAATATCAACAGGTTTGTTTTTTTTCTTCAAAAATACATATTTTGCACATTTTCAGTCAATATATTTTGCCATGAGGAGTGATACAATCAATCATGCAAGTACATGTACGTGTACATGTACCGGGCACCCCCACCCCCTCTAAACAAAATCTTTATATCCAACATTATGCAACAATACTGAAAGAAAAAAAGCTGTCCACTTGTGAACATTCAGATTAGTGTTTTGCTTGAGACACACCAAACAGAGTCAAGGCATGGAGGATGGTTACCCAGCAACTGGTCACATAATATAATGGCCTGGCTGGTGCACCCACACCCTAATGTGCACACACTCGCTAGAAAAACCTCACAAATGAAAGTGTTTGCCCAACAGTGTTTGCGGATCAAAAAAAAGGGGGATTTAAAAGATAGATCAGCATTGGGGGAAATCCACACACAGTACTACAGAGTCACTAAGGACTGTTGACTTAAGCTGTGTCTGGAAGGGTAAACATTGGCAGATCTTTATAGTCAAGCCTCTATCATTGTTGGTGGGACTGCCCAAGAGTGGACTGTAAAAAACCATGTTGAATAGCTAATGCTTAAGTTTACTTTACAGGGACAATGAAGAGGTTTAATGGCGAAATGTACGACGAAGCCTTATAGGATTTTCTCATTTTTCTGAAAAGTACATGCACTGGTACACCACTTGTACATGAAGTCCGAGTAACTTGGACCCTAAAAATCGCCTTTTTTAACATTTGGACATGATCTGGCGATAGTAGGGTCCAAGTACTTTGTGTGTAAATGAGTGGCAAGAGCTCCTTTTTGCCTCTACCCTGAGTCAAAATCCTGTGATTTACTGATTTCACCTCCAAAATAATCCTAAAATGTCTCATGCGGCCAGCTATGGACCAAGGGAAAATTGGAGATTCCAATAATGACAAGGTTAACTCACATTTTTTGAAGAAAAGATAATTTTTTTCCCTAAAAATGGGCACAGAGACCTCCTATTAATCAGCACAGTGTCAGTTGGGTCAGTCATCTTGGTTTTTCAAATTGTGCCCAGGAATAGGAGGTCTCTTTGTTGAATTTTCTTTTGTTTTTCTTAATTTCTTTTGTTGGAAATATTACAATCATTTTTGGGATATTAAACAAAAGTGCTATCACAATTTGAGGCCACATAGTACCTAGAAATGAGGTCTGTTCCATCAATTTCTTAAGTCAGACCTTAGATGTACTGAGTTGGAGTTGAGAACTCTAATTTTGTCATGGTCCATGCTCCTTTTCTAAAAAGAGGATCACAACAGAGACAGACAAACGTACAAATCCAGTTTTAAAAATCTGCTTAAATTTCCCCGCCCAAACGAAATCCCACAAATCACACTCACGATTGCGTGGCTATCCCATGAGCCGAGAACCCCATGGTCTCCGGTCAATGGCTCGAAGAAGGGAACGACCAGGCCCAATATGCAGGCAGACAACGGGGCTTGGTAGTACAGAAGCTGCATTGAATTAACCTGGAATTCTCGCTGTTTAGAACCTACCCACTGGAAATGAGATTGGGAAGACAGAAAATACTGTATTATGACACACATATTGGGCGTGTTTGTTTCGTTGAAGGATCTTGATCGCCATATTTGATCTTTCAATTCAATTCAACGACATTTATTTCCATCTTTAAGCAAAACAATGAGCAGTATAAAAGCAAAGAAAGTAAATTTATAGATGGAGGCATGGTGACAAAAAGCCGGAGCTTATAAATACATGCCTATTAACATAATTATACAATCTTCAAGAAAGATTTGAGGCTTTACATGATGACAATTGGTATGTGAATCAGTTTGCGGAAACACCATGTAATAATCGTTTGTACTTTCACACTTCTATTTCATTTGTACTCCTCGTAAGATCCCCTGATGATGACTAGAGCAGGCTAGTCGAAACGTTGAGACCTTACGAGAAGTGCGAACGAAATACAAATAGTCAAAAATACGAACGATTCATACATGGTGTTTCCACAAACCCATCCACATATTTGATCTAACAAATCAATGTCCCAGGCTGGATATGCTAAAATGCGATCCAAAGCAGGTTTTGCGCCCTGGATCACTGATCGCGTTCCTGAAACAAACAGGCCCATTGAGTCACATCACACATGATTGTACCCTTGGCCCGTTCCATACATGCATACATTCATATGGGCACACAAATGTAACTGTTTGTTACAGAGTCAGTTTATTATAGAGAGGGTACTTATGCAGGGGTACAACGTTTGATCAGAGCACACAGAGAACTGGCATGCAACACTGTATGCAATCTCACAGTGCACACATATAAATAATTAGCACGACAACCATCTTTGCGTCCATGTTTTGAAGAAGTTGTCACTACTTTCTATCTCTCTTTAAAGTTACTCTACAACAAGGGGTAGATTTGTAAGATGTACATTCTTATGGGTTATATGTTGGAGAGTTATCTCATCAGCTTGTCTCTCCATGTATAATTCTCAATATAGTAACTGCAAGTCTAAAGACACTGTGGTTCCGGCCCTCCCTCCTGTATCATTCACAATGAGCTCATTTCATTCACATTAGGCCTACAATGTAGGAATGTGGAAAGGTAATTAACAATGAACACAAAAACTTTCAAGTTTAAACATATGTTTTCACAGCAGGCCTAAATGAATAGGACAAAGGTTCAACATATTTAATGATGTGAGATCCCTCAATCTAGATTTAAACCAAATGTAATGCTGTAATCCCAGCAGGTATTGTTTGGTTTAAATATCATATTTACTAGAGACCACTTTCCTAGCAGAAAGCCCTTCCATTACAAATGCAGTGGAAAAAAAATAACGATTGCCTACTTACCACTTGGTAAAGTGATGTAACTAAAAAACCTATAATAGCAAAAATAGTTCCTACAATGTTGAATTTGACATCGTAGATTGAGTTGATTATAACACCCGCTGTAATTGGAATCTGCAGGAGTGGACAGAAGCAGGAGAAAATAATTATTGAGTTAAGATCTTCCTTCTTGACTAGAACTTTGGAGGTAGAATAAGGTGACCAGACGTCCCCGATTTTTGGAGACAGTCCCCAATTTGACAGTGCCGTCCCCGATGAAAAATTGTCCCCGAAAATGTCCCCGATTCGACGAAATGCCCCCGAAAATTGTAATTGTCTATAAAAAAAAACTGAACGAAGTGTATGGTCACTTCTTATGTGCTGAAGAAGATCCATTCTTCAGAGAAGTATGCGAAGACAACCGCCTAAGACATGTAAGTATGTAACCCACTCATGTCAACTGGACAAGATGTCCATAGATGCCACCATTTTGCAAGTATAGGCACCATCTGGATTCAAAAAAATTTCAAAAGTATACCCCTCCCCTAGGACACGGGTCACTGTCCCCGGATCATCTCAACAAAATATGGTCACCTTTTAAAAGGTAGAAATATTTACCACACAAGACAAGACAATGACTGTTATTCCACACATTACTAGTCTCCACAGGGGAACTGCAAAATCATCATAAACCATATGCATTGCCACAAAAACCAAACTGTGGTGTATTGTGGTATTCAGGATACCTCACAATAAACACATGGTTAAACTGCTGTATGGATTGGGGTGGATAAATGCTGGTTCATACTCGCTGCATAAATTTACGCATGCACGGCGCACAGCGCTAATTGCTGCATTCGTTGTTCATACCCTGCTGCAAATACCGGCGGTTGTTGAAATATTTTAACTTGTACGAATACGAATCAAATTGGTGCGTACAAAATTTCGTTATTTTCAAATGCTGCGCACAAGGACGTGCACTTTCAGTATGCAGTGCGCGTTCTTACCCGCAGGGAAGACACTTTGAAACGGAACACCATGCTGAGTACGGTACGCAGCGAGTATGAACCCGCCTTTCAGTGTTAAGGTACAACTTTAGCAAGTATAAAAAATGTACTACTATTAGGCCATAAAAAAAAAATTGTTGTATTGGCGTAACGGAGGTTTGGAAAATAGGGTAGGGCGGGCGGACTTTTTTTTTTTTTCTTTTTTTTTTTCCTGGGGTATTAATGCTTTTCCCCCTGTATATCACAGTATTTGACGTGTCAAATAAAGACAAGAAATGACACAACAACTTTAACCAGTCTGGTTTCCATCTTTTGCTCCTTTTAAGCTTTTAATCTGCATAGAAATTTGCGATTTTTTTATTTTATTATTTTTTTTCCCGATTTTTATTTATTTATTTATTATTATTATTTTTTTTGGTTTAAAATGTGTACGGTCGGGGCATATTTTTGGGTCGGGCGGGTTACGCCAATACAACAATTTTTTTTTTATGGCCTTAGTAGTAAGTAGTAATTTACTAGGGCTGGTGAATCTTCCTACCATTCTCAATGAAACCAACCAGACCACGGTTTGCTGGCATTTTAGAATGTTGCTTAGAATACTTGTTTTGCTTACCAGTGTAAGCTTTATCTTCGTCGAGTATGCCTTGTGATAGAACACTGACTGAATGACAAGGATGCAGGGCGTGGTCATGGCCTTGGCCAGCTGGTACGTGCCCACCGTGTTATTCTGCAACGACAGGTTGGTGAAGACGACAAACCCGCAGAATGTCAGGCTCAGCGGGAGCATGCTTCGGAACGGCAGGCTCTTGGGGTTGAAGACGCCGCATTGCCGGCAGATCCAGAGACCCAGGGAAGTCATGAGGAAGTGGATGCAGGTCAGGGACATGTTGGGGAAGCCGTAGTGGGTGTAAATCCACTTGTTGATGAAGACTATCAGGATGGAGGAGCACAGGTTCCAGGCGAGGCAAATGGCGATCAGCAGGCTGCTCGCCCGGCCCCTGGTTTCTGACATGATGTCCGGCGGGCTATTTTACCCCTCTTGTGCTGGCCGATCTTTCTCTCTTTCACTATTAAAAAATCCAAGAGGATAGATCATTCACAATTGAGCAGTCACATCAACAATTTAATTCAATGGGAGACTTTTGGAGAGTCGGTCTTGAGTCAACAGCGCACGCGCAAACCATGCTTGTGCAATTGTGAGCATGCGCGCGTTGTTGACTCAAGACCGACTCTCCAAAAGTCTCCCATTCAATGTCACTGAGACCTCTCACATCATTTAAAGGTAGTATCACACTTTGGTAAAAAGCCAAAACAGATTTACGTATAACTTACAGGGTATAAAGATGGTGCTCGTAGAAACATGCTGTTAAAATTGTTCTGCATGAAATGGTGTATTTCTCCAGAAATTAGTAAAACAACGACCGAAAATCTTTTTGATCTTTTAAAAGATCAAAAATAAAAGAGAAAATACTTAAGAAATGCTGTGGCCATTTTTCACTGTTTTCTCAAAAAGTGGGCACGGTATGGGACAGAAATTTTCGCAGATGACTGTGACTGTATCTGTCTTGATATTTTTGCCCATGAAAACATTTCTTTGACAAAATCCAAAGTATGATACTACCTTTAAGCCCTGTTATCTAGGAACAGTTCAAAAAAGTTAACAGTACAATGTAGAAGAATTGTTGAAAATTGAACACAGAAAAATTGACTGGAGCTGAATTCACACAAGTCTGTAAATTTGTGTAATCCTCCCGAGTACCATACAGGCACTCTATCAACTGAGCTGTACAGCCCTATGTTGACGCCTGACAGAGTCCCACTCTGTCAATTGATCGTCTTTGTTTGTTTGGCGGTCTGAAGCCATTAAATGACTCACATACCACTAGTATTCCCAAGGATAATTTAAGATACTGGTATGTGCAACATGAGCAATGCTGCAACCTGAGAAATGGTATTTGGGGATGCTGCTTTTTAAAGGTAGTATCATACTTCAATGGTTTTTGTCAAAGATATTCGTGGGCAAATACAGTCAAAGTAATCTGTGAAAATTTCAGTCCCATACGTTGCCCACTTTTTGAGAAAACAGCAAAAAAACGGCCACAGTATTTCTTAAGTGTTTTCTCTTTTAGTTTTGATCTTTTAAAAGATCAAAAAGATTTTCGGTCGTTGTTTTACTAATTTCTGGATAAATACACACCATTTCAGACGGAAAGATTTTAACAGCATGTTTATACCATCACCATCTTCATACCCTGTAAGTTATACGTAAATCTGTGAACACAATTTCTGTAGAAAAGACAAAAAAAATGAGGCAGTGGAGGTAGACGGGATTGGCAGGTTAGGGGAGGACTTGACTCGGAAATGGGGCCCAGGATATTCCGACACTCAATATCCTGGATTCGAAGCATCAAAGTATCCTTGGCCTTGTTTACAGATCTTGGAAAGGACCAGGGGCCA
The DNA here is from genome assembly GCA_963971285.1 of Astropecten irregularis. Taxonomy (NCBI): domain Eukaryota; kingdom Metazoa; phylum Echinodermata; class Asteroidea; order Paxillosida; family Astropectinidae; genus Astropecten; species Astropecten irregularis. The sequence goes on along the minus strand of OZ020244.1, from coordinate 34,934,885 downwards.
ATTTCATAAAACTGTTAAGCACAAACATTTGCTAAGCATGACATTTTTGTCTTAATAAAAACAGGGTTAACAACCAAATTTCCACGTGTTTTGTATCACTTGTGATTGTTCTTTGGCTGACCATGAATATCAAATGGAATTTTCAATGGTGGTTTGTTTTATTGGGCAAGACGTTTTTGTGCTAAGCAAATTTTTGTGCTTAACAATTTTATGAAATTGGCCCCAGATCTAGTCAGATTGGGAAAAGGCATAGAGTTAAATAAAAAACTAGAGTGCGCGCTTCGTATTCAATGTGCGTGCTCTCGGCACTCTGGCACGGACGCGCAGCCGCCATTTTAGTTGGGGTGACTGAGCAACCGCAGTAGAGTCCAAATAAGGTACCCGGATGTTACTTGATAAATTACGAGCACTGTGCGTGGCGCGACGCATATTTTATGCACAGTGCTGCGCGCACGAACCGGGGTAAGAATATGTACGCACAATTTGAAACGGGACGCGCGCATTTTCCCTTGTTTCCTTAATGCAATGGCGCTGGCCATGGTTTGAGCAACACGCGCAGAGTGCACACTCTAGTTTTTTATTTAACTCTATGGGAAAAGGGCAAAGTGAAATGACTTTAGAACCAAAGCAACCAAAAACAGCCATAACCTATCATCAAGCCATGTGTTTTTAAAGCAAGGCTGACACTTGCACGATTCTGTGGCACGCATTGGCACGACTCGAGTCGTGCCAGTGCGCAAACCAGTCATCTGTGTGCATAAACCCGTCGTGACTGCATGCCATGTCGGGACGAGAATTTTGAAATGTTCAAAATTTTGGTCACAACAAAATTTAGCGACCGGGTCGTGAACTATGCGCAAACTGGTCGTGAACTGGTCGTGAACTCGTCGGGACGATGCGGGAGGATGCGTGCCAGTGTGTGGCAGTGCGCGCCATGCCACGACTGTCATGAACTGCCACGAATAGTTCACAAACAGCTCACGTCGAGTTCACAAGTAGTTTACGACATGTTCACGAATTGGTGTGCGTCGCCGTCTCGCCGTGCCTTCCAACTGACACGGTCACGTGTACTTCACGCATTGATGGCACAAGCTGCAGTTCACGACTAGTTTACGCACTTCACAAACAGTTTGAGCATGGTACGAGCAGTTCACGACGAGTTCACGAGCAGTTCACGACTACTGCGCGACAGTGGCGCTCGCGTCGGTGCAGGGGTATATTATAGGGCTTCCTGGACACTGGCACTCACCATTCCAGAGATCGCCAGCGAAGAGACAACTTATATCACAGAGACAACATGCTTAAAACAAAGCAGACGGACGGCAGCTGCCAGGTATAGGCATCTTCTCTTCTCTGCAATGATTGTGTCTCTGACATTCAGCACGTTGTCTCTTCCACAGCCAATCCAAAAATGACCAGGGGTTGGGGGGCCCCCTTTTTATATGGCGTGCCCAAGTCGGCACGACACCGTCCGAATTGCGGAAACTCGTTGTGCCAATGCGGGAAGTGCGTAAACTATGCGCAAACTATGCGTGAACTCGTCGTGCCAGTTCGTGTCAATGTGGACACTGAGTGATGGGCACGCATTCGTGAACTAGGCCTATTCGTGAACTCGTCTAGTTGCGATGATCGTAACCCTAGGTCTGACATGGGGACTGGGACCTTATGTCAGACCTAGCCTTACGATCATCGCAACTAGAACTCGTCGTGAACTCGTCGTGAACTCGTTGTGAACTATGCGTGAACTAACTCGTCTTTAGGTCTAGTCGTGAACAGTGCAGGAGCCTCCCAGTTCGTGCCCCAAAATGGCACGACTTGCCATGACAAAATCGTGGCCAAAAGTCGTGCAAGTTAGGCCTGGCTTAAAGCATGTTAAGTGAGTGGCTGCGGTTAAATTAAAGAACTTTTTACTTTTAGGATAACAGTGTACAAGCAGGTCCGATACCTGTAAAGGGAATAAAAACAACTTAATAGTTTCAACTGTTCCAAAATGGTATTTTTTACTTTCAGCAAATGTTCCTTAGTCCTTAAATTCCCAGATAGAAGGATTTTGCGCAACATTTCGGAGTAAAAATACAATTTTCTTACCTGTTTGTTGCAAACTTCAAAGTTCAAAGCAGACAAACAAAACAGTTGTAGGCATATTCCCTTTATATGTATCGGACCTGCTTGTACACCGTTACCACTTTTAAAATAGAACTTAGAAGATTCAATCATGATTCAATCTGTGTGTCATTGTGTATCTGTATCTGTCCATAACGTACAATCACCATCGCTGGTTGTCGCGTACGTGAGGGTTGTGTGTGTGTAATAATATTAGGCCTATGGAGTATGTCCAAACCTGGTGACGGTGTTGTGGCACGTTGTATCTTCCTAGAGGCAGTAGTGAAGATCGATCACAGAAGTAGCTTAGAGAGTATAAATCCACATGCTACACATCCATGCTGGCTGAGAAACTTCTGCAATAATGCACCTTATATACTGGCCCACAACATAATGTAAACAACAAATTAAGCAGATAAGGGGCGCACCTTCCTCCCACTAATCTAAAGCGCTTAACTAAATAAGTAGCGCGTGTCCACGTCTTTTATAAACAGCGCCCTCATTCGCTCGTGTGACTGTAATATCTATGATACACTAGAAACCATGCATTGTAAGTAGCTAATCTTGCCCTACGTGGGAAGCTACGTAGGGCCTCCTTGTACACGATCTATTCTGTTGTAATAATACTTAGTCAAAATGCTCTTGGCTGTATTTACTTCCAAGTTCCATTGCGGCATTTAGTTCCATGGTAATTCCTACCATTTGTTGGTAAGTTTGTAAATGCATATGACATATTTATGGACGCTTCCTACTGAATGGATATAATGCTCATGGAAATTGCTTCAGGCATACATAACACGGATGAAGCTAGGCCTATTTCTAGATTTAGAAATTAGAAGGCTCTGGTCTCCATGGTCTCTGCGAGTCTAACTGTTAGTAATAGTACTAGTAGGCCTAACTCACTTGTTGTAGGCTAACTCACTGTAGTGTTGTTGCATGTTGTTACTGAGTGTTACTTGCTTGCTGTAGTGTTAGTGTTATCCCCTGTGATGTGTACTGTAACTGTTACTTGTTAATGTTAGGGGCCTAGGCCTTGTTACTTGCACATATGGGGTGCCGGTGTATGGAAACAGGTCAACTCGCCCCCTAGCCGACTCGCCCCTTACCGACTCGCCCCTTACCGACTCGCCCCCTGACCGACTCGCCCCTTACCAACTCGCCTCCTGGCCGACTCGCCCCCTGGCCGACTCGCCCCCTAGCCGACTCGCCCCCTGACCGACTCGCCCCCTGGCCGAATTTTGTGTTTTTGTCCTTATGACGATGTTTTTGAGTTTTTTGTGACCCTTTGAGATAAAATGACATTTTTTGTTTGTTTTATTATTCGATGTCCTTTCTTAACATATTTTGTTATCATTTTGTTTTAAAATGTCTTGCTTTAACCTTAAGTGTTATTGTTGACATTTTTTGTAGACCTTTTTTTATTATGACGATATGTTTTGTTCTTCTTGTTTTTAAGTTGCGTTTTTGAATTTTTGATGTTTTTGGTTCTGCAAAGGAAATATTAATTAAATTAAATTAAACTAGACATTGTGGTTGTGGGAACAACCACTAGGTGTTCGGGGTCTCATTTCGTTTGACAGGAACTGTTATGAGAATGTCTGTTGGAACGCATGTATGGCATATTGAAATAGGCCTACACTTAAACTGTGTGACTGAGCAAATACTGATCATGCTGAGTGCGGTGTATTCCTATTATATGTACACTGACTGATAGCGTATAGAAAATGGTGTCACCTTTAAATAATGTAAAATTGCCCGGACGATAACTTCCGGTTAGTTAATCACAAACAACTGAAAATTTGCAAAACTCATTGAATGCGTACGATGTAAACAATTTGCAATTTGCACTGATGTACGTTATGTAATTACCGAATAAACAGTATTTGAATAATTACACCATGTTTCCTTTAAAAACACATAACTTCTGGTTGAATGACGTCACAGATTTTAAACTTCACACACATGTCAAGGTGCACTAGTGCTTCACACTCACCAAATTTGGCGAAAATCCGTTGTTTACTTTTGGATTACGTAATCACTGTATATCTTTAATCCACCGTAGAGGGCGCTATACAGCGTGTATGACGTCATCATTTATATTTTCTGAAAGCCCAAGACCTACTCTATCTTTTACCCAACGAGGTTTTATGTGCCCAAATCCTTCCGTTTTTGAGTTATTTTGAGTCCTTCCGTTTTTGAGTTATTTTGAGTCAAACTTCAACTTCCGGTAACACCGGAAGTAAAGGTCATTTGTACACAACACTAAATATGTTAATTGTTGAGATTTACGTGTTGAGTAACATATGTCAAAATCAAAATTGTAGGTCATGTGGTTCTCAAGTTACAGAGCACCAAAGTTTTTCCTTAAAACGCATGTAATTTGATACCCGATGACGTCATCATGACGTCAATCTTCTAAATACAACTTGGCATCATGACCGAAGTTCCCACCAAGTTTCAAGTCATTATCTTGTAACTATCATCAAGAAGTCTTGCAGACAAGTTTGGGAAGAAGGAAAATAAAAAAAATAAAAAAAAAAACTCGAACAATAACAATAGGTGTTCGGCTTGAACCCGAACACCTAATTAATTAAGGAGTTTGTGTGTGGACTTTGTGCATTTTCGTTCTTAACCATAAAATGTTTGACATAAACACATAGTAGGCCCTACAAAAGGGTGAGAAGCATTTGGTTATTAATTATGATGCCTAATTAACTTCGCATTTTGCATCTCATTTCTGAATAAATTAGGGGGCGAGTTGGCCAGGGGGCGAGTCGGTCAGGGGGCGAGTCGGCCAGGGGGCGAGTCGGCGAGGAGGGGAGTTGGTAAGGGGCAAGTCGGTCAGGGGGCGAGTCGGTCAGGGGGCGAGTTGGTAAGGGGCGAGTCGGTAAGGGGCGAGTCGGCTAGGGGGCGAGTTGACTTGTAATCCGGTGTATGTAGTGTGTGTAGCTAGGCTGTGCATTGTGTGATTTGTGTCTGTGAAACTGAAAGTACAGCTAAAATGAGCTAGACCCAGTAACTGGGGCGCTGAACTCCCTTTTTTTTAATTTTGGGGTTGACGGTCGGTCTAGCGCCCCAGAGAATCCCATACTAGCCCGAGAAAGGCGAGATGTGTACTTGTACACAGACAAAATTGTAGTTTTTTAGTTGTGATGATCGTAACCCTATGTCTGACATGGTCCCAGTCCCCATGTCACAGACCTAGGATTACGATCATCGCAAGTAGTAGTTTTTGTACTTCACGGTACGGTACTTGCGCCGAAAGCAAACTAGACATCGCAAATCAGGTTGAAAATCGCTCCATCTCTTCTACGATTCTCAGGGATGAAATGCAGCCTATTTATTTGTAAACCGATGTTTACCAACGGAAAACCCAGACAATCACAATCAGACGGTGACCATTTTGTGTGGCTCTGCTCCACACATTTTTGCCGGCCGTGTGTGTGGCGCATTTGTACATTGCACAAGTTACGTTATCTTTTGTGAAATTGGCTGCTGGAATGTAATGTCTTACACTACAGCAGTTAAGTTGCTCCCATTTATAACGTCATGATTTTTGTTCCATCCTATAGGTCCTCCTAAGAATTTGAAGTCAAGATGCCGCTCCCCGCTGCCCTAGCTGCTCGACTGAAGAAAAGAGGAATCATACATGAAGATGTCAACACACAAGGTGTGTCTCGAGGCTCCCAGGTTTTGTAGAATTTAGAAGACCCACATGGCTCTGTTCTGCATTACCTTTCCTTGATAGGAATCTCACAGAGGTTGTTTATCTTCACAATACAATTTCCTGCAGAGGCAATGTCCATTGCTCATTGCTGCACACATCTTGCACAAGTACATGTACATGCTGCAAATAACAGTTATTGAACATGTACCAAAGGCCTTTTTACACTATCCAAAATCTTGGGGTTGGAGCCAGATCGAACCCCAGGATTTTTTTCAACCCTTTTCACACTTGAACATTTTCAACCCCGAGCCAACCCGGGTAGGACAGCCTAGCCGGATCGAAATCAACCCTGGTAGGGAGCAGGGTTGAAAATCTCAAGCCATGTGACGCGTGATCTGTGTTGTATGAGCCGGTTCACCATAAACGCAGTGTGAATGTTGCGTCTCTTCGATCCAGTTCAAAAACTTGCCGGGCTGAACCGGGGTGGATCCGGGGTGGTTTCAACACGGATCGAAAAGGAGATAGTGTGAAAAGGCCTATCTAGGCTTTTATAGGGCCTTTTCGGAATGGAGGCTCGTGTTCATGCTCATGCTCATGCTCAAGCTTATGCTCAGGCTCAGGCTCAGGCTCAGGCTCAGGCTCAGGCTCAGGCTCAGGCTCAGGCTCAGGCTCAGGCTCAGGCTCAGGCTCAGGCTCAGGCTCAGGCTCAGGCTCAGGCTCAGGCTCAGGCTTCTTAGAAAAACCGCAACCTATATTTCCAGCATATGGAAAACAGAACCAGAGCATAAGCCTGAGCCTCCATTTTGAAAAAGCCCATTGTTTGATTATGCAGCCATTGTGCAATGTGGGCTGTTCTGAGTGATTCTATTGATGGGGCCATTTTAATCTGTACATACTGCTTTTGACATTGTCATTAGTGTATATTTTTCGTCAGGGGGTTAGGGGTGAGCAGTCATATTGTTGACAAAACAGCTGATTGCTTTGAATGACTCAAATTATTTCTGCTTTGATGGGAGGTCTCCATTAAATTCAAAAAGATAATATCTCTTTTTGGTGATTTTGGATTCAGACAGACATTTGAGAAGGAAAAAAGGAGTTCCATTGTGAGTTTATAATCTCTGATTTTTTGGGGTCCAGATCCGCATGAGGAAATTATAGCACAGGACTACTCTCCAGACGACACACCCGTGCACCAAACAGCACCCTCTGGAGAGGATGCCGTGGTTGCCCCAGCGGCCGGAGAAAGCCTCCCTATGGGCTGGTTCAAGGTCAAAGATCACGTGAGGCAAGTTCTAGTGCTGCGATTTTTATCTGTATATAGATTAACCGACACCGATTTAATTATATGGTTACAAATTTCCACAAACCATTAACCGAAGCTGAAAGGAAAAAAAACACAGGACATACGTTTGGCTCATGTTTAACAACCCAAAAAGTGTAAACGGTACAATACATACTTGAATTTCAGTCAGTTATTTTGTCTATTTTGCCAAGTAGAAACACAATTTTCACAGATGTGATAAAAGAAACATTGTACGTACTTGATCTAGATGCTTGATCTAAAGCATAACATCGAAAAAAGCATTCCGAAAGCGACGATCACATTGAAGAAGACGTATATACCATAAATCGCAAATGTCAGGCATGTCGCACGTGATTACATAGGTTAACTGTTAACCTGATTTATTTTTGCAATCAGTAACCAGATATGAATATGATCACCCAATTTTGCTCAGCACTAGCAAGTACCCACCTACTGGCAGTTGCTTGAATTTGAGGAGTAGAATACAGTACACAATAGACCCCATGTACATGTACCTTGTACACGTGTAACTCTACGGTTGAACTCACTGCCTCTCTCGGCTCCACCTCAGATCTTAACCTTGTACTACACAATTTAAATCACACATGTTTTCTAGGACTAATTGGATCATCTGTATAACTTCCATGATGTTTGTTTGCTGCGCCATGAACACCCAGCAGGGTGAATATTCACGCATTACAAGTCATTATTGTTTTTCTAAGTTACACATTAGGGTCAGCGTCTGAAAGTGAACATTTGGGAGGCATCGGTCAATACGGAGAAATTTGTTCTCAAAACCGAGAAAGAATTTAACCCCTTAGAAATGTGTTTTGTTTTTAATCCTCATAGTCTAAAACCTTTGTCTATAAAGTTTGGTTCAGCTGGGTTTCTTAACAAGGGCAAAAAGAAATTAATTTGTGGAGTTTTTTTGTGTACAACCCTATGGGACTGTACGTCACCCTAATGCAGAAATCAGATGAATACTTATTATAGGAATATTATAATCATAATTATTTACTAAAGACTATCATTTGAACTTGGAGTTGTTTGTTTTTTCCTTCCCAAACAGTGGTTACTACTATTACTGGGATTCAGAGAAGGATCTGGTTTCGTGGCTCTCCCCCGCTGGTAAGACCAAACTGTGCAACTCCACATTGAATCTTTACCAAACAAAATCCTCAAGATCAATGAAGACTAATCATCCGGACCCAGATTTTACTCACGAGAATCTGTTCTGTAGAGAATGTTAACAAAAGTGATGTAACATTTAAAAACCAAATTATTATTAAACCTGTTTTGAAAAAAATGTATTTAGTCTATTTGTAAATTAAAGGTAGTATCATACTTTGGTAAGAAACCAAAACAGAAATGTTCACAGATTTACTTATAACTTTCAGGATATGAAGATGGTGCTGGTAGAAACGTACAGTTAAAAATGTTCCGCCTGAAATGGTGTACTTATCTAGAAATTAGTAAAACAACGACCGAAAAACAACTTTTAAAAGATCAAAAGTAAAACAGAAAAGACTTAAGAAAAACTGTGGTCGTTTTTTTACTGTTTTCTCAAAAAGTGGTCACCGTATGGGACTGAAATTTTCACAGATGACTGTTACTGTATCTTCCTTGATATTTTTGCCCATGAATCTGCATTTCATTTAAAAACCAAAGTATGATCCTACCTTTAACAAAAGTGATGTAACATTTACCAACCAAATTATTAATAAACCTGTTTTGAAAAAAAATGTATTTAGTCCATTTGTAAATTAAAGAGAAAACTTCCATTTGTTGAAATCTGCCTGGAATCATGAGGAGGTATTTTGTCTTGAATTGTTATACCTTGGGAAGAAATTTGGAAAACCTTAAAGGTACAGTACATGATTTGTAACATACTCAAACAGAAATGTTCACAGATTTACCTATAACTTTCAGGATATGAAGATGGTGCTGGTAGAAACTTGCCGTTAAAATATTTCCGCCTGAAATTGTGTTTTTATCCAGAAATTAGCCAATCAAAGACCGAAAACAGTTTTGATCTTGGGGTTAGATCAAGACCATTCTTTATGTTTTATAAGAAAACTTGAGTCGGGTTTACACTATTTTCTCGTGACTTCAGATGTCTGATTGAGCTCAAATTTTCTCAGGTGCATTATTTAATGTACATGTTTGATCAGACAAAGTATGAGTGCTGTTCTGTGACCTTTACCAATCATGTATTGTACCTATGTATCATGTAAAAGTACTTACCCTTTATTTACCCTGTGTGTATCATTTATTGGGGGGGGGGGGGCGGAGTGGGGTAGATCCCTAGCTATATGGTTGTCTGACTTGTATCATGAGCCAAGAACAAAAATGGAGAAGATGCAATCTTCAGAATGTACCGGTAGCTAGCTTGTGTGATGGACTCGTGATTCACCATTCACAAGCTGCGGTCTGACTCTCTAGATCCACTGATATCCTGTCCTGTATTGATTCTGTCCTCTCAAACGCTCTTTGTCTAGATCCCAAAGCCCAGATAACACTCCCTGCCGTCAAGCTGCAAGACTCCCAGGAACGTAGGTCCATGAAGCCACAACATCAACCCTTACCACCGGGCACCGAGGCCAGAAGCGCTGATGAGAAAAGATCGGACAGACCATCGGTAAGACCACGGGGGCCAGTTTCACTAACGCTTTGTGATCATTGCTAAAGCCCAAATCCATTGCTAAATGGAAAAATTGATTGCTATTTTACATAGGAATTTTCCATTTAGCGATGGATTTGGGCTTTAGCAATGATCGCAAAGCGTTAGTGAAATCGGCCCTGGGGTCCAGTTTCATAGACCTGCTAAGCTAAAAAAGATTTTACAAATTTCACTAAGCATAAAAATGACTGGCATGATTAAAAACGGGTTACCGGCCAAAATTCCATGTGAAGCTGTACTGGAGGGCCTGGTGGTCTTTTTGTCAACAGTGCCTGCATGCTTATCAATTCTGCAAGTTTGATTGTGCATGATTGTCAAAAAGGAAATTCTGTTGTCGTGGGTCCAACAGTTTGACAGAGGGATAAATATAGTTTAACATACTTCAAGTTATCAGAACCAGAATTGGCAATAAAGGTTGATTTACTGACAAGTAATGATAAGAATGTTTACATGCAAGTTTATCAGCAGTTTATACACAATAATCACAGTCTGACTTAGTAACAGACTGAGTCTGATTCTGTTACTAACATTTGCTAGGAGTCCACTGGGCCGGCGCCAGTTGGTGCCAGTTCGCGCCAATGCAATTTGCTGTGGTGCCTAGTGTCACCAATAAGGTGCCTAGTGACTCAAACTGCCTACCAACTGGCTCGTGGTGGCCCGTAACGGCGCCAAAAATTGAATTTGCCGGCAAGAAAATTTCAAAATGTTTGAAATTTTCGTCGCGCCACTTGCATCGAGCAAACAGCGCGAAGTGTCCACCAAGTGGCACCAAATGGCGCAAACAATCCGCCTATTGGAATCCACTGGAATGTTATGGTGCGCGCCAAGTTGCGCCACTATGCGCCAATCACATAATCTTTGGCGCGAACTGGCACCAACTGGCGCCGGCCCAGTGGACTCCTAGCATAAGCCAGATATGTTATGTGACGGCCTTGTTTGTATGTCTTTTGTTTACCAGGTTGGTCAGATCGGTCCGATACGGCCTGGTGCCGACGCACGCAAGCACTCCGAACGGCCTGCACCATATCAGAAACCACACCGCGAAGAGAGAGGTAAGGAGAGGTTTTATTGCTCCTAATAGTCAACCTCACTGCAGGATACAGTGCATGTCTTTATGATACTGGGGTTTAGCAGGTCCAGAATATCCCATGTGTACAAGACCTAAAGGGTTAACTGTAGAACTTGTCTTTTATGAAATATTGACAGTTTTTTATCCTTCTTTTAATTTTCCTTTTTTTTTTAAAGGAACATCACACATTAAGGCACATAACACATCTAATCTACCGCTAATGAATAAAAATGCAGTACCCGGCGCCATATTGCATTCAATTCACCCCGCTAACCCCAGGTAGCTCGGTGGAAAAGCGATATGGCATCTGGAGCCGATTTCACAAAGCACTAAGATGGATCTTAATTGTGAATTCATCTTAATTGCTAAGCAACGTGTGATGTCACAATACAAATCACTATGGTGATACAGACAACTCATCTTAAGATTAATCTTAGAGCTTTGTGAAATCCAGCCCTGCACTGGTAAGCAGGAGGTCATGGGTTCGAATCCCACTTGAGCCAGCGCATGATTTTTTTCAAGTGCACTCAACATGCACTGAGTATACAGTTCTCATCTACGCCGGTGAAGGTCAAGCCTAATTTGCATATTGTCTATCTCCCCGATGGAAAATCTTTAATATTCATGAATAGAGGTGTACTTATCCACAAGTCCCATTTTATCCCAGATCTTAAAGGTAGTATCATACTTTGGTAAGAAACCAAAACAGAAATGTTCACAGATTTACGTATAACTTTCAGGGTATTTAGGTGGTGCTGGTAGAAACATACCGTTAAATCTTTTTTCCCCTGAAATGGTGTATTTATCCAGAAATTAGTAAAACAACGACCAAAATTTGTTAGAGAAAAGACTTACAAAATATGGTTGTCGTTTTTAACGATTTTCTCAAAAAGTGGGCACCGTATGGGACTGAAATTTTCACAGATGACTGTGACTGTATCTTCCTTGATATTTTTTCCCATGAATCTGTACTTCTTTCACAAAAACCAAAGTATGATACTACCTTTAAGGTTTGAACTTTGAAAATGTAATTGACAATATTCAATGTGTTTGACTGAACTATGAAAACACGACTTGCAATATTTGATGTGATGTGTGGGACTGAAGTAAGCACCCTTGATGCGAATACACTATCCATGAATGACCAAATAATAATAATAATGGATAATAATAATGGACACTCATAATGCGCCGGTATCCGCCAAGCATGATGCTCATGGCGCAAATCAATTATTATCCCTGGTCATCGGGCCATAATTTACATTCATGAAACCATCTCAACTCCCTGGGGAGTATACAGCCCTGGCTGCCGTATTCAGCGCACAGAGGCTAATTAAACCACAAAACCATCTCTACCCTCCAGCACAGGTACCCATTTACACCTGGGTGAAGAGGAGCAATATGTGACAAAGCGTCTTGCCCAAGGATGCAAGCACCATTAACCCATGGCTTGATTCGAACCCACAATCTGTAGATTGACCACAAGACTTTGAGTTCAACACGCCAGACCACTAGACCACAGCACCTCACATGCACTGGTAGTGCACGTCAGCAGACACACATCAGAAGCTGACAAGTATTTGTTTTTCTTGTTAGTATGAAGCTGAATTTGATTTATGATATGTGGGGCGCTTGTTTTGTTTTTCTGTAGAGTCCCACAGACAAAGGAGGAAGAAGGAAGATGAGTTGGACCCTATGGATCCCAGCGCCTACTCAGACACGCCAAGGTATGCTTTACACAAACAATTTCACAGCCAAAAGTAAGAAAACTGAAATATATATTACTTACAAATCGTTTACGGGAATAGTGCCACAATGCACACACAGTGTAGTATTCTGGGTTTAAAAACGGTTTTCTGGGTTAGGCTGACTACAGAAAAAATACACGCAGCACGGACAGGAACTGAATTGAAGGTTCTGCACCCGTACGCTAAAGGCTGAGTGCCAGCCGCGCCCTAGCCAGCAAATACCGTTTCTATAAGGCTGAATACACACAAGAATGTAACTATTTGAGGACATGCAAATTAGGAGCAGGGTCTGAATAATGAATACATTAACGGTGCCGACAAAACTTTCCCCGAAAGATGGATAACTTATCCATGGCGATAACATCTACAACAATGAGATAGCAACTTTGTATAAACACCATGAGTATCGAGGAGATACACATGATGTCAGTCCCCACAGACTTCTATTAACTTGTGGAGTCAGGTTGGCGTAGCTGTTCTTTCCTCGCCTTTCACATGTGGCGGACCAGGTTGGAGTCCAGCTCGGTCCACGAGTGGATTGGGTTTTCAGTCCCTACCTGATTCTAGTCTGTGGGTTTTACCCAGAATATTACTCTGGTGTTTTCCGCCAACCTAGAAAACTTTATCTTCTTCTCATCATCATGACATTTTCACAGATGACTGTTACTGTATCTTCCTTGATTTTTTTGCCCCATGAATCTGTACTTCTTTGACAAAAACTAAAGTATGATACTACCTTTAAGGAGAGTTGGTTAGAGGATCTTGTCTTTATTTTTCCATCGCATTTATGGAAAGTACAAATTTCATTGTAATCTGAATTTTGCATTTTATTTGATGATTATTTTATTTTTCTTGACTTGTTTTCAGAGGTAACTGGTCTTCGGGCCTTCCCAAGACAAACGAAGCCAAGACCGGTGTGGACACCACAGCAAATGGACCCCTCTATCAGATGCGGCCCTACCCGAACCCGGGCGCCGTCTTACGAGCGAATGCGGGAAAATGAACTCACAAAACAGTCGCAGGGACCCACGTCTTATAACTTGTGTCTACAGCACCGGACGTACATTTCATGTGTGGCTTTTACTTGCACATCCGAAATATTCAAAGAAAGACGTGGAGAAGATGAAAAGGCTACTGAGAGTTTTGTCAGAGGTTATTTTGTGACACTGAACCTTTTTGTGCACCTCTGCAGTTTACTGAGCTATTTTGTATGGCTTTGGACTGGTTTACCTGAAATGGTAGTGGACGCTTTCTTAGTGCTTACTGTTCCATGTCTACAGGAGTCATCTGTAACATCTATCCACTCGGAATCGTAGGTTATGAAACAGCAGTTGGGTATTTTTACTTGTATTTTATGAGCATGACTTGCATTGAATGTAAATAAAAGCAATGGGAGACTTTTGAGATCGGTCTTCAAGTCAACAGCGCACGCGCACGCAATGGGAGACTTTGTAGAACCCGTCTTCAAGTCAACAGCGCACGCAATTGTGAGCATGCGCGCGTTGTTTTGTGCCTGCGCTGTTGTGCATGCGTGTGCGCTGTTGACTTGAAGACCGGTTCTCAAAAGTCTCCCATTCATCTGACTTTTCATTTGGCCATTCTTTTCGCTTTGATTATGAAGCATTTGTCACAACTTTTAACAGATCAGTTTGTCAGTGAATACATTTTTAATGTAGCCTTTCTTCTTGGCAAATGACTTCTCCCAATGGTGTATTAAAACTGGATACAGTGACTGGAATACATGGACTCTGTTTTGTCAAAAGTGTTTGACCTTGTCCAGGTCAAAAGTCGTTGGTGAGAAGCCAGCATCCACATAGAGTCAGCGCACAGCAATCGATGGTGGACATTTTATACAAACACTGTTATTATAATGGGAGACTTCGGAGAACCGGTCTTCAAGTCAAAACGCGCGCATGCTCACAATTGCGCAATCATGGTTTGCGCGTGTGCTGTTGACTTGAAGACTGGTTCTCCAAAGTCTCCCATTATACACTTATAAAATCCTATCCTTTGGAACCCCAGGTCTGTACATCTTTTGAATCGGTGTTCCAACAACTTTGAATTGAGGAACCTTTGTTAATGAAATACCCCCAACGCCTAAAAGCTTTGCAGATCTTTCTTAAGTGTATTTTAACAGTTCAGGGTGGTAATAAACATTAAACAGTGAGTAGATCAGAATGCAGACCAGTCATTATTTTGAATAAACGCTTTACTTTCCTTTTCGGTTACCGGTATCTTTTCTTTCCTATTGTGTCTAGCCCAGCGGCGTAGCTAGGATTTTTCAGCAGGGGGGCACTGGGGGGGGAATTTTTTCAAAACTGGAGATTTGCAAATTATGAGAAATGCAGGGGGGCGGATCCAGCGGGCAACCTTTTCTTCAAGCAAATAAAAAAATTAATAAAATAAAATAAAATAAAATAAAAGGGAAACAGAAAGACTCCAAAACAGTTGAAAAAGAGGAGGAAGACAAAATTAGCTAGCTTTGATCGCCCCGAAACGCATCCGTCGCTATTGAATTGGCGTATATTATTTCCACGCTCCCTGGAAAATCATGGATAAGCGCGAAGGCCTTGCGGCCGGGGTCCAGGGCCCGCTTAAGGGCCCTGGAAGCTCAGGGGTTCTAGATATTCTTTGGTGCAATCTGAGCCTTATTTTGGAAGCAATTGTTCTGATAAATGTATTCATTTATTTATATTATTACTTCATTATTTCTTTTTAATCCAACACTCTTGAGCGGGAGAAATTCAATCTGGGGACCAGACTAACTAGCCAAACCAGGCAAAATGGCAGATGGGCTGTTTTGAAGTTCGCAACCGTATTAAAGTCCGTAAGCGCGTAAGAAAATTTTTACACTGAAATGTTGCACAGATTTCTTCACTGTAGGGTTTTAATGACTCAGGAACATTTGCTGAAAGTAAAAAAATATCATTTTGGAACAGTAAAAGCTGTTAAGTTTTTTTTTCTATACCCACGATTTTTTGTGAGGGGGCACCTGGGGGGCACGCCGAAATTGTGGGGGGGGGGGGGGGGGGCACGTGCCCACCAGGTCCCCCCCTCCCGTAGCTACGCCCCTGGTCTAGCCCCCTCCCCTAAAAATGCAAGTGAAAACAAAATTTCTTGAAAACTACTTGATTTTTTCAGTTATTAAGCGGCAATTACATACAAACGCGTTGAGTAGGGAGAGAATCCCAATGCTTGCCCAATTGAGCTTTTGATGTTCAAGTCTGGGCTGGGCTGGGCATAACAAAAAAAATCGGAAAAAATGAAAAAATTAAATAATATTATTTTATACTGGACATAATAAAAAAAATCAGAAAAAAATGAGAAAATTAAATAATATTATTTTATATTATTATAAATAAGATGGAACAAAACAAAACAATAAAACATACATACTTTGTAACTGAAAAACATGATCTATATAAAAACGCAGATAAAAGTGAATATAATCATTATGGGTTGTTTAATGAGAAAAATTTAATAATAAATCCAGCGATTAAAACTTCACAAGAAGTAGTAGAATGTGCTAAATCAAAAATTACTTATAAACATGATGATAAAGAATGTAATTTAATTTTTATGTTACCAACAAATTTTTGTTTTGGAATAAATACAATTAATACTTTTGGTGAAGAAAAAAATCCAGACAACACAACTGGCTATCAAATTGTATATAATTTACAAAATGATTGTGATGAAATTGTTAAATACTTTGATAAAATGAGATGTACAGTAACTAAATATATTGAATCTGATAAAGATAAAAATATACCAAAAATAACCAGAACTATGTATATAAACATGGGAAAACAAAGTGTTAAACCAATTTATGATGATAAAAACAAAAAAATGTATATTAAACTTAAATCATATGGAAAAGGAAATCAATTAAAACAATATACAAAATTGTTTGATTCTAAAAAGAAAAAGATTGATAACATCGATGAATATATGAATAAATCATGTAAAGTTACACCTGTTCTCATCTGTAATGATATATTTTTTGGTTCTCATGGAAATAGTGGATTTGGTGCAAGTATCAGATTTAAATTAGAACAAGCTTTTATTAGGCAATATGAAACTATACAAATCCCCACTAATGTCATGTTTGATATTGAAGATATTGATGACTAAATCTAGAATATAAAAAAGAAAGCCAAAAAAAAATAACAAAAAAATTATCATTTTTATTTACACACTAAATTAAGCCACATCCAAATTAGGATGTGGCTTTTTTTTTACGTCGTATGCATGTACACTACTCATATGCACTTGACAATGCACTAAAGGTTATTTACCTTAAGTGTATACACAACACTCGCTTGAAAAAAACAGCCATTCAATGTCACGCGTGGTTGTCCCCAGCGTAAACAGGGTTTTTGTTATTCAAATTTCATTCATGACTGAACGTAGTGTAAAACGCTTAGTCATCTGCTGACACAAAGGTTAAATTCCTAAAAGCGCTCGGGTTTGTTATTGAAATATAACACATGACTGAACCTGTGTAAACCGTCACAATCACAGTCAAACACCCCTCAAAAAATAGACTCGTCCTTTGTGTCGTCATCGTTGTTATTGCACCATTTCGAGTATAATATATATCAAATTAAAAAACCATTTTCAGTCGGGGCTGGGAGGATAGCTCAGTGGATAAGCTCGGCGGTTTGCAACCATGGGGTACCGGGTTCGACGCACGGTCTGTAAAATTGAAATTAACATAACAAAAAATATGAATAAAAAATAGAAAAAGAAAAAATGTTTCTCGTTGAATATTTGATGTGGGTATTTAATAAGAAACATAAAAAACAATATCCTGACATAAAAAAACATGAAAAAAAAATAGAAAAAGAAAGAAAATGTTTCTCGTTGAATATTTGGGGTGATATTTAATAAGAAACATAAAAAACAATATCCTGACATAAAAAAACATGAAAAAAAAAAAACCTTTAAACTTTGAACCCGGTACCCCAAAAAAGGGGGTCAATAGTGTTGTTGGCCCTCTTTGATGAGTTTAAGGCATAGACCCCGGCCCCTTTACACTCTTTATAAAAACGCCCACGCATTGTGAGTAAAGTATTAGGTGAAAAACAATGATTGAAAAAAAAAAAAAAAAACATTATTTTTTTTTAAATATAAATGGATGAGATAGATATGTGTAACCATAACATCATTATCGATGAGGCTAAAGATGAGTATTATTGCAACAAGTGTGGATTAATTATAGGTTATAGTCTCATGGATTATTCTACGGAAAATATTAATGGAAAGTATAATCAGAGATTTTTCTATAAAAAAACAAAGGCTTCTATAGTAAAAAAAGTCTTTGATAAATTAAACATTCAATACCAAATGTGTGACCTTAAACTCGTCGAGTTTAAATTAAAACAAATATTAAAGGGAAAAATATCTAGGGGTCATCCACTCAGGTCGTTAATGGCAGTATGTTATCTAAAAAACATTTTAAACGTAACCCAAGAAACAGTACAAAAGTTATTTCAAGTAGAATTAAAATATTTTAATCAAGCGTTAAAAAGATACAACGAAACTTTTAAAGAGGAGGAGCCGTAGGGCTAACTCTCGCTTGACTTTCTTTATAACTCGGAGGTTTACTCTTCTCGTTTTTAAACGACTTTGTCAAACTTAAACTTAATTTCCAAGTTTTTTCATAAGCTCTTTTTTTTCTTTGGCGAGTAAATCACTCGCCATCGCTTTAGCCTTTTCTTCAACTTGTCGTTCAAATTCAACTTTATTTAAATGTTTAGCTTCTTCTAACTTTGTAGAAGTTTTTAATCTTATTTTTTCTTTCAAGTCGTTAAATTTTTTAAGTTCTGACGTAATTAATATAAATTCTTCGTGAGAAATATCACCATCTTCGATGGCCTTTGACACGTATTCATCTATCGTGTTTAACTTTGCATCTGCTAAAATTTTAATCTGATCGTGTTTTTTACTCTTTACCGTTAATTTTTTGCTTGCGTATTTAAGTACCGCGTAAAATCCAAAGGCACCTATGCTAGTCCCCTCTAAGACTAAGCCAATTGGGGCACTAATAACACCCATTAGTGCGGGGATCCCTATCGCGGCTGCAGTGACCCCCAGTACTTCAACCCCGTGCTCTACATATTGAATCGCAGAGATCCACCTTTTTAATTTTTTAAAAGAAACCTCGCGCGAGTTTCTTTCTTTACAGATTTGAGATTTAATCTCTTCAATTTTTTGAAGTCGATAAATTTTAGTTTCGTCTTTAATATCATCACCACTGTTTAAGTTTAGATCAGGATATAAAGGTTTTATTTCATTTACATTTATGTTTGCCATATTTTTAATATATAAGCGTTTTTAAATTATTTCACATTCGATTAAAATCCCCGCGCCTTTGTTATTGATGATTTTTCCTTCCTCGTTTTTAATTGAAAAGGCAAGTTTATTAATTTTACCGTTTTTTAATGTTTTCCCAACGTGAGTTTGGTTTGTTTGGCTTGTGTGATAAAATGATAACATATTTGAAGGAAACCCGTTGTAAAAATTATCACTCGTGTTTAACTGCTCGCAATGAATAAACGTAATGTTAAATGGGTTAATATCGTAATCACCCTTATAAATGACATTTGGGATTAACCTTCCTTTGGGTAAATTGAGCAAATTAGAAACTTCTCGATTTAAACGTAGATTAAGGTTTATATCAGTGACCCTTAAGGTTACCGTTTTACTTTCTCTATAGACTTTAAAGCTCACACCCGGTATCGCGTTTATCAATGACTCGAACCAATCGATACCATAAAATCCAGGTAAAATAATGATGCTTCCTGATTTGCCCTCGGGCAAAGCCGTAACCTCACTCACCGGATGTAGCGCATTTACGATTGGCTCTTTATGTCCTAAAACAACGAGGCTGTTTTTAATTTGTGGTAAACGCATATTTTCTGTTTTTTCTTGATTGTCATTGTTGTATCCATATCGAAGTAAATTTGTGGCTAATACTTGGCCTTCTATGATATAGTCTATTCTTTTATTTAATAAATGTATTACATAGTTAACATAATTTTGTAATTCATCATCAAGTCTATCCCTGGCTAATTCTAGGGTTTGTTTTCGTTGTCTGAGGACCTGTATTTCTTCTTGTATTTTTATTTCCACTTCGTTAAGAATTCCAGTATCATATCCGTCAAACATCTGTGTAATAATGCGTGCTATGACTTCTTCTCTGCTTTGTTGAATTTCTTCGGTTGTCATCGATAAACGAAATTGATTCATTATCTCAGGGGTCAGTTCTAATGGCTTTGTCTGTAGTTGTGAGCTTTTATCAGTTTGTCTATTGTCTCTAGACCTACCGTTAGTATAAGCGGGTTGCCCATCTATCTCCTTTTCCCAAGTAATCTCACTGGATTTAGTTATGTTAAAATAGCCTACCGTAAACACGAGATTTTTAACGCGAATTTGTTTTGAGCCATCTAAATTATCAATCACCTCTTGCAATTTAAACGTTTGTTCGTTTTTTGTCAAATAAAATGTGTGTTGTATTCCGCTCATTCTTACTCTACTTTTATTATAAAAAGACTTATATTATAAATGGGAAACTCTTTAGGCGCTTTAGCTATTATCGTCAATAAAAATCATACTTTTTTTGTACAATTTAAAGATATGTCAACCGCGTATAAATTACCACGCGTTAAAACGGACAAAGCAATCGAACGATGGCAAACTAACCCTTTGTCCTTTTATCAAAACCAATTCAACTTTGCGATTTATTGTGCCACGACCGCGTGTGGAGTAGGTCTTGACCTCCTCCACAATAAAAACCAATATATTTCATCGCTGTTTCATTTTCACGTGTATTATACTATACGAAAAATATTTTATAATTTGGTAGCACCTATACCTGGTGATGATGTATTTAACGCGTTAAATAACCGTTATGATACGAGAGCTTTTACGGACACGTGCCGCGTATTTGGCATCGATCGAAGCAAGTCTTTTAAACAAACGAGAGATACGACCTCAAATGGCTTGGGTACTGCTTTTTACTACAATTCGGGGTCGGTTCCAGTGCCGGGGAAAAACTATGACCCCCACGACTTGGGTGTAAACTACGGTACGTATGCAGGCTCAACTTTTATGGGATTTGGTTTAATGGATCCACCAAAAGGATCGGGTCACGCGAGTACCTATACGGTCACTTACCTTGAACAATCTAATAATGTTTTAGGTGCTTGGACAGACTTTATTTCAAAGACGAGTTCTTTTACCGATGTTGGAATTACAAAAATTAACGAATCGATTAGGGCTTACGTGTACGCGCTTTTAGGTGCACAAGCACAAACAAAAACCAGTGCATTAACCCCGGGAACCGGTTTAGATGCACAGCATCAGTTTGTTACCATCGTAGAAAGTCTTATTAATAGCGAACCAGATTTAGAGCAGAGTATCAATCAATTTCAAGATTCACTGCAGTATGCTAAAACTCCACTCAACTTTGTCGTAAGACCCGGGCTATACCTCATTCCATCAGATATGGATTTAAGGGTAGGCATACACGATGGTTACAATAATAACTTGCAAATTGCACCTTTAACCGCTAAACCGGGATTTCAA
The DNA here is from genome assembly GCA_963971285.1 of Astropecten irregularis. Classification (NCBI taxonomy): domain Eukaryota; kingdom Metazoa; phylum Echinodermata; class Asteroidea; order Paxillosida; family Astropectinidae; genus Astropecten; species Astropecten irregularis. The sequence continues at coordinate 34,913,723 of OZ020244.1, read as the reverse complement.
CCAACCTTAAACGCTCCGATACAAGTTGATGACTTTGATCCTCAGCCAACCCTTGAACCCAAACCCACTCAAGAACCAACAGAAGAACCTACACCACGTTTATCACCTATACCTAAAACCTCAGAGTCAAATCCTAAAGCATCTTTAGACATTCATCAAGATGAAAAATTATCTTTAACGATAGGAACAGTTGCAATCATTGCGATAGGAGTTTTAGTCTACAAAATTTTGACTTAGAAAAATATAAATATTTAAACCAAAAAAAATACCCCCAAGCTCAAAAGAGCTTGGGGGTTATTTTTTTTTTTATTATTTTGTTAAAAAACAAAAACTACCAATTATTTTTAATATAAGCAATAATTAAAGCACCTGCACCTATAAATAAAGCCCACACGTGTTCTGCTAGCCAGCCAACTGATTTACTTAAAACATTTAGTAACCAACTTATGACGCTACCAATGACCCCCGGCAGCGCACCTAATGCGGCTAACCCTAATTTTTTCAAAGCGTTTGCTAAGTTTTCCAAGTGCTTGTGTACCCACTCTTTAATGCCACCTCCTGATGGTGGCTCAGGTTTAGGCGCGGGTGGCTCTGGGGTTGGGATACCTACGCCTCTAACGGCTGCTACCACCGAGCTTACCAGTGTGCTGATGGCCATAGAAATTGCTGCTAAAATACTCGCGATCGTGACACCTTGCTCTTTAAATAAAAATTTAATTTTTTCTCTAAGCGTTACATCGCTGTCTAACATTATATTAATTGTTTCTTTGACGCGATTGATTTGAGATTTTATTTTATCTGATTCTCTAATGATATTATTAGACCTTTCTCGTATTTCAATGTTTATATTTTCTAACTCTTCTGTGAGTGATCCTATTTGTTCTTCATCTTCTGCTTTTTTTGCTTCGTCTAATTCTTTTTTAACTCTTTCTTTTCTCTCATTTAACTCAGTTAGCTTTGTTTGTTCCAATAATAAATTTCCTTTAATCGATTGTAATGTTTTGTCTAAACCGCGTAGCTCTCTGATATTAAATTCGCTTTGTTCATCAATATTGGTTTCTTGTTCGAGTTCTTCTATAACATTACTCGTTTGATCAGCTGCTTGTGATAAATCTTGTAAGGATATGTTTTCACTTTGAATATGAGTTAAAGATGTACTTGCTTGTTGAAGCGCTGTGCTTGCTTCTTTGCTGCGTTTTGATGTTTTAAAATCAACAATTTTTAAATCTTCTCGCATAAAAAGAGTTCTATTTGTAATTTCTTTACCTTTTGTTCTAGAATATATTGTATTCACAGCAGCAAATTTTTTAGGATTATTATCCAACGTTAATAATATTTTAATTTCATCTTTTTTGTAATATATTCCATCCTTTTCAAATCTAAAGTTTTCGCTTTGAATTAAATCGGAAGTTTGATAACCTTCACTTCTTATGCTAGCATAAAAATTATTAATGTACTGCTTTTGAAGTTGAAACGAGAGAAAAACATTTTCACCATTACGAAGAGCTCTTGATTCCTCTTGTTGTTCTTGTGCATCACCACCTCGTAAATTATTTAATCGAGCTTGATTTTCTTCAGTATCGAGTTCAGTATCATCATAAACGGGGTTGTTAAATTGTTGATCGTCTCTATCTTCTGTTTCATTTAACAGGGGATCAGTCTCTTGATAATCAAAATCATCCATCTTTAATTATTTATTATATACACATTTTAAACTGTAGGTTTATTTATAATACTACCCGGTAAGATTCCCTGTGTGACCAGCCACTGTTGCGTTGCTAAAGAACCTCCGACTAATGCGGTTAGTTTAGCCGCATCTTCTACGCTAAGCCTATCTAAATCAGGCGATTTAATTTTGAGTAATTTTTTACTTACCATCGAATATCCCATGGTTAAAAGGCTTAACACTGCACCATGATAAACTGTGTTTGCTATTCCGTTTATATCAATATTTGTATTTGCCATTCTTACTATATAAGTTTTTAAAATTTTAATTAGTTCCCCTTTTTTAAAGATTGATAAAAGGGAAAGCCAATGGTGACTGCTGCTATTAAAACACAAATATAAACTGCGGCGGCAATATCATTTACGGTTGTTTCATCCATTTTTAATATATAAACATTTAAAAAATCAATCCATTAAAAGTTCTTCGGGTTGACTCTGTAGTAGACTTGGTTTTGTTATTTGAATAGGTTTAGAGTTTTTTGGTGATTTGTTTGATGATTTATACAATAAAAAACCTATACCGCCTACTAAAATTAAACCGCCAACATAAAGTAATCTCGAATCAGGGGTATTTTGAATAATCTCCGACTCTGTCTCTTCTGTTTTCATTTTAGCTAATTGCTCTTTCATTTTTTTATTATGTTCTGCTAGACGTTTACCTTGTTCAACGCGTTTAGCGTTTTTAGGTTTTACGGTTTGTTTTTTAGTTACTTGGGTCACTGGGGTTGTTGGTATCGGTGTTGGTGCTGCTGGTGCTGTTGTTGGGGGTGCTGTTGGTAAAGCTTGCTCCTTCTCCTGATGCATAGTTGTCATTTGAATTATTTATTATATAAGTATTTTTATTTGTTGTGGATTTGTTAAAGTTTAAATGTTTTGTGGTAATAAGTGTTGCTATCAAAGGTGATAGATAGACACCATATTTGTAACAAACCTCGCTAAGTGCATAAGCTAAGCTATTACTAATGATAGGATCGTTATTTAAATCATTGGTTAAATTTTCCTCAGAATTTAAGCTAATTCTAATTCCTAAAATATCAGCCGGAGTTGCTAAACCTATAGCTCGTGCATACAAACTCAAAATTGAGTTACCCACTGTAGCTACCACTTCTTTACCGAATTTAACTTGATACCGGTTAAATAATTTTTCTTGATCTGCAGGTGTTAGTGCTTCTATGTCTTTGATGGTGTATTCTTTGCCAAAATATTTTTTTGAATCACCTGCTGCAACTATGCCACAAAGTCGATCTTTATAACTACTGTCGTTTGTAGGTGTTGAAGGTGTATTTACATCGCTATTTATAATTGTTGTCAAGTCGTTCATTTTACTATATAGCAACTTATAAATTTTGTTAAAGCAAAATAAATTATAACATAAGTAGCTTAAGTTTAAAGTGATAACAAACTTAATAATAACATCAACGTATTGTAGCATTGGTGTTTTTTATTTATAACAAAATTAAAAATTGCTATAAATAACTTGATAGTTAGTTATTAGCAAATTTTTAACAAAATACAACAAATGATAACAAAAATTAGGTTGTTAATCAAAAACTTGATATGAAACTGGAGGTTCTGTGTTAATAACCAATTTACTATATTTTTTATCGCACAAATGTTTTTTAATTACGTCTCTTTTTTGATCACACACAACATCATTTTCATCTAATGCAATATCAAAACTCGTTTTATCTTTTGTATAAAACATCGCAACCCAACTTGTATTCTCACGATAGTCTTTTAAAACCGAATTATACTTTTGTGTTAATAACCAACAGCTATGGTTATAATGCCTCCCAGAAAAAGCGATTTTGCTCAACGCACATGTTTTTTTTCGATATTTTATTTCCTGCTGACTCGAACAATCATCTATGATAAATAATGTTTTTATTCCATCTAAAATATTTTGATACAAATCTAGGGCTTCATTTAAAGTTATTTTTTCAAAGTCTAAATCACACAAATATACATTTTCATCCATTGATATCCAAAGCCTCGATAAATAAGTTTTATTTTTAAATAAGGTCGGGCAAATGACCACGATCGATTCAAATTTATCACGATATTCGGTTTCCAATAAATCTAAAATCCATTTAGTCTTTCCCGAGTTTGTTTTTCCTACAATTAAAGCACAATGACAAGATTCCATTTATTTTAATAAGCTTTTAAAAAACTAAATTCTTAAAATTTCCATCCTCAATGGTTAATTGCGCATCCATGACTAAAAATACAAACATCGTTAAATCTCCCGCTGTTTCAGCCTCTCGAGTCATCTGAATCTGAATTCCTCCTCCGTCGTTTAAACGTCTTCCACTTCCGTGAGCACTATTATCATCAGTTGAGCGAAAATCTAGCCACAGGCCGTATTTATCTTTATAGTAGTCAGCCATTTCTAGACCCACTAAATTTAAATCTTTTACAATCGATTGGCCATTTTCGGTATCGCTATCACCAAAAAATTTATTAACTTCTTGCCAGTGCTGATACTCAAACATACCTTGCGAAAAAAGTTGATTGGGTTTTCCTTCAACCGTAATGCTGGTTTTGCTAATGTGAGGGTTGTAAAATCTTTGAGGGTTTTTTACCGTTGGATCTCTAAATAAGATTAAAACGCCTTTGAGACTTTTAATCGGTTGATTAATCATAACGTTCCATAAGGTATCTGATTTGTTGATCGATCTTGTTTCTAAATTATGTACGTGATCAAAAAGATAGTATTTCATTCGTTTGTTTTTTAGCTCTTGTGTCAAATCTCGGTTAGTGACGACTTCGTATTCAAGCGTTAAATCTGAAATTGAATATTGGGCACTTGTATCCGAGCTATTAACGACTTTATCGTGATCGTTAAATGTTAATTCATACGTCAGGGGCTGCTTTAGACTGCTAGGATAAAAAGGATGATGTGCCGTTAAAAGCTCAATATCTAAAGGAATACAATATCGATTACCAAACGCGTCTGCGATAGCTTTATCTTTTCCGCTATTAGTTTCAGCATTAGCATCTGCCGCGCCTAATCTTAATTTTGTGACGTTTTCTTTTTCAAGGCCTACATAAGCCATATTTCGTGTAATGTAGGGGTGCAGCCAGTTATCTTTAAAATTGTGAAAGACATCCGCATCGCGATAACTCACGATTGTGTTACCTTGAAGCCTAACATTGATTTCGCGTATTAAGTTACGACATAAGTTGTTAAACACCGTTCGATTATTATCAGACCCTTCTAACTCGAGTTTAAAAGCGAGTTTAGAAGTACCGGGTACGATAACATCGTCGGGTCCTAATTGCGGAAACTTAACGATGAGTTTTTGACCAGCCGCAATCGTGCTTGGATTATGAGTGATTGACACTTCTCTTCGTTCGCCTTTAATGGCTTTAGGGATTTTAAGACGCCTCATTGGGTTTAGTTTTTTACCGTAATGATTCATAGTTCAAAATAGTGTGTTTTTAATATATAAGGTTTTTAAATTAGTATAAATAAAAAGATGGCAGGAATAGCAATGATGGTTGGCGGGGCAGTAGTAAATGCGTTAGCGTTTACCGGTAGTAACTTTTTATTTAGCAGTTTATCAAAACAACAAATTGACAAAGAACGAAAAAGACACGACTTAGCATTAGAAAAATTAGCGCGAGCCAAAGAAGATTGGGAACAACAACGCGTTAAATATCTCGATTATTTGAATAAACGTATGGTACAACAAAAATTATCAGAAAGAACGTTTAGTAACGTAAACGAAGCGCTTAGAGTGTACAGCGAAATAACGGGTGAAAATTACGATTTAGAATTACCACCTAAACCAAAACTTAGTGACTTTTATACTCCGAGTGATGATCAACAAATTAGAGAACTCGTGTGGGTATTAGGTGGTACAGCCACAGTGGGATTCTTCATTTATAGATATGTATAAAATAAAAATGAGTGAGTTAAATAAAAAACAAAGAGAACAGCTTTCAGGTTTGTTTTACAGTCCTAAAGGTTATTGGAAAGGTGAGGGTGCTGTCACGCATTTGCATAAAAAAACGGGGGTTGATAAACAAAAAGTTAGATCTTGGTTAAAAAAACAAGCCGTTTGGCAAATTTATTTACCACCTCCCTCATATGTACCCAGGCCGACGGCAATGTCGAGTGATTGGTTAGAACCAAATTATGTACATCAGTTAGATATATTATACTTACCCTGGGATCTAGTTAAACAAAAAACGTTTAAATACGCGTTGACGGTCATAGACGTGGCGAGTCGGTATAAAGAGGCTGAACCCATAACTTCTAAAGTTGCCGGTCAAGTGAAAGACGCGATTATTAAAATTTACAAGCGTTCGCCTTTAACGTGGCCTAAATTAGCGCAAATCGATGCTGGAACAGAATTTAAAGGAGATTTTAAAAAGTTGTTTCAGTCTCATGGTGTAGAGATCAGTGTAGGTGTGCCGGGTGTGCATCGATCGCAAGGAGTGGTCGAAAGATTTAACCGAACCTTAGCCGAAAGATTATTCGGTCATCAATACGTGCAAGAAATGCTTGATCCGCAGGCGAGAAACGTCGAATGGGTGGTGAGGTTGCCCCAGGTTATAAAATCCCTCAATGAAGAAACAACACGATTGATTCGAGATTCAAAAGATAAAGAAATCACTCCTACGCAAGCGATCAAGTTAAAACGGGTTAAACAATTACCCTCATCACCACAAAAAACAAACGTTAGTGATCTTCCGACTAATGTTTTAGTTCGTTATTTATATCAACCAGGGGAACAAGAAGGAGGTACGGTGAGGAGGGCTACCGATCCCATATGGAGCGTTAACATGTATCAAATTGAAAAAAGAACGAGTCAATTTAAAATCATGAGTGGTAAAAAAGTTACTACAGGTCCTACGCTTTATTACTTAAAAGACGAACCCAAACGATCGTTTGTGAAAGAAGAACTTCAAATCGTTCCAGATGACACCGAATTGCCAGAATCTTGATATTTAATTTTTTTATTGCCAAATGCTAAAGTATTGATTCCATCGAATAAAATATATCTTTTTCCATCATAAGGACTCAATGAAGTTTTGGTTTTCACTTGCGTATAAATTTGATGTTTGTTAGATTGAATTATATTCATTTGATGTTCTTGAGATTTTTTATTTTGTAAACAATTATAAAAATTTTCAAAGTTAATATTTTTTTCAGTCACGGTTTTTGTTATACCTTTAATTTTTTTAACCTCTTTATCATCTTGTATTAAGATCACATACATTTTTGATCTTAAACAAATGGCTTGTTTTACTACTTGACCACCGTATTCATCTTTCATTTTTCCAATTACTTTTTTGTTTTTAGGGTCAAATAAAGGGTGAGTGGGTGAATAATTAGATAGATCGTAAAGTTCTGAGTCTCGTTTAATATCCTCGTAAACATCGTCGGTTTTAACGATCAATAATAAACTATCGGTATCGGTATACATGAGATTTATGTTATCGTTATATTTTTTCTTCAAGTGATTGTAATAAAAGTCGTACATAAAAGATTTGCTTAAATCTAATATACTCACTCCACAATAGATGGGTTTATTTAAATACGTTTTTTCTTTGTACCTTTCAAAAAAACCTATATTAGAATCTGTAAATTTAGTTGATGTTTTATAATTAGATTTGGATGCTAGTTTTAATATTTTTTTTATCGATAAATCGCTATCATCGTCTATAATAATATTTCCATCTATTCTATTTCGAACATTTTCCATTGTTTTACCAAAAACGGAATTGTTCATGAGTTTAAAAAAATCTTTTTCAAAATCTGATTTGGCTATTTTTCTGAGTTGTGTATTTTTATCGATGTAAGACCGCATCCACGGTTTTTGCTTAAATCGTAAAACACGATGTACGCGTGTGAGTTTTAATCCTAGTTGTAAATACAGTTTTAACGTTTTATAATGAATGACATATTTTTTACGAGGTCCTAAATGAGCGATGAGTCTGTCATCTCGCGAAGCTTTTTCTCCGCTAGATAACAATTCTTTTTGATAAGGGCTCAACCATTCAGCCGATACGGTTATGTTCTCTGGGGCTAAGGGTAAGTCGTTGTGTAAGTCGTGAAGCTCTTTAGGATAGTCTAGATCTACTTCCAACATAAATCCGTAGTCGTTGTCATCGGCTAAACCTAAAATATGATCGACCGTAAAGTTAGCGACTTGGTAATCGGTTAACCATTTAAAATCGGCGTAGGGTAACGATTGACTCATTGCCCAACCGTATAAATTGTTCGCATCTAAATAAAGTAAATAAGAAGATTCTTTTTCAGGATCGTAATCTTTTAAATATTTATTGTTGGCTTTGTGATGCCTACAACTACCCACGCTAGAATAACCACCTCTTTTACCTTTTTCAAAAAATAAATATTGTTCGATATCGGTTAAAAGTTCTAATTCTATTTTAGAATGCAGCAACAAAGCATCCCAAGACAATCCCGGTGCCGTGAGATATTTCGCTGGATCTAAACGATATGTTTTCTTACAAGTGGTTCTAAAGTTTTGAAACACATCGGCGAGTAATAACGTATCCGTGGTCACGTATAAGTCGTGATAATCACCTAGAGTTTTACAGTTAAAAGTTTTCCAAACCAACTCCGCGTGAGTATATTCTTCTCGCGTAATACCTTTGAGTTTTATCTTACTATAAAACTTTTCAATGGGTGGTAATTGAGTTTCTTTAAATCTATCAAAGGAATCCATATATTCGTATGGATAACACCCCTTTTTTAATAAAAGATCAACATCATCCGTATTATAATCTTTAAAATGTTTTCTAAATAAATGAAATGCGTCTTTAGGGCAAGCAGCGACTAATTTTTCTAAGGAAGAGTTCATAAAATTTAACGAATCTATAAAACGGAGTTGACCTATACTAATACTTATGTATTTTTCCGAGTTTTGAGGAATACAAAATATATTATCAAATACGTTTTTTTCCTTTTGGTAATAATTTAATATACTTAAAACCTCTTTTAGTTTATCGATTTTAACATTTATTTTTTCATTGATTATTTTTAGTTTTTGATTAATTAGTTTTATTTTTTCTCTATTACAACGTTCGCTTTTGTTTGCTTTTTGGTTAATTTTTATATTAAGTTTCTTATCGAATGTAATTCCGTATTTTTCTTCAAACGTTTTTATTTTTGAATTATCACCTTTTCTTATATTTCGACGAAACTCGTTAAAAATTTCACGTTTTTCTTTTATGTATCTAATTTTTTTGCGGAGTTTTATTTCTTGCGTTTCGAGTTTTTCTTTATACGCTTCGATTTTTTCTATACGCGTTTTGATTTTTTCTATACACGTTTCACGTTTTTTTATTTTATTATTTAACGTTTCGACGCAAGCGCTTACCCCCTGCATGATCAAATGACCGTCGTAATTTTTAAAATTGTGAAAAATAACCGGTATTTGTGTTCGATTTGTTATTTTAAGTTTTAGGTTACAATGTGCATGTGCAACTCCTCTAAATTTACCCGTGATGTGGCAGTGATCTCTAACTTTTCTAAATTTATTAATTTTTTTACCGCATTCTAAACACAAAAAATCTGTATAACCTTTACTGTTTGTGACCGCGTTTTCTTCTTTTTCGGATTTGGTTTTGGGTTCACGAGGTATCTCACAATTACAATATAAAACGCTAGTTTGATATATTTCCTTTTCACAAATCCAACACTCGTTACTCATCATTAATGATTCGTCGATCTCTTCAATCGGTATAGGATTATTAAATATTTGATTAATTTTACGTTGTTCTTTTAACAATGAATTAATTAAATGCTCGCTAGCGTTACACCCTCTATAGGTTTTTTGCTTCATTAGTTTTCCATCAAATCTTACCACAACATAAGAATAACCGCTGGGTTTATGAACGCTCAACTTTTGAGTTTTTTTCATCTTTTCTACATTGTATTTTTCTAAAATACATTCAAAATCCGCGTAAATCACAAACGGTGCATCTTGAAAATTTTTAAAGTTTTTAAATTTTAAAATATTTTTATCTTCTTCTGGAAGGATGACTCTTGAAGGATGAACGGTTAATCCTTGACATATTTCATCGTGAATTTTTAATTTTTGCGGTGTATAAAAATGCGATAGACATCTGTAACAAAAATATAATTTATGCCCATCTTTACATGTACCATTGCTGAATAGGGCCGAAAAATTCTTAATCCAACCATAGTGACTTTTTATTATTTTTTCTCCTTCTTCTTCTACCTCTCTAGTAAATAATAATAGATTTATGTGAATGTCGTTTGTTTCTTTAGAGATATGTAATGGATAAGGAAATTCTTCTTTTTCATCATTACAATCTAACCCAAACACGTTAATATTTAAATTATTTTGTTTTTCTATTTTAGAAATCTGCTTTAAGGGTGTTGGAAAATCTATACCGGTAAAGTCTAACCCATCATTTAACTTATAAGTACTGACTCTTTCATCGTGAATTCTGTATTTCGGGTTATTTTTTTTCTTTTCTTTGATTTCATCCTTGTATAACCCTAACGCAGATCTGATAGCCCATCTAATGCATTGATCGTCGTCATTTTGTACGCTAACAACAGCCTTTTTATGTTTAATAAATGGCGTAAGTTCAATATATGAACTACCAGAAACATTGGTATATTTAATAAAGTTCATATAAAACGCTAATATTTTATTTAAAGTTAAACCCGAGGGTCCAAAATCTTTTGATTCCACTACATTTATTAGCTCGAACAAAATGCTATTAACCTTTTCATTTATTTCATCTTCCCTTAAAATAATATGTTGTTCGGTTCGAAAAGTAAAATCATGTAATGTTTCATCCAAAACTTCAACTTTTATATATTCGAGTTTTATCCTAAATTCAAGCTTAAATTGACCTTTTTTTCTAAAGATCTTTGTTACTTCTTTAATCATATTTTTATGCTGATGTTTAAAAAATGTATTTAGATCGGAATATTGTCTTTGAAGAATTATTTCTAAATTTATAAGATTACCACGAAAAGATCTCACTTCTCTCCAGTTTGTCGCTTCACGAATTTCCTCCGATGATAAATTTTCTTTAATCGTTTTGATATAATCTCGTTTTATTACTTGTCCTCTTTGACCCGTTGGAACAACATTGAGGTTATATTTTCTAGCTAATTCTCTAAGTTCTTGATTATCTTTCTTTATTAAATTTTTAAATTGATTTGTAAACGTTTTAATTGCTTTGATATATTCACGTCTAGTGTGATCGAGCTTTTTAGATAAATCTAACCTAATATTATTATCTTGAACATAATTTTTTAATTTTAAATAATCCCATCTTTTATACCCACGCGGGGTTGGTTGTCTGCGTGTAATAGCATTAATATATTCACTTTTAGTAAAATCCGTTTCTGGATCTTCTATTGGAATTTTGGTTTCTTCAACAAAATGTTTTAAGTTATCTTTTGTCCAATGGCTAAACCCCTTTGCAATAATTGGTCTAGCCATCTGCTCCGTCGTTTGCTGATTCGTTGTTTGATCAGTCATTATCCTTTTATTATAATATAAAATAATATTATTTAATTTTTTCATTTTTTCCGATTTTTTTTATTATGCCCAGCCCAGACTTGAACATCGAAAGCTCAATTGGGCAAGCATTGGGATTCTCTCCCTACTCGTTGTGTGGGCTTTAATGTGCATGTTTTTCGACCCCTAATGAGACATAGCATAAGCAAGTGTTGGAAAAACCCAAAATATTGGGTCTTCTGGCCCCCCCCAAAAAAAACGGCTTTTCTAGCCCCCCAAAAATTGTCTCTCTAGGACCGCGCCTGCTTAAACCTCAGGGATAATTCACAACCTGTATTTTCAGCTTTTAGGTGACGGAGCCTAAGTCCAAGCCCAAGCCTAAACCATCGTTTCGTAAAGGGCCTATGTGATAGACGTACATGTACTTGTCATAATATGCGAGCCAACGTCTATCATAATATGCGTGCAAATTTACTGATTAAAGGGATTGCATACGTTTGGTAGTTTGACTGTTTGAGCCTACTGTTTGTTTCAAACCAATATAATTGAATATATATACCATAAAACTAACCTGTGAAAGTTTCAATTCAAAAGGTGGTAGCGTTTTTGAGATTTGTGCGACAAACTAGAGCGGTTATTTCACGCCAGAGAACAGTTAGTCAATAGCTGAGAAGCGTTACGGCCATAACGCTTCTCAGATTCATAATTTTTGCATATAAAAAGTGACATATTTTTCCATAACCGCGGTACTTCGAATTGAACGTTTCTCAATATGCATTATACTATCCAAAGCAGCTGTACTTCTCACCCAAGTAAGTTTTTATTGCCATAAATTTTCAGAGTCATTACCAAACGTATGCAATGCCTTTAAAATATGCAAGACAACCCAACACTTTTCTCTAAGTTTTGACCAATCAGGGGGCACCTTCGTACCGTATGGCGAGCGCGTCTATCACACGACGCGCGGAATCGACCAATCAACATCCTCCGTCACGATCCTGACGGAAATGTTCTCAAAACAGATCTGATTGGCTGATGTGCCGCGTTGCATAAAATTTGCATGCACGCATGTATCAGACGTTCGTAGTAGTGACTTTTCCCGCCAAAAACAACAACAATGGATGATAGGCCTACTCCATCCAAATACGCCATCCAAAACCGGCCTCGAGACCTCCAACCAAGACTGTTACTGCCGAGCACAATACTTAAAATAGGACCTCAAGTTAATTAATTCATCTAATTGGCCTGGGAGGACAAGTCGTTACGATTTATTGTGTGGAGCCAAATAGTCGTGAAAATTTAGTCACGAATATTGGTGTCAATAATTTCGACTTGGAGATTTTGTCGTGAATAAATTGGCGCCGGTTATGTCCTTGTCTTGTATACCGCGTTGCAGTAAATCGATGCGTTTTCACATTCAAGACTTGTAACTTGCTTAGTCGCAAAAATGGCGGCGAAATGTTTGGCAAAATGTCATGAATGTTGTTATTAACGTCCACGTCAATATTTATGTTGGAACTTGGAGAATAAACATTGGGCATTTCAACATTATTCAGTCAATGATTTGAAGAAAAAAACAACCAAAAAAACCGTATTATATATTCATGTAAAATCTTTAATATTCTCACTCTCGGTAAATCTAAAATGTTAATCATCACACATGCATTTTCAGGACTAACATAATGGTGTTGGCCCGTAAAAGGAAATCCATTTAAGCTTATATGCATTTACAATACCCAATGCGGTTTTTTTCACCGCTGTATGTCATAAATACTGATTTATCACATGCGAGCCACCTCATTGCCTGCCAACGGTGTAGAGTCACGCGTAACGGTGACATTTTCGTCGCATATTAAAAATGACCGAGAAACGAGCATTATTGGCGCGGGCTAGACATTATGAACGCACCGTGCTTGACCGGCTGACCGCGGCGACTGGCCGCGCCGCCGGTGCCGCAGGCCAGGGGAGAACTGCCTAATCATTTGAGCACCGTGAGCATCAGTCTTAATCGAGTTGCTGGTGTATGCCATTGTAGTCATGTCGTTTGCGATCGTTCTCGTGAAGATGAGCGATACCAGTCATCTGTGACTGACTTTTCCCGCCAAAAACAACGACAACATTCATCAGCTTATACGAGTCCCTCAAAATGCATCCCGCGATGTAAATTGGGATAATTGATCAAGAGCGCGGCTTAAAGGTAGTATCATACTTTGGTAACAGACCAAAACAGAAATGTTCACAGATTTAGGTATAACTTACAGGGTATGAAGATGGTGGTGGTAGAAACATACCGTTAAAAATTAATTGTCCGCTATCACAGTCATGTAATAGATAGGCCTTTACGAATACATGTACGTACGTGCGTGCGTGCGGGTCAGTGCGGATTATCGGTTTGTATACGTTCGAGTACTGTTATAACATAGTCGTGGACCAAGACTATAATAGCTATGGATGCATTTCGGGGTGATCAAAGATAGATAATTTTGTCTCCACTCCCCCTCTTTTTCTTCTCTTTTTCAGTCTTTCTCACTTCACACAATATTGTTTTCCTCTTTCTTTCTCTTTTCTTTTCTTTTTTTTTCGCTGGAAGAAAAGGGGGCGTGTACCCCATGCCCCCCCCCCGGATCTGCCCCTGAGCAACAAAAGCCATTATATACATCATGGTAGAGACAGGTCCTGCATGCCGAGCGAAAAATGACCAAGAGTCGATTTCACAAAACGCATCGTAACATCAATCATAGCACTTATGATGCATCGCAGCCCTATACATAATATTAGGATACGATGGGTTATCCTTCGTAACTCGAGTTACGATCAATCGTAGGACTTCGTGAAATCGACCCCACTGCAGGTGTACACTTAATGTGATAATACCACGTATACTGATGTTGACTATATTCTTTTGGCTTTTTCATTCTGTGTCAAACTGTATTGTATAGCGTTTCCCTTAATTGTCACTGGCAGGGATCGATGTAGGATACGTGCTTTGGCATGTATTCTTTGCCTTAACACAATCCATTGGTCAACGAAACACGAAAAACCATCAGAATCAATTGATGATGATGATGCACAAATTATATATGAACTCAGTATGACAAGCGGTCAGCGCTCTCTTTTAACATAACCTGGTTATATTTACCCATGCTATATGCTGTACGCGGTACAATAATGTAATTACGTGACCACATGGAGTGAGTTTCTTTCAAGTATAGTACATGTATAATTATAATATATAGGCATAGCTGAAAATGACGCTCCCAAAAGATGGAATTTAAAAATGACTTCACCCGAGAAATAAGGCAGATAATGATTAACTTTATTTTGTGACATTTTAGGGTATTAGTGTATACGTGAGACGGGTTATTGTCTGAAAGTGAAAATTTTGGGGAGACATCGGGAATTAGGGAGAACTTAAAGTTGATGTCTCAATCCAAAAGGTATCACCTTTTAAAGACATATGCGGCCATAATTTAACAGAAGACAGAGAATGCTCTCAATATAAACATAATATAGGCCTATTATGTAAATTTCAAGTTCATTGGGTTGGATAATGTTTAGATTTAGAAAATAAGTAAAGATTTAGAAAATAAGTAAAGTTAATGTGCACGACCCTATGGGAATATAGGCCTATACCCGTCCTCAGTTACATATTTTTAGGGCGCCCCTTTTTATTACTGTGGTTCTCATTTCCGACCGACCCATATTTTTGGCTCCGACCGAAGAAAAAACATTGCCGCCGACCCTGTCCAGAATGACATAATATAAAAACAAAAAACTAATTCCCAGAATTTCTGGAGACTAATTTTGCCAATGGGCCTACATTTTTGTTACTTTCTATCACAGAAATAATAAAAAAGATATTCAAACGAGATTAAAGTGAATATACAATTAACATTTCTCATAATTTTCTTTAGGTTTTTGTGTATTCAGCTAGATTGTTTTCCACCAAACGTTTCCCTTTTTTTGATTGACCGACCCTCCCTCAAGGTGAAAAAGAAATGAGAACCACAGTAATAATAAGGGGCGCCCATATCATTAGGTCTGCATTGTATCATTATTATTTTGTAAAGAATATCAAATTGACATGAGTGGCGTATTATAGGGAAACTATCCCATTAACCTGTGCATTATTGGTTCCCTAATTGGAAATCCTAGGTCGCTCTAAAAACAAAAACCATGGACAAACACAAAATAATTTCATTTATTGCACCAAAGTTTTCTCTATCATAGAGCTAGAGGCACTGAAGTATATACTTCCTAATCTCAAAATGATTCTCTATGGTTAATCTGACAGTAAACCACTTTCTGTCTCGATCTCCAAAAGGCTATATTTGCGATATTACTGGGCTTTTGGAAATTTTAACCTGTAATTATTATTATTCATTCACCAACATAGCCAAACTCGGGCAAGGTTAGGTTTACAGGTAGTATCAAACTTTGGTTTTTATCAAAGAAATACAGATTCTTGGGCAAAATTATCAAGACAGATACAGTAACAGTCATCCGTGAAAATTTCAGTCCCATACGGTGCGCATTATTTTAGAAAACAGTGAAAAACAGGCACTGTATTTCCAAGTCTTTTCTCTTTTATTTTTGACCTTTTAAAAGGTCAAGATGATTTTCGGTTGCTGTTGTACAAATTTCTGGATAAATACATCATTTCAGGCGGAACAATTTTAACGGTATGTTTCTACCACCACCATCTTCATATACCCTGTAAGTTAGGCCTATAGGTAAATCTGTGAACATTTCTGTTTTGTTTTCTTACCAAAGTATGATACTACCTTTAAGACAACATCATTCATTGCTCCTGTCCATCAAGTCCATAGATGCTTTACCATCTCAGCTTCATGCCATCAATTTGCTTTAATGATCTGGGTACTTATAAAGCACTATAGAGACAATCAGTACCATTTACCAATAACTAACTTACCTAGTGGGCATGGTCAAAGTCTTACAGCAGGGAAATGATTGTGAAACATTATAACAAGAAATTAAAGGTAATATCATATTTTTGTCAAAAAGATGCAGATTCATGAGCAAAAATATCTACAAAGATACAACCACAATCGTTTGTGAAATTGCCAGTCCCATACGGTACCGACTTTTTGAGAAAAAAGTTTGTTTGGTCATTGATTTGACTCTTTTCTGGATAAACATAGCACTTAACGGTATATGTTTCTACCATCACCATCTTTAGAACCTGTAAGTTATAGGTAAATCTGTTGAGCTTTCTGTTTCAGAACGGTATATATGCTACCAAAGTACATGGTAGCAAACGTGTGGTGAGTGGAAGTATTAATTTGTGCACGTCGCGTGTGGTGTGACGTCATTAGTGCGGAACGCTATTAAAGGTAGTATCATACTTTGGTAAGAAACCAAAACAGAAATGTTCACAGATTTACGTATAACTTACAGGGTATGAAGATGGTGGTGGTAGAAACATACCGTTAACATGTTTCCGCCTGAAATGCTGTATTTGTCCAGAAATTAGTCAAACAACGACCAAAAATCCGTTGATCTTTTAAAATATCAAAAATAAAAGAGAAAATACTGTGGCTGTTTTTCACCGTTTTCTCACAAAGTGGGCACCGTATGGGACTGACATTTCCACAGATGACTGTTACTGTATCTGTCTTGATATTTTTGCCCATGAATCTGTATTCCCTTGATAAAAAACAAAGTATGATATTACCTTTAAGGCCTAGTGGTTGTAAGTCTTTTGTGTAAAATTGTATTTATAAGCAAGCTGTACAATAATGAAAAAATGCAACATTTTATAAAAATCAGAGCGCCCGGGTTAATTCTTATTATATTTTTGTTAATGCATGTACCAGAATAATTAGGCCAAATGTTTAGGCCTATGTTGATTAACAGTAAAAAAAAAAATAACCTATTATCCAAACCACGTGACAGACTCCACGTTACCCTCCAATAACCTCGTGCGCGCGCGCCATAATAATAATCGGATGGATGACAATCTATATCTATACTCATCGATTGAGCAGACGCAGGAGGAACGTAAGATGCGAATATAGCAACATATACATCAAGTTTCATTATCATTTCCCTTTTAGCATGGGGATGATGGATTGGTCGATGAACGGACAGAAGTGGGACGGCTTGGACACCGCAAATTGATAGATGCACGGCGCTGGGATAACACTGAAATGTCTATAGTGCATGTGTGTATAGCTTGTACCGTATACAGTGATAGCGAGTCGACGCATAGCTCTACCCATATACCTGACTGCAGGTTTTCTCAGTACCACCTTTCGGTTGAGGATGACAGATATCGTATTGACGGAACCTTGAAGGACATAAGCCCATAGCTGATGTGACTTGCAGTAAACTCGAAACGCTCTCTGCCTGGAAAGAAATATTAATATTATAACAGTATTACACACAGGCGTTGTTTCATGTTTCAAGTATAGTGTATAAACCACTATGACTGCGGCCGGTGGAGTAATGGCATGCAGCAACATTGCAATAGGTAAGTCTTGTCTTCAGCAATGTTTCTATATTTATATTGGTTGTTTATTATATCTTTTGATACACGATTTATAGGCCTATAAGTTATTGATCGACATTTTAATACCGTGGATGGTGAATGGTGTTTAAAGGTAATATCATACTTTGGTTTTTGTCAAGGAAATACAGATGGGCAAAAATATCAAGGAAGATACAACGCTAACAGTCATCTGTGACAGTCCCACACGGAGCCCACTTTTTGAGAAAACAATGAAAAACAACCACAGTATTTCTTAAGTCTTTTCTCTTTTAAAAGAAAATAATTTTGGTCACTGGTTTTACTCTTTTCATAGATAAATACACCATTTTAGGCGGAAACATTTTAACGGTATGTGTCTACCACCACCATCTTCATACCCTGTAAGTTGTACGTAAATCTGTGAACATTTCTGTTTTGGTCTCTTACCAAAGTATGATACTACCTTTAAATGTAACGTAAGCTGAGCTTGTAGATCATGGTGTGAAAAGGAATATTCTGCATTTTTTCCACCGCAAATACAAAAACATAATTTTACCTCTTTAATGATAATTTGATGAGTTGTGAATGAAAGATAAAAAGAACACCAGTGCTTACAATGACCGTTATATATGATGCTTTGTACGTTGGAATGCCGTGCAGTAATGTATACACATCACTTTTGACGGATAGGCCATACAGCTATACCGTTAGCATGAAAACATTCGTTTGGCATTGTACATCTTTAACACCTGCCAGGTAAAAATCAATGTCCAGACCATTGTTCGTGTTATCCATTGGTGTTTTCTTTTTAATGTGTTCTGAAGGCTGGGAGCTGGTATATTCGTAAAGGTGTCGAAAATGCAATTCGCTTTTATGTACGCAGGGTATATGGACGACTGTACTGGTGTTACATTATACCACGTTCATCGGTTTCTCCTGTATAGAAAATATTACCTATTCGCCTTCACACTTTAAAGGGATGGTACAGAACTGGTTTTTGCGACAAAACCGTTGTTGACAGGGAAAGCACATTATGTAATCCATCATATACCTTAACTGACAAACCTGTAGAAGTTTGAGGTCAATCAGCCATTTTGGTCACGAGAAAATAGTGAAAACCCGTTCAACGATGTTATGCGTTCATAATAAAACGCTTCGAAGCGATTTATATTCCAATCGGAAAATAGTTTCATTTATTTATCAACGAATATGGTATTTCAGACAAAAACATTTCATGGGATGTTTTTTTCCTATCATCACCATTATACTGTGTAAGTTTTATGTGAATCTGTGATCTTGAAGTGTATTTTGTATTCTGTACCATCCCTTTAAGCTTATACCATGTATCATGTACTGGTATGTTTCTCCGTTGGGAATTTTAGCAGTGACATAAATTGGTGCATAACCATTTATACTCATAACACTTTCGGTACAATGTATCTCCCCTGCGCAACCAGTCTCCACACCATATTATTTACACATGGGCCTATATAATACATTGTAGTTTAATGTTGGCGGTTCATTTGGAGGTGACCACACATTAATATTGTCCTATACGCACTGAGTCTAATGTACATGGCTTTAAAGGTAACTTTCATACGTACATTTTTTGTCAAAGAAATACAGATATATGGGCAAAAATATCAAGCAAGATACAGTAGCAGTCATCTGTTAAATTGTCACTTTTTGAGAAAACTGTGAAAAACGCTCACAGTATTTTTCAAACATTTTCACCGTTATTTTTGATCTTCAAAAGATAAAATTGTGTTCGGTTATTGTTTTTTACTCTTTTCTGGATAAATACATCATTTCAAGAAGAACTATTTTAATGGTGTATGTTTCTACCATCACCATCTTTACACCCATAGGTAAATATGTGAAGATTTCTTTTTTGGTATGCTACCAAAGTATGATACTACCTTTAAGACATTTGTTTTTTGGTTCGTGAAAACAGAACTTCGATTTTCTAAAAAAGCGCGCTGCCGGGCATGGCATGTTGTTACTGGATATTGGCGTCGAATTTCTGTTTTCATTACTGCATCGGATAGGGCCTAAACCGAAGTGGACTTAAAGTTTATAAAGCAAACAATATTTTTTTTGTACGAGTTATTGTGCAGCTTGTTAAATTGATATACCTTCAATATTTATTGTCTGAATAATATATTACAGATGTCAAAAAGCAATAATTTTTCTCGAGTTATGGATATCATGGTAATACTTTGATTAATTATTTCTAACGATCATTGATGGGACCATTACATTTCGCTCGATCGCACTTCCGAAGTCAAACGACGCGGTTATTAAGCATCACTACATTTGCGTCATTATTTTTACCCCTACTCTATTCATTCTATGACCTTGACCTAGAAATTTTCATCACAATTACAGTCCAATGTGTATATTGTGGTCATCTTATAAATTGCCTTATACCACACGGCCCCTTTTTCGTCTGGTGCGCTTCAATAAAGGTAATATCATACTTTGGTTTTTGTCAAAGAAAATGATGCAAATTCATGAGCAAAAATATCAAGGAAGATACAGTATAAACATGCAGTCGTCTGTGAAATTTCCAGTCCCATATACAGTTCCCACCATTGGAGAAAACAGTGACAAACGCCCACAGAATTTCTTTTTAAAAGATCAATATTTTTTCGTCTTTGGTTTTACTCTTTTCTCGATAAGTACAGCATAATGGGGCAGAAAAAAAAGTAACGGTATGTTTCTATCATCACCATCTTTGTATACCCTGTAAGTTATAGGTACATCTGGAAAGATTTCTGTTTCGGTATGCTATAACTAAGTAACGATCGTACCTTTAATAGTTTCACTATACAGGGTGTCCCAGAAAAAAACGCAACATTGTTCCGGGGACCCATTATGTTACAATTAAACTGTTTATCACTTCACGATTCAGCTATTATAATAGAGCCATGTCTTGACTATCACCATGTAGAATGTAAGCAAAATCGGGCAGAAATTGGCGAAAATATGACCATGTGAAAGAGTATTATTTAAAAACAAATTTGCAAGGATAACACGCATAGTGGTCAATACACACAATCATAATGTGTATGAGAGAAAGATGAAAATCGGGTTTTGAGGTTGGGTAATTCAGTCTTAATTTTTGTCACTAAATTTCAGTCCAATTTTGCTCAAATTCTCCATGGTGATAGCCAAGACATAGGTGTATCACATATCTGAATCTTGAAGTGAAAAACAGTTTGATTTTTATATAATAGTTTCGACGCAAAGTGTTGCGGTTTTTTGGGGGGACACCTATAGCGTGATGCTGCATTCCAATTCCTCCCTTTCATTATGCTATATCTTCTCGTCCTCATTTGTTGAAAGATGGATGCTGCGCTATAAGTAATAGGATGGGATTATAATGCGTGGATTGGTTCCGTGTCAATATTGACTGATGGGTTGTAAAAGACCATCTTCACCGTCAACTCCTCGGGCCTATAGCATATAATGCTTGCCTGAAGTTCGATTACTGCTATACCGTGCACAAGAGGATGTTGTTTGTGTTTTGGTGGTCGTGCTAGGATCCTATACTGTGCCTAATTAATAAATGTTGGCCGTTCTGTGTGCAGTTTGTGAATATACATGTGTGTTTCTTGCTGTTGGTAATGATGTTGTGTTTCTGTCGTTTTTATTGCAACTGTTCTATGCCGTTCTTTGGCACTTTCTTGCCATGTGTATTTGTTATGCTTATTCGTTATGCTTATATTTTGCGGTTATCTTGTGTTTAAAATGGATAAGTGCTTGTGCTTATTATCAGTGCACATGCCAATGATTTTGCCATTTCGGTTTTTTTGTAGTGCTTGTTTGAGTCGGTAAAGGCCTATTATGCATGTTTACTTATGCTATAACGTTTATATGCTTATGCATACATTATTTTATATTTATGCTATAATGATACATTATAGACATAATTATGTTTATGATTGCTTATGTTATGATTATGCGCCGCGCTAATGCCTGCAGCCCACGGGTCCTTATGCTGGTGTTGCTGCCAGTGCTACTGCTGCTGCAGTGTTGCTGCCAGTGCTACTGCTGCTGCAGCTACTGCATGTCGCAATCTAAACTGATTGCCACAAATGACTGCATCGAATCAAAATGCTGGTTAAAGGTATAGTATCATACCTTGGTAAGAAACCAAAATAGAAATGTTCTTGAGATCGAGTTACGTATAACTTACAGGGCATGGAGATGATAGTGGTAGAAACATACCGTTACAATGTTTCTGCCTGGAACGGTGTATTTATCCAGAAATTAGTAAAACAATGACCGAAAATCTTTTAAAAGATCAAAAATAAAACAGAAAAGACTTAAGAAATACCGTGGCTGTTTTTCACTGTTTTCTCAAAAAGTGGCCACCGTGTGGAACTGAAATTTACCCAGATGACTGTTACTGTATCTGTCTTGATATTTTTGCTCATGAATCTGCATTTCTTTGACAAAAACCAAAGTATGATATTACCTTTAAATCCTTGTACAAGCAATAAAAGTCTCGAAACTCAACGTATAACAAACCTCAAAATTGAAGGAAGATTTCTGGAGTGTTGCAACCGTCCATTCCCTGCATTATGCATGGAGTTAGATTATAACATAATAGAACCAAGCTTCTATGGCTCGGTATACATTATGCAGAAATGTTTTCGCATTCGATTTACATAATTCAGAATCTTCTATAAATAAAAGCGTGCAAATTTCCCTGCTGCAGTGTTTTAATGATGCATCGCCAGGTTGCATGCAATAGATGATGCTTTTTCTCATTATGATTATACAGTGAAATCACAGTATAATGAAATGAGCAGATTTTTGCTTGTTTTCAAAGAGTGGTCCCGTCCGACCATATTATTGCATTCAGCCGTCCGTTTCTCTGCTTTAGTATGGGTTTTGTCCAGAAAAATGCCTTTATTTCTTCATCATTAACCATATTATAGTCTATTTCCGCACCGTTATACACTCTCTTACGCACAAAGGTATTTCAAAAGGGTTTCACAAAATTCCGTTATATACACGCAGAATAAATATATTGTCTGTAGATTTTTTTTATGTGTAAGGGAAGGACATGCCTCGCAAGATGAAGTCCCATAGTATTGGCAAATGTGTGTTTCACTATATAATTATGACTGGCTATAAAAAGGACTTTGGTCTATGAGCAGATCTCATGTCACATACAATTCCAGCTGCGTTAGGGCCAAGTGGATCTTGAATGCAGGCCAGTTTATACTCCATCATCCATTTTATTACGTCTCTCCGTTTTTGAAGTTTGTTCTTTAGTGTTTTGGGTCCTTTTATAAGAAGTTGACGGTTTTTTCTTGCAAATTCTATAACATGGGTGTCGATCCCGGGGGATGGGGGATACATCCCTCTCAATAGGTGAGGTTTGCGTGTATTATCATCCCCCACCTAATATTTTGAAGTTGAATGTCATTCAAGTATATTTTTTTTTAAATATAAAATGATCCTTGTTGTTTTTTTAGTCTTCGCAGTGAATACTATGTTTAATTCTTGAATGTCATGAATGAATGAATGTCATTTTTAAATGCTCTTAAATGTGACATTTCTACAGTTTCGTTTTTAATAAAAAAGTCCCTGGCTTTGGAGGGGGTATTCCCCCAACAACCTCCCTCGGCCGCTCGGTCGTTTCGCTCCCTCGCATGGGACACCAAATCACCAATCATCCCCCAATCATGAAAAGAAATCGACACCTATGTCCTAGTCGAACGGATATAGGCCTACTGAGTACTGAATAGCATTAGATACGAGAGTGCATGCGTGCGTTCGCCATGCAAAAACATTTGCTTTTTTGGCATGAAGGATGTGTTCAATCACTTTATCCTACAGTAGGCCTATATTGCAGGACTTGGGACATGTATTTTCGACCCATTCCATCTGATTGTTTCATTTTCAAAAATCATGAAATACAACAGATAAAATGCATGTACAAAAGTTGAGTGGGGAATGTTCGAATTATGATATTTCTAGCATGCCTTTTCGGGTGTTGTTGCTGCAATTGTTTTGCCGTAGTTTGACCGGCAATTTATTGAGGCCCGTCTGGGAGTGCCTATATATTGAAGCTCCTCATAGCGCCTTTCGGAAGATGAGAAAGTTCAGTCTTAATCTCTTCGCCAACTAGGCCTATCAGTATACATGTAGTTTGAAACTCTTACTGGCGAAATGAAAGGTATTAAAACATTATTGGTATTTGGTAAAGGTCACAGAACAGCACTTACACTTTGTCTAATGCAACATGACTATGATATAAAAATAACACACGGACATCTGAGTCAGGAGAAAAATAGCAAAAAAAAAACGACTAAATTTTTCTAAAGGCCTAAAACATACAGAATGGTTTTGATCTTACCCCGATTTCAAAACCGTTTTCGGTCTTTAATTTACCAACTTCTGGATAATATATCATTTCTGGTGGAAATATTTTAAAGGGAATACTATGTTTTTATCAGTACCATCTTCATATACCTTGAATGTTATACGTAAATCTGTGAACATGTCTCTTTGTGTATGTTACCAATCCTGTAGTTGCATGTACTTATACCTTTAAGAGGCAAACGGGTATCGACGCCGTTTACATGCATGGGGCATGAGACGACGAGAGCCCGATAATCTGGCTAAAATCTTTCTTGAAACTTTCAAAAGGATCATTTACAAACGTGGGTATAGTTTCAGCGTGCTTTTCGTTAAACACCGGCAGTATCCCTTACCGGTGTGAGTTTTTGCAATTTGAGCTTCGCCTATAGGTGGGATTGTACAAACAAGAGACCAGAGATTCGGTCTGTATAGCTCTGGCAGATAAAATACCGGCAGCAAAATACCAGCATATTGATCAAACTGTCTGCTCGGCCGTATGCAGCCGGCTGCTTCTGGGCCTGGCCAGGCCGCCGTAATCGCTTCGATTTACCCGGTATGGTGAAGACGCTCATGCCTCGCTGCCGGTGGCTAACAAAACTTGCCGTAGCATGGGGACTAATTGGAATTGATCCGAGCACTTGGACTATACTGTATACAGGACTACATACCAGACACAACTGCATGCCCCAAAGGCCCAGATTAACCTCACGAAATGTAAACCATGCTCGGGATTAGCAACGGAAACGTACACCCCATTTCAAAAGGAAAAAGGAAAAGATGTGCGTTGAATTCAAAATGAAGCAAATGAAATTCACGAGGAGGTTTGTTAGGGCCTGTTTGTTTCACGCAAAGGATCCGATATTTTGGGATCCACCTCCTATGCAGGGTACGCTAAAATGGAATCCGGATCCAGGATTCGTCATAAACAAACAGGCCCTTACTTTGCCTCTTTCTTTATTGTGTTTGTTTGTTTGTACGTATATTTCACAGCTGTTGCTGTTGTGGAAATTTGAAAGTTATTTTGACTGGCAAACGGCACAAAACTTTCATTGCGAAGGCTGGTATGTCGGTGAAGGTAGTATCATACTTTGGTAAGAAACCAACTTACAGAAATGTTCACAGATTTATGTGTAACTTTCAGGGTATGAAGATGGTGCATGGTGGTAGAAACATACCATTAAAATGTTTCAGCCTGAAATGGTGTATTTATCCAGAAATTAGTCAAACAACGACCGAAAATCTTGTTGATCTTCAAGTTAAAAGATCAAAAATAGAAGAGAAAAGAGTAAGAAATACTGTGGCAGTTTTTCACTGTTTTGTCAAAAAGTGGGCACCGTATGGGACTGAAATTTTCACAGATTACTGTGCCTGTATCTTCCTTGAAATTTATGGCCATGAATCTGTTCTTCTTTGACAAAAACCGAAGCATGATACTTATACCTTTAAAGGTAGTATCGTACTTTGGTAAGAAACCAAAACAAATGTCAGTCACAGATTTACGTGTAACTTACAGGGTATGAAGATGGTGGTGGTAGAAACATATCGTTAAAATGTTTCCGCCTGAAATGGTGTATATCCTGAAATTAGTCAAACAACGACCGAAAATCTAGTTGATCTTTTAAAAGATCAAAAATAAAAGAGAAAAGACTTCAGAAAAACTGTGGCTGTTTTTCACTGTTTTCTCAAAAAGTGGGCACCGTATGGGACTGAAATTTCCTCAGATTACTTTTACTGTATCTGTCTTGATATTTTTGCCCACGAATCTGTATTTCTTTGACAAAAATCAAAGTATGATATTACCTTTAAAAAAGACCCGCGTTGACAAATTTCAGATTTCCGCGGTTTTTATAATCAGTTAATTGATGATTGCTGCCAACAAAATAGATCCTGTTAGATGATGAGTAAGCGATTTTGACCAATCTTGTTAAAACTTGGAGATAACCGCATCTCAGCTAATAATTGAGCCCAGTTCGGCCCTCGGGATAAAAACGGGATGGAACAGGATACGCAAAGGCCAATGGCCTCCTGCACAGGGGTCAATTTCATAGAGCTGCTAAGCATAAAAAAATGCTTAGCACAAAAAAGTCTTGCCTAATAAAACAAACAACCATTAAAAATTCCATTAATTTAAATATTCTTGGTCAGTGGACAACAGCTAAAGAACAATCACAAGTGATACACACATTTGGTTGTTAATCCTATTTTTGATATATTAGACAGAAATTTCATGGTTAGCAAAAATTTGTGCTAAGCATGCTGTGAAATTGGCCCCAGGGGCCACTTCCACAGAGCTGTTTAAGCCCAAAATCTGCTCAAGCATGAAAAGTCTTCCTCGATAAAACAGGATATACTAACCAAATTTTCATACGATATTTACTATTTTGGACTTGTTTTCGGCCATTGTTTGCTGAGCATAACATTCACAACATTTTGACTGGCATACTGGCAATCTGGCATACTGATTTTATTTGCCACGTAATTTTTTTGAAATTGGCCCCAGGTCACGCGTGGCATGCAAGGTGTTACGGCCACAATTCTTGGCGTGCTTGAGATTTCAAAATGTCTAATTCGATCGCAGAGGATCGGGCGAGCTGAAGAAACAAGACACCATGAGACACCAGTTCGGTGAGAGATGAAAGACTTCATTTTGTCACGTTGACTGTCTTGAAAATGTCTAGTTGCGTGGTTTGACCGAGCAAACTATAGACAAGTCAGGTTATATCTGCGATTTAAGTCGGATTGGCAATCATTAAAACTATAATACATGATTGGTAAAGGTCACTGTACATCACTCACACTTTATTTGATCAAACTAAGAATAATAAACCTGTGAAAATTTGAGCGGTAATCGGACATCTGAGTTACAAGAAATAGTGAAAACCGACTAAATTTTTCATAATTATTATGCATAAAAAATGGTTTTGATTATTACCCCGGGATCAAAACTGTTTTCGGTCTTTGTTTGACTAATTTTTGGATAAATACACAATTTTCAGGCAGAAATATTTCAACGGTATGTTTCTACCAGCACCATCTTCATACCCTGAAAGTTATAGGTAAATATGTTAAGATTTCTGTTTCGGTATATATGCTACCAACGTAAATCTGTGAACATTTTTGGGTTTGTTATACCAATGCTGTACTGTACCTTTGGCTGTATACAAACCGCTTGGTAAAAGTTTAACGGAAATCTGATTTCGTAATGACATAAACGATGTAACCCTTGTAAATTGAGTGACCTGGAGGTATCTTTAATACATCCGAATTTTGAATCTAAATGTAAAACCATGCTGATTTTAAATGCATTGAAGTAACTGTTTGACTTGAATGGTGATTTCCTGTTCCCACAACAGTTGATCCGGTGAAGATTATTCAGGGTTAAGGGGCTTATGTAAATTATAAACGGGTATATAGGCATAGATGATTCATTCGGCACATTATTATAGGTCTGCCTAGCTGTGTGGAAAAAAATGATGAAAATTTATGACTTCTTAAATTCGTCTGTCTGTCATCGCCAAGGCGAGAAAATGTGCATAACTCATAGTAAATTATATCTAGCATGAAAGGTACAGTACAGGATTGGTAACATACCCAAACAAAAATGTTCACAGATTTACGCATAACTTACAGGGTATGAAGATGGTGGTGGTAGAAACATACATTACCAAATTTCCGCCTGAAATGGTGCATTTATCCAGAAATTACTAAATCAACGACCGAAAACAGTTTTGATCTCGGGGTAAGATCAAAACCATCCTTCATGTTTTGTAAGAGAAATTGAGTCGGGTTTTCGATGTTTTCTCGTGACTCGGATGTCCGATTGAGCTCAATAATTTCACAGGCTTATTATTTCATTATGCAATGTATAGGCCTACATGCAGGATTAGAAAAAGTGTGAGTGCTGTTGTGTGATCTTTACCAATCATGTATTATACCTTTAAGGGTTAGACTGCATAATTTTATCTGTATACTTAAAATCCCCCTCTGTCCCCCGTCTTTGTAAGAAAAAAATTGTTCAGTCGTTTTCGTATGATACATAGGCCGTATATATATTTTGGTTAAATTTGTGAATAGAGGAATCGTTTGTTTATTCCAATGCTTCTAAAAAAGGAAAATAGCTTTGATTATTTTGTTCCGTGTTTGGTATAAGGGCCGGATCAGTTTGATATTTATATATCGTAAATGTCACGCTGAGCTTGGCTGTTGTTTGCAGTGGACGCTAGGCGGCATAGCCTATTTTAGTTACATTGTGTAATTATACCGAATTGAAGATTAATGTTTGCTTAAGACATTCAAAGGCTTTTTATTCGGTCTAAAAACAAAATACTAGTCATGATTCTTTCACAAAACTTACATTAAGGCTCAGGCTCCGTCTCAGGCTCTGGCTCCATTTCGTGAATCCATTCTTAAATAACGGGTATCAAAATAGAGACTTTCGGCTGCGGTTCTGAAGTAGATTCTCCGGTTTGAAAAAGAAAACAGAGCTTCAGCTTCAATGAAAACCACAACTTATATTTTCGGCATTATGGATGTCAGAGCTGGAGCCTGAGCCTGAGCCTGAGCCTGAGCCTGAGCCTGAGCCTGAGCCTGAGCCTGAGCTTGAGCCTGAGCCTGAGCCTGAGCCTGAGCCTGAGCCTGAGCCCGAGCCTGAGCCTGAGCCCGAGCCTGAGCCTGAGCCTGAGCCCGAGCCCGAGCCTGAGCCTGAGCCCGAGCCCGAGCCCGAGCCCGAGCCCGAGCCCGAGCCTGAGCCTGAGCCTGAGCCTGAGCCTGAGCCTGAGCCTGAGCCTGAGCCTGAGCCTGAGCCTGAGCCTGAGCCTGAGCCTGAGCCTGAGCCTGAGCCTGAGCCTGAGCCTGAGCCTGAGCCTGAGCCTGAGCCTGAGCCTGAGCCTGAGCCTGAGCCTGAGCCTGAGCCTGAGCCTGAGCCTGAGCCTGAGCCTGGGGCTGGGGCTGAGCCTGGGGCTGGGGCTGGGGCTGAGCTTGAGCCTGAGCCCGAGCCCGAGCCTGAGCCTGAGCCTGAGCCTGAGCTTGAGCCTGAGCCCGAGCCTCCGTTTCGTCATCGTGTATAGGCCTATAAGAATATTTTTGTCCCACTCTGTTGCCCGTGTGTGACGCAGTGCATGTCTTTCCGTATCAGGATTCAAGTTCGTGCCAACCATAGAGTGATACAATGCATGATAGGCACGAAAATAGGGAGATTTCGCAGTTCTATCTCTTCTGCGGCCTGGTTCATGGTTCTATCATTATACAGTGATAATAACGCACTATTCGAACGACAAAACTTCATCGATCAATTTATTTTGTGCTAGCAAATTCAGACGGCAAATTAATTTCGAGTGATTTAGGAAATGATTGACGGGACCCGCTTGACTGAATGTCGGCCTGACGGTCCGTGAATTAAGCGAGGGAATCCGATCGTAATCTCGTTATCGTCGGGTAATTGAGTCAGGGAGTTAAAAGCGCGCGAAACCAAAATCCAACGAGCTTAGTGAGGTGGCACGTTCCATGCATGGATAGTTATTGTATTAAAGGGATGGTACAAAATTGGTAAGACAAAATACCGCTTCAAGATCACAGGATCAAGTAAAACTTACACAGTGTACTGGTGAATAGGAGAAAACATCCCATGAAATGTTTTTGTCTGAAATGCCATAGGTCTATTCGTTGAGAAATAAATGAAACTATTTTCCGATTGGAATAAATCGCCTGGAAGCGTTTTATTCATTCGTTGAAATGTGTAAACGGGTTTTCACTATTTTCTCGTGACCCAGATGGCTGATTGACCTCAAACTTCTACAGGTTTGTCAGTTAATGTAGGCCTATATGATGGATTACATAATGTGCTTTCACTGTCAGCAACGGTGTTGCCGCAAAAGCCAGTTCTGTACCATCCCTTTAAAGGTAATATCATACTTTGGTTTTTGTCAAAATAATACAGATTCATGGGCAAAAATATCAAGACAGACACAGTAACAGTCATCTGTGAAAATTTCAGTCCCATACGGTGCCCACTTTTTGAGAAAACAGTGAAAAACGGCCACAGTATTTCTTCAGTCTTTTCTCTTTTTATTTTTGATCTTTTAAAAGATCAAAAAGATATTCTGTCGTTGTTTTTACTAATATCTGGATAAATATACCATTTCAGGTGGAACCATTTTAACGGTAGGTTTCTACTTGCATCATCTTCATGACCCTGAAAGTATTACGTAAATCTGTGAATATTTCTGTTTTGGTCATCTCTTACCAAAATATGATACTACCTTTAAGGGATTTGATGATAACTCGTTGGTTTATACTGGATCCATGCAAAAGGCCATATAGGGCTTTATATGGGGGATTATGATAATGCACACTGCTGAAGTCAAGGGACTGAGACTGTGATAGAAAACAAACTAAAAGGGATATCGTTTCAAAAAGCTGTGCTCTGTCCCCATTGGCACATTATTGAAGAGCCTTGGCGTTACATTTGCATTTTACATCGTGTAATTTGGAAGATTTTCATAAATCAGGTCCATCGGGGACTTAATGGAAAAATCATCAGACGACTTAAAAATGTGTTGTTGTTGTTGTTGTTGTTGTTGTTAATGTTGTTGTTGTTGTTGTTGTTGTTGTCGTCGTTGTTGTCGTTGTTGTTGTTGTTGTCCCTACTTAAAAGTAGGTTAAAGGCCTATTATTATACAGCTTAGACGACATTGTCTGCATGACCCCCTAAAACAGATTCATGGGCAAAAATATCATACAGTTTACACTCACCTGTGAAATTCCCATAGTCCATTACGTCCATTACCCACTTCTTCAGAAAACAGTGAAAACGGCCACATCATATTTTCAAAATCTTTTCACAGGATTGTTAATCTTCCGAAGATCAAATTTGTTTTTTGGTCATTGGTTTTACTTTTTTGCGGATACCTACAACTTTTAAAAGATAAAAAAAAAGCGAAAAGACTTTAGAAATACTGTGGCTGTTTTTCACTGTTTTCTCAAAAATTGGGCTTCGTATGGGACTGAAATTTTCACAGATGACTGTTACTGTATCTGTTTTGATATCTGTCTTGATAAATTTTGCCCAGAGCAGGTTTTAAGACTGATTGCAAAATCAAAATCTACAACTTGCAGCCTGGATCCTGTTCCGACCTCCCTGATAAAACTTTGTGCTCATGAACTTACTCCAACAATTACTCGCATAATCAACATGTCATTAGAAAATGGCTTATTTCCAGATCAACTGAAACACTCTCTTATTTACCCGTTGCTGAAAAATCCCAAACTGGACACCGAGGAGCTTAAAAGCTACAGACCGATAGCTAATCTGGAGTTCTTAGGAAAGACAATGGAACGAGTAGTGGCTCTGCAAATCCAGGATCATCTGTCTGATAATTCATTGCATGCAACTACTCAGTCAGCTTACCGGGCTCATCACAGCTGTGAAACGGCACTGCTTCGGGTTTACAATGATCTCCTTTTGGCTCTAGACCAGGGACAGGAGGCCATCTTGGTGCTCTTGGACTACTCGGCGGCCTTCGATACAATCGGTCACGAGTTATTGATTCAACGCCTGAGTGAGAGATTTGGTATTCGTGACACTGCGCTGAATTGGTTCCAGACATACCTAAGAGACCGTTCTCAGTCCATTGTCATCGGAAAGAACGAATCATCGCCCACTTCCAAGATCGCGGAGTACCACAGGGGTCGGTTATTGGCCCGTTGGCTTTTACTCTTTTTTCATCCCCACTAGAAGATGTCATTAATCACCACGGCATATCCAACATGATCTACGCTGACGACACCCAACTTTACATTATTCTCAAACAAGATGAAAGAACTTCACAAATTGCTCAGCTTCAAGACTGCTTAAAAGACATCAAGACTTGGTCAACGAAAAACTGTCTGAAATTGAACGATAATAAGACTGAGATTGTTCATTTTTCTAGTCGTCATAGATTGTGCACTCCAATCACATGTGTCACATTAGATAATACTGTCATATCACCAATTTCAAGTGCTCGCAATCTTGGAGTCATTTTTGATGCTAATCTTTCTTTAAATATTCATATTAAAAATATCTGTCGTGCTGCTTCATTTGCCCTTCATAAAATTGGTACTATGACGAACATGGAGCGCCGAGGGCACCCTCTTATCGACAAGATAACCTCTGACACGGATTTGCGAATCTTTAACTTCTTTAATTCTCTATCCAGAGTCGTGGATGGACCACACAAGGTAAAACTACAAAATAAGAAAATACAAGGAAAATACACTAAGTACAATGGTAACAAGGTAAATGCATTAACCCAGACTGGCAAGAAATTACGATAAACAAATAAGTCTTTGAAATAAAAATGAGAAGTCAAAATATCCCAAAATTAAGTCAAACTGTTACATCATAAGAAACATTGCAAGTCTCCAAGATTAAATCACAAAATAGTCTCAAAAGACAAAAAGAGATAACAAGTGTCACATAAAACAATCCATGGAAAATATCTTACAGAACTGTTGCTCTCCAAGGGATAAAGTGTCCTCAAAACTGTCTGAGTGTCAGGAATAACAATACCATCGACCTAAAACAAAGAGAAATGCATAGTTCCAATCAAAATACACTGTAATCTAGCAACACTGATGCAATAACCAAATAAGGAAACACTCATTCCAAATATGGAATCTAGCTCATGAATATTCATGACACGTGGAAAAAATGGCGAGTGCATGTGCTTAGGCAGGCCTCGGGTGCACACAAAACCTAAGTTCCTTACGTAAAATACCCCATTTCATATCCTTCAAAATAGGGCCTAAAAACGACCCAAATCCACAGAAACTTGACCAGAAAATACTAGTGCGTAGTACTGAACTTATAAACGATATCAATTAAGAAACCTGCCGTAGTATTTAGGTAAAATCTAAGGCACAAATTCAGAGAAAGTTTCGCAAGGCACAAGAAACCTATCGATGCGATACACAAAGGTCAAGGTGACGTGGCAAAAACTTTGGCTAAAACTACGATACAAAATACTCATCAATTAACAGAAAATAATCGCTTATACAAATATAAATGGAAACTCGAACTCACCAGTGACTCTCTGGTGTAAGACTCTCTGAAAAGAGTGGTCTCAAAACGGTGGAAAATACGACACAAAAATGGACTTTAAACTGACGTGAACGAAACAATGGAGTGGCTAATGAAAACTGACCACGAGGTCACAAGAGGGCGCTACAACTCACCCAAACTAATTTCGCACGGCCAGGGCGATCATAACACTCCCCCCGTGGTGATACCATCATCACAATCTGAATACAAAACAACTACTGTACTTAGGCTTCAGCAAAAAAGTAATAACCATAACAAGCACAAAGGAAAATACGAAAACGGCTAAAAATGTTTCCTACACTGTGCCTACAACTCTAAGTAGCGTCTGCTAAAGTTCGAGTGACACGAGTCTGACTGGAGCGCGGTGAGCAGTCACTTGGAGGGGATCAAGAGGACCAAGTCGCTTATTGGCCGCAGCAACGTCTTCTTCGTCAGCTCGCGGGTTGGACGTAGAAACAGGTTCCTCTGGTCCGCAGCTACCATCTCCACGCTGGCTTTCCTGATGTGCCCATCACCACTTGCTTCAACGCTGACGATCTTGCCCAGTGGCCAGTCGTTACGCTGAAAGTCACATTTGACGATGACGACATCCCCATCCTTCAGATCTCTCTTGGGTTGCTGCCACTTCGCTCTAGTCTGTAGCAGAGGTAGGTAGTCACGCCGCCACTTGTCCCAGAACATGTTGGATAGGTGCTGGACGCGCCTCCATTGGCTCCTCATGAGATCCTTGGGATCGAATGGTCCTTCTGGGGCTGTAACCTGTGACGGCTTCATAGTGAGCAGCATATTGGGCGACAGGTTCAGGGGCAGCTCTGGGCCGTCTGGCAGCAATGGTCGGGAATTGATTATGGCAGCGACTTCTGCCATAAGAGTCGTGAAGACCTCATGGCTGAGCTGGCTAGGCTTGACATCTCGCAGGATACCTTCTAGGATGCGACGGGAAATGCCGATCATTCGCTCCCAAGCTCCACCCATATTCGACGCATGGGGAGGGTTGAACACCCACTCACAGCCACGTGTTAGTAGGTACCTCTTGATAGGCTCCTTGTCTTGGAGCTGTCTTCCAATTTCGTTGCAGGCACCGACAAAATTGGTGCCACAGTCAGAACGGATCTGCCTCGCTGGACCTCTGATGGAGAAGAAACGTCTCAGGGCATTGATGAAACAGGAGCTGTCCATCGCTTCCAAGATCTCGATGTGGACGCCCCGTGTTA
Organism: Astropecten irregularis; assembly: GCA_963971285.1. Classification (NCBI taxonomy): domain Eukaryota; kingdom Metazoa; phylum Echinodermata; class Asteroidea; order Paxillosida; family Astropectinidae; genus Astropecten; species Astropecten irregularis. The sequence goes on along the minus strand of OZ020244.1, from coordinate 34,879,352 downwards.
CCATACAGGTAAACAGGGCAGCCCATCTCTTTGCACGACTGGTGTTTCCTCTGGTCTTTCTGCTATTGACTTCAAAAGGGCCGAAAACATCTACTCCAACGAAAGTAAACGGCGGCGCTTCTGTGACTCTCTCTTCTGGGAGGTCGGCCATGATTTGGTCTTGACGCTTACCTCTCAGCCTCTTACAGGTAACACAGCCCTCTATCACTTTGGATGTCTGCCTCGGTCCACCAAGAACCCAGTAGCCTTCGTTCCTCACTGTACCCAAGGTAATGTGTCGGCCTTGGTGGCTACACAGCTGATGAAAGTGCTTGATTACGAGGTTGGTGATGTGGCTGTTCTTTGGCAGTACAGCTGGGTGCGCTGCTCTCTCTGATAGTTGTGCTTTCTGCAATCTGCCTCCAACTCTGAGTATACTGTTGTCGTCAAGGTACGGGTTGAGTGATGCCAGCTTGTTCCGCTTGGTTAACTTCCCACTTCTTAGTTCGGCTAACTCTGTGGAAAAGGCTTCCTTCTGTACGCTCTTTATTATGGCGGTCTCAGCTTTGAGACGCTCTTGGACGGACTTCGCCTTCTCACAAATATGCCAACCCTTGCAGCTGGACTCTGCTCTGAAGGAGTTGGCCATGTGGATCAAGTTTGTAGTGGCTCTCATTGCTGAATTCCAACTAGAAAATCTCGTGAACCTTTCACTTCCAAGGGATGGATTGGTCACGACAACCTTGTTGCAGCTTATCTTCTCTGCCGACACTTCTGGGTCATCCTGCAGAATTACTATCTCATTCTGGTCCTGGCTCGTAGACAGATTCTTTTGTCTCAGGAACTCTGGTCCGGCGATCCACATGGAGCCACTTAATTTGGCTGCTGGGATGGATCTTGAAGCTAGATCAGCAGGATTTCTCTCGGATGGGACGTATGCCCACTGTTCAGGTGTGGAGGTTTTGAGTAACCGGTTTACTCGGTTGCACACGTAAGTGCGGAAGCGACGCTTTCTGTTGGTGATGTATCCCAGGACTACCTTGCTATCGGTGTAGAACATCGATTCATCTACTTTGGTCTGTAGCTCCTGGGTGACGTAGTCTTCGATTTCTGTGGCCAGGACTGATGCGCAGAGCTCAAGACGTGGGATGGTGACGGCTGCTTTGGGTGCAAGCTTTGCTTTACCCATCACCAACTGGACGTGGACTTCGCCGTTGACACCAACAGTCCTCATGTAGCAGACTGCACCTATGGCCTTGGTCGATGAGTCCCCAAAGGTGTGTAGCTCTCTTCTTGCTACTTCTGTGGTTGGGAACGGTGCAAATGAGCGAGGAACTTGAACATCTGTTAAGGAGATGAGGGACTTTCTCCACATCACCCAGTCTTGAAGCAGGTCCTTTGGGAGTGGATCATCCCAACCTCCGCCATCTCGCGTCATTTCCCTTAGCAGCATCTTCCCCTTAATGATCACAGGTGCTGCCAATCCGATTGGGTCGAAGACTCCATTGACTTCGGACAGCACTGTCCTCTTGGTGCATGCATTGGCATTTGGTTCTGCTATCTGGAAGGTGAAAGAGTCTGCCTTCAGGTCCCAGGATACTCCCAATGTACGGCGTATGGTGCCTTCATCTTTGATGGAGAGGTTGGCTTCAGCCAGGTTCGGGGCCAGCTCGCTAGGCTCAAATGCTGCCAGGACATCTGCATCGTTGGAAGCAAACTTGTGTAGCCGGATGTTTGCAGTGGCCAAGAGATTTCTTGTTCTCTTCAGCACATCGACTGCTTCTTCCTTGGTTGGTAGGGACTTCAGTAGGTCGTCCATGTAGAAGTTTCTTTCAATCAGCTCCCTTACATCGCAGCCGAACTCCGCCTCACCTTCTTCACCAGTCTTTCTAAGGCCACTGATGGCCACTGCTGGGGATGGCTTGTTTCCAAAGACATGCACTGTCATGCAGTATGTAACGATGGCTGCCTTTGGGTTGTTGTCTTCATACCACAGGAAACGCAGGAATCTTGTGTGGTCTTCTCGAACTTTGAAGGCATAAAACATCTGCTCGATGTCTGCCGTGACAGCAACCGGCTCTTCTCGGAACCTAATCAGGACGCCCAGGAGCTGGTTCATCAGATCGGGTCCGCTTAACAAGACGTCATTCAGGGAAACGCCAGAGAAAACAGCACTTGAATCGAACACTACTCTCAGCTTGTCAGGCTTCTGGGGGTGGTATACTCCAAAGTGTGGGAGATACCAAACTTCTTCGCCAGCACTAGCTGCTCCGTCTGGAACCTTCTTAGCAAGATCCTTCTCCAGGATCTTTCCCATGAACTCCAAGTAGTGCTGCTTTTTCTTTTCATCTTTAGCCAGGGAACTAGCCAGGGCTTTCATCCTAGATACTGCTTGGGGCTTGTTGTTGGGCAACCGTCTTCTATTTCTTCTGAGGGGCAGGGGAGCGCACCAGTTTCCATCTCCGTCTTTCTTCATCTCGGAGGCGATCAGCTCCGTGAACTCCCTGTCGTCGGAGGACGGCCCAAGACGTTCATCAGCGCCAGTGCTGACGAACACATCTTCCCCCAATTCAACCGCCTTGGGCCTGGTGCAGAGGACCTGCACTGCCCTGTCACATGGCTGAAATTGGGCGGAGTGGCGACCGTTGCCTAAGACCTGCGTGAAGTAGGTGCTGATTATGTCTTGTTGCAGATAGGAGATGTCTGTCCGGATGTGAGCACCATTCAAACAAACCTCACCAACGACGACCCAGCCTAGGTCGAGTCGGTGTGCCCATGGCTCGTCATCTCTACCGTTGATCACCTCTCTCACTTTATGAAACTGTGGGGCGTCTCTGCCGAGTAGAACTGCTATTTCGGCATGCTTGTTCAGGGGTGGTATCAATGGGGCAATCGGTCTGAGGTGGTCAAAGGCTGCTGCCACCTCCGGTGTGGGGATCTCTGCAACATCTCCTGGGATGTTGTTGCACTCATACAGCGTAGGTGTTGGAGCAGAAACTGCACCGTCCATGCTCTCGATGACTAGACCAGAAAGTTTTCTTCCATGGACTTCCTGGAGGCCATTGACTGTCTTGACCGCATACCTTGACTTTTTCTGCTCTACTCCTAATCTCTCAAGAAGGTTCTCGTTGATGAGGGAACCATCACTCTGATCGTCGATGATGACATATGTGGTGATGACACGGTCCGGCTTCTCCTTCAGGTATGCCTTTGCCAAACAAATTTTGGCGCATGAACGGCCTTGTTTACCGTTTCCACATACCCTTGTGCACTTAGGTGTGACCATCACCTGAGATTGACTGTCGGATTCGGAGGTGGAGGGTGTCTGGGTTGGTGCAGGCTGAACATCTCGGTTGGGTGCAGGCCAGTGCATGGCTGTGTTATGTGACTTCCCACAGATATCGCACCTCACTCGGGCCTTGCAGTTCTTGATGATATGGTTTGCCCTCAAACACCGGAAACACAGGCGGTTCTCCTTTACAATGGACGTCTTCTCCTCTGGGGATTTCTCCCGGAAGACACGGCAATCTTGTAAACCGTGTGCCGTATTGTGTATTGGGCAACGGGCAACTGGGGACGACTCTTTCACTGCAGGTCCCTCCTTTACTCCTGTCTTCCTCACTGTCACCGAAGGCTTCGGCGAAGGGCGTTGGGTTGCAGCCTTGTCACCATCATCGTACTGGAAACTTGGGTCGGTCTGTATTGTCGCGTGGTGTTGGATGAACTTTACAAATTCTTCGAATGGCGGGAAAATGACTGCATGTCTCTTCTTGTAGTCGGACCCCTTTTCTCGCCAGCGGTTCTGGAGCCACTCTGGCAGCTTCTGCACGAGGGGCTGTAAGCCCCTCGACGAATCAAGTGCCAGCAAACCTGGGTACTCCTTGGATTCCTTCAGGAACTGTACCTCGAGGAGGAGGTACCCGAAATCTTCCAGCTTGGCGCCACCCTTTGGCGGGATTCTCTGGAACTGCTCCAGTCGGTTGGTGAGATCTCGTTCCACCACCTCTGGGGAACCGTACTTCTTTTCCAGATGTTCCCATGTTCGACGGAGTCCGATGTCTGGCCTGTCTACGTGAATCCCATAGATCCTCTGGGCAAAAGATCTGGTTTCGCCCTCAAGGGAGTCTAGAACTAGATTGAGTTCTTCATGGGGCTTCAACTCTAGTTCCCTTGTCGCCTGTTGGAAAGAGGATTTCCAAACCCGGTAATCACCAGACTTTCCGCTGAACTTCCTCATCCCGCTCTTGACGAGGTCTTTCCGGATCAACATGTTGCTGATGGAATGCAGCTGACCTTCCATCTGCTGTTTGACTAGTGGAGTTGAATGGTCCCCTTCGACTGATCGCCTGATGGTCTCCGTTTGACCTTCGTACGGAGGGGGAGAAAGGCGTGACGTAATCTCAGCATGGCTCGAAACTTGTGGCTTCCTCGTCTCGTGTGGCTCCGGACATCTCGTTGGCATATCCTCCACTTGGTTCGGAAGGAAATGTTCGGACACATAATTATATGTCCGGTCAACAGGGTCAGCTGTAGGCAGACGCAAGTCATCTGGGACTGGACTTTCTACCATCGCAGCTGTCTCCAAAACTTCCGCTTCTGCCTCTGCCATGGCATACTCCTTCTCCACACCCAGGAGAAGAAGAGTATTTGCAATTTCCTCCTCTCTCCGCCTCAGATCGGATTCTTGTCGGCGAAGTTCCGATTCTTTCTGGGTGTACTCAAATTGAGCTTTCAAGGCCTGGGCCTTTGCACGAGCCATTATGGCTGCTGAGCTCGTGGATGACGACTTTGCACTCCCTTTGCTTCGTCGTGATGTAGCAGTTTGCCGGGACAAACCTGCTCGCTGGGAACCAGCACTCGTCACATCGTCGGAGTCGACTTCTGATTTCATCTCTGAAGGGCAGTTCTTTTTACTATGACGAACATGGAGCGCCGAGGGCACCCTCTTATCGACAAGATAACCTCTGACACGGATTTGCGAATCTTTAACTTCTTTAATTCTCTATCCAGAGTCGTGGATGGACCACACAAGGTAAAACTACAAAATAAGAAAATACAAGGAAAATACACTAAGTACAATGGTAACAAGGTAAATGCATTAACCCAGACTGGCAAGAAATTACGATAAACAAATAAGTCTTTGAAATAAAAATGAGAAGTCAAAATATCCCAAAATTAAGTCAAACTGTTACATCATAAGAAACATTGCAAGTCTCCAAGATTAAATCACAAAATAGTCTCAAAAGACAAAAAGAGATAACAAGTGTCACATAAAACAATCCATGGAAAATATCTTACAGAACTGTTGCTCTCCAAGGGATAAAGTGTCCTCAAAACTGTCTGAGTGTCAGGAATAACAATACCATCGACCTAAAACAAAGAGAAATGCATAGTTCCAATCAAAATACACTGTAATCTAGCAACACTGATGCAATAACCAAATAAGGAAACACTCATTCCAAATATGGAATCTAGCTCATGAATATTCATGACACGTGGAAAAAATGGCGAGTGCATGTGCTTAGGCAGGCCTCGGGTGCACACAAAACCTAAGTTCCTTACGTAAAATACCCCATTTCATATCCTTCAAAATAGGGCCTAAAAACGACCCAAATCCACAGAAACTTGACCAGAAAATACTAGTGCGTAGTACTGAACTTATAAACGATATCAATTAAGAAACCTGCCGTAGTATTTAGGTAAAATCTAAGGCACAAATTCAGAGAAAGTTTCGCAAGGCACAAGAAACCTATCGATGCGATACACAAAGGTCAAGGTGACGTGGCAAAAACTTTGGCTAAAACTACGATACAAAATACTCATCAATTAACAGAAAATAATCGCTTATACAAATATAAATGGAAACTCGAACTCACCAGTGACTCTCTGGTGTAAGACTCTCTGAAAAGAGTGGTCTCAAAACGGTGGAAAATACGACACAAAAATGGACTTTAAACTGACGTGAACGAAACAATGGAGTGGCTAATGAAAACTGACCACGAGGTCACAAGAGGGCGCTACAACTCACCCAAACTAATTTCGCACGGCCAGGGCGATCATAACAGGTACTATCAGACAATATTTGGATAGGAAATCTACAGAAAAGTTGATTCATTCTCTGGTTATGTCCCGTATAGATACATGTAACAGCTTACTGTATGCTTTGCCTGATTCTCAGATTAATAAGTTACAACGTATACAGAACTCTGCCGCTAGACTTGTTACCCGGACTCGTACACGTGACTCTATAACACCAATTCTTTATGATTTGCACTGGTTGCCAATTCGGGCAAGGATAGATTTCAAAATTTTGGTTCTAACATATCAGTGTATCCATGGTATAGCCCCTGTTTATCTTCAATTTTTAGTTAAGGAGTACCAGCCATCAAGAAATCTGCGTTCCGCCCATAAATCTCTTTTGATACCTCCAGTTATTAAAACTAAG